>ML675614.1:33771246-34105904 GCA_007922155.1 Mesoclemmys tuberculata | reverse complement strand
TGAGTGCTCAGAGAAGGGACTGAGCTGGGGTGCAGTAGGGCTGAAAAGGAGAAAGCAGACATGGTGGAAGAAGTTGTATGATCTGCAAGAGACCATATCATATGTCAGCTGGGGAATAATTGAAGCATAATGCACATCAGCCACCCCCATCCTAATCCCAGCCCTGTCCCTATATATTAGGAGCTGTGGGGAGGGAGGTGTAGAAGCTGGTTGGTTCTGTATCAGCTGGGAAAATCCCCAGCAGACAGTTTGTGGGTTGTTTTCACTTCCTTACCCCTCAGTATTAATTGTGGCCTTTTTTTCTAACCTTTGTAAAATATGCTCAGCCCTGAGACTGAATACCACAGATCTGTAGCTTTGTTTCACATATATCCTATCTCTGATATTCAAATATTGCATTGTTAGGGGCCATTTCCATTGAAGTGTCTGCCAAAGCTCCCCGTCAGTTCAGTGATTCAGACTCAGACCAACAGGGAGACATTTTTCCTAATGTTTTCCCTTTCTTCACTGCGAGGCAATCCAAAGATGTTGGATTGTTCCACACTTGAAAATCCAGGTCTCTTTACTTTACTCTCTTTGACTTGCAATTTGGTAGGTTGGAAACATTTTCTGTTTGGCTTTTAGTAAGACTGTTTCACAGTTTGAGTAATGTGGGTCACTAGGCTTCCCGTTCCCACTTCAGTAATGTTTATTGTATTCAACTGTATGTCTCATTCAGAGTTCATATTTGCAGCTCCTGCCTGCATTTCATCTGCTTTTCACTGAATTTGCCGTTGCTGACTGCTCTCTCTTCAGCTCATCTCTCTTACCAGCGGTAAGTCCATTATGCTCAAGTGCTCTTACTGAAGCACTACAAGATGGCATCTTTCACTTGTCAGGAAACAGGATATTTAGGTCAAACAAATAACCTTGACATTCGTTTCCCCTTTGCCTTAGATATTTTACAGCAGTTACGAATCTCAGTTATTATACATCTATTGGACTTTGTGAATATCTTAAATATTCTTTATCTGCTGTGTGTGGTAGCCCCCAAAGGTGTCTGGCCATTAGAGATCCTGACACCCCACCTCATTATCCAAGTCTGGTTCTAATGATCCAAACAATGAGGTTCCACCACTTCCCTTGGTAGGCTTTTGCATGGTGTGCAGTAATAGACCCCCCACATTAGGGACTTGTTTCCTAATATACATCTTACATTTCTTTTGCTCCATTTCATCTCATTCTAATTATATTCTCTTAGACCACCCTAAAACTTCTAGTCTATCTTTAGGTAGGAAAATAACGTGCCATATACACACATCTTTGTCACCTGATCATAAGTTTCCTGATTTTGTAAAGAAAAAAAAGAGAATCTCAGCGTTTGTACCCAGCTCTGGAGGGTACAGAATGCTCCAGTCACCTCTCAGCTGGACTACTGCAACATCCCGCATTCTAGTTTCCCCTCTCTATTCCCATCCAAAATGTTGTCACTAAAACCATTTTTTTTTAACCATTTCAGACATGTCTCCTCCATTCTTGAATCTCTACACCTACTTCAGTTCTTTTTCCTCATTTAGTATCTCTTTTTACTTTTAAGGTTCTCTGCCTTTATTTTTGCTCCTCTATTCCTACACCATTTCCTGCATTACACCCAAGCCTCACAGTTAGCCCCTTTGCCTCCTTCAACCCCTTCAGACCCATTCAGTAAAAGCATGTCAGACTGCCTAAAAGTAGATCTATGCTGTGTTTCTAACCATTTTAAAAATAAGATTAGCTGAAAACCAGTTAAGCAATTTCCCCAATGTAGATAGGCCCATAGAATGAAATACCTAATCACAATAGGGTCCATTAAGTAGCTCAGGGTAGTATTAGCAGGAGAGGGGATGAAGGTAATGACTTTTGTGGGTTTGTCAAACCTTAACATTATTTGTACATGTTTGTTTTGTATTTAATAGGCTTACATCCCTGCTTTGGTCTTTAGAGCACTGTTATACACTGAAATGGATGGTTCCTTTCAGCAATTATACAAAGTCAATAAACAGAAAGGAACCATACCTCAAAAGTACAATCTTGACCTCTGATTGACCTTGACATTTACAATGAAAAAGAACTTTTCTTTTAACACACAAAACAAGTCAGTGAGCCAGGAAGAACTAGAAGAAAATGGTTTTGTTGCTTTTTGATTACTTTGTTTAAACCAACATACTACATGGTTTACAATACTTCATTACAATGTATTAGGGCCTGGAGGTGATTTAATGCCTGTTTATAACTGAGACTAATCTTGAAATAAACAAGTGAATGTTTGGAAAATGAATTAAGCTGGTCTGCTGCAGACATCATTAAACACATCTCTGAAAAGCAAAATAGGGACAAACTATACTTAAATGGTTTTTCCTCCGACCTTTGGCTGTATTTCAGGAGTTTTACCTAATAATGTATGTCCAAAAGGAATTACATTCCACTATAAAACTGCCTAAGTGTTTAAAATGGTCTAATACCTATAAAGATGTTGGGTATTGCTTTGGACATATAAAGGCCAGTTCTCCAGGGTTTCGTCTTTCCACTTTTAAAAACTGTTTAGTCTTCAAAAACAAGGAGTGAAAGAGAAAGGAGAAAAGGCAAAATAGAGGAGGTGGTATCTTTAAAATAGACTCCCTAGTTGGAATCTAAATTAAAGCTGCCACAAGCAGCTTTGATTTATGCTATTTTGTGATGGTGGAGGGGAGAATTCTTTAAAATGAGGAACATATTTACTTGTCCAAAATGTTCCTATAGTGCCAGGCAACTAATTCACTCCTTTCTCCACCTTTAGTGAGTTGGGGGGGGGGGAGGATTCACACTTTGCCTTGTGTAGCTCCCACAGATCTGGATTTAAGCATGATTTCCATTCCTTTGTGAAGAAATTTGGAGGTTATGTTAGTAGGTAAAGGTACCTTAGTGACTGCTACTCAGTGCGAACATTGCCTACCTTCCTTGTTTTCCACTCCTCTGTTCCCCCTACTGGTTCCCATTAGCCCAGGTATCATCTCTTCTTCCTCAATCTCTCTGCTTTCCACTGAAGACTTACCCCAAAAATACTGTGTAGCACTTTCACATTTGCAGATTTCCCTCTCTGTTTCCTTCCTGGTCGCCACCTCCTTCCCTTGCAAATGCTTTCTCATATACCCTACCTCTTCCCTCATGCTTCATCTTTTCAGAGGGTCTTTCACTCCCTCAGCCCTACCTTCTATGTCTGTTTATCTAAGGACATGTCTACACTACAAAGTTAAGTCAACTTAATTTAAGTCGACACCCAGCTGCTGCAGTAATTCAGTCGGTTGGGTGTGTCCACACCACACATTGCATTGGTGAAGTGCATCAATACACAGAGCAGTGTACCGCTGGTAGCTATCCTAAAGTGTAACAAGCCGAAGAGGGTTTTGAGAAGGGCTTGCAATGCCTTATAGTCCAAAACATTATCACAGGGGGGAATGGAAACATGGCTTCAACTTCCCATGATGCAGTTTCCTCCCTCCCCCTGATATCAATGGCAAACAAACCTATATTTTTTGTGCCTTTTTCAAAAGCCTGGCTCAGCTGCTGGTACTCCATCACCCAAGAAGCATGGACCACCCTCAGCTGTGCACTCTTGTGTGCATTACAAACACCTTGCACCTTATTCTTCAGTATTTCCAGAGCTGATACAGGAGCCAACATGCAGAACATTGCAATGTCACTCAAGCAGCTCTGCTGCGGGCCATCAAAAAAAACAATTCCTGGTTGCTGCTGGCAGTTGCGCAGCAGCTGAACAGGGTGGAGCACCGTTTCTGGTCCCAGGAAACAAACATTGATTGGTGGGATTGCATTGTTATGCAGCTACGTGATGATGAGCAGTGGCTGTAGAACTTTTGAATGTGGAAGTTTACTTGCAAGGAACTTTGTGAAGAGCTTTCTCCAGCCCTGAAGTGCAGCAAAACTAAAATGAGGGCTGCTCTGATAATGGAAAAGCGAGTGGTGATCTCTCTGTGGAAGCATGCAATGCTAGATTGCTACTGGTAAGTGGAGAATCAGTTTGAAGTTGGTAAATCCACCATGGGAGCTGTTGTGATCCAAGTGTGCAGGGCCATTAATAAACTTCTGCTAAGAAGCATAATGACTCTGGGCAACATGCAGGACATAGTGGATGGTTTTGCCACAATGGGATTCCCTAACTGTGGTGGAATAGCTGGCATGCATATCCCTATCTTGGCACCAGACCACCTTGCCAAAGAGTACATAAACCAAAAAGTATACTTTTCAATGGTGTTGCAAGTGTTGGTGGATCTTAGGGGGCGTTTCACTGACCTCAACATAGGATGGTCGGGAAAGGAGCAACATGTGTGCATCTTTAGGAACACAGATCTGTTCAGAAAGCTGCAATCAGGGTCTTCCTTTCCAGATCACAAAATAAATATTGATGATGTTGAAATGCCAATAGTGATCCTAGGAAACCCAGCATACCCCTTGTTCCCATGGCTCATGAAGCCATATCTGGGCTAACTGGACAGCAGTAAGTAGTGGTTCAAAATAGGCTGAGCAAGTGCAGAATGGTGGTAGAATATGCCTTTGGATGTTTAAAGGTTCACCAGCACAGTTTGCTTACTAGGTTAGACCTCAGTGTTCCATCCTCAACTCTGGGACCTAACTCAGGGACCCGACAAATATCAGCCTCATGCTGTGGATTCAGGAACGCTGCTAGCTTCCTTGGGTTACTTCCCCATGTCCCTTGACTTAATGTCTGTACCCTGCTCAGAGAGGGGTCCTTCCTGGCCTCTTTGCCAGGGCAGGCTCTTGACCTCTGACAGCATCACTGGGTGTGGTAGTGCGGAACCAAATGTCCAGTTCTATCTTCCCCTTCTGGCAGGGTCCTTTCCTCAGACCTCCAGACCTGGGAAATGTCCTTTGCCCTCTTTGGTCAGGGTTTTTCCTCTCCCCTGCAGGGTTCTTTTTTGCCAGCATTCTGCTCCTTCTCCTAAACCCTCCCGGTTTCTGATGGAGTCTTACCTGCTCACACATTCTCTGGTAGCTCACCTCACTCTCACAACTCTAGCCATGCCCCCCATCCTGAAGCCTGTCCCTTTTGCGGCATGAGAGCGACCCTGGCACACATTTACCTGAAGTGCACCAGGTTTGAGCCCCTACTCCAGCTCTTCCAAAACCTCCTCCTGAGGTTCTGGCTGTGCTTCTCCCTGCACTTCCTCATCTATGCACACCCCACGAAGTTGCGGGACCTCCTCATCAACCTCTTCCTCACCTTGGCCAAGGCAGCCATCTACAACACCAGGGAGAGGAGGTTGGCCAAAGAGATGGTCTGCGACTGCAGGGCCTCCTTCTGTTCCTCCGTCTGATCGCGTCTCCAGCAGAGTTCCTCTGGGCTGCTTCCACTGACTGCTTGGCTACCTTCAAAGAGTAGTGGGCGCTGTCTGGGGTTCTCTGCTTGGTGTCCTCGTCAGGTTCCCTCTGTTTAGCCTTTTGACCTCCATGCCCATCCTTATTTTTTCATTCATTGTCCCGGTAATTAGTTGAGTCCCGATCCGGGGCTTTTGTGCCCGCCCATATCCTGGTATTCAAACAGTACAATTCTAGCCACTCCCTTTCTCTGGAGGGGAGGCTTTTAACAAGTCCTGGGCAGGGCCCGGATTGGCTCCAGGTGTGTTAATTAACCTGGAGTAACCCCTGCTTAGCTACCAGGGGAAAAGGGTCTTGCTGCCCCTGTGGCTGATACATCTACCCCTGAGAGAGCATTCTCCTCATTCACACACCCAGGCAGAGTTCCTTGGGGCAGCGCCAGTGGGTGCTGTCTGGAGTTCTCTGCTTGGTGTCTCTTTCTGGCTCCCTCCGTTTAACCCTTTGATCCTCATGCCCTTTCTTGTTTTTTCATTAGTTGTCCCCAGAAATCAGTTGTGTTCTGGGCCCAGTGACTCCTCCCCTTAAGCTGGGGGAGGAGCCTTTAGCTTGCCCACCCCTGAGAATTCAAATAGTAGCAAGCACTCTTGTGTAAGGGCCAGACTCCCCCTTGCTGCCCATGCCACTCCTGCTATTGGGGGACCTTGCTGGTCTGACTCCCGCTAGGGAGCAAGTGGCCCTACCATTGTTGTTACCACTGTGTGGGGCCTTTCTGGGCTGGCTGGTCTCTGCTGCTGCTGCTGCCACCACCCCAGAGCCTGCTGCTGCTGCTGCTGTTGTCTGTGAGGAGGAAGACCATCGCTGCTGGGGAGCACTCAGGACCACTCCAGGATGCCGTGGAGGGAGTTTGTTCATTGCTGGACAGAGTGATTGTGCCATCTCTGCTCTTGTGGTGGGGGCAGTTCCTGCTGTTGCTGCGGGGAGAGAGGGGAGCAGCATGGAGCCCTCCCCCCCCATCCATATACTCCACCCCCGCTATTGTTGTCCCCTCCACCACTCCCATCCACCCTCCACCACCTGCATCACCTCCTCGCCCCTCAACTCAGCCGCTTGACTCCTGGACCATCTGGACCTGGATGACCTGGGTGTATGGCTGGTCCTCACCTCTGTCCCGCCCTTCCTCCCTAACACCACCCTGCTCCCCTCCTCTGTCATGTTTTGTCCTTCCACCAGCAGGTCCAAATCCAGCTGCCGCCAGCAGGGGCACGTAATGGGGCGGCTCTCCAGGGGTCCTTCCTGGTGCCCCATCAAGGGGCCCCAGTATAGGATATACTACTCCTAGGGGGAGGCCTGGTGCTTCCTCTGCCGGGCGACAGGGCACTTCTGGAGGCACAGCCCCCCGCCCCGGCACAGAGGAATGCCTGGGCCCCCTGATGTCCCGATGGGCGTCAGCCCTGCGATGGCCAGTGACCCTGACCGCCCAGCCCCTGTAGCTGCAACCTCTCCTCCTCCTGTGCCTGGTACCTCCACTCAGGATGCAGGGGCGGCCCCACCCCCCCAGTTGTGCTCAGAGAAGTAGCCGGGCGCCGTTGCTGCCACCTCATGTCCTGGGGTGGGGCCTGCGAAGGAGAGGGTGGCATGTTTGGCTCTGGGCCTGGGAGAGGGCTCACCTCAGGGGGAGGTTTTCTGTCCCCTTCTCACCCTGCCCTGACCCCCAATACCATCTCCCTTGCCACCTGGTCCCACCCCCACTGGCCAGCTCTCCGCTAACACCTTGGAGGGCTGAGTGCTTGTGGAGGGGAAGTGCAGCAAGCGAAAAAAGGATCAGAAACTCCTCGCCAACTCGGATGCAGAGGAAGTACCTGAAAATCTCAGGAGGGGTGGGGAGTTGCCACTGGTGAGCCTTCTGTGGCGTCCCCCACTGAGGTCCCGCGGGTTGTGCCAGTTGAGGAGGAAGTCGCAGCAGTGAAGAGAGGCAGCACAGTGCCCCTCCTGGAGGCCCTTCTAGGTTCCTTCCCTGGGGAAGCCTCAGAGGGAGCTGTCCCCACCACCTTGTCATCTGCACCCCCTGTTGGCACTGAGGCGGTTGCCGCCTTGGTTTCAAGCGGGGTGGCTGCCGTCATGGCAGAGGGGGACTTCAGCTCCATCTTCAAGGAGATTGAGTCCCTGGGTCTGACCCTGGTCACTCAGGGGGAGGACAACCTCTGCCAGTGGGCCTCAATCTGGGTGGTGACCTCCTCACGCCACCTCCCCCTTCCCTTCTCCTGCCTTCCCCAGACCATTATTCCTGCTCTCACCTCTGGGTCACCCCCGGACCCTTCCACCTGCCCAGCTGCTGACGGCATTCCACCTGTGGCTGCCAAGCCAACTGAGGCGACAGCCAGCACCAAGCAGCTGGGCCTACGTCTGTGGCAGAATGGCTGCCTCCACCCCCTTCTGAGGGCCCTGACCTGAGTCACCCTCTGATGGCCGCTGCGGCTATAGGCACTGAGTTCACCATGGTGCTCAGCCTAGCATTGGTGAGGGACCTCCCCCCGAGTCCAGGCCCTTGATCCCTGTGCCAGGTCAAATGGAACTGCACCCCAGTAGCTCAGCTGCTGGGGCCTCTGATCCCAACCCTGCCCTAGCTTCTGCCCCTGACCCCAATCCCATCCTTGATACCACCTCCGTCCTTTTCCCTGTTCACCCCCATACTGCTGCCATCCCAGGGTTGTGTCGTTTCCCCTTACATCTGACAATTCCTAGGAGGCGGTATTCATGTTCCCCCTTCCACCTGTGGCTATTGTTTTGCCTCTGCTGCTGCCCCTTATGCCAAGGGTCTGGCCGGGCAGTGCGATGCCACCAACAGTGGCACCATGTCGGGGATCAGCCCTGTCTTCCCTGCTGGCCACAAGGCCACCACTGGGACCCAACCGGAGGATGGCGGAGATTCTTCAAGCCCAGAACCCCTTGCACTGTGGGATGAGCTGTGCTTTTTCCTGGCCAACACCCATGGGGCCAGAGACAGGCTGAGGCTAGCCCTGTAGCGCTGGGGTGAGTTCCTCCTCCTCTGTACAATTAGGGCTATACTGAAGGAGAGCAAAGAAACCGGGAGGCAGGACGCTGCAGCCTACCAGAAGGCGTGTGGCTTCTGTGACTCCCTGATGACCTTGGGGGTCAGTCACGAATTGCAGGCATTTGGCTTCAGGCCCTGTTTTATGAGCTTTCTCCAGGTGCTGTACGTCTCTGCAGAGTGCCTGGTCAGGCTCAGCTGGACCCTGACAGAATTGGTCAGCTTCGGGTGAGGACTCTGTCAAGGCTGTCCACTGTGAGGTCAGCTGTACACTTTGGCCATCAAATCCTTCCCGTGTCTCCTCCGCCGCAGGTTGATGGGGTTGGTGCTCTGTGAGCCACAGCTGAGGCTGGTTCTGTCAGCATATGCCGACGATATACTCCTCATGGTCCAGGATCTGGGTGACCTGGTGTGGTTGGAGGCCTGCCTGGCCGTCTACTCGGTGGCCTCCTCTGCCAGAGTCAACTGGGTCAAGATCTCTGGCATGATGGTAGGGGCCAGGTTGCGGAGGAGCTCCCTCCCACCTGCACTTCAAGCCATCTGGTGGAGTGCAGGTCTGCTGCTCTATCTGGTTGTCTACTTTTCCGCCACTCCTCCCTCCCTGGCAAAGAACTTGCCTGATTCAGAGGGCAGGGTGTCTGGTGGCTGCAGAGGTAGACAGGACTGCTCCAGTGCTTTTCTTTTGGAGGAGGGCACTGGAGCTCAACCAGCTAGTCCTGTCCATGCTCTGACACTGACTTAACACCTTGGTCCCACGCCGAGGTTCCTGGCTTACCTCCAGAAGACGATTCTGGAGTTCTTTTGGCCAGGATTGCACTGCATCTCTGCAGGAATCTTGAGTCTTCCTCTGGAGGAAGGACAGGGCCTGTGCTGTCTCCACAGCCAAGTCCACACCCTCTGCCTCCAGGCCCTGCAGAGACTTCTTTATAGTGCAGGTAGTCCAGTGTGGAGCCACGTGGCGCACACCTTCCTCCGCCACCTCCGAGAGCTCCGATACAACCGGCAGCTCTTATATCTCCATCCGAGAGGTCTTCCATGAGACCTCTCCAAGTTGCTGGTCTTCTACCAGGACCTCCTCTGGACCTGGAGGACCACCTCGTGGAGTCCCGCTACATAACCCCTAACTTATGTGCAAGTGGCGGAGGCCCCTTCAGTGCAACAGAAGATGCTCCTGGCAGGTGTCACCAAGATTGGAGACCTCCTGGACTATGACAGGGGGGTCTGGGTGGATCCCCAAGTGCTGGCTCGGCGCATGGGGCTCTCTACCCTTCAACCCCACCTGGCACATACTCCAGGAGATGAGGGCAGACTTGTCTCTCGGTGCTTGGGTTTACCATGAGTGGATCCTATGAGAGGATGCTCCCCACCCCCCAGTCCTAGCCCTCCAAAACTGCTAGACTTGCAGCCGGTTCATTTCCGAACCGCACCTAGCAACCATCTTGTACATGCTTGTGCTCCACACCCTTCATTTCCTCTCCCTCGTGTCCCACCCAGACACCAAATGGCGGGATCTGATACTACCTGTGGAGAGCAGGGACCCCCAGTGAGCCAGTCTCTATTCCATCCTGACCCCCTGGCCTGCTGCGGACATCAGTTGACAGCTCCTTCACAGAGCCATAAGCACAGGCATGTACTTGGCGTGGTTCACCCCTCACCCTGACATCTGCCCCTTCTGCGGCATGAGGGAGACCCTGGGGCACATCTACCTCAAGTGTGCCAGGCTGCAGTCCCTATTCTGGCTCCTTCAGGACCTCCTGCTGAGGTTCTGGCTGCACTTTTCCTGCACTTGTTCTTCTATGCACACTCCACCCAGGGCCCCACAAAGTCGTGGGACCTCCTCGTCAACCTCGTCCTAGCGCTGGCCAAGGTGGCCGTCTATAACACCAGAGAGAGGAAGCTGGCTGATGGGGTGCTCTGTGACTGTGGGGTCTATTTCCGTTCCTCCATCTGTTCATGCATATGGGCAGAGTTCCTCTGGGCAGCAATGGTTCCCTAGATGCCTTCCGGGAGCAGTGGGTGATATCCGGGCATTTCTGCTCAGTATACCCTTCCAGTTGCCTCCTTTGACCCTCACACCCTTTCCTGTTTTCTCATTAGTTGTCCCCTGAAATCAATTGAGTCCTAAGTCCAGTGGCTCCTCCCCTTAGGCTGCTCACTTCCTAGAATCTCAAATAGTAGCACTTTCTGGTAGTCATTTAGTCTGACTCTGTCAGAGTGACCCTATGTGATATTAGTCTCCTTAAGATAACACAGGCGGCAAGGGAACAGATGCTGCAGGCGTCTGGGCATAGACCTGGTCCTTATGCTGCTGTGCTGTGTATTGCAGTGATGCCAGCAGAATACTGAAGTGGCATGGGAAAGTGTCCTACAATGGTGGAAGAAATAAGGCAGCCCTACACAGAAACCTTCTACAAAGGATTGCAGAGTACCTCCAGGAAATTTTCCTGGAAATCTCTATTGAGGATTCTTGGGCCATTCCTGTGCACATAAACAGTTATTTCTGGGAAGGCACCCTAGGCGTAATTGGAGCAACTACTGGAAAGCAAATATCCACTGCACCTCACATTTCTTTTCATATTAAGCATAAAACCTAAGAGGCTGTAATCCCTACAGTGTGATTGCAATTGCATACTCACTAGAGGTGCCTTCCCTGGCATCACAGTCAGCCACAATGCTGTCCTGCACCTGGCTGGACTACTCCAGTGTTAAAAACAGCTCCTGGCTCTTGGGGAGAATGGATCCCCTGCTCGCCTGTCTCCCATTCCCCTCCTCATTGTTATTGCCTGAGGTGGCCCGGGACTCAGAATCCTGGGAGGTATCCACAATGCGTTTAGGGGCAGTTCTGGGGTCACCTCCAAGAACAGCATGTAGCTCATCATAGAAACAGCATGTCTGGTGCAGAACCAGAGTGACTGTTCACATCCCTTGTTTCCTGGTACACCTGCTGGAGTTCTTTGATCTTCACATGGTACCACTGTGTGTCCCTGAGGTACCCCTTCTCCACCAGGCCCCGTGCAATCTTTTCATAAATATCTATGTTACTTCAGCTGGATCAGAGCTGTGCCTCCACAGACTCTTCTCCGCACAGACCAATAACTACTCTAGGCTGGAGCGCATTTGGGGCGTTCGTTTGCCATGATGATCTATGTTCATGAGCTCTCCATGCTGATCAAACAAGAAATGGGAATTCAAAATTTCTTTGAACAGGGGAAGCGCTATTTCCTGTGTACCTGGCTGTGGTGCAGCAGAGTTGAAAACTATCTCCAGAGCATTGTAAGTCACCTCCTGGAGGCCAATTCAGTTGACTTATGCAACTCCGTATCTACACTGCCTCTTGGTTGACGCATGACCTCTTGGTGGAGTAATTAAATTGACATCAGAGGAGAGTTAGGTCGGCAGAAGGGACCTGGTAGTGTAGACGCATACATCATTAGATCCAGGTAAGGCAACTTCCATTGACCTAAGTTTGTAGTGTAGACCAGGTCTAAGAGTTTTATACTGCACCCCACCATCATAGTACCTAAAAATCTTCCATTTAAAATCAGTAGCAATAGTGAAATCCTTAGTGGACTTCACAGGAGCATTTGGCCCTTCTCCCTTTTTTTTGTGAAGGTGAGGAGTTGTTTTTGTTTGTTTTTTCAGGGGGATAATAGAATTTTGAGCATAGAAGTGGAGTTTGTATTGTGAACATCACTTGCGGTGAAAAAGCTTCCTCAAAAATCAAGGTTTTCTAATGTTTCCTAAAGATGGATAGTCGCTGGGTTCACCTGATCTCTGCTGGAAGATTGTTCTGTAGCCAGATAGTCTTGACTGAGACTGCTTTGTCCCCAGCTCCCACATGCTTCATTCTGGGCTTTGTTACCAGCGTTGTCCCAGAGGAGTGCAGCTGTCACAGTGATTAGATCAAAATTCAGTCTCTGATGTAGCTGAGGCTTGATCCAATAATTGCTTTTAAAATTAGCACCAAGACCTTTAAATGGCATCAGAAGCTGTCTGGGAGCCAGTAGAGTGCCTTGAACACAGATCTGATGTGCTTTTGGTGGCCTGAGCCACAGAAAAGTGGGCAGCCATATTCTGTACCAGATGGACTCTGTACATTGTCTTGACATTCATCTGCAGATACAGTGTGTTACAGTAATCCAATCTTCAAGTGACAAATATATGGATTACTGTGGCTAGGTTATCTTTGGGAGGAAGGGATAAAGATTCCTAGCAAGCTGGAAGTGAAAGAAAACATTTTTGAAAACTGATACTACCTGGTTATGCAAACTTAGTGATGAGTCAGACATGTCAACAGTGTGCCCTTGTTCCTAAGAAGGCTAAAGAAATATTGGGCTGCATTAATAGGAGCTTTAGTAGCAAGGTAAGAGGGAAGTGATAATTCTCTTCTATTCGGCACTGGTGAGACCACATCTGGAGTACTGTGTCCATTTTTGGCCCCCTCCTTACAGAAAGGATGTAGTCAAATTGGAGAGAGTCCAATGGAAGGCAACAAAAAAATTAGGGGATTGTGGCACATGACTTATGAGGAGAGGTTGTTACCAGATTTGCCTGTCACTTTGAGGTATGCTTATTTATTAGGGTTACCTTCTTGGAAGAGGGGGTATGATTCTATTAATGTGCTGCTTGTGTGTTCATATGGTTACAAGTCCCCTCCCAGTGGAGCTATCCTGCAGGACCTAAGGTTTTCAGATTCAGATAAACCCCCCACAGATACACATAACCATTCCAGATTAACTGAGTGCGTCTGAGCAGACCAGGCTATCAGCACTCTCAGCTGACCCCTTATATGTCCCTGAACTCAGCAGGCTGGGTGACACAGCACTGTCAGCTGTCACCCTCATGTGCCCATTGCACCGCACCAGAATGGAGCACACTTATGAGCTGGCTGGGTCCAAACAGCACTTTTCAGCTGTTCCCCTTATGTGCCCCCTGGACTCCGTAGGCTAGGCAGAGCAGCACTTTTCAGCTACCCCCTTTATAAGCCTCTTTGCAGCACAATTGTTCTAGCAGTAACTCCCTTGATAAGCAAACCCCATAGGATTTTGAGCATTCCAGGGATCTTTGGCTTAGGTAAAAGAAGCGTTGCTGCAGAGCAAGGTAGGGAAGCCAAGAACACAAAGGAGTAAATGTATTTAGAGAGAGAGAGAAACTGGCAACCAGCTTGATTACAATAGTTAGTTTATTGCCAGGAGTATAAAACTTATGATACTAATAGTGATGCCATACAAGGAGAGAAAAACAATCTAACACTTACAATACAATACAATTAGAGTAGGGGTATTGGAGAAGGCTAGCCCAGGTTTGATTACAAAAGTATAAAGTTATACCTGGATTAAAGAGAGAGAGAGAGAATTGGGAAAGATTGGGGGGAGGGGAATCTTACCATTCCTTGCAGCTCAGAAGTTCCCAGGAGACAGGCTGTTCAGCTTAGGGTCAGGAACACTTGGGGGAGAGGCAAAACCCACAACAGGATCAGTCAGGAAAGCATTTAGGTCCAGGCATCAGAAGAGGAGAGCAAGAGAGAGATTTGAACTTGGGTAGGGGTATTTTGTAGAACCAGGTTTATTTGTGGGTAAACAATGCTCAATGAAGTACCCCAGGGTGGTTTTCTCTATGCTGGACAATAGGAGCTGATCACTCCCAGCTAATGGTCAATGTTACTTGGGGGAGCTCACAATGCAACCAGGCAGATTCAGTGTTTTGCATATCAATACTAGAATGGTCTGATAACTGCGGAGCTGGATGGGTGTAGGTGTGAGTTCATTTACATCAAGAGCAGAGATCTCCCATAATGCAGTGTGTCCCTGCCTTGCCAATCCCAGAATTCAGTGCGATTCCTGCTTTGGAGCTTGGTTCTCCATTCTTCATGCTAATTCTTGTTCCATCTTCGATGTAAATGAGGCTCCAGTTCTCCATTCAATGTGCTAATTGAGATGCCTCTTTTTACATCTTTTATGTAGATGAGGCATGGGGAGTTGTCTTAATCCTATCACCCTTATTGAGAGGGTTTTAGGTGTGTCTCCCACAGCCTTTTCATAGCTTTTGTTTCTGGTTCAAGCAGAGGCTGGGGGGAATTCAGGTGAGCCAGAGAGAGAATGGGGATTTTTCACCCTGGTTCCCCAAGAACACAGAGCTGCCAGGTAACAAGGTTGAGGGAACTGGGCTTATTTAGTCTGCAGAAGAGAAGAGGGAAGGGGATGTGATAGCAGTGTTCAACTACCTGAAGGGGGATTCCAAAGAAGATGGAGCTAGGCTGTTCTCAGTGTTGGCAGATGACAGAACAAGGAGCAATGGTCTCAAATTGCATTGGGGAGGTCTAGTTTGGATATTAGGAAAAACTTTTTTCATGAGGAGGGTGGTGAAGCACTGGAACGGGTTACCTAGAGAGGTGGTGGAATCTCCATCCTTAGTGGTTTTTAAGGCCTGGTTTGATAAATTCTCGGCTGGGATGATTTAGTTGGGGTTGGTCCTGCTTTGAGCAGGGGGTTGAACTAGATGACCTCCTGACGTCCCTTTCAACCCTAAGCCTAGTCAACTGGTCTACCCTTTGAACAACTTTGAATGGCCCCTGCCACTTGGCGAGTAGTTTGGACTCAGACAACAGTAAAAAAATCAGGACCTAGTCCCTGGGTTCAAAGGTCCATAGTCTGGCACCTCAGTTATACTGGGTTACCTGAGTTTTCTGTTTCTGTAGTAAATTCTTCTGGGCAAACCCATTGAGCCTCTGGAGGCATTCCTGCAGCTGCAGAATGTAGGGAACTGACCTGAAGAGACCCTGAACTCTTGTTCTTCCCTTGTCTCCCATAGGAGTTTTAGGATCCCCCAGGGTTGCCTCCTGTAGAGAAGCTCGAATGGGAAGAAGCCTGTAGAGTCCTGGGGGACCTCTCGCACTACAAACAATAGGGTAGGTAGTAGCTTGTCCCAGTGCCATGGATCACTGTCACAAAGTTCCTTAGCATTGCTTTCAGGATCCCATTGAACCTTCCACTAGGTCATCAGTTTGTGGGTGATATACCAACATTTTGAGAGTCTGGATGTTCAGCAGTCGGCACAATTCTGCCTCTGTCAGTTAGGATCTCCTGCGTTATCCCGATTCTGGCAAAAATTAAGGAGTTAGGCAGCTATGGTGGGTACCGTGGTGATATACAGTGGACAGCTTCAGGATACCTAGTGGCATAATCCACTACTATGAGGATTTAGCAGAACCCCAACCCGCTCTTCTCCAGATGTCCTACCAGCTCCATGCCGATTCTTTTGAAAGGCAGTCTGGCCACTGGGAGTGGCATCGGATGCTTTTGGTACCCGTCTTGGGCCAGCCAACTGACACTCTGAGCACAAGGCACAAAATAAATAAATAAATAAATAAAATCGCAGTGCCAACGATTGCAAAGTCTTCTTTGAGCCCAGGTGCCCAGACCAGGCCACGAAGTGGGCCAAACATAGCAGACCCTGTCAAAATCTCAAGGGGATGAATAATTATCAGAGTTCTTAATTTTAGGGGTCCGTCACCACACGGTACAGATGGTCAAAGTGGGGCCTCTGAGGGACATGTTGGTCAGCACCTACCTCCAGTTCGGGGTGAGCATTTGCTCCCATGCTTAGCTTAAAGTTGGATCTTCCCTCTGTTCCCTCAAGAAATCCGCATCATCAGCCAACCAGGTCAGACTTTGTCTAGAACCCAGGCCCTGGCTGGGCGTGGTTCAGGCATCTCCGGCTGGCTGGCTGGGCCCTCACCCAGCCCTTCAGGTTCCTTGTGACCCAGGAGCCCTCTCCTCACCAGCTTCAGGTTCCTTACTGCTGGGAGTCTGTCGCCCCATTCACTGAGGACCTCCCTGAATCACTGCCAATTACACCCTCGCATTGTTGGGTGTGCCAGTGTCATGGGCAGGCCAATCCGACACATTTCCTCATAGACCCTGGCTGTCAGGTATGATCACACATCCCCATGGATACATTGTAGATGGATAGGAGCCCTTGCTGGTTCTGAGGGCTCGACCAGGCTGCCCCAGACTAACATCTGACTGCATCCAGAGACAACCAGGGCCATCACCAGGCCATTGACTTGCACAGGGACCAGAAACTTGGACAGGTCCCTTTTCTGGGTCCGGCAGCCAGCTATTAATGCCTGGCCATAGCTGCAATCCATAAAGGGACACTCCCACTTAAAATGCCTCTTCAAGCTGCATTCACAGCACCTGCCCCATAGTGATCCTGTCAGCAGGTTTCAGCACTTCAGGCCTGCCAGGCGGGGTTTCCTCCTCATGATGTATGGGGCCAGTAGCTTGGATCACCCCTTGAGCTGGGTTGGTTGTCCATTGTCTGGACTATTCTGTGACCTCCATTTCTCAGGCCTGGCCTGCCCTCTGTCCGTTGTCCATTTCCACCCCCTGTGGCTCTCCGGTTTAGGGGTCCATTGCTCGGGCCCCTCATCGGCCAGGAAGTCCTCTATCAAGGACATTGCATCTGAGAGGGTCACTGGGCGTGACACTCCACCCACTATTCTATTGGCAGGGAGGATCTTGGTGAACTGTTCCAATACAATGGTCTCTGCTACTTGGGCCCCATTTAACATCTTGAGTCCTACTACCAGCAGTAGTCTCTGAAGCCCCAGGAGGGTATCTGTCCTTGTGGAATCATTGCCAGTAGGTCTCAGGGGTAATATCAGTGAGGTCCAAGATGGCCACCTTCACCTTGGGGTAATCCAGTGCCTCCTGGGGATCTAAATTCCAGGAGGTGGTCTGTGCTGGGCCAGTCAAATAGGGCATGACCATCTGCTGGATCAGCTGCTCCTGCGGCCTTTGGTGTTGTGCAGCTAGCTCCTGGACCAATTGTTGTTGCTGTTCCTGAAGTAGTGCCATTTATAAATGTTTCTGGGTGGCTATTTGTTGCAGCAGCTGGGTCTGGTGTTTTTGTTGTTGAGACATGTGCTGCTGCTGGCTCACCAGCACCCATTTCAAAAATTTCTCCATATCAGTCAGAGGGGCTCCATATCAGTCAGTTGTCTTCCCTTCCTCATCAGGCTCTCTTAGCAGGTACCAGCCATTGCCTGCATTCTCCACATGTAGCAGGGTTTCAGGCTGTTGGGGGGAGAAAAAGGGGGAAAAACACTCCCCTTTTGGTGAATGTGGCTCCTCGCAGTCAAGGTAGTGAGGCCTAGTGACTGAAGGTTCTGAGACTGTCCGTGCCCTCAGGGCAGCAGAGTCTAGTGGCTGAAGCCCCCGAGGCTGCCAGTGCCCTCAGGGCAGCAGGGCCCTAGCGGCTGGAGTCTATGAAGAAGTAGGGGGACCCGGACTCACCCAACTCCACTGAGTCCTGACCCAGGACTCTGTGGAACCAGTAGTCCTGACTTCAGGCTTAGGTCCTTCATTCCACAAACATGTTCCGTAGGCCACTTCCAACTCTTGCTTCTGGATCCTGCAGCTCCTCTGGGGTTAGCAGCCATCCCTCTCCCTCATTCTCCACAGTTGACTGGGGTCTTGCTGTGGATTCAGCACATTCAGCCTCTGTAGGCTGGAGCTCCAGCGGCTCCCTGGCAGGAGCCTACAGCATGTATCCACTTTCCTTCTCAATTGGTTCATATTGTCGTGGAAGGAATCACGCAGCAACTCAATTTAGGTGAAGATCGAGTAGAACTTTAATCTTGACAAACACACGCACAAAGTCTATAGCTATAGGGGAGCCCAGGCAGCACGTCTCTGTGCTGAGCTCTGGCACTCCACTGGTTTCAAGTTACAGAGGGTTTATATAGAGTTATCAAAGTTTCATATTACATACAGGACCGTATAGTGGATTTTCCAGTACTTAACAAGTCGTTTATTACATATTGGGCACTTATACCTCCCGCTGGGATTCTCCCGGTGTTCATTAGTCAGGGTGATTCTCCTGGTGCCAGCAAGTCCTGAGGCACCTACATTCTTTGGTAGCCTGCAGGAGTTCCTGACAGGGTAGGCTGGGGGTGGCTGCAAGGTGAGTTAATGTCTTATAACATAACTCACCAGACTGGATTTATTGTGGTTCCAGTCTAAGGCCTCCTGTCTTGATTTTATTCCACAATATTGAGGTGAGCCATCTTCTTTTATGCATTGCTTCTGGCTGGATCATGCCCAGCAAAGTAATGGGAATGTGGTGCCTTGGGCCCAAAGTGCATGGTTAACACTTGTGTTTGGGGGAAGCTTAAAGCAGGTGGCTCCCTCAGGGCCCTCTGTGAGACTGCATATAGAGAAACTGGCAAAAGCATTGCCACAAAAGGAAGGAGCAGTAGGACACAATTAGAAGCAGCACTACAAGACACCACCAACCAGTGCTAGAAATGCAAAGGAGCCAAGTTTGACTTCTGATCATTGCTGAGAGCCTGCTCCCCAGCCATAGAGATAAATTGTCCATCAGGAGGTGGCTGTCCCATTGCAGCCTGGTGACATTTTTCTGATTTTTTTTTGTTGCCAAAAATGCAGATTTGGATCAACTGAATCATATAATTAATTCATGTCTATTTTGGCCAGTTGTTTTGGTGATAAAAAGGAAAATAAATATTAAGGTGTTGGAACAGTTCATTTAAATGTTTTCTAAACACAACCTTCTCAGTTTTGCAAATAGTGCCTAAGTCTTCTTCTGATTGTAGTCCTCCATTACCAAATTTCCTTTGCTTTTATTTAATAAATGGTTAAAGAAGCCTGTTGAGGGGTGTACTTACCCCACATTGGTTCCACAGGGGTTAATCACACTTAGTGGGATGACGAGGCCATGCCCCCTCATCCCTGCCAGGCATATTTAGACTGGAACCAGAATATAAAAGGGCTCAGCTCAGATGAGGCTGACCATAAAGGAGACCAGATGTGTTGCAGGTTCCTACTGGGAAGTTGCCAGAACACTAGGCCACAGAGGCCAGCTGTGCTCAGATCCCGGTGGATATGCAGCAACTGCTAAGGCTGATGGCAAAGAGACTGCTGAGGCTGTGAGATTGCTTTCACTTGAAGTCATGGTAGGAAGCAACCCAGGGATCGGGACTGTAGCATCAAGAGACTGAGACTGATCACAAAAGTACTGGTTCCTCAGGGCACTGGATTTGGATGTGGTGGAAGAAGGTGGGCCTGGGTCCCCCATCCTGACTGCATGCACCAGGTGCAGACATCCCTCTCCCAAAGGGGCAGGCTTTACTGTCAAAGGGCAGCTCTATCGACTTGGGCCATAGGGCTGTGCTGCTCGAAGAAGAAGGGGGGCCTTGCTTAGACATTGCCGTTGCCAGACATCAAAATAAAATGTTTCATTCAAACCAAAATGAATTTTTTTTATTTCTTGATTTGCCCAAAATTTCAGTTTGGGGTTGATACAATGTTGTTTTTTTATTTTCCAGAGCTGCCAGAGAACTGAAAATTGTTGTATGTGGCGTAGTTTTAGCTGAGTCGGTTCCAGGATATTAGAGAAAGCAGGTGGGTGAGCTGATATCTTTTATTGAACCAACTTCTGTTAGTGAGAGAAACAAGCTTTCAAGCCTCACAGAGCTCTTCTTCAGGTCTGGGAAAAGTGCCCCAAACATCACAATTGCATGCAACGTGGAACAGATTGTTTAGCATAAGTAGTTAGCACATATTTGAAGGGACGTGTGGGTGAAACCACTACACTCTCAGATGAACTCACACAGGAAAATGATAAAAGACAAAAATGCCCTATCAGCTGTGTGTGAACATTTTTCACAAAGTGATCACTCTATATCTGACCTATCAGTCCTTATCCTCAAAGAAACTTGCCCAACACTTTCAAAAGACGACCCTGGGAGATTAAATTGATAACACAACTAGACACTAAAAATCATGACTGAACAGAGACACTGGATTTATGGTTTATTACAACAATCTGTAACCCACTAACCCTCTTTTTAACCCTATGACTGTAGAGGTTAACAGGCCACTTTACTTTGAATGGTTCCTTAGACTATGTGCCAACTACTTCTGCTAAGTAATCTGTTCCACCTTGAATTTATCTGTGATGCTTGGAGTACCTTTCCAAGACCTGAAGAAGAGCTCTGTGTGGCTCGAATGTTGGTCCAATAAAAGGTATTACCTTACCCACCTTGTCTCTCTAGAGAGCCAAAAAATCAGCCCTATCCCCTAGACCAGTGGTTCCCAAACTTTTCTCTGCCATGGCACACCTTGATACCTTTTAATTATTTTGAGGAACACCACCATATAGTCTCCAAATGAACTCATGAATATCAATGAGCCAACTCAACTCTTCAAGTAGTTTTTCAAGAAATTCCGTGGCACACCTGCTCAGGCCTGACGGCACACCAGTGTGCCATGGCACACTGGTTGGGAAACACTGCCCTAGACCCTTTCCATTGTAGCACTCCCAACTGAGCTTTTCTTGCTGCTATAAATTGGCTGTAAAGGTAACTTTTGCCTGACCTCTTTCAAACGTCACCAGCCTTGTCTGGTACCCGCCAAAAATTAAAGTGAAAATCTTTAACACATCGTACATAACTGAAGACAACTTGAAGCTACTCCTATTGTAGTAATCAGTTACTACTAAAAAGCAAGACCTGACTCTTTATTTGGCATAGAACCTTTTTACCGGTATAACCAAACATACAGTAGTATTGTTTTGAACTTATGATGAACACAAACATCACCTGGTACAAGTGTTTTTGAATAGTGTTCCTCTACTTATATGATTATTTTTCCATATAACTAATTACTGACTAACGGTTACTCTGGCTTCTCCAAAAGTTCTACAGTGGATGGCACTTTGACTTAACAGCTGGAAAGCCATGTTGTCATTAAAGGGAGTTGCAAATAATTGCAGAATAATCAGTTTATAAGCACCTGGAAGATAATAGAGTGATAAATAATAACCAACATGGCTTTGTCAAGAACAAATTGGGCCAAACCAACCTAATTTTCCTCCTTGACAGGATTATAGGCCTAGTGGCTGAGGAGAAGGAGTAGATGTAATATATATCTTGATTTTAGTAAAGCTTTTGATACAGTCCCACATGATGTTCCTATAAACAAACTAGGGAAATGTGGTCTGGATTAAATGAGTATAAAGTGGGTGCACAACTGTTTAAAAAATCATAGTCAAAGAGTAGTTAGCAATGGTTCACTGTAAAACTGGGAGGACATAGCTAGCGAAGTCTCGCAGTGGTCTGACCAGCGTCTGGTACTATTCAATATTTTAATTTAATGACTTGGATAATGAAGTAGAAAGTATGTTTGTAAAATCTGCAGATGACACCAAGCAGAAAGGGGTTGCAAATACTTTAGAGGTCAAGATTAGAATTCAATTCAAAACAACTTTGACAAACTGGAGAATATGTCTGAAATCAACAAGATGAAAATCAGTGAAGACAATTGCAAAGTACTACACTTAGGAAAGAAAAATCAAATGCACAAATACAAAATGGGGAATAACTGGCTAGGTAACAGTGCTGCAGAAAAGGATCTGGTGGCTATAGTAGGTCACAAATTGGACATGGTTCAACAGTGTGATGCAGTGGTGAAAAAGACTAATATAATTTTGGGGTGTATTAATGGGTGTTGTTTGTAAGACATGGGAGGCAGTTGTCCTGCTTTACTAGGCACTAATATTGTGTCCAGTTCTGGGCACCACACTTTAAGAAATACGTGGACAAATGAGAGAGAGTACAGAGCAGAGCAACAAAAATGATAAGAAATTTAGAAAAACATGACCTATTAGGCAAGGAAAAAATTAGGTATGTTTTATCTTGAGAAACAAAGATTGAGGGAAGATAACATCATAATATTCAAATATGTTAAAAGCTGTTATAAAGAGGATGATGATCAATTGTTCTCTATGTCCACGGGCAGTAGGACAAGAAATAATCAACTTAATCCATTTTACAGCAAGGGAAATTTAGATTAGATATTAGGAAAAACGTTTTAACTATAAGGATAGCTAAGCACTGGAATATGTTTCTGTGACAGTCCTCCCCTGCAATCTGGACTGGTGTGTAGCTGTGTCACCCCAATTCTTTACTCCTGGTCCCCCACTTACCCTGCTTTGCTGTGTGAACCACCCACTCCTGGGTCAGCCAACACCCAGCCTCCTGTGTATAACTGGTCCCTCACCTAGTGAAGGAGCAGTCTAGCCAGCCACTCATGGGATAGACCCCCGGCAAACACACCCCTGTTCCAGATGCAACCCTGGGTACTGCTGTCTTGCAGGGTGCAGTGCTGCACACTGCACCCTGCAAGCTCACTTACACTTGTCCATCAATTTATCAAACAAGTTGATATACACGAGCTCTGTCACTTTAAGTGAGGTCCCCACACACACTCAATCCACATACACTGTTTTAGATAAAACAATCAAATAAATGTATTGACTACTGCAAGATTTTAAGTGAATCTAAGTCAGATTATTAATAAATCAAGGAGTTAATCACAATTAACTAAAAGATAACTCGCATCTTAACCTAAGATTAATATGTAAGTCTGCATTCAGTTTACCATATAGGCTGGTTGCGATGCTTCTTGCAACCAGGCCTCCCTTCCCTCTGGGTAGATTCTCAGTCTTTGCTGTTGCTTCGAAGATGGATTCCAGAGAAGAGCCTAGAGACAAAGATGCCTCGGCTTTTAACAGGTTTCCCCAATACCCTCTTAGGTTAGGTGATCAGCTCCGTCAGGCAATGGGCATGATATCTCCCACTTGACCAAAGTGCTCACAGGAGGTGCTTAAGCCAGTCCAATGTTCCTGTATGCATGCCTCTGCGGGGCTTGGAAACACAGCTTTGTGTTCATCTGTATCTATTCAAACCATGTGAGACACACATTTGGGGATATGACACAGCAGTGTTTCATATTTGTACATATGTATGACATTGCAGGAAATGTGCTACCATACCAATAATGTTCAGTATGTCATGAACATTCCAAGAACACCTTACACGGCATACTTTGCATCAGACAACACACAGTTACACTGTAAGGGTGAACATGAATGATACACGGATCACACCATGAGGGTGTACATGGGGCACAGCGTGTCACACCTTCCCTCTTACAGAACTGCAGGAGGGTTAGCCACTGGCTAATTCAGAGGCAGAACATCTGGGTTCTCTTGATATTTAGCCATCAAAGTGATGAGGCAGCCTGCCTCAGTTTCCCCAGTTGCCATTCTTAGCACAATCAGTTTTTTTCCGAAAATCTATGCGTTATACAGCTAACTAAAAGAATCAATGTGAATATTCCAGTCTCCATCACAAAGTTTAGCATCCGAACCAAATTTGTTATCATAGATAGGCACTTACAAGTATGTTCATTATACCACGCCCTTTGTTCAGGCAGTCTGGTTTCAAGATTGGCAGGTTTAACACTTTTTGATGTCCAATGGCCTTATGGACCCATGCATGTGGTTAGTCCCTGGCTTTCTTTCCATCCAGTGTTTCCCTTGCCTGGACCCTTGGAATTTTGCTGTCTCAGGGTCTGGTGAGCTAAGAGTTTGGGGGGAATCCTGCATGCCAGTTGGCTCTTTGTGGATTTGTTCTCCAGTCCCAGGACTATACATGTGTAGAAAGTCCCTCTCCTTCCTTGGGGTCACTCGATGGTCTTCATCCCCAATACTGCATTCTTTCCCACCCCCTTTTCCTAAAGGGCTATCATGTTCTTTCTGGGCTGAGAGTGTCTGCAGCTTGTGTATGTAGCAACTCAGGTGCCTCCTGTGTGTTATCTAGCTGGGGAAATATCCCATTCCCCCTGCCAGCAGGCTGATTTGAATGCTCACAGACACCTTCTTCTGCACTGGAAACTGGATCCTCCTGTCTTGAAGAGGCAGAGTTAAGCCCCACCAGCATATCAGGGTGAGCATCCTGAAAACCTGGGACAGGAGTTTGGGCATGCTCTGTCACCTCCTCTTTTATACCTGAGGGGACAATCGTGTGTCTGCTTCCTTTCGGCAAGCCAGCCGCACAACTCCCTCTCGAAATTTGAGCCACAAGCTAAGTATCTGGGTGCAGAAACCCTGAATTAGCCACTTAGTCCTGGGCATTGCCTCCCAAGTGATCAGTGAGGAGACATTCCCGCACCCCTACCAATTCTTCCCTAGCTTCCTGCTCTGGATTCTGCTCTGGGACACAGTCCCCCATGCCCTGCAGAGCGAGACTTGTCCCCTGTCCAGCTGCAACCTGCCGGCAGCTCACTTCAGGGACTGCTCTCTTGTGACGGGGGGCCATTCCCTTCCCTTCTGGCAGGCAGGGGCCAGCCTCAGCCCTCCTCCTACCAGGAGACACACTGGCCTTCTCCACCAGGCATAATTTTTTCAGGCCTGGTACAAACTTGTAACACGGGCCCCCTCCCACACACATACCCATGGGGGTTGCAGCCTGGGCCAGGCCCCCCAGGGCTTCCAGGTCCCAGTAAAGTGTATCCTCCCCCCCATGTGGGGGGGCACTGTCCTCCACCATAATTCCTGGGCTCTAAGCATGGTATTCCTGGCTGCTGTAGGTCACCACCCTGATTGCCTAGCCCCCCCCCCCATGGAAAGTCATTTCCAATCAGCATTTCAGTGGGGATCTTCTCCAGCACCCCCACTGTTAAATTACCTTTTAAGTCTTCACACTGTATTTGCACAGTAAGGAGAGGCACACAGATCTTGCCCCCTCCCACTGCTTGAATCCATGCTTCCGGGCCATGTAAAATGTCACTCTCTAGGACCCAGCCAGGCCTGACTAGAGAAACTTGGGTTCTTGTGTCCCTCCATCCCACAGCCTCACTGCTGTTTATCTTGAAATATCTGAGAAACTCCTTACTCCTCTCGCACCCTCAACACCCACAAAGCTGGTCATGAAAACAGTGGGCACCTCCTGGGCCTCAGGAGCTAGAATCACTGCATTCACTTGGGCTGAGGGAGATTTAACCCCTTTCAGCCCCGGGCACTGGTTTTTCAAATGCTCAGTGGAGTGCAATTGTTAACACCTTCTTGGACCCTCCTCTCTCATGGGGGAGTTATACTGAGTTTTTCTAGATGATACAGGGATCCTGGGGGGCGATCATCTACCTTCCCAGCCCCCCTCCTTCTTCTCCCTTTAGAACTGGGTTTCTGCCCCCACCTCTTAGACATCTGTGCTAGCTCAAAGGTATCTGCCATTGTGGCCATTTCTATGACCGATTTCAGATTCTTATCCCACAGGCTATTCCTTACATTATCTGTACACATGCTCAGAAATCGCTCTTGTGCTATGAGGTCAAAAAGCTGGTCATATGTGTCAACACGCTTCCCTTTGACCCACTTCTTCAATACATCACATAATTTATAAGCATATTCGCTATGTCATGCCTGCATCCCTTTTAAGATTCCTAAGTTTCATTCTGTACACTTCAGGTGTAATCTGAAATCTTTGCAAGACAGCCCTCTTAAATGTATCATACCTTAAAGCCTCCACAGTTGGCATCTCATTAAAGCCAGACAAAGCTTTGCCCGGCAACTTTGCTATGAGAGTGGAAACTTTCTGCTCCTCAGGAATCTTGTTCACTGTACAAAGCTTTTCAAAAGTAGTGAAGTACTCCTCGATGCAGTCTGTCTCTTTGTAAGCAGGACACAGCTTATAAAAGCTGGGTGTGTTAGGTGTGGAAGTAGACGCTGGAGACATAGGAACACCTGGGATGCTTCCCTGTCTGTCCATCATTTCCAGCTGGTATTTTCTCTCTCTCTCTCTCTTTGTCCTCCATGATTCTCTGGTAGGCTCCTTCTTCAGTGTCCCTGGTTTTCTGCTCAGCTTCTTTGGCTCTCTCCACAGCCTCTTTAGCTGCAGCAAAAATCAATTCTTGCTGTTTTAGCTCCAAGGCGTGCCTGTGTACAGCTTCCTCAGCTTCCTTGGTTGCAATTGCCTCTTGCTGCTTTGACTCCAAACCATGCCTGTGTACAGCTTCCTCAGCTTCCTTTGGCTGCAATTGCCTCTTACTGCTTTGACTCTAAAGTGGTTGCGATACCTTTTGCAACCAGGCTCTCCACTCTTTGTAGGTAGATTCTCAGTCTTTGGTGTTGCTTAGAAGATAGATTCCAGGGGAGAGCCTAGAGACAAAGATGCCTCAGCTTTTAATATGTTTCCACAATGCCCCATAGGGTCAAGTGATCAGCCCAGTCTGGCAATGGGCATTATTTCTCCCACTTGGCCAAAGTGCTCACAGGAGGTGCTTAGGCCAGTCCATTGTTCCTGTATGCATGCCTCTGCGGGGCTTGGAAATACAGCTTTGTGTTCATCTGTATCTATTCAAACCATGTGAGACACACGTTTGGGGATATGACACAGCAGTGTTTCATATCTGTGCATATGTATGACATTGCAGGAAACGTGCTACCATACCAATAATGTTCAGTATGTCATGAACATTCCAAAAACACCTTACACAGCATACTTTGCATCAGAGAATACACAATTACACTGTAAGGGTGAACATGAATGATACATGGATCACACAATAAGGGTGTACATGGGGTACAGCGTGTCACACCTTCCAAAAGAGATTGTGGAATCCCCGTTATTGAAGGTTTTTAAGAACAAGATAGTAAAAAACCTGTCAAGAATGATCTAGGTATAATGTGCTACTTCTCAAGGTCCCTTCCAGCCCTACATTTCTATGACTATGGTCTGATATTGCATTGCGAGATATGACATTGCATTACTAAATCATGTCATCGTCACATGCTGAAATCATATTAGGATATGAAGATGTAGCATTACCAGTCCCTGTCCCTGACTTATAAGAGAGAGGGAGTATTTCCCTCCTATTTTCTCTCCTCATACTTCATTGTGATAGAATCCTCACTGACAATGCAAGTCAGTTTGCATAGTAAAACTTGTGCTGCCTAATAAAGTAAAATGTCAGTTATGTGCCTGCCTTACTAATCACGGGTTGAATATCGCTACTGTAATGGCCCACATTTATGCGCAGGTTTTCTTTTCCACTTTTAATTTTTAATATAAAAGACAGATTTCCCCCCTACATCCTTCCCATTATTATTTAATTTACCTCATGTTTTTATACTTACCATTTAATATCTTGCTCCTTCCTCCTCAAAGCGTGTCTAAAATGTTGGGGAAAATAAACCCACTTGCTGTGGTTTACTACTGGAAGGACTAACAATACAGTATTACTACCCATTGTAAAAACAGAAACTTTCTGGCCGTCGCACTGCTTGCCATTTAGTATTGGTAATACTCAAATCGATTTAATAATTTTGAATCAACGTGTTAAAATACAGCTGCATTTTCAAATTATTTATATTTTTATTATATATGATCAAGTGTGGAAGTCTTGCTTTGTGAAATGTGCCTTATCAATGCACCATCTACTGGTTGAATATTTCATATATTAATTGTATAATTTACATTGTTACAGGTCAGATGCTATTTTGGATAAGACAAGAAACAGAATTTGCAAGTGGGTTGACAAATCTGTTCTTCCAGTATTGACTTCTGGGTTAGTCTTAACTAAGAAAATGACAGGAGACAGTGAGTTTACACCTCTCCAACCGGCAATGGCTGGAAAATTATGTAAATGGATACAGTTTAAATTAATCTATGATTAATCATATGATCTGTGATTATGACTGAGCAAACTGCTCTGTCAAAATCATTGCTGTTAGAGATGTAGGCCCTGCTCCTGCAAACATTTACACACATAATTCACTTTTGCAGGGAATGGGACTACTTATGTGCATAAAGTTAAGCATGTGCCAAGGCTTTGAAGGATCAGGACTTTAGTTACAGGTTTTTGATATCAACCAAATAAAAACAAAATGCTGATAATTTGTTTTATGGGCGAAACTGAAATTAAGAAGTAGCAATAGCACACTTCTTTTACAAATTATATAAAGATGTAAAATTTGTTTGAAAAAGGTCATTTATTTTGTCATCCAACCTGGCTAAGAGGAACTAAGAAGAATCTTTCATAGTGATCAGAATCCAAGCCTGAGTTAGTCTCCTGAGAGTGAGCAGTTTTCATCATTATTGCCAGAAGAGAATGTCAATATGGGAGAAGATTAAATAGCATTTTATTTTTCTAGCTCTATACAAATGGCTCTAGCCATACTCTTTTAGCATCATTGATATATTTTGTAAGTATTTTAAGGTAATATTCCAACATAACTGAAGTGCTGCAGTCAGCTTCAGTATAGCCAACAACCATCAAACCAGCCACTTAAAAACTGAAATTCCCCATCTTCTACAATTCCTTCCCTTACAATTCCCCCCAACCATTTTCAAATGCCTGGGGAAAAGATAAGTCTTGCAACATGTCTTGAAGATCATCTGATTCAAACTATTTTGGACCAAGCAGGGAGCAAATTCCAAAACCAGAGAGCCTCTCTATTGAGTGAATACTCTGCTAGCAGTCCTTTCTATCAGCAGGATTTCAGCTTGAGCACATCTGCTGATCTCAGTGGTGGTAAGGGTGAAAGACAATAGGTAGGTACATCCTAAGTTATTTAGGGTTTCATGGATCAAAACCGATTTTATATGGGAACCGCTATTTGAATAATTAGTATTTAGTTTATTATTTATTTACATGGTGTATTTAACTTTTATTTGTTTAACAAAGATAATGCTTACTAAAAATGCTATTGTATAATATACATCAGGAGTTCACACAAAAGTACAAATAGTGACTTTTAAGGATAAAGGCTATAAAAGACATGTTAGTAACTGGTGGGTAAACCAGGAGGTAAAATAATCCTAAAAGACACTGTGTGTGCATACACACCCTGCAGGACTACATGCTGCAGGATCATGTTGTTGTGGGTTTTGTGGGGGATAGAGCTAGGAATGTGTTATAAACCTGCAGGAAGCTACTACTGAGAATTCTTAATAATCCTGTTAACGTTAACTTTTGATGGTTTCTTCTCTGCACGTTCACTCCCTCTCAGAGGAGGGGAAGGAGGGTTGGGCAGCATGGCTCTAATAATATCTCAGATGTAGAAAGATAATGACATGATCACAAAAGATCTGAAACATAATATCCAGGAAGATGTTATACTCGTGTGGAAGTAATAGATACACCGATTACATTGCTGTTTGGATCCCATTCCTTCATATGCAAAGTGTGGTACCTCTCACATAACCAAACCACAGACATTTTAATAACTTTTTCCACACATATCACAGGAGGGACATCTCATTATGTCATATAACTCTCTTTTTTCTTCCGTCTTTCTGCAACAGGCCTTGTCCTATATGCTGTATGCACCTGCAACTCATGAATAGAAGGTGGAATGGACATTACTGGTATTTTGAAAAAATCCATAATTCCAGAAAGACTTTAGGCATTCCATGGACTTTTATTTAGAAAGTGACAATGAAAAAACTAATAAAATGCACTAAGTTTAAACATACATTCCTAGTAAATTAACAACAAAAGCAAAGTAAAACAATTCTCACAATGTTGAGAGTTGAAATAAAAATTCCATTTATCTGTCCCACCCAGCCATGAGTCAGGCAATCCTCTTTGTTACTGCAGGCAAACTCTACCAGAAAGGTCTGTCTTCCCTGTTACTCTGAAAGCCAGTGAAATGCCAAGGTAAATTTCACACTCTTAGAACACATATGTATCCCTGCCAAAAACCAAAATCAATTGGGTTCTGAAACCATGAACCTCCATTAGGTTGCTTGTGTAACTTAATGCCATGCCTTGTGTGTGTACATGTCTGTACAGTATATGTAGATGTATTTAATATGCACTGCTGCCCTCTACTGTCTGGAATGTCAAATTGTTCGAGGGTTACTTTGTAATGGCATAACTTTTCATTTATTTTATTATTATTATTAATACACTATCATAAGTATATTTGTTGCTGTACAATCAAGACAGGGTATCTGCCCTGAGGACTCTGCAATTAGGTCATTAGTTGATGAGTGTAGTGAAAGGAGAATGGCCTCCCTCAGAGATGGACAGGGAGGGATGTCCCAACCCCTGGTGGGTGGAGCCAGAACAAGACTGCCCACGCCACAGGAACCAGAGAGGTGGGACAGGAAGTATAGAAGATGACTCATTTAACTCACATTGGAGGGAGTTGCTAGAGAGGAAGGATGTCGCTCCACTGATGCTATGGCCTTAGTCCAACCACTGCCTGTGGCCCATGATGTCGAGGGCCTGTGGGGACTACCCCTGGTCATCCACCCCAAGGAGGCAACGCTGAGGTGCATGGCCTCGCTCCCAGAAGGCCTGCTACCTTACAGGGAGAGTGAAGGGGAGGAAGAAAAAACAACAAAAAACCCCCAACAAACATATTGTGACTCCCTGACAGAACATCCCAGAACCCCATATTCACCATGGTTATATAATTATATGTTCTGTACAAAGTATGCCTTGAGTAATTTTATTTTAAAAGTCTTCATCTGCTAAATATTAATATCCTGGTGAATTGTATGTGCTATCACTATATATGAAGTTATAAAATGCTGCTGGAAATGTTATTAGAATATGTTGTAATGTGGGGAAATTCCCACAAACAGCCTTTCAGGCACAACAGTGAAGTAGCCAGTGAGCTGCTAATGGGCCATTAAAGAATATCCTCTCTGAAACACCATCCCTAGAGACTTCACCAAGAAAGCACATAGACAATGGGATACTGGTTGACCAATAAGCAGAGATTGTTCCAAAAAACTGGAAAAGACTATAAAAGAAGGGGAGTGACATTATCACTTGACTTGACTTCATTCCTCCACAACTCAATAGCTGAAGAAACAGCTGAAAGACAAAGAATTTTGGACTAGGGAAGAGGGATCCCAGGTAGGGAAAGTAGTCTCTGCTTGTGAATTGATGATCTTGTTCTATCTCTCAGGGTGAGACATTTCTGGATTCAAATCCTGTTAGAATTAAGATGGCATTCTTACTTTTATTTTTTCTTTGGTAACTATTTCTAATCTTTTTATATTTATAATTTATAATCACAATCTATTTTTCTGTAGTTAATGAACTTGTTTAATGTTTTATCTTAACCAGTGTGTTTTTGAGTGAAGTGTTCAGGCAATCTTTACTCAGATTAACAAAAACTGAACTATGCCTTCCTCACATTGAGGAGGAAGCGGACTTGTTAATGAGCTTATGCTGAATATATCTTTGTCCAGCACAAGATGGTATTATCTCAGGATGCAATCCTGTAAAACCTTGGGGTGTGTGGAGGTTACTGGCTGTCACCTGGCTCTATGGTAGGTGCATGAGTGGCTCAGCTAGTGTATTCATGTGACTCAGCTGGGTGTGGGGCAACACCCATTGTTGTATTGGGTGATAACAGGATCTGAAGAGACTATCATCAGCAGAAACATATTTGGAAGTCAGCCGAAGTCACAAGAGTAAGGAGGCTCAGTGGCAGACCCCAGATCCAAGCTGCATCAGGCTGCACATCCATGACACATACACACAAGAATCAAAAGAGACTGGTGGAAAATTGCTATAGAAGATACACACATTATCTTTATACTCCCTCCATGATTACTACAGATTACCATCATCTGACCAACTGTGACTACTACCTTACGCAATCATAGTTGTGGAGTGTGACCCACGTGCACTTAAAAACTAGAAAATGAATGAACCAAAAGATATTTTAAAAAATCCCTCCAGATTTTGGGAGGGCTGAGTTTTGACAATGCCTGGCATGGTGGGGAGTTGACATTACAGGCGGTGCCTTGCTTAGGACGAGCAGAAGGATGCTTGTAAGCCAATGAGGCACCGTACCATGGATGCTTGTGAGGCACAGGCTGTACTCTGGGGGCTCAAATCCTGGGCCGCACATTGACCCCAGCCGGAAGTGGCTACTGACCAGAGGGGTTATGGCTCAGCCAGCCATGGAAGAGGGCTGCGCCTGCGTGTTCCCGCCCTGAGGCGGGGCAGACAGAGCGCCTTTCCCCAGCGCCAGGGAAAAGACTACATCCCCCACAATGCACCGCCGGCCCAAGATGGCGTCTCCGCGGCGGGCGGGATCGAGGCGGAGAAGCGGAAGTGGGTTCTCCCCGTAAGGAGGCCGGCTGGGTCCGGTTCCGGCCCGGGTGTCACCTGCTTGGTGGATGGTGGCGGCGGCGGCGGCGGGAGGGAGGAAGGAAGGAAGATGGCGTCGGACTTGGAGACGGAGGGGCAGGCCATTGACAGGAGCTTGCTGGAATGTTCTGCCGAGGAGGTGGCCGTGGTGAGGCTCGTCCCCCCGCGGGAGCCCGTTAGGGGCCCGGCCCCGTGGGCGCGGCGCCGGCAGTGGGGCCGCCGTGGTAGGCCTGGGGGGAGGCGGACGGTCTCTAGGCTGCTGTGGCAGAGGGGACGTGGCTGTGGGGAGCTGGGGTGGAAGGCGCGTGAAGGGACTAGAGACTCGCTCCGCTCCCTGCGTGTTAACCGGCGGCCGTGGCAAGCGCGGCGGGGCGTGACAGGACCTGGACGGGGAGCAACCACAGCTCCCCCGCGCGCCGCTCTGCTTGGCGTGTGCGTTTGACAGCAGTCTGTGTCGCGTCAGCTCGGCGGGTCCCTCTCCGAAGCTGAGCTGTTGCCCTGTCTCTTATTCTAACTGACTGTCCTTCAGGTGCCGGTCCTCCCGGTCCCCCCCCCCCCCGCCGCCGCAGGTTTAAAGTTTTGTTCTCGGGATTTTGGGGGAGAAGGTTTTAAAACTGTGTTTCCTTCCTCCCGCCTCAGCGTCTTAGGACCCAAGCTTGGAAGGCGTTTCATGCGCAGCGTCCCATTGAGTTCAGTGGGATTCTGCCTCAGGGCAGTGGTCTGCCCCTGTAGACTTGATTGCTGGATTGGGGGTTTTGTGAATTACGTTTTTCCCTCCATTTCTGGCGAGCAGCTGTTTTTTCTGTGCCACCTGAGTTTGGGGTTGTTAGGAAAGACAGCCCAAAGAGGAAACGTTCGTAAGAACAATTTAATATCGAAAATTTCCTACACTGTTATATTGAGTTTTAAAGTAGAATTGAAGGATAATATATCTTTCCTGCTCATGGGGAGTGGAGGAAGAGAGAGATTCTCTTTTTGGGAACATTTAAGAGTGATGTTTAATATCTTGCTGTTGGGACTAAGGCTCTATCCTGTATGAGAGTGACATGATTCATGTGTGGAACTCAATGCAACTGCTCTTAGGTGTAACTGTTTGTAGCATCAGAGCCTAAAGCTCTTTCTATGTACATTTCAATGACAAATTTACAGGGCAGGGGGAGGAATTCCCATCATTCAGGTTATCAAAATGTTTTTTATGCTACTAATATGTAAATTCCCTCTTTTAATGCAGACTTGTGGCAGCAACTATGTATGACAAATTGATTTGTTTCATGATTTCCTTATACTGTGCATTTTATTCAGCTGGTGTATTATCATTAGATGTAGGGGAATAAAAACACTTAGCATACAGTTAGCATTTAAAAATATTTACTTACATAAACATGACTTGGTCATTGACACAGGTTCTTAAAACATTTAGGGCATGTGTATGCCTGAAACTTACATTCCTCTTCGTAATACCACTAATGGTTCACATACACGCTACCTTCCTCCTGTTAGTGGTGCATATCCTCACCAAGGCCCGGTCTACATGTACCTTCCGGATTCGGTGGCAGTTAACAGGAGATACGCTGCGTCTGCTCCGCGCGCTGTCCACGCTGCACTGTGCCGAAGGGAACAGCGTTCCCTTTGACGCAGCGCTTATGCCACTTACCGGTGTGGTTTTCCTGCGTCGATTGCTGGATCGACTGAGTGCGGCTACACAGACTTCTCAGTCGATCCAGAGCAATTGATCTGAAGGTGGCTAATTTGCTGCCATCAGTGTAGACCCAGCCCAAGAGTGCTTCCCACAAACTTATGAAGGGCAGGGTAGGAGGCTGAGAGCCTGGGCTCTCAGCTCCGTGCAGCTCCCTTCTGGGAGTCCTGCTGCCCCCTGGGCTCTAGGCTTCCTGCTGCCAGGAGTCCGGTTGCCCCTCTTAGGTCCTCACTGCTGGGAGCTTGGGAGAAGGGGCAGCTGGATTCCTGGTGGGGAGCTCAACACCTGGAGTCCAGGTGTCTCCCTTGGTGCATCCAGTCTCTGAGCAGGGAGCCAGGAGCCTCTGCCGTGAGCCCAGGGAGCAGCCCAGCCGTGAGCTTCAGTGGGAGCGGGGAGACCCCCACCCACCCATAGTGACAGCCAACAGTCGATGTAAGTAATGCAGTGTCTGTCTACACAGATACTGAGTTGCCCTAAAGCTTGGTCTGCACTACAGAGATAGGTTGAAGTAAGGCAGCTTATGTTGACCTAATTATAACAATGTCTACATTACAGCCTTGCTGCTGCCGATGGTAGTGACCTACTACACCATAATTACACTGACATAGGCCCTACGCCTTTCATGGAGGTGGAGTTATGATGTCCGTGTAGTAGGACACTTACATCTGTGGAATCAAAGCTGTAGTGTGTGCACTGATATAATTAGGTCATCGTCAGCTGCTTTACTTCGACCTAACTCTAGTGTAGACCAAGCCTTGTAAGGGCTAGAGTGTATTAGGTGGCAAAAAGCTGGTATTGGAGAATAAGGTCTTTAGGGAAAAGAGCAGCAACAGGTCTTGCATTCTTCTGCTTCTAACAAGAACCTCTCATCCATCTTATGACAAAATGTAATTTTTTCCTTTCTCTCACATGCATCACTTTACATATCAGTATTTACATGTAACTTCAGTCATGGACTGATCTCTTTCAAACATAAATACATCAAAGATTAAATTATAAGCCTTGTGGTGTATTATTATAATTTAATTCTTCTAAAATGGTAATCTGTTTAGAAACATAAATATACTTATAATTATGTTTTTTAAGTAAGTAAATAACTTGTACATGCTTTTCAATATTGTGCTGGCTTCTTTCAAGCTCATTGAGTCAGAGGTATTCCTGGACTGCAACAGCTTCTGAGTCTTGCTACTGATCTGCCATATTCTAACATTCACACAGTCCAATATTGATTTTTATGTCCAATTTTCTCTGTTACTCATTTTGTCAGTCAACGTTTTGGGACTGTTCAGGAGAAACTCATTTGATCCTGCCCTTGGGTACATTAATTTCTCCTTCTAATAGTCCATACTTCTTAGCTTCTGATTTCTTTAGTTGAGCCAGGACTTGCAAGTTGAGTCTTATTAAAAGCCCCATTGAGGTCACTTGGGCTCTGTACAGACATGGGGACCCTGGGGTGGGGGAGGGTGGGAAGGGAGGGGAGATGCTGAACAGCTTGGAGCCTAAAGTTTCCACATGCTGTTACTTTGTATAAAAATGTTGTATTTGCATATGTAACTCAGTTATTTAGCTTTTTCTTGCATATGCAGAAACTAGAGCTTGTGCGTGTAATTACAATATTTGTCAGACAAATTAAGCAAACAATTTCAAACATATATATTTGAAAAACATGACTCTCTCTAAGATATTATAGGCCACAGAGTTTAATCTAGAAATTAAATTCTGTACCCTTGGCAAAAATGTAATCTACTTCTGGGCGAAATTAAAAATAGATTTTATTTATTAAAACATTTAATCATTTTAGAAAATATCACTGACTTTCAAGGATAAATTAGCAGTTTACGTGAGGCTTCTAGAGAGCATCTTTCTACCTGTGTAAGAATAACCACAATTATTGGGGAGGGTAGGCTGCTCATCTGGGAGACAAGATTTTTCTCTAAGTACGTGTCTGAGCTTGTAGTAAAACTGATGCACTCCGGTTTTTCCAGATAGAAAGTAGTAATATACTATACAGTTGGGATGAAGCAAGTTTAAGACACTTGGTTAAAGAACGAATCAAAACAATAGAACTGATGTGTACTGCAGAAAATTGGCTTGGAAATGACCCACTTATTGGAGAAACACTACAGGAGATGCAAGGTCAATTCTACTGTAATTAGATTTAGTTCCTAATATGGTGGTCTTCAGCACAAGTGAGGAAGACTAAACTTTTTCAAAAAATATATTTTATAATGAAGGCTTACAAGAACAGAAAGGTCAAATTCTTGGAGAGAAAAGAAAATAGTACATCTTTTTTCCTTTCTTTGATTTATTCTAGGAATGGTCAGTTTAACTGTAGAGCTAAGTAATTCTATGAGCTTTTTGGTTGCTGGATTTTTTTTTTGGTAGTTTTTTATCCAGGGCCGGTTTGGAAAAACTCCAGCTCTCTGAATACGTAAGGTAGCTTAATACTAGAAGATTGAGTAGTTTCATTACCATGGCATTGAGAAATCAGTACTGGGGGCAGGGAGGGTAAAGTAAATTTCTACTATCAGTTCTAGGAATTGTATCAGAAATAGTCTAGCAGTAAAATTATCTGCTTTTAAACTGTTCAGACTACTAAGTCTTCTGCTATGGTTGTATTTGTATATGTTCAGTTTTTTCCAACTAGGCTCTGTGTGAGTCTCTCAAATGGAAAAATTGCTATATAAATTTAAAATCGCAAACAGTATAAATAACAGGTAAACACAGATCTTTCATGAGGATTGTTTCAGAATAGTGTTTGTCTACTCTAGTATAGATCCTTAAGAGAAGACAATAAATAATTCCAGTGAAATGAAATTGTAGCATTTGGTTACTAAAACTAATTATTTCTGTATAATTAATTCTTGCTTTTCATCCACCTTTGGGGTAATTCTCAATGAATTACCTAGTTTTCTTATAATCTGAAGTTACCAAGAGGTATTTGATGATAGTCATTACGTGTTGGTAAGGTTTATACACAGAATAGTACTGAATCAGTGCATACTTGTAGTATTTGTATATGCCCATTGTTGATTCTATTCTGTAGTAATGTATTTTCAGGGATAATCACTATCACTTAAAAATGATGAACAATGAAGTCTTCAGTTACAAGGTTGAAATAAAACAAATGAATCAGAAGGACGAACTTTTACAATATACATATGCTATCTGCATGAAATTTAATACATTGTACATCCAGATAGCATATGTATATTGTAATACAATGTAATAAAATATGATATGCCATCTGGATCAAATGTAATAAAGACAAATGCAACATATTCAATTTAGGAAGGAACAATCAGTTGCACACATATGAAATGGAAAACGACTCCCTAGGAAAGAGCACTGCAGAAAAGAATTTGGGGGTCATAGTGGATCACAAACTAAATATGAGTCAGCTGTGCAACGCTGTTCCAGAAAAAAACAAATATAATTCTGGGATATATTAGCAGGAATCTTGTAAGCAAGACATAAGAAGTAATTCTTCCGCTCTACTCCATGCTAGTACAGCCTCAGCTGGAGTACTGTGTCCAGTTCTGGATGCCACATTTCAGGAAAAATGTGGACAAATTGGAGAAAGTCCAGAGAAGAGAAACAAAAATGATTGAAGCTCTAGAAAACATGACCCATGAGGGAAGATTGAAAAAAAACTGGGTTTGTTTGGTCTGGAGAAGAGAAGACTGAGAGGGGACGTAATAGTTTTCAAGTACATAAAAGGTTGTTACAAGGAGAAGGGAGGAAAAATTGTTGTCCTTAATCTCTGAGGATAGAGCAAGAAGCAGTGGGTTTAAATTACAGCAAGAGTGGTTTAGGTTGGACATTAAGAAAAGCTTTCCAACTGTCAGGGTTCTTAAGCACTGGAATAAATTATCTAGAGAGGTTGTGGAATCTCCATCACTGGCGATTTTTAAGAGCAGGTTAGACAAACACTTGTCAGGGATGGCCTTCCAGTTAATGCTTGGTCCTCCCATAAGTGCAGGGGACTGGACTAGATGACCTCCTAAAGGTCCCTTCCAGTCATATGGTTCTATGATTCTAGCTCACCTTTCGGTACCTTGTGTAATTGAGGGGGAAAAGTCTTGATTCTGTGGGATAGACCTGATACATCAGTTTGACAACTTGAAGATCATTGTCAACTTAAAACTTTTAAAAACTGGAAAGTTCTCCTTTGTGCCTTTGAAAATATCCCTGTGTGTACTGTCAAATGCACAAAATATTCACTATCTTTTTTCCTTTTTTGCTAAGTTTATTTGTAGTAATCTACATGTTACTTGTAACTGTAGTAGTTTCAAAATTTTCACAGAGTGATTTGACTTTAAAGTTTGCAATGTCCCTTTAGCTTCTAGGTTGAAAAGAAAGGTGCTATAACAGCTATGACTGGATGGCTTTGATTTTATTTGTGAGTAATTTTGTTTGTTTTCTTTTTAATTAAAGAAATGGCTACAAGCAACTGATCTTCCTAAAGAAGTATACCTACATTTAGCCTACTATATACCCAAAATTTACAGCAGGGGTCCTAACCCTGCCCCACAAAGAGAAGACATGTTAGCACAACACGTACTGCTGGGACCAATGGAATGGTATTTATGTGGTGAAGACCCAGCGTTTGGATTTCCAAAACTTGAGCAAGCAAACAAACCTTCCCATCTCTGTGGTCGGGTTTTTAAAGTGGGAGAACCTACATACTCTTGCAGGTAGCTTAATTCAGCAATTCTCCTAAATTTTTTTCTAATGTAAAAGTTAACTGTCCACATGTATTTTTAGTATGTTTGGAATGTTATAGGTGCTTTGTTTGTTTTTGTAACATACTAAAGACTTGGTCAGTAGGAGAAAAAATTATTTACAGTATCAGTATAATTAAACAGACTTCATTTTTTAAAATGTCAGCGATAGCTATTAAAAAGAAAAAAATGGTCTTATATAAAGGGGGAGGCTGGCGTGGACTGTCAAAACGTGTCCAGGTCTGCTTTTTTGTGTGCATTTATTTATCATTCATTAATTCAGATGTTTAACATGAATCAACATATGTCTGTCCTATGTTCTGAATATTTTCCAATTAAAAGTTCAATTAAGGGTGATTGGATTGGTAGCCAAAAGAAACTAACTTACTCATCAAGCTCTCCCCTTGAGATTTTTCTTAAAACCTCAATTCTGTTGTGAAGCCTACAAGAAGTGAATAGGAAGATGTTACCAACAAATAATATTAAAAACCATGCTATCAAGACCTGTATATGACTTAAAGTATCTATGATTTTATTAAAACAGCAAGAGTCCTGTGGTACCTTAAAGACTAACAAATTTATATGGGCATAAGCTTTTGTGGACAGAAACTCACTTTGTCGGATTTTATTGTCACCTTGTCTGTTTAGTTCCTTCCCCATTTTTTGTTATGTTAATCTTTGTACATTTCTTAGCACAAGAACCACTTAAGAGTATAAAAATGGATCAGACAAATGGTCCTCTAGCCCAGTATCGTATAATCCGACAGTGGCTAATGCCAGATTCCTTAAAAGGGAATGAATGGAACGGCAATCATCAAATGATCCCCAGCATCTGGCAGTTGGGGGCCTAGGGACACTCAAAGCATGGGGTTGTATACCTGACCGTCTTGGCTAATAGCCATTGATGGACCTATCTTCCATGAATTTACATAATTCTTTTTTGAAACCAATTATAATTTTGTGCTCCACAGCATCTCCGAGTCCCACAGGTTGACTGTTGTGTGAAGAAGTACTTCCTTTTGTTTGTTTTAAGGGTGCTGCCTATTAATTTCATTGAGTAACCCCTGGTTTTTGTGTTATGTGAAGGGGTAAATAACACTTCTTATTCACTTTCTCCACAGCATTCATGATTTTTTTAGTCCTCTATTAGATCCCCTCTTTGTCGTCCTTTTCTAAGATGAATAACCCCAGTCTTTATTGTTGTTCCTGGTATGGAAACCCTTCCATACCTTTAATCATTTGTTACCCTTTGCTATACCTTTTCCAGTTCTAATATCTTTTTTGAGATGGCATGACCAAAACTGCCTGCAGAATTCAAGATGTGAGCGTACCATGGATTTATATAGTAGTACTAGAATATTTACTTTTTATCTATCCATTTCTTAATGGTGCCTAACATTCTGTTGGCTTTTTTGACTGCTACTGTACATAGAGTAGATGATTTCAGAGAATTGTCCACAATGACTCGAAGATCTTTCTGGAGTAGTAACAGCTAATTTAGGCCCCACCAATTTGTATAGACAGCTGCGATTGTTTTCCAGTATGCATTACTTTGCATTTATCAGTGATAACACTTATTTTCTTATTTTGTGAAGCACATGTCTGGTTACTTGAAAAATAAGAAGTTTACCCTAAATTTAAGCAACTTGTTTCTGTTCTGTCATTTCACTTTTTTCATTCTGGGATTTTTGGGGGTCTCCATTTTTTGTTTTCTGCACCTGTACTGCTCTTTGTTGTGTCTCCATTCCCTCCTTTCACTGAGCCTATGGAGAATGCTGGGGGAGAAGTGGACTATCATATCAAATCCTCTGCACTATCAGAAACTCATTGGCTGTAGTGCCGAGTAAGAGTGAAAATGAGGTGTCTGCCTGCAAGATGATTGTTTCTTCTGCCTCACCATTACAGCAGGCCAGTGAAGGAGGAAGGGTTGAGGTGTGTGAATATCTGGTTTTTCAGTTTGCTGGCAGTTTGAAGGGGGAAGAATTATTTTGAGTCAACCCAAAACTGAATTATTTTTTTGAATTTCATCTAATTGTAAAATGGGGGGAGGGAATTCATTTTCGGTCAAATGAAACATTTTATTTGAGTTGAAACAATGTTTTTGGAGAATTTTAAACTTTTCTCAATAAAAGGAAATGAAATTTTGGGTTAGATTCACAAAACTGAGCAAATGGTGAGTGTGGCAGTGCCCCCTTTTTACCCAATAGCCCAGGAACAGGGACTTGATCCCATGTATACAGTATCCCAGGTGAGTGCCCTAAGAACCAGGCTTTTTGCTATTGTGGGATGGGTCTCTGAGTCTCCCCTGTTGGAGCTGTTTCACTTTTTATAAATAATTAATTGGAGCAGGGACTAGAACTTGGGTAAGTTTTCTATCCCTCCTCCCCTCCTGCTCCAGATAAGTGCCATCCAGGCTACAGAGTCATTCTCCCTCTCAGGACTGATGAATATTTAATTATTTATACAAAGTGGAGCAACTTCAACAGGAGATATTGAGAGACAAGGATCTCACCAGGGGTATGGGAGATCTGGGTTCAAGTCCCTGTGGGGAGTTGAAGCAGTATCTCCGATGGTCCAGATAAGCCACCTAACCACTGGACTGTTGGATATAAGGGCGGTAGCGGAGGGAGCAGCAGCAGCAGCACCACCACCTTGGTGAACAGCTCCTAAATTTCCTTGTGAATCTAGCCTGAAAAAGTCAAATATGGTTCCTAATCACTGGGCTATAGAGTCATTTTTTCTTTTTGTGGCCCAGAAGAAGTAATGCGTTAGCTAAACATGAAACTTCCCTTACTTGAGCTGATAACTGTCCTGTGGGAATTACATTGTTTTTCCAAACCTGTGTTTTCAAGACTTACATCACAAGATATTAAGAAAACAGTAGCAAGTGGTGTAGAAAAGCATGGAAAAATGCAGTTCACGTACATAATCTTCAGAGAATTATAGGTTTACTGTTTAAACTCCCTTGATATCTTTATCTTAACAGAAAATGTGAAGAATAATTCAGGTACACCAATATGGTTAACTTCTGCAATTTTCAATGTGGAAATCTGATTTGTGCATGTCAACATTGAGTCTCAACTTTTCTATTAGTGCTATAATACATATATTAAATTGTTACTGTGTATTCTTTGTGCTGAAAAACTTCTTACACTTCCTAGTTGGTGGCAAATGGGGAAAATTTTTTTCTTAAATCTGACAGGATACAATTTTTTTTAATTCTTTGCAATCCATGAAATACTCTAGAACAGGGCTTGACAAATTTGCTTCAGAGCTGGGAGCCAGCCCAGAAATTAAGGAGCCAGACAACGTGGGCGCAGGGGCGGGGTGCCCTGGCTGGAGCGCAGCAGCTGCTCTCCCATCCCTGCCCTGCCGCTTCCCCCCAGCCCCTCTCCCACAACATGGGCTGAGCAGTGTGCTGGCCGGATTGCAGCAGTCGCTGTCCCCTCCCGGCCCTGCCCTTCCCTTCCTCCCCTCTCTCACAATATGAGCCCAGCAGCGCCCTGGCTGGAGCGTGGTGGCTGCTCACCCTGGAAAAAAGCTAGGCACCAGACTTAAATGTCTAGGCACCATGTTGACTTGGCACCAGGGGTTTGTTGAGCCCTGCTCTAGAAGTATGGGAACTTGAAAAATGGGTTTTGTAGAAAAAAGATGTTTGTAGACCTGAAGCAATTGGTACATTATGCTTCCATATTTGCCAAATAAATCATCTTTTTAACTGCTGGTGAATGGCCATGTGTATTTTTTAAACCCCCTGACTATTAAACAGTTAATTTCCTACTGCACAAAGTTACAAAAATAATTGACTGCCTATATCCAGAAACTGGAGGTTATACTAATGTAAATTATTCTAAAACAGAACAGTTTGCTGCTATTATTCACAGCTTTTTTTGCACTTAAAGTAAACTAATGTAAACCAAAAAATAGTACTTCTATGGATCCACAGCATAAATATCCATGATTATCCCTCTACATCTCAGGAAATCCTTAGTTTCTCTTCAGATTTTCTTTAGATGGTCTTTTTTTCCATTTTGAAATGGGACTCCCTGGATCTTCAGTGTCTGTCAGTCATTTGCTGTTAGTGTCAATATGTCTTTGATTATTCTGGTGATGTTTTTTTCAAATGTTTGGCTACATGTTCAGTCTTTTACCTGTTCTCTAGAAGTGTTATCTCCAAGTAGTACTTGTAGGAAGTGTTTGCCTTCTCTAAGTGGTCCTTGATCTTCTGGTTGTTGTGAAGATCTTGTTCTTGGAACCTCTTAGACTTGTAGGGCTAAATTTAGAAGCAAAGAGTTGGTTTCTAATCTTTTGCATGTAACCTTTCATACCAAGGTGTGATGAAAATCTATTTTCACTGATTACTTAGGACCATGTCTAGCACTTGCATCTTGTACTCTGAGAAATGTATCTTGGTTATATCGTTTTCATGATTTCCTGTAACTTAAAACCAGGTTTGAGTCTGATAACATGCCTGGGTTACCAGCTAATGTACTTGTTTCATCTACTGAAGCTAATATGTATGTTACCCAAATGCTTTTCAAGACCTACTGCCTAGACTCCTCTTTGTAGTCATGTCTGCTCTAGAATAGAATTTCCTCCGATTGTCTCATGAAAACTGTCGCCTTCCTGAATAAGAAACAGGTTAGCAAGAAGGTTCACATTCATGTATTTTTAAAATAAAGTTATGAGGTTAAAGGTTAAAATAATATATTTTTTTATATTTAATTCTTTCCTCTCTGTTCATTTACAGAGACTGTGCGGTTGATCCAACTTGTGTATTATGTATGGAGTGCTTTTTGGGAAGTATTCATAGAGAACATCGATACAGGGTTAGTAATTTTACTAGAATATATTACTTGGGTATATTCAAAATTTCAGTATGTAATTTATATTTGAAGAATGTTTATATATTCAAAATAAAGGGTGTATATGAATATACACACACAGTATGGTTGGAATTAAAAATGTGCACTGTAATTTTACCAGAACTGGGAGTTTTAACCTCCGTTTAAAAGCTTAGCTTTAATAACACCCAGTTAATATTTCAAACGACCAAGTAAATTATGTTAGTGTTCCTACACTTTAATCTTACATACACTTACAATTCTAAATTAAACATAAACTGGAGTTAGTTTATGATGTTAGATCTGTGGTTTTCAACCTTTTCTCATTTGCGGACTCCTAAAAAATTTCAAATGGAATGTGGAGCCTTCTGGAAATTCAACCTGTGCTCAGCGCACCCCTACTATAGAAGCCTTAGTTAAATCGAAACTGACTGAATAGATTTGAACTATACATTTTGCATGTGCTCAGCATGGCGTTTGTTGCAGAGTGAGAAAGGGTGCTAAACTATGGGTTTCTATGGTAAGGACAACACTTCTAGCTTTTGACCTGTAAGTGGGGGTACTTACACAGTTTTGATCAATGTGAAAAATGGAATGCCTTTTCTGGAATCTGAAAATGTATGTTCATAGTCACCTTTCGCAGACCCCTTAGATATAGTCAGCGGATCCCCACTGTTAGACTTAATTTGGGCACAACATTTAGGCTTGTGCTTTTTTTGTTTGTTCTTTTTAAAAGGTGTTGAACAAACTGATGGGTCAGAGAAGTTAGTTAAAACAATATTTTGGTTTCTTAGATTTAAACGTACCTCTGCACTGTCGTGGACTCTTGCACAACAGCAATTTGTTAGTGCACGAGAGCTAGAAAATAAAACTCTAGCAAGAAAAGCGAAACAGATTAGTTTGTCAAGCTGAGTGAAATATGGAAGTAAACACACATGAAATTGGTAAAATAAAAATGTAAGCTTCTTTAATCTGCAGTACTGTTAGTAGTACAGGTGAGTATTTTTTTAAAAAACAACCACCCTTGATCTCCCTTTAAACTAGCACAGATATTTATAGACTCATAGACTCATAGGTCAGAAGGGACCAATATGATCATCTAGTCTGACCTCCTGCACAAGGCAGGCCACAAAACCCTACCCATACACATTTATAACAACCCCGAACCCCGAATTAGTCTTTACATATCAGTCTGTTTCTTTGTTACTGTCAAGTATGTAATAGAATTTCTGTAGAAGTGTTACAGTGGAAACTGGAATGGGGACAACTGTTTTCCTCTCTCAATACCCTATGATAATGTACTTACATTTACTATTGTGGAGGGTGTTAGTATGCACTCTTAACTTAATAACCACTATTGCAATATGAAATAACAGGAATAGAGGCTTTTGAGCCATAAAATATTCTCTCAAAATGAAGAGGCCTGAGTGCCTTGACTTACTTGGTAGACAGAAAAGGAGAATGAGTACTGTAAGAGAGATGTGCATCAAAATAAATCATAGAATTATTATATATTTATGAACTCCATTCACAATTGTGATTTAAGAAAGAATGTTGTATTCAATATGCTTCAAGAGCTTTTATTTTAAAATGAAGTTTTACTAACAGTGTGGAATTAGAGCAGTTCAGTGTGCAAATATTTGTCATTCGAGAGACCAGTTGAGTGAGGTAATTTCTTTTTAGATCAACTTCTGTTGGTCAGAAACACAAGCTTTTGAGTATGCGGAGCTCTTCAGGTCACAACACTGCAGACTTTTTTTTCCCCACTATCAACTTCAGTAAGCATAACAACCAGCCAACTGTTATACATGTGGCCCCCAAACTCTAATGAATGTCCCTGTATACTAGTATGTAGGAGCATACAGTTAGTTTTCTAAATGTACTGTTTATAATCTTCATTATAATGCAAAAATTTTAAATATGGGAATTTGAATAAGAAAGCTTCTGTTTAAAAAAAATCAGAGCAGTCATCTGTGACTGATTCAGAATAAACATATGCTTGTACTTTGTGTTCTATAACTGCATCATATGCTCTATGCTACCTCCCCATTCCTATGCTCTAGAGTTACTTTAACAATATAATAATTGTATGATTTTTTTTTAACATAAACAGATGAATGATGCAGGTAAATCTTTCTGACATGGGCATGTATTAACATGCTTTTACCATATTTATTTGACTGGCATAGAGGAAAAACGCTAACAGCATAAGGGTTAATGTGTTGGTGCTTTAAATATACATAAATCTTGCATATGCATACAGTTGTGTTTGTCTTTAAACAACTTCAGATGACAACATCAGGTGGAGGAGGTTTCTGTGATTGTGGTGATACTGAAGCTTGGAAAGAAGGTCCTTACTGTCAAAAGCATGAATTTAGCTCTGCAGAGACTGCAGAAGAGGAGGTAATAAATATAATTGATAGATTATGTCTAATAGTGCCAGCTTAGGACATCATATGCTACCAGACCAAATAATGCATGATTCTGAAATTCAGAAGGTCTGGGAAAAGAAATCTCTGATCATTTTGTATGTGACTTCTGTAATAATACAAATTCACCTCAAAAATAAGAAGACTAAATGCTATAGGAATAATAATAATAATCTGTACACGTCAGTGTTTTAGTGAAATGGTTAGTAGATTGAAGAACTCTTAAATTTTTAATAAATATTGGAACATTCATAATGTCCTAGTATTTATGGTAAAACTTTAAGACCATGAGTGAACCAAACTGAAAGACAAGGAATTTTTATACTAGAAGTTATTTGGTTGGTTAAAAATATTTACTTGATATATTATTTACTGTATCATGTCATCACATTGATATTTAACTTTTTATCTAAAGTAATTAAAAGAAGAAATAATTTAGAGGACTGAAGCTGTTAGTCTTCTTTAGTCAACCACAAAGTAAGCAAAACATGTTGGAAACTTGCAGCAGGCTAAATATAAATATTGGTACAATACTGTATTTATATGCTAGATAAAATTAATATAAAATTACATATAAAGATCTACTTTAAAACCAAACGGTTTAGATTGCAAAGTCCTACATGCAAAAATAGAAAAAGCTAGGTTTCTGCTTGCCCAGGCAGCCTTAGTTCTGTCCCTTCTGCATCCATCCTATGCACTGAATAAAGAAAGGGTGCTGTGGAAAAATATGTATGTAATTAAAGACTGATTCATAATGCATACATATCAGGGAGTGAATTAAGTTTGGACATGTAACCTATATTCTGACTTTCCTAACATTCATGTGTTAGAATTTAAAAAAAAAATGTTTTCCTGTTTAAAAAGTCTATTATGTACAACTGTAACAACCTTCTCCTGGTGATCCCCATCATAGATCACCAGCAGGGTTTGACCCAGAATTTTCAGCACTGCAGCAGATTTCTACCAGTTGAGCTACTGGACTAATCACATTAGCTGGTAGTGTGAGAAAGACGGATAGACTGCTAGGGCCATGTGCTAGGTCCAAGGAGGTTTATGTGGGGAATCTGGCCTGGCTTTCATTTCTTCTCCCCAGGGTCTGAGGGGACTCCTGTCCTTTGTGATGCCCCCACAGAGGAGATGAGATGCGTTAAGCATGGTTTTGGAAGAGCACAGCCAGCCTGCTGTGCTTGGTGCTCTTTCTTCCTTACCCCACTGTTACAGCTGCCCCAACAACTGCTACATGTTTCCAGTATAGTGTGTGGTGATGGTGATGACATGGTGCTGCTGCTGCTTGGTGGATATGTGGACCTGACTCTTCAGAATGTTTTGTTAGTTAATTCTCCATGCTGCCAAAATTTCCCATGGAACACAAGTAACAGAAGGGAAATAGTGACTTTTAATGGTTTATAGCTCTGCCAGGTCTGAACAGAACTTATCAGGAGAAGGGAAGAAAAGTTCCCTAATCCAAGGACCTTGTCTCTGCTGAATTTCAAAGGCCTGCTGCAAAAAATGGAGGTGTTAGAGCTTCTCTAAAAAAGGCTACAAGAATATTTTATACCTGAAAGTGTTAGGTATCTCATTACTGTTCTTTTATATTTGTCTAACTGCTGTAGGAGCCTCTGACACATACTTAAAAATATATGAAATCAAAGAAAGAAACAGCAGTCCCAGATACATAAAAAACTAGGGAACAAGGCAGCTCAAATAAACCAAATATCCATAATAGTTATCGTTCCCCAACAATATTTTCTTCTTCAGCAGCTCTTTTAAGAAGAGGTGCTGCAGCATTTATTATTTTTCATCTGTATTACCATAGCACGTAGGAGTCCTATGAACCAGGACTCCATTGTGCTCGGCACTGTACACAGAACAAAAAGATTGTCCCTGCCCTAAGAAGTTTACAAACTAACTATAAAGCAAAAGATAACAGATGGGTTCAGGCAGCTAGTTTGGGTTAGGACAAGGAAACAGTGAGACAGCATTGGTCAGCACAATAGACTCAAGTGCAGCAGCAGCCGCCTAACTATTGTCAATTTTTTCTGTAGCAAAGGAAAGCTTTAAGCAGGGATTTGAAGAGGCTAGTGAGCTGGCTTTGCGCATGTTTACAGGGAGCTCCTAGCAAGTGTGAGCAGGAACATGGGAGGAAGCACAGAGATGCTTGGTTTGAAATCTTAACAAATGGGTAATGCTTTCTGCCGTCATGGGCTGATCAGAGGCAAGATAGTGAATTAGAGATGATAGATATTGTTGGGATAGCATCAAAGGGCCAAGAAAGTAGTGACAAGCAATTTACGTTTAGGCTTGGAAGGATTAGATTTTTATCAGTAAAAGTTGATAAATGTCGGTTTCCCCGTAGACATACAAACTGACACAATATTTCTCTCTGATAATCAAAATTTACAAATGGGCAAACTAAGCTTGAGAAATTACTGGAGTTTGATATTTACTTTGTGTATTTTGTCATGTAATGTTGACAGTTTTGTGTTTTAACAGTTACGTATTAACTTTTTGAATCTTAGCAGCTACTTATCACCTCCTATTTTTTCTTGATGATTGTAAAATTTTAAATAGAAAAAATACTTAAAATTCCTAATTTCACATAACTGAAAAATTTAATTATAAAAACCATGAAAAGAAGTTTAGAAATAAACATAGATACTATCTATCAAAATTACAAAAAAAAATAAATTAAAATTGAATTCTGCCACGTCTACTTATGTTTGATGCCATAAACAAGGGGAAACCAGCGGATGCAAAGAGCTGATTAAAAGCCATCAATGGTGATGGACTGGAAGTTCCCGAAAGGCTGCCCAATGACAATGTTGAATAGTGGTGAAAGAGAACAGGTGATGGTCTGAGAAGGGGAACTCAACAACAGAGAGTAAAAATAGAGCAATACTTGATGAAGACCCAGTCAAGTGAACAGCCCTTATGGTGAGTGGGAGAGTTGATCCAGGACTACAGGTTTAATGAAGAGGAGGGGGGTGAGGAAACAGGCAATTGAAGTTGTCATGGAAGTTGAAGTCATCAGGTCTGAGTGAATGAGATTGCAAGGAGAAGAAAAGAGGGAGCTCAGTCAAAATCACAGAGCAGGCTGATGGGCTGAGTTGAGTGGACAGTAATGTGGAGGGAGAGAGAAGAGTTGAATGCACTAGTGTTCTAAGAAGAAGGAGTGGGAAAAGGAGGTGAGTGGGACTGGAAGTGACAGGAACAGGAGATCAGAAGACCATCCCCACCATCCAGAGTGGGGTGGTGTGAGAGATAAAGAAGAGTAGGCAGCTGTTGAGGCAGTGTTAGATGAAGGGATCCAGGTCATTGTGAGAGTCAGGAGCTGGAGGGAAAAGTATATGTAAGAGGCTGTGGATTACTGTGATCTTTTAAGAGATGGACAGCTAGAGAAGAGGAGGAGGGATGGGTGTGAGGTTAGGAATGGTGGCATGATGGGGGTGGAGATGGGCTGGGGACAGGTGTGGGGAGGTAGTGCCAGAGTTGTCATCAGAGGTGATGAGGAAGTTCAGACGTGAGACCTAGATTTGTGCTGTTGGTAGGAAGGGATTAGATGGGAGCGGAGGGGGGAACAGGTGTTGGTAGAGGTGTTAGAACTGTAGATGGGGTGAAGGAGGGGGAACCAGGAATGGGAATTTTTGGTATTGGGAGGGAATGGAGGAGGAAAAGAATGATGATGCCAAGATGCAGAAGAGGGGTGTGGTGAGAGCCATGTGTGAGTGGCAGATGGCCTGAAGTTTAAAAGATCATGGGGTATTTTGGAAGGGGGAAGGGACAAGGAGTGCATTCCAAAGGAGAGGAGCCCCTGCAGAGAGAGGTTTCCTTCCCTCAATATTCGTTTATACCTGTCTTTCATACCAATATTTATATTTTTGTAGTTCTAGTCAACTATATATTTTAATATTGTGAAACACATTGTGAGACAGTGCTATATGGAAAAACAAATTGTGCTTCTCAGTTGATGCTGGATATTCATCAGTCATCTGACTTCCAGGATTCCCTAATGTTCTTAAGTGCTTCTTTTATTTGCTCAGAATATTGGGGAAACTCAAATTGTCTGATTATACCACAAGTTAATTTGGCTTTTTCTAGATGGATCATTTGTGTTACAGCAGAGTTATTCCTTTAAGATTGTTTAAATACAAAGAAAATGGGAAAAGTCACAACTGGGCTAAGATGGAGGCAGGGAAGAAAATTTTTCCAATAAAGGGAATGCAGACTACATGTACCAGTTAAAATAATAATATAATGTTCAGTAGTGTTCATTTTTTCACTATACCACTCATGAAAAGTTTTCTGTTAAGAGCTGTTACCTCTTACCCTCTTGGAATGTACTTTTTTTATGACAAACTAATTTCTTATAACTTAAAACAGTAATAATATGTTGCCCATCAGACCAGTTCATGGAAAAACTGGCTCCATTTATCCCAAGGCTATTTCAATTCTCTTAATGGGAAGAAGAGGTTTTTTTAAAAATGAAAAGAGAAAGCGCATTAGCCATGAAATTTTTTTTAAAAATGGTTACTGGAACGTCACTACATCTGTATTAAACCTCAGTTTTAATAGATTGTATGCTTTTTGGCTTGTGTAAATAACATCTGACTGAAATATGCATTATTTATTTACTTAAACACACATTTTAGACTTAAGTCCAGGCTGTGGAGTTTTAAGTGGTTCCTAATTTTTTATTCTATATCTCTGTTTTTTAAAGAAAAAAGGGGCAGCCTGTTGAAGAACAAACACATTGACCAGCCTTTGAAACCAAAATTCTGATGACTAAAGGCTAGATTCTTCCACCTTCCTCAAAGCTGGCAGAATAAGGCTGGAAGAATGTGGTCCTGTGGCTCTTTTAAACATGAAGACTATTATTTTTAAAGCTAAATATTTAATGTAAAGTGACTGCTGTGCAAGGGAAGCAACTCTTTTGCTTGGCTTTCAGTCACACAGCTGATGCCTGTTTAGTTTTCAATAAAATCCTAATGATTCTGTTGATTCTAAAATAGACACAATTCCAATTACACATTTATGTGCATTTTACAGAGTGACTATATGATAGAAATATCTTACATGGTTATGCTGGCATGTTTGATGCAAAAAAGTAGATGCATAATTGACAAGTCACACCTGATGTAACAGGATATGTGACAATTATGTTCCCACTTACATAAAGTTTTTTTAAAAAAAAAATAATTTGCAAACATGGTGTTAATCTTAATTGTGTGCTGGATACCTCAAATAGCCAAGGGAATCAGGGGCATTCAGCATGAATTTATTTAAAATATTTTTTATCTCGTGTGTGTGTGTTCTGCCAGTCGGTCCTCCTTAACATCCAGTCTGGTCAACTAATGCTCTGCACTTGCAGTGTGCAGCAAGCTATGCTGTCACAACTGTAATGGTAGCCTGTTATAGAGTAAATGCTGGAGAGTTAGTGTATGGTGTGGTTTTACCATTTTAAAAATCAGCCACGCTCCCCTCTCCCCCCCACTTTGGATTATAAAATAACTTTAAAATGTAGTAACATAGCACCATGTGCTCCATAGGCTTTCTGCCTGATGCCCATGCTTCTCAGTAGGATACCTTTGTTTTAGTGAGGTTCTCTGATCGATCATGTTGCAGTTTGATGCATACGGTTGTGTCGTTGTGGAGCCGGAGTACATAGCAGTTACTCTAGGAAATCTGAAATCATGACAGTGGGCAAAAACAATTTGGAATCTTTGCTGTGCTTAATGTCCTTCTTACCTTTCCTATTTGGAGTTTGATCCCATAATCTTAAAGATGGTTAATAATAAATATCTACAGATCACCTACTCATCACCTCATTTTACTTCAATATCGTTTCCTTCCCATGTGGATCCTGCACTTCTTTTAAGAGCAACCTCAATTTTCAGCATTGATGACAAGCCAAAAGTAGCGTGCGCTGCTTTTCAAAGTCAGTTTTACTGCAATTCTCACTTAACTATCTTAATATGTTGTTGTAATGACAGATTTGCTAAGGTTCACATTTGTGCTTCATGTATTAACGCTACTTACAAGAGTTTTTACCTCCTTCATAAAAACTTGCTCTGGAGTAAAACTTGTCAAGAATGTTGTAGGAGAGGAGGGGAGAGAGGGAATTGGTTTGCCGGACTGAACTAACAGTTTGATTTTTGCAAACATTATTTTTAGTTTAAAATTCCAAGTTTTGCAGTCATGTCTCTCCCAAAGGATTTCAAATAAATAAATAAGATGTAATGTGATGGTTCCACAATAGTTTCTGGTCTCTTGTGTTTTGTCCAAAAATAGAACCATTATTTGCTAATTTTAGTTGCCAGTTTGTCTTGTGATATAGTTTGAACAATGACATTGCATTGCTGTGGGCTCAATAAACCATCTTCATCTTCTTTTGGGTTTTGTTCTGTTTTCCTTTTAAGATATGAAGATGCAATAACAGTGAAAATAAACAAAAGAGGCATTGTGATTGAAACTGTTCTGGGTACAAGCAGTTATTCTCCATTTCCTTTTTCTCTCCTCCCCCTCACCGTCCCCCTGGGTCATCTGATTCTTTGGTCTGGATGACAGCTACACATTCGGGCCATTTCTGTTTTTTCACATGTATATGGGGTAAATACAGTACATATTTCCCAACTGACTATAATTCAGTCAAACTGGCATTCTTCAGATCTTTGTAGAATTCATGCATGCTTTCAGACTTTTTTCTATACTGAATTGCTACTTTTGAAAATAAATGAGTAAGGTATGGATGACTAGTGAATGGCTGGGATTTAAAATTTTTAAGACTATCAGTTTATTTTCAAGCTTGCTGTGGAAGTTATTTTTTTCAATTATTTTTTGATTGACTATAGCATTAGGTGGAATAATATAAATTTAGTATTTACTTGCTTTGTATTTTGGTGTTATCTTTTAGTTTAGATGTGGTCATTGAATACTACCATATTTTAGAAACATTTAATAAGAAATTATATGGTTACAAAGAACCATGAGGCAAGAGGGAGAGGAGTAAAATATGGTGTTTTACCAGCTTGAATCTTGTTTATAATTTGTAACATATGCTATAATTAGTGTGAATACAAAATTTGACAAAAGCCAATGTGGCTTTGGTAATTATTGATACTATAATTTACTAAGTTAACTGAAATATGAATAATGAAATGTCCAACACAAGCAGGATACTGGGAATGAGGGTTTGAGCCCACACTCAAATGGTTCTTGTTATTACTACTCAGTTTCTTTGTTTAATTTTCCTACAATGTTTTTCTACTATCTCACTAATCAATTTCACTTTTCAGGATCCTCTTGTGCATTTATCAGAAGATATGATAGCAAGAGCTTACAACATTTTTGCTATCATGTTTCAATATGCAGTAGATATATTAACATGGGAAAAAGAAAATGAATTGCCACCTGGTTTAGAGACTGTGTAAGTATATTCTTTGTGTCTGAGGTTTTCAACACTTGCAGGTGTTTAAAGTATAACACTTAAACTTTCAGGTTAGTCTACGTCAGTGATACTTAGCCTACAGCTCGCAAGCTGCGAGTGGCTCTTTAATATGCCTCCTGTGGCTCTGTGCAGCACATATTAAAACATTGTGATTTAATTATTAAACAATCAGGATGCTTTTACTATGCCGTTAATTAAGTTATCAACATGCAGTAAGTTATTAATTTATTTGCTGTGAGAATAATATATATATACTTAATATTTCCCTTGTCATACTGTTTAAATAGGAATAGTGCTATAGTAAATGAAACAATTAATTCACATTGCTGTGGCTCTTTTGGGTAATGTTGATCGCTAATTTGGCTCCTGAACCACTGAGGCCTGAGAACCACTGGTCTACATGCTGTCTTCCTTTAGCTCCAATAGGAAGATGATGTAGACAAGCATCTTTCAAAACATTTTACAATTGGAGAGATCATATAATGGATTCTCTTTTCCCTTTCATAGTTGCATAGACCATCTCCTGTATCACTAATGCTTAGATAAAACCCTTTTAGAAGCTTCAATTGTTTATGTAGAAAAGTAGTATTAGGAAAGTATTTTAATTCTGTGTAGCATCTTAAAATAAGTAGGGGGATTGGCACCACTTAACCAACCAGCTCTAGTCAAAACTCCTGACTAACCAACTCTATTCAAATCCCCTCTTTTGGTCTGTGAATTACAATTTGGGAATCATCACTGTAGATTGAAATAAATAGCACTAGGACTAAAGCCCTTTTATTTGAAATTTGATTCCACTACAGTAATTTCTCTTAGTTCTGCTTTGTGTGGGAAAATACTGTAAATGGTGGAAGTTACAGAAATATATAACGCTGGTTTAAATTTTTTTTTACAGAAGTATGGAGAAGTGGTCTTATGGCTTTATTTGTTTAGTATCTTGTTACGAAGTGGTAAACGTAGATTTGTAAAAGACGTCTAGATTCTAGTTGCTCGGTGGAGAGAGACCATTATGGAGACGTAGGGTATGTCTATACTGACGGCGGCAAAGTCACCGCTGTCAGATCGATCTTTCTGGATCAATTGAGTGATCAGTATAGACCCACTCAATCGATCAGGAAGTTGAAGTATTAAAACCACCTCCTCAGATGGTGTAGCGCTGCGTCAATAGGAACGCAGATCCCGTCGGCACAGTGCCGTGAAGATGGCATGCAGAAGGGAAGTAAGCAGTCAATGGGAGTTACACAAGGTACTCTCCATAGCTTACGTAACTCCTGTCGACTGCTGCCGAATCTCCAGGTAAGTGTAGTCCAGGGCCTAGAAAAGAAAGAGGTAGGAAAATCAGGCCAAAGCTACAGGAGAATATTGTGCAGAAGTTTCTCTTTTCTGGATTGGCAGTTTTCTAGTAAGGAAAAATGACGTGCAGAGAAGTAAAGTCAAGAACTGTCAGACTAACTTAATACCCTGCATCTTTACTCATTAGGAGCTCAATCCTTCAAGGTGCTGAACACTTCTGTGAGGTGCAGAATGCCTTTAACTTGCACTAACTCCAGTGGGCGTTGAAGGCCCTCAGCATCTTCAGGATAAAGCCCTGTTGATATAAGTCATCAGTGCCAGGGTTAACCCAAGCTTAGATTCCCAGCTTTTTGGAAAGTATTAAAATTAAAACTAGATTAGCAGCTAAGCACTTAATTATATAAATGTTGTCTTTGCTTTATAGTGAGAAGAATGACACTTACTATTGCATGCTTTTTAATGATGAAGTCCACACATATGAACAAGTTATATATACTCTTCAGAAAGCTGTCAACTGTACACAGAAAGAGGCCATTGGTTTTGCAACAACAGTAGATAGAGATGTAAGTAACTTCCTTGTTGGAACTTGAATTTAAAAGTCAGGGTGTGTATATATCACTAAATTTAGTGCTTTTTCCCTTTTAAAGTGGTTTTGAAGCTTCTCAAATATTCTTTCTCTCCTCTCACCTTTTGGCAGATAAAAGGCTTTCAGGAGAGAATAGACAAGAGCAGACCGTTTCACTGCAATTGGAGGGAGCAGAGAGTTTAGCGTCTAGTTGACTTTACCATAATAAGCCCTCTGATCTCCTCAAGACCACCCTACTTGCTTTGCACCTCCCATAGCTGGCTTATATGTGCGTTTGTTTGAGAATGGAATTCTTTTCTTCCAGGATGCCTTTCCTAGAAAGGACAAGTATATCTTCTCATTTCTACATCAAGCCATTGGCCATCTTGTTCAGGGCAGGCACTCTTCTTTCAGGCTGTTCTTTGCTGATGGGAAGTGAGTGTGTCAGTTTGGGGCCTAAAACATCTAAAGTTAAATATGACCAATCTGTCTCTTTTCAGTTATTCATCTTTTCTCAGATAATAATTTTGTAGTGTCATTGGTTGGTCATATAGCCTAAAAGGGTCACTCCTCTGGTTAGGCCTAAAAAGTGCCAGGCTTTCTCCATATTGTAGGTCGTACTTCAAGGATTTTTATTGTTTTAAGCAACTGAACCTTGAAGCATATTTAAATACATTTCAACAAAGGTAAGTGACCTGAATTGATGTTTTGAAAGCAAACCAGTTAATCTATATTACAAAACAACTTGAATGAGCCACTTTGTTTATAATATAACATGAATAAATCCACTATGCACATTTTTAACAGGTATATTGAACACTAAAGAAAGAATCACTGGTAAGATCCCCAGAATAGTCAGGTAAAGCCAGCACTGATCAGACTAGGCAGGGATCTATAGGCCTAACAAGCTTTAAAATATACCTTCTTTAAAGGTATTAAAATATGTTATGATATAAAATATCCTATTTTGAAATTAGCTGGAAAGGAAGCACCTTTATATTAATACTATAAAATCTGGTAGACATACATTAATAGGAATTAATGTTAAATTTGTGAATAAGAAGCTCAATGTCAGATTCTTAGGATCATATTACACTTTCTCTAGAAAGTAACTGCAAATGTGATTATCATAGATGGCAATTTATTACCTGTGATTTACTGTTCTCATTTACATTAAGACATAGTGTTTAAGTTTATTCTTGTGTTTCAAAAACCTGTTTATTATCGTGTTTTCTTAAATTTAAAGGGACGTAGATCAGTCCGATATGGAGACTTCCAGTATTGTGATCAAGCAAAATCTGTAATAGTGGTGAGTGATTTTACATTCTTAATCCATTCTTCTTAGATTCCCCTAAAATGCTTAGAACAGCACAGTTTTGAAATACCATGTACTATTTTCTTGTTTTATATGCAAAATATTTATTTTAACTAATCACTCTGGTGGAGGTTGAGGGTGGCAATATAAGGCCTGTCTACACTACTTTGTCTCTTTCTGTGGCCTAATCCTCGTACAAGTGCACTTCTGAGAACAAGAAACTCAGGTCTAGGGCGGTTTTGACAAATCATATTTCCACTTCCTATAATCCTTACTTAATCAGTCATTTGTATAATGTTTTTATTTCACTGTGTGTAGAAAATATCTCGTGGAAATGTTCATATTTAAAACTTCCTCCTTTTCTTGATGTTTTTCTCTTCAGTTTTTTGTTGCTAGGTACACTTGGATGAAAGCAAAATTTTTGTTACTTAGTTCATCTACTCTTAGCTGTTCCTTGCTTGAAATACTAATACTCTGTGGTCAAGTTCAACTAGCTGTTAGAGGGGATGACTTCAGGTTGGGAATAAACTTTAGAAGCAGATATTCATAATCAGCAAAGAACACTGTTTTTTGTTTTTTTTTTTAATGCAAGTATCATGAGTAATAAAGGTTTATGTCTTATACATTTGTGATAGTCTTTTAAGCTTTAGAATCAGAATTGTATAATATTTACCCATGAGGCATCAGTGATTCTTCAAGTGTGTAAATTGTAGCCTTGCCTTATTTAACATTTAGAAATTTTTAAATTGTAGACTAAACTGCATACAAGTTTGCAAATTCTACTTGAGAGTATCATTAACAAATATTTCTTTCTAAAAAAAGGTGTGAAGAGAAATAATATTTCCAATCTCTAAGATTGTTTTACACAAATGTTTTTTTGTAGGTGATTTAAGGAACTGGGAAAATCACTTTCACGCTTCCAGATTGGAGCAGAGTTCTGACTGTAGAAATATTTCCATTGCTTTTTAAAGGATCTCTCTCCAGTGAAGTCATAGGGAATTCTATTTAAAAATACATAGTGTATGTCACAGTAGTTTTGAGACTACAAATCAGATCATACAAGTAAAAGTAACTTATAAAGTGTGTAAGTCATCCTAGAATCTTACGTTTTATCAGTTAATACCAATGAAGTCAAGGAACTGAATTTGTTGTGTGTATTACTATGGTAAAGAAATTGTTTACTTTATCAATGAAAGCATAAGTCACTGAAATAGTTAACTGTTAAAACTTTAAGTATATTTTAAGTTTTACATTTTAACTATAAAGGTAAAAAATTGAATTATGTACGGAAATGAACGAATTTATTCATTGGGACATCTGTTTGCCATCAGAGCTTTTCAAGTGAATCACCTGTGTGAAACAACTTATTGTATGTATAGCATTAGTAAAATATGAATTAAAGTGTAACTGAAGTGACAATTTGGTTATCTTCACATATTGAAGTATATTGGAAAAAATATAATTTCATATCTCTGTAAAGATGCTTTCATGCTACATGCTTGTTTAGGTTCCAGAAACATACATAATGACTCTTCAAAATTTGTCATTTTATTTAGTTGAAGGGACACCATCAACTTGTATATTGCATTTCAATATCAGTTATCTTTACCTATTGTAATTACAAGTAACCCCAAAGATTACCAGCACAGTAAGAGATCACAGGGCAAATATATTTCTTTAATTTCAGTGTTTACTTTGTGGATGATTAGTTTCACTATTGTGGTGGTAGTCAGCTGCATCACTCTTATGCATTGCTCTGGCAGGAGCTCACTTTTATATTTTCTTCCTGAGGTTTTTCAAGAGGGTACTTATCAGTAAGAGGAAGGTGATATACAGGAGGGAAGGAAAGGAAAGATGTGAATGGGTGGGTGGGGATGGGGAGAAGGGAGGGCTAAGCATATTGGGTGTTAGTTTTTGACCTGATCAAAAGACTTTTCAAAACATCTATTTTTTATTGAAAGTGGGTTTTTTTTTTTGTTTTTGTTTTTTAAATCAGGATATACTGTTTCCGTGCTCAGTCAGAAAATTATATTGTCCGCTCCTATTTGTCTGCATGGCCTGGGAGACATCCAAAATGTTTGGATGACTGGGGTTCTGCTAAATGGAAGTGTTATGTAGGCCTACGGGGGGTCAGGAGGTTATACACAGTATGGATATTGATAAAGGGAATTCAGAAAACTGGAATTATATTGAATTTTTCTTCAACTAAAAAAATTAAAAATAAAATTGTCAGTTTCCCTTTTTAATGTACTATTGGAAATAATCCTGTGCTGGAAGGTGGAAGAACTAGGGTAGATTGCCTATTAGTAATAGGTCTCCATTTTAATTTCTGTGATAAAATGTTTTAATTTAGTCTCTATAATGCTGTGTGTTTCTCTGCAACAAAACTTGTACCTTTCCTAATACTTACTTTTAACTAAGCTTCCCCTCCTCTTTTCTTTTTGAAGAGAAATACCAGTCGCCAGACAAAGCCACTGAAGGTTCAGGTTATGCATTCATCTATTGTTGCCCATCAGAGCTTTGGTTTGAAGCTCCTGACTTGGCTTGGCAATATTATTGGATATTCAGGTAGGCAAATTCAAACACTTCTGCTATAGACTAGAAGATAATTTAGAGGCTAACTTAATACTAAAAATAATCATAAAAATATTTAATTAAAATAGCTTACCTCAACTACATAACATGTGAGACTAACCCATTAATAACTTCTGTCACACTTCATCCTATTGTCTACCCCTCTATTTGTGCTTCCCAAATCCTGAATCCCATATGAAAGTGCTTGATGTATTCACATACTAAAATTGGTGGTATTGAGCAGAAAATATTTGAGAACTGCTGTTGAGTGGTGTGTGCTAATGGTACCCCTCACCTCTTGATCATTTTTAAACAAATGAAATAAATAAAAAGATGAGCATCTTGTATAGATTCAATAATACTCCTTTTTTATTTAATGAGAAAACTGATTGCTTCATATCTGTCACAGTGTAACTAGAGCAGCAAATGTGTACTTAATGCTCACAAATCCAAGGAGTGAGGGAGGAAGCGAGCCAATGAAGCACTGAACAGATGTTCAGAAGGAGATTCCCTCTGTAGAAGGAGGGAATCAAGGTATGCAGTATCATTTCATGGGGAGTGTCTTGTGAATTCTGGCTGAAAAGCTCTCTTCCCTGTCATACAGTAGCATTCTTACGGTTATGACTGGGCAAATGGAAGAGGGGAAATATAGCTTCATAATGATGGGTTCATAATGGGTTTAACTTTTGATTTGGTTCCATCTGTGGGCTTTACATGGCACCACAGTCCTGTTTAAAGAGAACTTTTTTAATGCAAACTAGGTACCTTTCATTTCATGCCTGCATTTTCCACATGGGGAAGTTACAGCACAGGTTGCTCGTGCGTGTTGCAGTTCACACCCCCAGAGTCCGAACTGTGAGGTCATGTAGATGTAGCCTTTGTCTTAGCCAACTGCAAAGGAATAGAAGTGGATTAAGAGGGGGAGAGGAAAACGATGCCAAAGCCAGTTGGTGTAGCAAAGTATAAATGCAATCCCACTAAAAACTATTATTTTGTGCTATGCATGTCCAAAAATCCTGTAGAGTTATTAGCATTGTGTTTATGCCATCACTTGCAACATCATGTATACATTATCATACCTTATTATGCATTAGTTTGAGTGATCGGACATGTAGCTCATTTTCATGTACTTTAATATATAAAGTTACGTAAATCATTGTTTTCTGATCGTCGTGGTTGGTGGTAGTGCATGTGTTCGGTGATATGTGCATGTGCTTTATATCTGGGTTCATTGTGAATATGATCTAATGGAGGGGCAAATGGGGTATATAGTTTGATGAATGCCTACTCTGATATGAGGCAAAACTTTCAACCTGGCATTATCTGTATCTCTTTTTCTGCGAACTCAATTTTATGCCACAGTTACTTGTGCCAGGCACTTCACTTCTCTTAGAAGTCAAAGTACCTGATTTCACCTGCATGTAAGTGACTTGAACATCTGAGTGAAAGTGAGGGTCAAATAATTGCAGATGCTACATTGTATATGTAGTTTTGTGCCTACATCTGACTAAAGCCTTTTTATGATTCAGAAGGAAAAAAATATTATATATTTGTAGGTGCAAATCTTATGCTTACATCATGAGTTTTAATTTCTGAACTCTACAGATTGGTAGTTTAGGAAATAAGAGGTGATTCTCTTGTAGTTACTTTGTTGAATGATTTAAGCACCTTGGAAATGGAATATTGTATTGTACTTTCTGAGGCGTCTTCTTATCAAAAGGGATTTAGAATTAAAAATGGTCTTTCCTGGTCTTCCTACTCCTGCGCCCAGCCCATCCAGATTCTTCCCATTAATTTGTGCGAGCCCCAGAGCCACTGTGCATCTTTCACAGGGTCTGAAGGAAGGAGGAGAGAAATGTTCCGCAGAGGTGATTGAGCCCCAATTCTGCCTTGGCAGCAGGAGAGCCACACATGAAGGGTATATTCTGTCCACCCACCTATGAGTAATGATCTGGGCCTTCATATTTTGTCAGATAAATGTCAAGCCTTCCGCAGTGCATGAAGTGGAAAGATGATTCTGGTGTTTACATAATGGGATGCAAACTCCTGAATAAGCCATCCTTACTAGCAAACATACAGTTCTTCTTATACTTTCAGAAGTAAACTGTCTATTCAGTTTTTGTTGGACAGTATGATGGAGTTTTTATTCATCTTTTACAACAGAAGAATAAACAAACTGAATGCTAGGAGTTTAGTGTGCCTCCACAGAAGGGGCATTGCTATAGCTGCACATGAAAGGAAAAGATCACTCCCCTCCCAATATCAATGTGCTCAATAAATGTGTCGTCGTAATCAGACTCCTCCGATAGGCTATAGAAAGGAAAAAGTGTAATCTGTCAACATTATTCCATTTAGTTGGGTGTTTTATGTTGGACAACCTACTGTAAAATTTTACACAGGAAGTTGAAGCAAATCGTGTTGTGCAGCAGTTTTCTGAGACGCATATTAACCTTATGTAGGACTGGAAAGTCCTTTTTACAAAATGTGTGTGGTTACAGAGCGTAACTGGAATAGCATATTGAATAGCCAATGGGGAGATAGTAGAATTTATAGGACAATCTACATGTAGGTTTGATATTTCTGAAATGTTTGTACGGAGACCCGCCACTCTGACGATCTCCAACCTGGTTGATGGCAGCTTTATCCCTTTGCTGCTTCTGATGCTATCTTCAGCTGCTCAACATGGCTTAGGCAATAAAATAGCTTAATTAAAAACATACTATTATTTAATTCCTGCCCTTTCTAAAATTCTATTTTAATATAAGTTCCAGAGAGGTAGCCGTGTTAGTCTGTATACAGCAAAAGTGCTACAGAACTCTCATTTTTATTTTTATGTAGTTGCAGAAAGCATGTTTGTGATTTAATTAAGATTGTAAGATTAAGTAAGACTTCTTACTGCAGTTTGAGTTTGCATCTTTTAGCCACCCTTGTCTTCCCTCCCCCCGACTATACAGACTTTATGTTTACTTTGAAGAACATTTCATATATGGTTTAAAGAAGAAATGTTTAGGAAACATTTTTTTGCTTTCTTGAAGGAGATAGTTGTTCATTTTTAAATTCATTAAATTTGTTAATGAAATTTGTTTCTGCTGAACTCCCTCTAGCAATGTAAGTTGGTAGAGAAGGGTTCTGATTTGTACAGTTGCTCACCAAATTTGGACAAAAAGGTAGTCATCTCCTCTTGAAATCCAAACCCAAACTGTTTGCCCTAGATATTAAAATATGTAACATTAAAAAAAAATCTGTTGTAGGGACAAGAAAAAATAAAACTTGAGGAAGGCTACAAGTGAGGGCCCCAAACCTCTATTTGGATCCACCACTGCTGACCTGTGCACAGCTCCTATTAAATTTATGGTGTCCTGCACACCAGTGAGTTCCATGCTGTCTGATTCGATAGGATTAGGGCTTAGAATTATGCTTTGTGAAAGTACATGCATAATGGTTATTGCTATCTGTGTGACTAATTCATAAATAGAAATGTAAACTTCAACTTTGGAACTTCTTATTTTAAGATGATGGAGTTTATCAATTTCTTTTGTTTTGGAAACCAGTATTAAACTACTGTTTTTTGACTAGATTGTGAGTAACAGCATACATTTTCATAATTACTGTGCTTTGTCAGAGAATTGCGGGAAAGGAGGATTAGGGGCTAATCTTTTTGGAAATAAATACTGTGATTCTGTTGTTGGCAAATATCCATTGTATCTTTTTTCCCATGAAAGATTAATTGAATTTCCAGGTTTTAATCCTCAAAATTCCCCTTTCTAATTAGTAATTATTAAAGGGAAAATTACTTGTTCTTTTTTGAATGCTTGCCTTTTGAATTAGGTGTGTATGCACCCATGCTGGAAATTTTTCCCCTTGTGGTATCAGGAAGGCTGACTCTAGCACCCTCTGCAGCTGCGTACGTATGCACCCGTATATAGGGCACTGCTGGCCCCTCTCCCTCTCAGTTCCTTCTTACTGCCTGTGTCGGTGCTGGAATGCTGTCTTGCATAACAAGCCTTTGTTGACCTAGTAGTTTACTAGTTTATCAACTATATATAGTTAGTATTGTTAGTTTAGTGTCAGTTTTTAGTGCGTTTGACCCAGGGGTGGAGTATGCCCCAGTTTCTAGGGTTTTTAAACACTGTGCTTCTTGTAAGAAGCCAGTGCCCTTGAGCGACCTACACTGGAGCTGCCTAAAGTGTTTAAGAGAAGCTTACAGTGGGAAAAGTGTAAAATCTGCAAAAGTTTTTGCCTGCAAACTAAAAGTCCGAGACATCAGACTCAAGGCCATCCTGATGGAATTGGCGCTCAGACCAGTGTTGGAACCGAGGTCTGACTTGGTGCTGAGCACTTCCATGTTGGCAAAAAGTGCCCCCCCCCGGCGCTATCATCCAGACGCAGCTCAACATCTCCAGTGTTGAGGATGCGGCCGAAAAAGACTCATCCTGAAAGGGGATGCTCGTCAACAAAGAAAAGCACAGGGGCGACAGTGAGACCCATGTTGGGCCACTCGTACCCTGACCTCAAGGGGGTCTTCTACTGCACAAGCATTGAGCAGGGTGCCTGCCCTGCCACCGATTTCCAGCGAGTGGCAAAGACCCTCAGCACCTGACAGTCCCCACTACGCTGGAGGCACTCCAGGCAATGAAGGACCTCCTGGCAATTCCGGTGTTGCCCACTCTGAGGGAGGGGACAACGCACCGAGAGCGGGCTATCCCAGTGGGGGGTTCATCAAGGGGAAAACCGATATTAAGACTGCCGCAGCATCCTCTGTCACCAGCATACTTCTCACCAGTCTGCCAGCAGTCACCAGATCCTCTGGTACCGGTACCTGGAACCATGCCGAGAGAGGTCAGGATCTCATCTCCAGTCCAGGGACCTTAGACACCAGTTCCTGGATTGACGGCACCAATCCTCGGAATGCTGCCATTCCCCGAGACCTCAGTGCCAATCTGCAGACTCCCAGAGCCCCAGCACTGCTCGTCAAGTCCTTGCATGAAACCAAAGGACAAAATGCGGCTGTGGGACACCTGATGCTCAGGTTCCCAGCATAGCTCCCCAGCACCAGAGTGCAAACACACTCTGGGGTAGTGCAGGAGGATGAGTTGTGCTGGAACCCCCATGGTCACCCAGAAGTGCTTTTTCAGACTCGTAGGGAGAACTCCTAGCCCCTCCGAGAGGGCCGTCTTCCAGCCAAATGGTCAGGTTCCCCATGAGGTGCATGGCCTCAGGGACAGTGGGCTGATCCCTGACAATTTTGTAACCTGTGGGGGTTTCAACAGGTCACGGTACTGCAATCTCAGTCACTCGCAGGAACCTCGGTACTGCACTCCTCACTAGCCCAAGGAACGGCACCGAATCTGGATGTGGGATCTGACCAGGAAGAGATGCCATCAGACAGTCCCGTCAGGAGTTATCCCGACCAGAGAAGAGGATCCGGCCCCTCCACATTTGCCAGCTTCCTCCTCCTGTTCACCCGATGAGGCAGTAGCAGGCCCCTCCCACGCTGTGCCGCTAGATGACTATAGAGTGCACCAGGAGTTGCTGAAATGTGTGGTGGCTAGCTAAAGCCTCAAGATAGAGGAGCTTAAAGAGCTTGTGGATGAACGCTTCAGCATCCTGGCATCCGCAACCCCATCCAGGTACTTCCGGTACATGAGGGAATAGTAAAACTATTTTATATTAATAATAAAACAAGGCACTATGGCAGATCCCTGCTTTTCTGCCCCCCATGTCTAAATGAGCAGAGAATAAGTAGTATGTGCTAGCTAAGGGGTTTGAATACCTCTACACCCATCCCTTCCCAGGATTGCTGGTGGTAACAGCTGCCAGTGAGTGTGACAGACGAGGCCAGATGAGTTCAACTCCAAAAAAATAGAGGCCAAGAAATTTGATTTATTCAGTTACAAAGTTTATTTGACAGCAAGCCTGCAGCTGAGGGTATCCAACCAGAAAGCACTGTTGGGATGCTACCACTTTAACATCTGGCAGTTACTGGAAATGTTTGCTGACTCCCTGCTGCAGGCCTCTGAACAGGATTTTGAGGCTATCCTGGAGGAAGGGAGAATAGTGGCTAGAGTCTCCCTGCAAGCAGCATTGGATGCAGTGGATTTCACAGTATGTTCGATGGCTTCCTCGGTATCAATGAGGAGACCATCTTGGCTCCAATTGTCTGGTCTTTCCATGGAGATCCAGCAGTTCATCTAGGACCTCCTGTTCGACGGCTCAGCCCTGTTTGCCGACCAGATGGACTTCAGGCTGAATGGCTTGAAGGATTCAAGGACTACGCTGCACTCCCTGGGACTTTATACCCCATCCACTGCTAGAATGCACTTTAGGCCTAATCAGCAACACTGATTTGGGGGGCAGCATCGAGGAGAGCCCTACAAGAAAAAGAATAGAGGCTATAAATGCCACCAGGGTCACTCGCTAGCCTCTGCCCTGCAGTTGGATCTGAGTCATCACCCATTGGGGAGGAAACAAAGCTTTTGAAAGCGTGCCCGGGGGCAACCTACCAGACGCTACCCAAGATCCAAATTCCCGATTATTCTCCTCCCGCCTTGCTTCTTTCCTCCCAGCCTGGGCAATCATAATGTCAGACCACTGGGTACTAATTACAGTAGCTAGCAGCTACACCCTTCAGTTCATTTCACTCCTGCCCTCCCACTGTCCTTTCCTGTCCCTCTTCAGGGACTCGTTTCATGAATAATTCCTCATACAGGAGGTACAGATCCTCTTACAAGTGGGTGCAGTAGAAGAGGTTCCTCAAGGACTGAGGGGGAGGGGCTTTTATTCCTGAAACTTTCTAATCCTGAAGGCAAACGAAATCCAAGACTTCTCTTGGACCTGCGTGGCCTCAACAGATCCCTCAAGAAATTGAAGTTTCGCATGGTCTCCCTGGCAGCCATCATCCCTTCTCTGGATCCAGGCAGCTAGTACACCGCCCTCAATCTGAAAGATTCCTATTTTCATATTGCTATCTTCGCAGGCCACAGGAGGTTCCTGTGGTTTGTGGTGGGAATGCAACACTACCAGTTTACAGTGCTTCCATTTGGTCTATCAACCACACCATACATATTCACCAAATGCATGGTAATGGTGGCAGCCCACCTCAGGCAAAGAAGTGTACAGGTCTTCTCTTACCTGGATGACTGGCTTATCTGGGGCTGGTCGAGAGTACAAGTCTAACACGGCATTGAGGTTGTACGAGCCACCTGTTAGGCTCTGGGCCTGCAAATAAACAGAAGTCAACACTTCAGAGGATAGAGTTCATTGGCGCAGTCCCAGACTCTACAAAACCAGAGCTCTTCTGCCAAAGGCCAGATTCCTGGCATTGTTGGAGCTGATAGTCCAACTATCAGCTCACTCCCTCACTACGGTGAGGGTATGCCTCAGTCTTCTGGGCCACATGGCTGCTTGTACTTATGTGGTTCGGTATGCTAGGCTGTGCCTCAGACTGCTGCAAATGTGGCTGGCAACAGTATACTCTCCATCCAGACACCCTCCTGACATGATACTCATGGTGTCCCCCTGGCTACTTACCTCTTTGTCATGGTGGATGAAACCACATCACGTGCTGGCAGGAGTGCCATTCGCAGCCCCATGGCCAACGCTGTCACCGATCTCAGATGCCTTGGAACTGGGTTGGGGATCCCACCTTGGTGTGCTCCAGACCCAAGGCCTCTTGTCCAAGGACGAACTGGCCCTGCATGTCAATGTCAGAGAACTCTGAGTGGTCCGACTAGCCTGCAGGGTGTTCCCACCCCATCTCTCCAGCAAGGTTGTGCAAGTCCTCATGGACAACGTGGCTGCAATGTATTATATCAACAGGCAAGGTGCAGGGGGGCAGGTCCTTGGCCCTTTGTGAGGCAGCCATACGCTTGTGGGATCTCTGCATGAGCCACACATTCAGGTGGAGGTGGTGCACTTTACTGGGATCAAGAATGCATTAGCGGATTGCCTAACTGATCCTTTTGTTCTCACCACGAGTGGCCACTACACCTGGAAGTGGCTGGCCTCATCTTCCGAAGGTGGGACACTCCCCGAGTGGACCTCTCTGAGACCAGGCAGAATAGGAAGTGCAATCAATTCTGCTCCCTCCTGGGGCTCAACGATGCTTTGCTGACTGATGCCTTTCTCCTGTCATCATCAGCTGGTCTCACGTATGCTTTTCTTCCTGATACCTCTAATACACAGAGGCTTTGTGAGACCAAGAGAGACAGAGCTTGGGTCATATTGGTAGCTCCAGCATGGCCATGCCAGCATTGTTTCTGAATGCTGTTAAAACTATCAGTGGCCCACCCTTGGTCACTTCTGTTGCAGCCGGGCTAGGGTCTAGTCTAGGGTTCTAGATTAGGGTCTGTTGCTCCACCTGGACCTGGCCTTCCTGTGCCTGATGGCGTGGATGCTTCATGGTTAAGCAGGGAAGAGTGACACTGCTTGACCCAAGTCCAGAGAATCCTGTTGGAAAGTAGAAAATCGTCCGCCAGAGCATCCTACCTAGCCAAATGGAAGCACTTCATCTGCTGGGTGGCTCGCCAAAACATCTTGCCAACAAAATCACCTGTACAAGTAATCTTGGACTATCCACTATACTTCAAACAAGAAGGCTTGGCTTTCTCGTCTATCAAGGTACACCTAGCGGCGATATCAGCCTTTCATCCTTCAATACAAGACAGAATGGTTTTTTACACAAGATGGCAGCCAGATTTCTCAAGGGGCTGGAGAGGATTTTTCCCCCACTTTGGGACCAGGTTCCCCAGTGGGATCTGAACCTCATCCTCTCCTGGCTTACTGGGCTGCCATTTGAGCCATTGGCTTCCTACTCCCTCACACACGTGTCATGGAAGGTAGCATTCCTGGTGGCAATCACCTCTGCGAGGCAGGTCTCAGAGATTAAAGCCCTTGACTTCAAAGCCTCCATATACAGTCTTTTACAAGGACAAGGTCCAGCTTCATCCTCACCCTCACGTTCCTGCAGAAGATATTTTCCCACTTTTATGTCAACAGGACGTTTTTCTACTGGTCTGTTGTCCAAAACCTCACAGCTTTAGTGAAGAGAGGCATCTCCATTCTGTTGGTGTAAGGAGGGCTCTGGCTTTCTACATCGACAGGACCAGGCCTTTCCAGCACTCTTCCTTTCCAGCTCTTCGTCACAATTGCTGACCAAATGAAGGGGTGTCCAGTGTTATCCCAGTGGATCTCATCGTGAATCACGCCCTGCATTTGAGCCTGCTATAAACAGGCAGGGGCCACACCCCCAGCATCCCTGTCAGCCCACTCCACGAGGGCCCAGGCATATAGGATATCTGTAGAGCAGCTACATAGTCTTCAGTACATACCTTTGCGTTCCACTATGCCATCACACAGCAAGCTCGAGATGACGCTGGGTTTGGCAGAGTGGTGTTACAATCATCACGTCCATGAACCCTTGCCCACCTTTGGAGGTGCTGCTGCGAACTCACCTAGTTCAGAATGGACATGAGCAAGCACTAGAAGAAGAAAGAACGGTTACTTACCTCATAACTACTGTTCTTCAAGATGTCGCTCATGTCCATTCCACAAGCCACTCTTCTCCCCCTCAGTCGGAGTTCCAACAAGAAGGACTGAGAGGGAGGGGACTGGAGATGCTCTGCATATGCGTGCCACTGCAGAGAGTGCTAGAACCAGCACTACAGATACAACCAGGGGAAAAATTTCTGACACTGGTGCATGTGTCATGCGCACAACTAATTCAGAATGGACATGAGCAGCACATCTTGAAGAACAATAGTAATGAGGTAAGTAACAGTTCTTTCTCACTCCTAAAATTGTCCATGCATTCATTGATAAGATTTTTCCATGAAAATCCATTATTAGAAAATATATTTTGGAGAACAGGGTTTTATTTATATTCTGCATATTCACATACGTAGAAAACCTTTTAGGGGTATACTTCTAAACCTTTCTATTTACAACTTTTGCGGGGATACTTCTAAATCTTTCTACTCAAAACTCCTACCTGTAGGATTGGTGTAGATATCAGAATTTGCATGTATATAGAATTATAAAAGGGGAAAGAAGTACAAGGGATTAAATGGAGAGGTTTTCTTCATATTCATTGTTTTCCAACAGTGAGATGTGTTAATGTGTGAAATAAATTCCCAACAGAATAAGTAGAAGCTATTCGTAGTGTTATAGTGAACGGACCTGTATTGGCACAAAGATGAACTAGATTACTTAATACATTTGTCCATCTCCAGGTTTTGAAACATTGGAAGCATGTAGACTTCATGTGCTATTTCTAACTTGTATTTATTCATCAGCTTCTGGTGTGTGGTGCAGGATATAAAAACACATGACATGAAAAAGTCATTTAAAATGGTGTAGATAGCTATTTTTGTAATGTTCTTCATTCATTAAACTGATAAGAAATCGTTTCCTTTGCATCATCCTTTTTATCACTTCAAATGGTCCCTTTCATGATAAAAGCCAACCATTTTCAACCTGGGTGTTTAAAATTAGGCTGCTAGAACTACATTTATTCAGCTAAATTAAGATGGACTGAGTTTTGTCAAAGGTGCGGAGTCCTTGATTTACTGGGCTTTATGAATGCTCAGAGCTTCTGAAAACCAACCATTTAGCTGTCTAAATGGCATAAGGAGTCTAATTTCAGACACCAGCATTCAAAAGGTTTGCCTCATAACTTTCCATGATGATAAAAGTTTATATGTAAACAGTTCTTGAAACAACTTCCTCAAGAGAGTAGACATATGTGCTTATCAAGCCTGAGACAAGGAGTCAGGAGATTGTCAGGTCTCTGCTCAGATACAGACATATTATCCTAATATGTATGGGTAGGAAAACAGAAATGTAGGGTGGGATTTTTCAAAAGTGCAATCTACGCACATTGTACTCTTAATCTGGTAGTCTTTTAATGGAGCTAGGTATTTTATTAAGGGGAAAAATAATTGCCCCTCCTAATTCCCAGTGCAGTCATGTGTAGGCAGAAATGTGTAGGCAACACATGCTGCGTGGGAGGCCAGATGGTGGAGTCTTCTGTGAATCCTGCTCAAAGCACACTAAGCTCCTTGCACAGGAGTGGAGAAGTAGAATCATGGCTAGAACAGGGAGGTTATGGTCAATGCATTCCTGTAGATTAGAAAAGCACTGACCAAAACACATGAGAAGTAGGAACTAGTGGATTATGTCAACTGCTCCACCAGGCCTTTAATCCTTTGTCTAATTTATTTTTGAGTGTACCCATGAGCAGTTTATAACTGAGATGCTCTTCTCTCCCCCCCCCCCTTCCTGGAATTAGTTTTTATTTCCTTTTTTTACTATGAGGGGACAGTTCAAAAGCAAAAAAAAAAAAAAAGGGAAGACGTATTTCAAGCCTTGATTATTTTTGCTTGGTGAGCTCAAATAAATATATAAAGAGCACTGAGTATATTATGTAAACTTTCATTATGGTAAATAGCACATTGAAAAGTAATTTCAGTGTAACTAACTTTTGTATATTTATTCTGTGATTTGTTTGTTTTTTTGTTTAGATGGCCTTCGTCGAATATTGTGTCAGGTTGGTTTACAGGAGGGACCAGATGGTGAAAATTCTTCTCTTGTAGATAAACTAATGCTGTCTGATTCTAAACTGTGGAAAGGTGAGTTGTCCCCCAGTTTTTAAAGAAAATGACTTTGAATATGCTTATAGACAGCACTTCAATGACTGTTTTTTATTTTGTCACGTCTGATGCAATATTTAGACTGTTCATGTTCAATTTTAGGTTTTAGGCTGTTCATGTTATAGGAGGTTTTTACTGCCATCCATTACAGAAGCAATTGCCTGTTTACAGATGTGCTTTTTTTTTTACCTCTTCCCAAATCTGGGTTATGCTGAACTCTGGGATTATGGGATGGCCCTTTCAGTACTATAGTGAAGGTGGAGTAGAGCTTTCTGTTTAGAATGGACTTTTCAAAGGGCTGTAAAATTCAGGTTGTCCTGAAAATTGCTATGCCAGTTGAAGGCCCAGAGTAGAAAGAGCAGCAAAAATGTGCGGTCCTTAGCGTGATCCTGAGATAGAAACATATTCCTCCAAAATGGGTCTAATTTTAAAAATTCTTGGTTCTGAATGAAGACAGAGAAAGATGCAGAGCTATTGTTTCAGGCTGTATTCAAACCCATGAGATGTTCTCATTGTGCCGAGAATACACTATGGAGATGACTGTGACAGTTCACACACTTGTGAGACTCCTGTGCTGCTATTTCAAAGTGCTTTAAAATCTTCAGGCTTAACTTAATTGGCCTGAAATTATGTCAGTTCAGGGAGTGTGGTAGAATAGGTTCTGCAAATTTTGGGCCGTTTGGTCCAGGGCATCCTGTGATACAGCCTTTTCTCTCTCCAAAATGACCTGTCTTAAAAATGACATTTAAAACAAACTTTAGAAAACCAAGAAATGCAAAGTTTGCCTTTGTGGCAGCAAATGGGAATATAACAGAACATTACCAATTTGTATGCCTCCGCAACTCCAGATGTGCATGCTATAGATGCATTACCATGTACCTGCACTTTACTCGGTGCACGACGTTGCTCTGAGGAGTAGTAGAAGGGTTTAGTGTACATTTCCCTGGACACTAAGGGTATGTCTACTCTACAATTAAAAACCTATGGCTGGCCCGTGCCAGCTGATTCAGACTAAGGGGCTGTTTAATTGTGGTGTAGACAGCTGGGGCTTTGGCAGGAGCCTGAGCTCTAGGACCTTGCAAGCTGGGAGGGTCCAAGAACTCAGGCTGCAGCTCCCAGCCAAACCTCTACACTGCAATTAAATGGCCTCTTAGCCTGAGCTAGCTGGCATGGGCCAGCTATGGGTGTCTAATTGCAGTGTAGGCCCATCCTAAGGCTATGTCTGCACTATCTCACAGTTCAGACTATGGAGAGTATGAATAGTAGTGTGTATTAACGTGCTGCACTGTAACTCCCCCCATGCAGACTCTGCAGGTGTAAAATAAATGGTTCCTAGCCAGGACTCCTGGGTTCTAATTCCAGCTCTGCCATTGACTCCTTGGATGTCCTTTGTCAAGTGGCTTTGCCCTTCTGGGTCTCTGTTTCCACACCTGCAAAATGGAGATAATGACACTGACCCATCTCACAGGGGAATTGAGGCTGATGATTACTATACATCAGTGTGAACCTTTTAGATTTGCCCTCAGCATTCACACGGGGGAGTTACAGTGAAGCACTTTGTGCAATGCTGTTCACACCCCCATAGTCCAAACTGCAGATCAGAGTAGATAAGCCCTTTGACTAAGTGAAGGATAATGTGATGCACTCCCAGTGTGAGGGACTCATTAGAGCAGGGATCTTGGGGTACATTTTAAAGTTTCTCCCACACTGCTTTCTTTCATCCTGCCTGCTGACCTCCCAAATGTCTTGAGGAAATGTATAACACTGTAAACTGATTGATTGCCATTCTAATCTCTTAGGCAAATGGGAAGAAATAGAGTTGCATGTAGTGTGGGGAAAAATCACTCTACCTGTGCTTTTCCCATTTTTCTAATACCTGTATTTTGTGTGGCTGAATATTTTCCTTCAGAGTTTTCTGTTTTTGACTGCGAATTTCAGCATTCTTGAAGGTTAAGAATAGAGTCATTCCAAATGGACAGTCCATTTTGGTCAATTTTATGGTCAAAGGATTTAAAAAATCTTAAATATCATGGTTTTATATATTTAAATCTGAAATTTCACGATGTTGTAATCATGGGGATCCTAACCCAAAAGGGAGTTGTGGGGGAAGGAGGTGTTGCAAGCCTATTGTAGGCGGGTCACAGTATTGCCACCTTTACTTCTGTGCTGCCTGCTGGTGACAGCATTGCCTTCAGAGTTGGGTGGCCGGAGAGTAGTGACTGCTGACCAGGTGCCTAGCTCTAATGGAAGCACTGCTTCCAGCAGCCGCGCAGAAGTGAGGGTCACATGGCATGGAGTGGGAGGGTGTCATCGCTTTTTGGGGAGTCAGGGCTGGCCTTTCAGGTGGACGACCACTAAGGGCCCCATGTCAGGAAGATGCGAATGTCAGCCCCCACCTCCACCCACACCCAGCCCAAGGCCCCTTTAACTTCTGAGCACTGAGCCCGGAGCCTGGGAGGGGCAGACTGAGGGCATCACAACCAAGGGCTTGTACCATGCGCTGGGCTCCAGCTGCTAGTCTTGGCTGGGCTGGGGAGGGATGGGACTTCCTCTTCCGCTGCACAGGCTGCTGCTGGGTCAGACCCACTTCCAGGAACCTCCCCGGATTGCAGGAATCTCTGCACCACTGCTCCCCCCCCTTTCCTGGGCACTTCCTTTCCCCATGAAAGCTAGAGCCAGCGCACAGTAGGAGTCCTTGGCTGTGGCATCCCTGGTCCTACCCCTCCCCTACAATAGCTAGATTTTACAGGGGGAAACCAGATTTCACAGTCTGTGATGTGTTTTTCATGTGAATTTGGTAGAGCCCTAGTTATGAGGCACTGATAATTGACCATCCCTTCCCTTCTCTAAAGTTTTTGTCAGTTCAAAATCTCACATATAAACAGATGGTAGAATGAAAGTTCACATTTCTATTGTAACTTTTGGAACTACTTGCCAATTTTCAGGGGGAACAAATATTTTATACATAATCATTCCACATTAAACAGCATAAAGTGCTTTTCCTCACCATTTTCTACCAACTGCCAGATGTTACCAGAGCACTCTTCTCTCTGGATTGGTAGGCAGAATTTCTTCTTTTTTTAAAAGACTACCAGTACAGTTGCTTCCATGATAATCTGACAGTGAATAATGGCAAAATAATATGTAACTTTTCATAACAGGAGCTAGAAGCGTGTACCATCAGTTATTCATGAGCAGCCTACTCATGGATTTGAAATACAAGAAACTTTTTGCTATCCGGTTTGCAAGAGTAAGTAACTTTCTTATAATGAATGGAAAATGCTTCAGAATATAGCCTTGAAAACAAAATTACAATTAGAACATACAAAATTTATGATGTTATATTGTTTGGATTATTGGTTGGGGTTTTTGTGTGTGGTTTTTTTTGATAGATGAAACCATTTAAATAAGGACTTCTATAGATTTCCTTCTGTTTTCAAAAACTTAGTTATCATAGTACCTTACCACTTGTCAAGAAAATAGGTCTTACAGGATCCCAAGCTAGTGCAGTTTTTAGATCCCCTTGCACAGAATGCATCTTCTCTGATATTTTATTCTTCTCAGTTTACCATCTAGGGTCCATTACTTGAGAACCAATCATTAACCGTTGTTGGTAGGTGAGCTGTTGCTGTGGCCTCTGAAAATCAACTACATTTAATATTATTTCCTTCAATAACTAATATTTGAGATCTTTATAATCAGTTTTCCAACATTCTCTTGCCTCCAGACAAATAACTTATTTTTTAAATTAGTAAGTAAAGTATTATTAGTCTTCATAGTGATAATTAGAATGGGTGAGTAGATATTTTTTTTTTGGCATGAGCTGATAAGTTGTCATGACCAACTGTGCCAGGTTTCTTTCTAATGATGGATCAGTACCACTCTCATCTTTATCATAGTGTTGAATTTCCCCAGTGCAGACATTAAACTTAAAGAAAACATTAGGTCAGTGTGGATTAGAGGTGAATTTCCCCCTTGTTGTTTAGAATTACCGGCAGTTGCAGAGAGATTTTATGGAGGATGATCACGAGCGGGCAGTGTCGGTGACTGCTCTGTCTGTCCAACTCTTCACTGTACCTACTCTGGTGAGTAGTGCTTGCCTTTTTTAAAACTGATAGTTGGCACTCCTTGCCTTTTTTTGCCTCCTTCTTAATAGAACTATGAGCGATTGCAGAGTGATTATGTGAAAGATGACCACGACAGAGAGTTCTCAATTGCTGACCTCTCGGTACAGATATTCACAGTGCCTTCACTTGTAAGTACTAAAAGACTAAACAAATAAAGAGTTTTTTTTAGGAGCTGCACTAAGATCTTGAGCTTATAGACTGCTAGATTTCTCTGAACATTTGTTGTACTACTGTGCAAATATAGTGTACTGCTGGCTTTTTGAAAACTAATAGTAGTTTAAGTATAGGTACAATTACTAAGTGGAATTGGACCTATGCTACGAAATTTGAATCTGTATCTGAACTTCCCAAAGTACATGGGTATATAGATCTATTCTTTTGGTTTGGACACACTTCTTAAAACTATTCATCAAGTAGTAATATTCTAACCTTCTTACCCCCCCACCCTCCCCACCCCCTCAAAAAAAAATTAACTTTTGACCATGCCAAATCAAAAGTGACTATTTTTGTAAATATCCATGCTAGGTGTTGTGGGGTGTGGTACTACAGTTCCCTTGAAATTCTCCATTCCACTCATACATAGCCAGGAGTGTTCACCTAAGGTTCCCTGTCTTGGGGTCTGATTTATTAAGTCCTCACAGGATAAACATGCAGTTCCTTTGGCCCTTCCAGATTGAAATTCTTCCTTCCTTAGGTTTTCCAATTTATTCTTCCTTCAGATTATCTTTCTCTCATCACCCCTGTTCTCTCTGTGCTTGAGGAGATCTGCCAGTCCCACTCCAGCCTCGGGACTTCTCTGTGGAGACCTCGGTTTAAACTTTGTCTTCTCTTAAGGCAGGGTCTCCACAGCATGTTGCCTCTGTGATTGAATCCTGAGGCTTCCACACCCCACCACCATCCTGGTTCTACCACAGGAGAACCTCCTTGCAGGTCTCTCCTGACTCCCCTTGACTGTGAACTGAAAACATTCCTCTTTAATTTAAGTGGACAGACAAACCTGTTACACTAGGTTTCTATTAAAAATGATCTGCTGCCTTTTAGAAAACCTTGAAAACCTTTTTCTAACAGAAACGTATCTGTATGTCATAAATTATTGTTTAAAATGAAGAATATTTAAAAAGAGTAGATGAACTCAACAGAGATTGTCTTCATGAAAACATCTTTGGAAATTAAATAAAATGAGAAAAGAAAATCAGACTTACATAGAACTGTTTCTAAAAAAGGATGCTGTTGGAAGTTTTCCAAGTGGAATCAACTTTAAGGTAGATCTAAATTTGTGACACTGTATGGAAATCATGGCGGTCAGGTAGGTGTCTAAGGAACTGATTTCAAGATAACTGTTCTATATTATTATTTGTTTTTAATAGTTTGCTGGATACCGGAAGTGTCAGCTGGTAGCATATTCTCACTTATTGAGTCAGGAAGTCAGGGTTCTCTTTTTTTTTTTTAAAGCTCTGTCACTGACTTGCCCTGAGAGGTAGGGCATATTACTTAACCTCTGTGTGCCTTGGTTTGCTTTTTTGTAAAATGGCATCTCTGCCATTTGCACTGGTATTGTGGGGCTTATTTAGCTAATGTCAGTAAAACACTTTGAATAACTTAAATAAAAAATGTTTAAAAATTTGTTCCCAAAATACATTTTTAAAAAAGTTTGTGTTATCAGAGAGAGAAACTTAAAAGGAAGTGTGAAAGAGTTGAGAATTATAGTCCATAAGGACTGAGATGAAGAAAATCTTTTGAAGTATAAAGGTAACTTTTTTTTAAAAAAGGCCAGTTACACTAGAGTTAAAAGCCTCAGTCTTTATTTCCAGGTTCTTTGCTAGCAAGTTTCTCCAGCTAAAGGCATGATGTACTGGCTTAATTCAATTGAAAGCCTATTAAAAATTGTCCTTGTACAACAGAATTACTTGGTTGTATATACGAGATAATAGAGGAGCTCCTTTGACTGACCTTCATCCAGCAGGATACTTAAGCATGTGCCTGACTTTAAGCACATGAATAATTATTCTGGATTCAGTGAGATTACTCCTGTACTTAAAGTGAGGCATGTTTCTAATTATCTTGCTGAATTGGGGTCCAATCCTTCAAGAAGACCACGTATTTAAAATGGACTGTGGTTTTCGTTTAAGTTTTTATCACTTAGTACTTTTTTTGTGTATAGTGTCGTAAATTATCGGGGCACTTATAAATTTGTTTAAACTGGTGAATTAAGTTAAAGAATGGAAAGTCCCCAAAAAAGTAATGGGTAAAATTTCAAAAGAGACTGTCTGACGTAGGAGCCTAAACACCATTGAAAGTCAGTGGTATTTAGACCTCAACTCAGTGACTAGCTGTTTAAAATTTTACCCAGTAAACAACTGTGAAGAGGAAGCAGGAACGCATTTGTTTTTTTGCTTGCAGTCTCAGCATTCATACCCAAATACATTAATAGATTTTCTTTGGCAATATTGCAGAGAATCTTTTTGGATATTTATGTATGTATGTACCACAGGTCCTGGGGTACCCAGTCCTGCACCATGACCCTGTTGTGCCTGGTGTTTACAAACCCAGAATAAAAAGATGATCCTTGTCCCCGGAACATCTTATAAATCTAGGTATAAGACAAGAGGCAACAGGTGGATTCAGACAAATGGGGGAGGACAAAGAAATGCAACAGTATTCCTCAGCATAATAGGCAGTAGGTGGTTTTGCAGATGGATTTTAATTTTCTCCTATGAACACCTGGAATCTTGTTTGTTTTACTTACGTAATGTTAAAATGTAGAAGAACATCAGCAATATAAATGGATTGGCTGAAAAGGCATAGATCTTTACTGATGAAGTTACAATATTAATTTTGCCTCTTTCTCCTGTCAGTAATATCTGTTGATTACAATAAACTTTAATGTACTTTGACATAGGCTCGAATGCTGATCACAGAAGAAAATCTTATGACCACGATCATTAAAACTTTTATGGACCATTTAAGGCACCGGGACATCCAGGGGAGGTTTCAGTTTGAACGATATACTGCCCTTCAAGCTTTCAAATTCAGGCGGGTTCAGAGTCTTATTTTGGACCTGAAGTAAGTGTCTTGATACTAATCAAATTAATGATAGTTTTAATCATTTTTAAAAATAAACTCACAAATTTGTTTCCTACTGTGTTCAGGTATGTGTTGATAACCAAGCCAACTGACTGGTCAAATGACTTGAGGCAAAAGTTTCTAGAGGGTTTTGATGCCTTCTTAGAGTTACTCAAGTGTATGCAGGTATGTGAATCTGTGAATTAAGCACCATGAATTTTCTATGTTAGTAAAATGAGTACTGTGAGATGTAGAACATATTTTGTTTTTCATTAGTAAAATTGTAATTTAGAAGTACTTGTAGTCTTCAGGAGATTATATTAATTTTCTGTGTTCGTTGACTTCAGTGCAGTGTGGTTGAATTACTCTGCTGTTAGAATCACAACAAATGTTCTTAAAGTTTGTGTGTGTGTGTGTAAAGTTTGCATTAACTTTTTTGTGTATGTGGGGGAGGAAGAAGAGGGAGAAAAGATGCTGATTCTCCCCCTCAAATATATAAACTGGCACTCTTGTGTTATCACACAGTGAGGCAATGCACATTTAAATTTGTGAGCAAAGTCTAGCTTTCACTATATTTGAGTTTGCCATTTATTATTTATATGAATATCAACAAGCGTACTCACCTCTGCACAAACATATTGGGAGACAAAGTTCTTGCCCCAAGGAACCTTTAGGTTTCTACACACATGATGATATCCTCTACTGTAATGTTTTTTGATCCTTTAATATATTACATGTTATCTTAAATTTTTTTAAGACCAATGATGCTTTTACAAGGACAAACTACTATCTGGACAAAAAGGCCTGACCAAATAACACTCGCTCTTCTCAGTGCTCTCTAACTGACTAGCATGCTTCTCCAAAAAACTTTAGCATTTCTTCATCCTCTTAATAAATTCATTACTGCTGAGGGTGTACTAGCATAACCAAACCACACTCCACTGTCCTTTTGGATTTGAAATTATTCTTATCTGCAAATCAATAAGAAATAAATCCCTAGAAACATCTTTAACAAACTGAATTTGGTATTTAGTGGTTTTTTCTTTTAAATTTTTTTCTCTTGATTAAAGACCTATGTAGAGAGTTCATCACGCTGTCTTCAATTCAAGATGTTTCCTAAATCAAAAATAGGACTTGCCATACCAGGTCAGACCAGTGACCTGTCTAGTCCAGAATTCTTATCTCCTCTGCTTCCTGAAATGTTTAATACCATTTTTCCTCTCTCTTTTTAAATTTGGCTCTTTGGTTTTTCTCCTGATCCCTTCTATACTTTTGTGACATGAGCAAAATATTTAAACTGTATAAGTAATTACTCACTTAGTTTTATGTTATCACCAGTAGGGGTTCTTAATGACACAAATTATCTGCATGATTCCTTGTGGTTTTTAGGGTATGGATCCAATAACTCGTCAAGTAGGACAACATATCGAAATGGAACCAGAATGGGAAGCAGCATTTACATTACAGATGAAATTAACACATGTTATTTCAATGATGCAGGACTGGTGTGCTTTAGATGTAAGCTGTTTCAGTTTTTATGTATGTATAAAGGGAGATGTAGGTAGGTGCATGTCTATTAATGGTAATAGAACAAACATACATACCTACTCTGTCAATCTAGATTACTTATTTTTCCAGAAGTAGTATTTTAATCTGTGATGGATCAAATCTGCATAGGGCCTGAATTAACAAAAAAAACCTGTGTGTATGTTTCCTAGAATGGACATAGGTGATCAGTCTGATAGTTAGATAAGTTCAGATAAGCATCCAAAATTTGTATTGGCACATACCTTCAGAGTATCAGTACTGGAGAAGAAAGGGGAATACATTTTTAATGGAGGAGTTATCAGGTCCCATGTCTTGATGCCACCCAGAGAGCAAAGCAGATTGCTGAACTCTAACAGGGTGATCTGCAATTTATCTGACAAGTCCCTACTTAAATGAACCTGCTAAGTAGGACTTCAAATGTGGTGAGGGCTCCTTTAAAAGATGAGCCAGAAAAATCAGATATTAAATGTGACCTTAATTTGTCATTTTGTTGAACTGTAAACATTCTTGATAACCCATCATAATCATGCTAGCACATAGTCAGCAGGCTCACATAGTTACAGGTATACAGAAATGATGCATGCTACTTGTTAATCAGACTTAGCTGAGTGATTTGTATCCTCTTCAATGAGTGAAGAGCTCTTGGGAAAGAGGGCAACTGCTGACCTTCGGAGCTAATTAGGACATTTTTAATTTTAAAATGGTAAGTTTATGTTAAGGAGAGTAAAAGAAACTTTGCATTGAAACAAAAAATAAACACAGCAAGTATTTTTATTCTTAATATGTTATTTAGACTGTACATCATTGCAAAGGGCTCTGTTTTCTTCATGATGTATGTAAACCGCTATCTTTTTTGTAGGAAAAAGTACTCATTGAAGCTTATAAGAAATGCCTAACTGTGCTAATGCAGTGTCACAGTGGCTTTACTGATGGTGAACAACCTATCATTCTCAGTATATGTGGACATACTGTGGAGACCATCAGATACTGTGTTTCTCAGGAGAAAGTTAGCATTCATCTCCCAGTTTCTCGTTTACTTGCAGGTAGGAATGAACCCAGTTTTAAAAATATTTCAGAAAATTAAAGTAACACATGTGTGTGCACATATGAATCTTGCCTGCATACAGATATGAGATTGTATGCCATCTAAGGATAGCCAGAATACAGTGTGCACTTGCCATCACTCCCAGCCTGCCCCATGACACCCCCATGCCAGGGGCTGGGGAAGGAGAGATGCAGGGGTTGGCTAGATTGGCTCTCTGCCTGCTTCAAGACCCCTTCATGCCAACAAGGTCTGCTCCTTTTGTGTCATCTCAAAGGGAAGTAGGGCAGAGGATCTGCCCCAAAGTATGGATTATGGATCCATGATGTTTTTGAAATATGTTCAGCCCTCAGGCTGAAAAGATTGGACACCACTTATTAGAGAAATGTTTGTAAAATATTTCTGCACATTACACCCAGCATTGTTCATTAGGTATTTAGCCATTTTTCCCCTTACATTGTGGCTCGGTAATTGAGCAGTTGTACTGGAAATAGATGAAGGCTATATCTACACTAGGAGTGTTTTACTGGTATAGGAATACAGGTATGCTCTGCTGGCAAGGTGCTGCTAGCGTGGACACAGTTATACCAGCAAAGCTGCACTTTTTACTGGTATAATAAAACTGACCACCTAGAACGAAACAAGCTTTGCTGGTAAAAGCAGAGTTTTGCCAGTAGAACTGTTCTACGTTAAGGGCTTGGACAGTGCTGTGCCATCAGGAATTCACATCTCTGACTGACATAGCTATGCTAGCAAAAGTCTGTAATGTTGACCCGACCTTCGACTGAATTTTAGCTTAAATAGAATAAGTAGGTTATTTAGTAGCAAGAGTGACTGGCATGCTGACAATTAAATATTGGAGATTAAATGGGAATTTGATTTTAGGGTTAGCAAATTCAGCAGGTTAGGATTAAATTATTTTAAATCTTCACAAGCAACAAAAGTGTTGCAGTTAAGAAAAACTTGTGTTTAATATTTCCTAAAATTTAAGTCTGAAGACTGAAAGAAGGGAAAGTGAGTTTGTCATTGGTAACTTGCTCTTATAGACAAAGGATGGTAATTGGGGAATATTCCTCTTATATGAGGAGAGAGTGTGTTAATGAAATATATACACTTTGCTTCTGCATAATATTTCCATATATGTTCTAAATACATTGCAAAACTCATCTGCAAAATCTCTTTATTAAGATGATATGCCTTAGGAAAAGGTCTGATAGCATGATGATGAGTACAGTATAAGAATCTGAAAAGAATAAAATGGTTTAAATGAGGTGATCTTTTTGTACCTATTGAAATTCTATGTTAGCTGAATTTAATCCATTATATTAGCTGCTAGTTATGACCTCTGATTGAGAAGGGGGGATACATTTAGTTTTTGGTTAAATCAGGATCTATATAATGGAAACAGACTTTATGCAGAGGTTAATCTTTGACAAGCTCACACATAATGTCATAGGTGTCTTGATGAGATGTATGAAAATTTGATGGGGACATCCTCTATGACTTGGGCTGGATGTATTGATGTCTTAAAACATTATGGAAAATTTAAACTATACCAGTTATTGCAAGAGATGTATTTTGATCCTAATGTGAAGCATGTATTAATGCATACTTTTTATTTTGTATATGCCCATAGGTTTGCATGTGTTGCTAAGCAAAAGTGAAGTGGCATACAAGTTTCCAGAGCTGTTACCACTGGTATTGTGAAATTTAATTAATGTTTGTAATGCACTTGGAAGATAAAAGTGCCATATAAGTGTTTAGAAGTTTTAAGGTTAACAAAATAACTTTTTTGTTATATGCTTTATTTAGGAAGACAATCCGTTTTAAATATTGGTAGTTCTGTAGGAGTAAACCCATAATCACTGTTTTTTTAAAACTTTAAGGATTTTAAAATTAAGATCTTATTTTGTTTCTCATATTGTCTTCACTTCATGTTTGAAGCTATGTTTTGGGACTGCTGCCAGGATTTAACTCCTTCTGTTGGAAGTGGCAGCTGTAGCATGTCCTTATTCAATACTCTCCTACTTGCTACATGTCTCTTTTGGGGGTACCTCATGCAATCATTTTAAACATAAATATAGACATTGCTTAAATTTTAGGTATGGAGGAAAGGGAGGTTCAAAAGAAAAGGCTAAAAGGGAAGAATATGGAGCAAAGGAAAACATATGGAAAAGAAAGGAGGAGGGGGTAAAACTGGCAGAGTTACACTGACTTGAAAAAGAAGAAATAGTTAACTTTTGAATGAATAAGGGATATACAGGATAAGAAACCAAACAAAAGGAAGAGGAAGAAAATGATAGTGTTAAGAAGAAAAATGGTCATCTGTGATAAATTTTCCAAAAGTATTAAATGGTGTGATAGCATTGATGCATTTTTTTGACATTTAGGAGAAGCTAAAGTGTTTAAAAAAAAAAAAAAGAATTAAAGAGTAGGATATCAACCTTGGTCAATGCTATATCAAGCAAAGGTAAATTATGGGGTAAATTGACAGGAAAGGGTGATTGAAATGAATTAATCTATTCAGTGAAACACTTTCAATATGTTTATTTGGTGTTACCTTTTGCTGTTTCTGAAAGTCTTCAATGGTTTTATGTCCTCCTAGATGATGATTTTGTTAATTATACTATTTGATAATTATAATATTTTGCTGTTTTATATTTTATTTTACGTAGAGTGAACTTAGCCCACCTTTGTTAATAGAACATCCTCTACGATGTCTAGTTTTATGTGCCCAAGTGCATGCAGGGATGTGGAGAAGAAATGGGTTCTCTCTTGTTAATCAAGTAAGTAGTTTAATAGCTGTGATGTATATGTTTGTTAGTTTGTTGTAATGATCCTTGTGTCATTGTTGGAAACCTCTAGAATATTCTTTTATATTAAAAACAAAACAAAAAAATTCTTCCAGTCTAACTTTAAAAAGTCACTGAGGGTATGTCTACAATGCAGCAACAACAAAAAACCGCACAGCAGTGCATCTTAGAGGCTGGGTCAGCTGACTCAGGTTTGTGGTACAGGGCTAAAAATAGCTATGTAGACATTTGGGCTAGAGCCCAGCCCCCTTGCTGGGTTTCAGAGCTTGGGCTGCAGCTGAAGCCGAAACAACCACACTGCTATAAGCCCCGAAGTCCAAGCCAGTTGGGGACTGAGGCTTGCTGCCACAGGTCTTGTTTTTGTAGTGTAGTCCAGAGTTTGAGCCTAAATCCAGATGAAAGTTAATGGGACCTTCTAAATCAGGTAGTAGGTTTTCTGAAAATTTTACTGTCTTTAATTATATAATCACATACTGTTTGTTTCCGGAGGACCCCTGCCTCATTGAGTGAACAGATAGTGATGAATAATAAGGCATCTGCTAAATATTTTTACTCTTCATTCAGTTAATGACCCCAGTCTTATTTACTGCACACCTTTCAAAGCCTGCAACAGATACAGAATTAATTATTTTCTTATGGTCTTTTCTAGGGTGCTCATTGATGTAGTATTGGAGTGTCTCACAATTATTAATTTATTTGCATGCCTCCACTGTGGCGTAAGAGAGCACTGTTATTCCCATTTTACAGATGAGGAAATGGAGACAAACTGACTAGCCTGAGGCTGCACAGTAAGTGGCAGAACCAGGATTAGAACTCAGGATTTCTAACCCTGTGCTCATTCCTTCAGACCACACTTGGGGATGCTGAGCATGCACTGCTCCCATTGATTTCAGTTAATTCTCTGCGTTTCACAAATCAGGCCCCATGTGTTTCCAGTTGAGCACCTAGTACAAATGGAATACATAGCTAATGGCTACCTTCCAAAATGGTTTGCTCAGCATAGCATAGACAATGGCAGAAACAGAAAAGAGCTCAGTTCTTGTTCGTGGTATTCACTTCATTTAACCACAAAACTGACCTTTCTCCCCCCTTTAGTGCCCTGCCACGTTCACTATACAACTTCAACTTCTGCAACAAATGAGGCAGCAGTCCGACAAACTGCCTCATTTACTATATAACTGTAATTCATCCTTTGAACACAATCCATCCTGTGCGCTGAATAAGACAGGGATCCTGTGGAAAAAATTGTGTGTTTATATAGTTAAATATGGTATCATAGGCTGAATTAAGTGGATACGTGTATTAAGGTTGGATCGTATGGGGTTGAAAGGTTAAGTTGTTGGCTGACAAGATATTTTATTTTGAAAATTACTTTACCAAAAAAAAAAGTGAATTTAGAGAAACAATGGTAGGCCAGCTCTTGTTTGTTTCTCTTCCTCCGGTTTAGGGTTGTGGCTCCCACTACTTAGTCAAAGGGATTATTTTAGGTACCTTAGGGGACACCTTGATAAGACCAAGCAGAATACTCACAATTATTAACCTATTCTGTTATTAGAAGGGGCAGGGAGACACTGAACACAAATGACCCAAATACAAATGATTAACTGGTTACTTCTGTTAAATTCTCTTTATATATCTTTCTGTGGTTACTCTTTAAGAATGAACATCTCTAGGGTTGCTTTTCTCTTGTTAAGTTAAGACCCAAATTATGGTGAATCTATTCCACATTATGTCCTCAGCTAAAAATGTTTATAGATGGGTAAAAGAATTTTGGTTAATAATAAATAACCAACCAGTTTCTTGTGGGCAAAGTAAGGAGTCTTAAGTACATCCTATGAAATAAAAAAAATATTTAAATCAGTTACTTAGAAGAAGCCACTTAAAGAGCTGTCTTGAGACAGGCCAGTTAGGCAATATTAAGAATATTAAATCCAGTTAAATCTCACTATATCTCTGTTTACTGATGTTTAGCCGGTCTTCTTTTCAGGAGTATATGGACTAACCAGTTGTTGGTTAACAAGAGAAACTCAGTCTTTTCAATTACATTAGTATTTCAATACCCCAAATAAAATCATTTAAAGAGTTTTAAATCTAATCCCTTGGCAGAGTCTAGTTAACTTCCTTTCACCAATCCATGTTGAAGTTTTGGAAAGGTTTTCCGTGGGTGGTTTCCTCTTGTTTCTTTCTTTTTCTTATCTGCCTGTGGCAGCTTGTTTGTGAGATGGACAGGATGAGTTGCAGTGCACTTGCTGTCTAAATAGAGAAGCTGGAAGTGTGTAGGAGGTGCACTCACTTCAGATCTTTTATATCCTTCCTATTTTCATGATATTATATAGGAAAACACATCTCTTTCAGGCTTGTTTAGATTGAAGTTCACTGATGTCACTCTTTTCACTGGTTGCATGCCTTCAGAGGAGGTCCTTTTCCATATGAATATTAGTTTATTAATGATTATGCAACATTTCTTTAATTGCTTTTGTTTTTCTTGTGGCAGGAAAGCATCAGAACTAGTTTTAACTCTTTATTTAGTTCGTTTTCTTAGAGATTATTTTACTTTTATTAGAATTTGACAGGAAATGAAATTTTGTTTTAAAAAACGCCAAACACTCCAGTTCTTTGTTTTAAGAACTGAAAACTTCCTATGTAATCTTTAATATTAAGTAACTCTTTTAAAGTCTGTAGCTTAAATTGTTTCTTCTGTATGACAGTTTTTGGATTACTGATTTTTTTTATCATCTTCCTGATTGGGTTGAGTTATTTGAACCTACTGCCAATAATTAATTTATTTCCATCCATATACATATTTGTACTTAAATGGCTTCTTATATTAGTAACCAGTTATAGCATCAGATTACCTTGCTGTATTTGTACATAAAATGTGTTACTATTTATGTAATATCATATTATTATATGAAGGCTTGTATTTAGATTCCAAATATACATTTCAGAAGTTTCATGCTATCTTAACCATTTGAATATTTAAAAGTAGGGCTGTCTAACAATTTAATTAATCTCAATTAATTGCGAGATCAAAAAAAAGTCACAATTAATTGCAGTTTTAATTATACTGCTAAACAATAATATCATAAATTTAAATTGGTATTCTAAATATTTTGGATGCTTTTCTACATTTTGAAATATATTGATTTCAATTGCAACACAGAATACAAAGTGTACAGTGCTTGCTTTATTTTTATTACAAATATTTGCACTATAAAAAAGTTCAACAAAGAAATAATATTTTTCAGTTTGCCTCATACAAGTACTTTAGTGCAATCTCTATTGTGAAAGTGCAATTTACAAGTTATTGAATTATTATTAGAATTATATTTTTTACATAACTACACTCAGAACAAAACAGTATAAAACATTAGGGCCTATGAGTTGAAGCATGTTTGGCATATGAATGTTTAGCATATCTGGCATGTAAATACCTTGCAAAGCTGGCTACAATCGTGCCACGTGAATGCCTGCTCTCACTATCAGGTGACATAAATAAGAAGCGGGCAGCATTATCTCCCATAAATATAAACAAACTTGTTTGCCTTAGTGATTGGCTGAACAATAAGTAAGACTGAGTGGATTTGTCTGAGGTGAATTGAAAAATATTTTTGTTTGTTTTTTACAGTACAAATATTTGTAATAAAAATACACACTGTACATATATATATATACACCCATACATATACATATAATATGCACTATACACTTTATATTGTGTTGTAATAGAAATCAGTATATTTGAAAATGTAGAAAAACATCCAAAATATTTATAATAAATTTAAATTGGTGTTCTGTTACTGTTTAAAAGTGTGATTAAAACTGTGATTAATCACGACTTTTTAAAATCTAGTTAATTAGTTTTGCATTAATTGCATGCATTAATTGGTAGGTGAGATAATATCTTTTATTGGACCAAGTTTTGTTGGTTAAGGAGATATATTGCAGAGCTTTAACATTTTGTAACATAAGTAGTTAAATATAACTATTGTGTTATTTTCAACCATCCTGGCTCTAACATTCTTGTAGCTATCTCTCAGCATTCAGAAAAGGTGGAAACAAGTTTGTAATGACTTAAAAAAATATAAAGTTACTTTATTACTATCGTTTTTGCATCAGTATTGAGGTCTCTCATGCACAACGGGCAGCCGAAATTCTGGCAGTTCCTAACTTTCACACACTTGACTTTGCAATGTTCTTTTAGCATATGGTTTTTGGTATGTAATTTTTTTAAAGGAAAAAGGTAAAAACAAATTCTGTTACATGCAACTATACCAACTGTCCCATTGTGCATCATCATTAGGATTTGAACCCTGAATCTTCAGTATTGCAGTGTAGCTTGAGCTAAAGGAATAACTGTGTTAACTGGCTGGAGGAGAAGGCTGTTTTCCTGAAGATGTGGGTGGAAATGGGCATGTGGATGGGAAGGAGGGTCGGAGAAAGCCTAGTTCAGCTCTTTTTTTTTTTTTTTTTTTTTTTTTTACCTTCTCGCCTCACTTGGAGTTGGGGGGGAAATCCTTCTCCATGTGGTATAGAGAGAGGGAGGGGGAGCATTGGAGCCATATTCTGGAGTTGCTGGGGGAACCTGGTAAGTTAGTTTCTGCCCCACCCCCACAGACGCTCCTGGAGAGGCTGTCTGTTCCTTGAGTTTCCTGTGCAGTGTATAGTGCTGTTGCTGCTGCTTTGGGTGCAGTGTAGGCGTGCAGTCCTAAATTAAAATATTCATATGAGGTTGTATAGGCCTGCTATTAAAATGTTGTTGACAATGCAATCAATAGGAGGAAAATGGCAGTTCTCAGAAGTGCTGATGGCAGCCAACCTGAACTGAATGTCATGGGAGAAAGAAAAAACACTTTTTTTGGCCACAGGACTTTCTCACTGGTGAATTTTAAACAATGGTGAACAAATGGGGGTGTTAACATTTTTCAGAAAAGGTCAAGAGTCTTTCCTAATGGCAACCTAGATATATGGGTTGTTCCGATTCCCTCTTTAACTATTTTAAGATGTATCACCTTAAAGTGGATCAAAGATACATAGGTATCCCATGTCTATTTGGTTTTTCAGGCATTCCTCTAATCCATTGGCTAATTCATCTTTTTCCTCTAATCCTCCATCATGAGAGAGAGAGTTAGTTTCTCCACTGAAAAAAGGAAGCATTTTCAGGGCAGGAGTAGACTTTATTAAATAAAATGCATTGTTTTTCAGATCTATTATTATCATAATGTGAAGTGCAGAAGGGAGATGTTTGACAAAGACATAATAATGCTTCAGGTAATCACTTTTTTGTCTTTAGGTAGATATTTTCAACGTGTTATGTATGTATGTTAAATTGATAGAAGAACTTTCATATTGTATGTCCTGAATTTCTAACTTCTTTACATGTTAGGGCCCTTAATTCTCCCTTTTTGTTTTAAAGTGTCTTTTTCAAAGGAGGAACAGATCATTTAGGAAAACCGTGAAACTGAGTATTCTGTAGAGCTGTTAGATGAACAAAATAAACTGAAAAATTGGAGAGAAAATATTTCAATCTGGCTTCTTTCAATTATCTCAATGTTACCAACTCCTGCAATTTTCACAAGTCTCTTAATATCTGCTGTCTTTCTTAAAAAACCCTGGGTCCTGGTCATTTACATCTCTGCTTCATTTTAAAAAAAATCTAGCCCTCATGATTAAAGAGAGAAGCTTGAAAATGTGAATCATAAAAACTCAAAAAGTAGAAGGGGACTGAAAAGGACCCCAAAAATATTTCTAAAATCTCATTTTTAAGACAATTCCATGATTTTTTTTTGGCCCTGACCCATGGTTTCTGAACACTTGGGATTGGCAGCTCTGTTACCATAATCTTTGTTAGTTGTTAAGTATAGAAAGTACAAAATTTCAAGACATATGATTTTAAAGATGGTATCATTAATGCAGTATGTTAACTATATAGATGCACATACATAACTAAATCAAATGCATAAGTACAATTTTATTTGGAAGTCTTGGATTTTGGTTTTGTCCTCTATCACAATGGTAAATACAATAGGCCTGATCTTTCAAGATATTGACCTGCTCATCACTTCAGAAGATAAGACCCTAGTTTTGTTACCTAGATTAATATTGAGATGAATAGTCAAGACAACTCTATTTTTGATCTCCACTTCAGATCGGAGGGAAGACTTAGGGCCTGTACTTGCCCAATGTGGATCTAATATTTTAATATTTACAGTGCAAGAATTTAAGAGGGTTTAAAGTCCCCAGAAACCCCTGATTCCTAGCTCTGCCCTTAAAAGCTGCTTGCTGGCAGCAATAGAGCAGTACAATAAAGGGCTCCCTGTAGTTAACACAAGTTGTGGGGCAGTGGCTGGAACCCCTAAATCCTGAAGTGATAGAGCCAGGCAGGACAAGAATCAGTGGACACCTCCCATCCATTCCTGATGGATGACAGGCAAGGTGGGGAACAACCAACCATACCAGAGGTAAAGGCAAATAGAGCAGAGATGTCCCTCTACTCTGTAATGCCCTAGCCTTTGTGAATTGTGAAACAAGTGTGGCCTCTTTTGTGCCAGGGCTGTTGGTGCATAGAGGGCTGGTTTGGTCATGTCTCTCCCTGCTGTTCTTTCTCGCTGTGTGTTTATACAGACATGGAACCTATACCATAGTACATTAAATGCACTGGCTGAAACTATTTAAAACTACTACCCAGCTGGGGTAACCACTCCAAACTACCTGGCAAGGTGGCTGTAGTGCAGACCTCTGTTAGCACGTGTGACCCTAGGTACTATGAACCTGAGGGCAGGCATGAAGGCTGTGCCTTCATCTACAAAGAATCTGCCAAAGTAGCGTTAAAAACCTCATTTGATGTAGCTAAGCTAAGGGGTGTGTGTGTGTGATAGTGATTAGCGTGATGGTGTGTCAGGGTTTTTAAAAGAGGCTTTTCAAGGACCTAAATTTTTCCATCTTTAAACTGAAAGTCCAGGGAAGATTTGTTAGTCTGTCATAGATAAAGCCAGATAGCTGTTCATAATTCATCCTAGCTCAAGAAAAATCGTTTTCTGAGCTTGTGTGCCTAGTAATGTACATTTGCTGCTGATCAGTAAAAATTGGAACTGGTGGCTATGCTGTACTTATATGTCCTGAGGCACAGTGAAGCACCTGTTCCAAATGGGGGACCAGAAGAGGTCCCTTTTTCTCTTGTACGTAACCAAGCAAGGTGAGCAGTTATAGCATTAGGAGTTTCGAGTTATCCGCTGTCCTTTTCAGTGAACATCATCAGCAGGGCAATTTGGTATTTTCCTGAGTTGAGGACAGGTGTTCTGAGGGGTCCTAACACAACCCCATACCCACAAATTATTTTATTTTTTTAAATAGGTCCAGGCTTTTCAAATAAATATTGTTAGGCAATTATGGATCCTGGCCCTCATTTTTTCCTAAACTGTAGGTTGGGGGGGAAAAGGAATGTTACCACATTTTAAAACAACTAATCTTGTTTATTATAATATTTATTGGGAAAGCTTAAAAAGTCTTTGTTTACCAAGTTTTTTGGGGAAGAATTATTTTTAAATAAGTACATGCTTCATTTATATAGGCATATTAAATCGTACACAGGACTTTTTATTTTCATAAAGTGGGGTAGCAGAAACAAAAAGATAGTGATGAGATAAACCTACAAATTAAAAATAAAGTTATATAGTTTTTTTTATTGGTAACACATTTGTGAAAGATCCTAGATTGTAACCTCTTTAGGGTAGGGATGGTGTCTCTGAATAGCACCTAATCCAGTGGAATCCTCTCTCTGATTAGAACTTCTATATGTTGTTTATTCAAGTTATCTTGCATTTCAAATGTTTGATTAAAAATAAAAAAGGAAAACAGCCCTGGTCTTGCAAGAGACTCTGCTCAGGCAAATCTGTGCACTTGTGTGGCATCACTTTCAGGATTGGGACCTATCTGAGTAACTTAATTATGTATGGAATTTATTGTTCCCCAGATAAACTTAAGGAACATACTGTGAACAAATACAGTACTTTGTGTTTGTGTGTAATATCCCTCCACCCCATAATTCCACCTATACAAGTTTTACATGCGTAATGAGCTTTCTATTTTTCCCCTGTGCCTTTTTTTAAATAGACAGGTCTGTCCATGATGGATCCAAACCATTTCCTGATGATCATGCTGAGTCGCTTTGAACTTTATCAGATATTTAGCACTCCAGACTATGGCAAAAGATTTAATACTGAAAATACCAATAAGGTACTCTTATATCTTGTCATAATTTTTAATGGAAAAACTGTAATTTTATTTTTGAAAACTCTTAAAGGTAAATAGATGACTACCAAATAAACTCTAAGAATGACAAAGTAGCTGTGCTGAAAGAAGTGTGGAAATTTTGACTATTGGACCATGTAGCAGAGAAATAATCCCATGTAGTAAAGCAGAACAATGCCCTTTGTAAGGAGGTCTGGGCTGGTTTTAAGATGTAAATGTAAAATGTCATATTATTGGTGTAGTCTCCCTCTCTGGCTCATCAGATTCTGTATGTTCTGCAAAAGCATTACACTGAACTCTTGGTGAGGAGAGAGTTTCTCATGTCATTCAACAGCAGTCTGTTTTGGTCAGAAAAAACTGGGGATATTGTATTCCAGAGGGAGTCCCACCTCTCTGGCAGAAAGACAGTGGTTATTAGTCAAAATAATACTATATCTGATGTGTATCAACACAAATAAACTCAGGAAACAAGAGAGGCTGTTTTAAAAGGGCTAAACTTTGTAAATTAAGTTATGATGCATTAATTAGAAAATCCATTAAGAAAGAATCTAAGAACAAAGTTGATGGCACGAACTTTTACCTACTTTCTAAAAAAACAAAACAAAGAGAACCATTCCTCCATACAGTTGTTCAAATTGCTGAAGATTCTTTAACACCAAAACAGTGATTCTTAGTTTGTACGTGGTGAAAAACTTGCATGTTGTGATATTCCTTTGCCTTGTAAACTTGCATCTGGGTATTGAAATGCACCCCTCTCCTTTCCCCCCACCCTCCAAAAACAAACTAACTACCCAAAACTTGCTATGGGTGCAGTTTGTGTAAATAAACTGGAATTTTAAAGTAACGCCAGAAATTAATAATGGATCATCTCTTTAGCATTAAAGAGAAGTTATTACCGCATCTCAGTAAATGGCTAGCATTGGTAGGTTTCAGTGTGAGAATGGACAACAAACCTTAGATTGCAATTTGAAATCCTAAAAAAATCTATTTCCAAAAAAAAATTAAAAAAATTATTTTATTTGTTCTTAACTGAAAAATGTTTATTCATTCTTTCTCCATTTATTTTCAATTAGGATGCTGTTCAGCAGAATAATACTCTTATAGAAGAAATGTTATACCTAATTATAATGATTGTTGGTAAGTTCAGATATATTTAATCAGTTCATTTCAAGTTGGGTCAGCTTGGTGACACTTTACATTGATTTGTGGACACTTGGGTTTGGTTCTGTTCCCTCATTTCTTGCACCTCATGCTCCCTTCTTAGGAGGAAGGAAAGGCCCTTCTTTATTCAGCAGTGCCTCCTCTGACCTAAGAGTCACATTTACCAGTCCCCCAGAGTTCAGTCCAGTCATCCTTCTCTAGAAAAATACTCATAAAGATACAGGGCCTCAATGCCAGTTTGGCTTAATTTTGTGGTTTAGGGAGAGGGGTGGGTAAGCCAGAGGTCATGAAAGATTGTTTTCCAGTCATTTTCCCTGAGGCTGTGGGGGGGAAAGAAAATACTTTGTTTAAAATAGTCTTTCATTGTTTCATTAATTATGTTTTTATTTTTACAGGAGAGAGATTTAGTCCTGGAGTGGGACAGGTAAATGCTACAGATGAAATCAAGCGAGAAATTATCCATCAGTTGAGCATCAGACCCATGGCCCACAGTGAATTAGTAAAAGCATTACCAGAAAATGTAAGTAATATGAAAAAAATATGTACAAAGTAACCTTAGTTATCCAAACCTCATGTGTCTGACTCTTCTGAAAGAGGCTAGTGTACCATAACCAGAGAGAATGTATCAATGTCTGGTTTTGGTTTTTGTAAAACATCTTAAAGGGAGGATGATTTCAAGTTGCATGCAAGCTATTCAGTTTTAAAAATGAATTAAGTAGCTTCAGGTACTTCACTTAACCATGAGTCAGTCAGTCCTGCCAGACTTTTTTTGGGGGGGAAGGACACTTGAAAGAGTGGTTACAAGCACATTTTCCTATTTATTTTACTTTGCTCACTTGTTGCTGTGCAAAGACTCTCAGAAACAGGAGAAATTGACTATACATAAGATGTTGTCAAATTCATAAATAACTATAAAAACAGAACTATTTTCTCATCTTTTCAGTTCCAGTATTTTTTAGGTGTAACTTGTACAATACTGGTTGTTAAAAAAATTGGACTGAAGTGACTATAAAATTGGCATGGTCTCTTTTAAGATAATATTGAATTTCTGAAAATTGTGGAATGTGTTTCTATGTATGTCTTTTCTTATTTTATTTTATTTTAAAGCATTCTTTAAAGTGCCAGAAGAATGACTTGGTACTGCATATATTTTGCATCATGTGCTGGTGTTGTATTTGATATGTCAAGAAAGCAGTTAATCAGATAATTAATATGGTTATGCATCATTTCTATTTTTTTTAACTTCATGCAGGAGAACAAAGAGACTGGAATGGAAAGTGTGATTGAAGCAGTTGCCTGTTTTAAGTATGTTTATCTTTTTTTCCTAATATCTCATTTTTAAAAATTGAATATGAATGATTTACTGTAAGTGAGGGAGTGAAAGCATAGGCTGGAGCCAAAGCATTTCCCCACAGAGTACTGCTAATATGCCTTATTTGTATTACCTCTGCTATTTTAATCCTAGGACATTTCATGAGCAGTAATTTTCAGTTATGCCAATTTAGTATTAAATTGCTCATATCACATTAGTTATATATAACCACTATCTTCTTTCTTTATAGAAAACCTGGATTAACAGGCAGAGGATTGTATGAACTAAAACCAGAATGTACTAAGGATTTCAATCTCTATTTCTATCACTTTTCAAGGGCGGAGCAATCTAAGGTAATTAACAAAAAAACAAGAGATGTCACTTTTTGAATGTCTTCTATATACTTGGCTTCTAAAGTTGTATTCTTTTAAGAACTGTTATGAACTAGTATTTTGTAAACAAGGGTTGCTCTTCTAGAACACTTACAAAATTTGATACTGATTCTGCAATAAACTCTGCCAGTGTACCACTGTGCAGAGCTCTGTTGACATCAGTGAGGCTTCATGTATGTGCAAGAGTCTACCTACCCAGAACTCATTGCTTGATTACGGTGTACCAAAAATATTTTGATGACATAAGTTTCCATTCATTTTTATGGAATTCATCACATCAGTGGTTGTGATTATAAAAGTTCAGATTTGTGTAAGAATTTCTGTGTTAAAATAAATCCAGATTGACTCAAAATACAAGAAAAATGTAGAGCAATTCGAACAGCAGTATAATCAAACACAAATGTAACAAAGTAAAATATTAAGCAAGAAAGTAATAAATGTAATTTGCAATGAGTTGTGCCACTTTAGTGTAAAGATTATGCGGTAAAAGGAAAAATTGAAAGGACACAACCAGGAAAGTAAAGGGGGGGGGGAAGGAGAGGGGGAGAGAGAGAGTGTATCTTATAAAAATCTCTTGTGTTGTCAATTTGTGTCTTTGTACAGATTTGGAATAATCTTAGCACTATTTCTTTTTTCAGGCAGAGGAAGCACAAAGAAAGCTGAAAAGACAAAACAGAGAAAATACAGGTATTACTCCTTGAGGAAGTAGAGGGGAAGGGAAGTATGGTAATTTATTCACATGGATGCCTCCATTTTCTCTCTTATTTGCACACCCAGAGGCTATGCATTAGACCAACACTACCTTTTAGGTTAGGAAAAAAACAATGGAAGTAAAGCAATCCTTTTCTCCAAGCCAGTAACCAAGGATTTGAATTTAGATCTATCTTGGAGCCAACCTTATGAACACCGTATCCACCCAGCATAATTGCTCTTCTGACTCTAATTCTTGTTGAGCAAAGATGTCCTCTTTTCAGAGGGGGTGGAGTGGGGTGGAAGTTGATCTATTAACTGTATTGCCTTACCTTAGGCCCGGTCTACACTTACCTCGGCGATTCGGCGGCAGTCGACAGGAGATATGCAAGTGACGTAAATCACTTGCGTATCTCCTGTCAACTTTGCAGCGTCTCCTCCGTGTGGTGTCCATACTGCGCTGCGTCGAAGGGAACAGCGCTCCCTTCAATGCAGCGCTACTCCGCTTACGGGGGTGGTTTTCCTGTGTTGCTTCCTGGATCGACTGAACTCGGTCGATCCAGAGCAATCGATTTGACGGCAGCAAATTTGCCGCTGTCAGTGTAGACCCAACCTTAGTGTTTTACATATTAATGCTTTTACTTCACTTCATTACCCCAATAATGTAAGGGAAAAAGTTTGTGTGACAATTAATTCTTTCCTTTGTTCCATGACTCTCTGTTTAATGCTTGTAGTGCTTTTTTATAATTCAGTTAAGCAATTTTTTAGTCTTATGAAGTATCTTACCTAATACCATGTAATTGCTTGATAAATTCTATATTTGTTTAGACTACTAAATTATTAAGAAAAGTTCTAAATTGTATAGGTATTGGGAACATTTCAGAAAGCTTTTATGTTTAGCAAATGAATTGCTGTTTCAGCACTTCCGCCTCCCGTTCTGCCGCCTCTCTCCCCTCTTTTTGCAAGCCTGATTAATATCCTCCAATCCGATGTCATGTTGTGCATTATGGGGACAATACTCCAGTGGGCAGTAGAACATAACGGCTATGCCTGGTCAGAGTCCATGCTGCAAAGGGTATGTATAGACATTTAAATTTTGCATGTCTTAGAGCAGAAATATCCATTTTAGTATATTGATATTTACATCTATGTATAGATCCTGGTAATATGTAGAAGAGCAAATGTAAATTGAGGATTATTTTTCTAGCTTACTGTTTTTTATTAAAAAAAACCTTATGCCTTAAAAATATCAACAAGTTAACTAGTATTAGTTTTAAATTGCATGCAGCAAGTCATCTTTGAGTATGAAAATACAGGTAGCAACAGAAGCATGTTCTAGAGCTCTGGGTACATTTTTAACAGGTGGCCTCAATTTCATAGATACTTGTGCATATATAAGAGGAAAAAATTCTGTTTGAACTAGTTAGAATAATACTATAATTTTATGGTAGGGAAGGCATTTTCATTCTCTTGCAAACTTATATTTGCAAGACTTTATATCTTTCAAAAAACAGTACATATGGGGGTTGAAAAAACATGAAGGTCGTTCTCTACTCAGAGGTAAATCTTCTTTGAAAAATGTAATTTAAAAAAAAAAAATCCATTCCAAAAACTGAATGGAATTTTGAAACACAAAAACAAGACTAAAAAGCGGAATGACTTTTCAGATGTTCTGTGTTCATTTATAATTACCTTTTTAAAAACACCCACAAATGTTGAAGCTTGACATAGACTTAGTCCTCCATAAGGGCTCATGTCTTTCATGTGTGAAGAAATTTAGTTTAGAGATAGAAGTTTAATCCTAACTGGCAAAAGAAAGGCTTACTCATCTGTATAAAGACGGCAGGATTGAACCCAAAATTCTAACCATTTGAAAATAATGTATTTGATTATGAGATCATACATGTCTTTACTGGAATGTTGAGGCTTTGAATTTCCCAACTGTGCTTTTAAAATTCACTTTGTCCCCACAATATGCAATGTATAAATGTGACTGAAATGAATATCACACAGTAATACTGTACAAAATACTAACGATATACTAGAAGGACAAGATGTAATTGTTGTGGGAACCATAACATTGAAATGTTAACAAGTGTAAGAGTCAGGAAGTTCAGTCATAATTCACTAACATGTTTTTATACATTTAATAGAGTCCAGTATTTGAACATAAGAGCCTAACATACTCTGATACTTGCATGTCAGTCCCACTGAAGTGAATGGAAGTTGAGTGCACGTACTGGAGAGTAGAATTTTGCCCACACAGTGACAGATTGCATTCTATTGACAGTTACCCTGAGAAGTCAGATAATTGGGCTTGAATTAATAGTTTCCTAGTTAACTCATTCTAGATCCTTGGTTATACTGGAGAATCCCAAAGCTTTGCACTTTCACTTTATCATCTTCTGCAGTCAGTGTTACACAGAGAATTAGTGACAGTGTTGGCCCAATAAATGGCCCAAGGTGGTTACAATTCATTAGGTTGCTCTTGTTATCAATTCCTAGAATTGAACGCTCCAGGACTTACGGAAGAACTTTCTCTGTGGAGGGCTGACATTTCCAGAACCTAATCTGTGGTAGCCAGAGACAGTGTGTTAAAAGCTTTGGAGCTGACTGCTAGGTTTATTTATTTTAAACTCTTGATTTCCCTCTGGACCATTTTATGGCCAGTTTTGGCAGTTTGTATTTTTAATTAATGTGGCACCATTTGTAAATTGCTGAATAGCTGGAAAACTGATTTTTTATTTCAATGTTAAGATGCTGTTAGCCAGTTTAAGTTTGAGCTACTTTTTAATGGTTCATGCCTTCGTTTTTTCAGCTGCCTTTCCTGTATGTTAGAGCAAAGGAGTTCAAAACCTGTGCACACATTTTATGCAGAAGTCCCAATAATAATGTGCAACTGCCCCCCAAAAGCTAAGAAATACAACAGAAGTCAGTTGTGGTTAGTCCAAACCAGGGTGGTTCTTTGTGTTACGGTCCCTGTGGGTGCTTCACCTTAGTATGTACGTGCTCCCATGCACTTTTGATCAGAGATTTTCAGTTAGCAGGGCTGCACCTGCACCCTACACACCATCATGCTCTGATGTAAGGTGGAGGGGCAGCGCAGATGGCGGCACAGGGCAAGGGCAGACCTGCCATTGCCATTGCCATTTCCAGTTCCTTCAAAGATGCCTTTGGCTTGAGATGGAGCATTGTGGTGTCCATATTAGCGTCGCAGCTATACCTTTATTTTTTTTCTTAATATTTTATTTAATGTTGTTCTTTATTTCTCATTTATTTTAAGCACAGACTTATCCTTTTAGGGGGGGTCTTCCCCTCCTCTCCTAGTGGCCACCTTCACTCTGTGTTTGTTTGCATTCTCTCTGGTTAGATTATGCCAAAGATCCTGGGTTTCCAACCGTGCAAGACCTGCCACAGGTCTTCCCCCTCATTGATGGGGATTCCAGCTGCCTCAGAAAGTCCCATGTCCTGTCTAAGTGCAAGGTCTGCTCCGGGTTTAAGAGCAGATCTAGGAAGCTGAGGGAAGATAGATTGAAGGTCCTCCTGATGGAGCATTCCTTGAGGGATGCAGGGTCCTACTCCCCCTTCGTACATTGGCCTCAGCTGCTCAGACTGTTCTGGTGACTTCTTCATCTTTGGTAAACAGAGATCATGGGCTGGCTTTGGAAATGAATCATTCTAAAAGGAAGAAACCTCATTCCCCAGAGACAGACTCCGGAAGAAGGGAAAAGTCATCTTTGAGATCAGGGGAATAGGAGACTTCACATCCTGGCATGGGTACTGCTGTGTCTTCTGTGGTTCCCTGGACTGAGATGCTAGTACTCAACAAGAAGACTTCTGGTACACTGCTCATCGAGAAGTCCTCTAGCAAACCACACTGAAGGGTGCTGTCATTGTTGATACTAGAGGTGGAGACCTCCAGATCAAAGGACTCTTCTAGGAGCAAAGACTTCTCTAAGAAGCCTTCTTCCACTCCAGTACCATCTTTAGGTCATAATGTGACCCAGGGAGTTCCTCACTGCCAACTGGCAGAGGATACGCCATCCTGTAACTTGCATCAGGTCAGATGCATTCAGTTCCTCAACACACTGTTGTCATAATCTGTATCTAAAAAGTGTCACATACGGTGTTATCCACAAAGCAGTGACACACACTGATCATTAATATGATCATGTGATATATTTACGGTTAGTGTATAAAGAATAACACATGTCCTGGAAATATGTTCCTAAAAGGTGTTTTGCAAGCAGTGCATAAGCCCAGCCTGTCCTAGACAAAGGAATGTTGTTTTGTCTGTTTTCTGGTGTCTGCACTAGGAATTGAGCTTGGGAACAACCCAGAGGACAATGAAAAATACATCAGCATAGAAGTAAAACACAGCCATCTAGCTAAACTAGCAGTAGGGAATGACTGCTTAGCACTCAAGACCAGGAATGGGGTCCGCACCCCCAGGAAACCTGTCTGGCTCTTGAAACAGACAGTAGACTTTGGGAAGTGTAGGCAAAGGCAGAAAGCCATTTTGGCATCCATGCCTGGTTGAATGAAAGAGGCCAGAGCTCTTGTAATCTGACAGGTGGATTCTTCAACTAAAGGGGTTGAAGTTCTGGGAACTGGCTATAAGTGAGAAACCTGCTTGGATAAAGATTGTAATTTGCTGTGAAGTTAAGTTTTAGTCACTAGAAAATATGTTTTTGTTTTGTCTTGTTTTTTACCAATCTGTATTCTATTCTTTGTTATCACCTATATCTGTTCTTTGTTGGTAAACTTATTTCTGTTTTATTACAAAGCCATCTCAGTGCTGTGTATAAAATTGAAGGGTAAAATCCTCAGTTATACTAATAGGCTGGTATGACCTTTGCCTTTTTGGAGGCAGCAGATTTGATAACTTCTGTGAGTATCCAGTGAGAGGGACTGGACAGACTTGGAACTGGAAGGGCTGTTGGTGTCACCCTGCAAGGAATAACAAGGCTTGGAAGCCAGGGTGAGTCCATTGTGCTGTGAGCATGCTCCTGCTGTCAGGGCTCTGAGCCAAGGCTGCACAACAGAGAAGAACCCAGGGTTACAGGGCAAGAGATAACCCTTACTGATCTGGGTGAAATCCCCCAGTATTTCACATAGCCACAAAGAACGCAGACTGCGCTTCAGTACCTTCTTCAGTACTGCTTGAGGTTCCTGGGGAGCACTGTCCAAGCTCTGTTGTACCAACCAGGTCTCCCATAAGGGTCTCAGAATTGCAGAAGAACCTCTTAAGGGGTATTCAGAGGAATTGCTCTGGCGAGTTCTGTTATACTCTTTGGAGCCAAAATTCTGGTCTATTCTACTGCACCCCAGTACAAAGTGTCCGCCATTAGTACCAACACAATTGCTGGCCCCTCCTCAGCCTCTGGTACTATTACTATTTCTCCACTGGATATAGGAGAGGATACCTCCTCAAATTCAGACATTTCTTCCCAGGACTCTACCTCCTTCCCATTTCAGACTTCATTTCTGGAGGTACCTCCTGAGGAGGGGACCCCAAGAATCAGCAGACATCATACTAATCTTGGAAGGAACACCCTTAGGGTTCCTCTCTCTTTCATAATATAAATATATAAGAATGGTCATACTGGGTCAGACCATTTAGCCCAGTATCCTGCCTTTTGACAGTGGCCAGTGCCAGAAGTTTCAGAGGGAGTGAACAGAACAGGGCATTTATTGAGTGATCCTGTTGTCCAGTCCCAGCTTCTGGCATTCAGATGTATAGGGACACTTGGAGCATAGAGTTGCGTCCTTGATCATTTTGGCTAATAATCTCTGATGGATTCTTATCTGATTCTTTTTTTAAACCAGTTATACTTTTGCCCTTCACAACATTCCCTGGCAACAAGTTCCACAGATTGACTTTGTTGATACCTTCAAAGAATTCTTATAGATTGAGGCATGATTTCCTTTTACAGAAACTCTGACTTTTCCCCAATATATTGTGTTCATGTGTTTGATAATTCTTTACTATAGTTTCAACCATTTTGCCTGATACTGAAATTACCAGTCTGTAATGGCCAGAATCTCCTTTGAAAACTTTTTAAAAAATTCTGTGTTGCCTTAGCTCTCCTCCAGTCATCTGGTGCAGAGGCTAATTTAAGCAATAGGTTACATACCACAGTTAGTAGTTCCATTGTACACATGTAAGTTCCTCCAGAACTCTTGGGTGAATGCCATCTGGTGCTGGTGACTTATTACTGTTTAATTTATCATTTGGTTCCAAAACCACCTCTTTTGACTGGTACTCAACCTGGTACAGTTCCTTTCCCTGTGCACCACCACACTGGACTTTCTGGAACCCAGGGGCTTCTGTGGTGACCATTGTTATAGAATGCTCTTCTGGAAGAGGCCCCGTCCAGACCAACAGGGTTATTAGTTTCAACCCTCTCCCCAAAAGAACTTCCCCAGAGGAGTAGGAGCTAACGGCGGAGGAGGAGACGACACTGTCCAAAAAGTCTACTGCCCCTGATGAGTTGGTTAGGCCCCCACCACTATCCAGGTGATTTCAGGGCTCTTCAAGACCTGATGAAAAGGATAATGGTAGCACTCCAGATCCCTCTGGAGGAAATCTAGCAATCTAACAAACACGTTCTGCAATCACAGGTCATCACCATAGATACATACCTTCCTGCTCAGCGAGGGGCCAATCTCCAGGGCTTCACAGCCCTGAGCAAATGAGCTCCCCAAGAAGAATCCCTCCACATCAATATTCTTGAACTCGGGGCAGTTTGCTACAGTTGCCATTTCTTCCTACCTAACATCAGAGACCATTCTGTCAAAGTGCTGCTCTGTTGCCAGCATCTATGTACAATATAAATTGTCAGGGGAGAGCAAGATCCCAGTCCTTATGTGCAGAGTCAATAAGGCTGTGGATATTGTGCATATCCCATCACATAGACATCTCAGTGACCTAACTACCAGTCCTGTAAAATGCCATGGATGACTTCCTGAGCAGACACTTTGGCCAAGACCAGGAGTTGGAACTCAATGCTTTGATCTCTCAGAGCATTTGTTAGTCTTGGGCATTCCAGAAGTAGGACTTCTTGCAACATTGTCCAATGCAAACTGGTGTCGCTTCTGCTCAGAAGGAGGTTACGGTCACAATTTGATGGGGAACGCCATCCTCATCCCTTGGCTTTGTACCCTCTTGTATGCCTTCCCTCCAGTGCTATTGATCCTCAAGTCTCTGAACAAGCTAAAGCAAGAGGGAGCTGTAACTATCCTGATAGCACCATCTTGGCCAAAGAAAGTAGGGTTCTTGGATCTGCTTTGCCTTCCTATGGTCACCTGTTTACCTTCCTCTCCCAGAAGCTCTCCTGACACAGGAATCAGGCCCTGTAACCCAGCACAAATGCTCTTCACTACATCTTAAGGCTTAGTTTCTCAACAGTTATTGGGCAGAGAACTGCACTGTTCTCCTTTTAAATCTGTATTTCTAAGCAGTAGAAAACTTGCCAAGAGGGAACATTACCTACAAAGTGGAAGCATTTCCAAGCCTGGTGTATCCATCAATTCATATCCCCATCTGAGTCTCGCTTCATGGATATACTCTATTACCTGCTGAATTTAAAAACACAAGGTTTTTCACTCAGTTCCATAGGGCCCACCTATCTGCCATTATAGCTTTTCACCTCCCAATTGAGGGGTTTTTGGTTTTCACTCATCCTGCCACAGCTAGGTTCCTTAAGGGTTTGCCTAACCTTTTTCCACATGTCGAGGAGCCTACCCTTCCTTGGGACTTTCTTAGGCATTGTGAACTAGGTTATCCTCCATTTGAACCCATGTACAGCTGTTCATTTATCTTTCAAGATTTCATTCCTTGTAACCATAACTTTGGCCAGATGGGGGCAATTGTGGCTGACTCCCTGACATGATTTTCAGTGGTGATAAAGTGACTTTAGATTTCCAGCCTCACTTCCTACTGAAGGTCTTATTGGAATCCCATATCAATAAGGACACTTGACTTACAGTATTTGTACCCTAAACCTCACTCGTCAGCGGAGGAGGCTAATCTTCATACGCTGGAAGTGAGAAGGGCTTTTGCCTTCTACTTTGATAAAACAAGACTTTCCATGCCTCCTAAACTCTTTTTATCATCTTTGCTGACAGGATGAAGGAACAACCAATTTCTATCCAGAGGCTATTGAAATGTGTTTCAGAATACATCTTAGCTTGATACATAGCTTTTGAAGCACGTGCCCCACTTTGAGTGACTGCCCATTCCACGAAGGCTCAGTCCACCTTGATAGCCTTTCTTAAACACATACTCATTGTGGATGTTTGCAGGGTCAGCACTTGCTCATTCATTCACATGTTCTCTAAGCACTTTGCTGTTGTGCCTGGTTCCAGGGTGGATAGGGGCTCTGGAAATGCTGTTCTCTGAATTATACTGAAGCTGCCTCCTGAGCATGACATCAGCACCGATCTCCCAAGGTGGAGCATCTATAGGGACTGTAACTCAAAGAACACTAAAAGGTTACATACCTATATAATAAGTGATGTTCTTCAAGATATTTTGGCCCTATGGGTGCTCCACAACCACCTTCCCCTCTGCTGCAGATTTTGTGGGGGTTTTGGGTTAAGAAGGAACTGGAGTGGTCGTGGGTCTAACCCCTTATATACCCTTGCACTGGAGCACGAGGGCATAGGTGTGGACCTCTGGACCGGTGGCGGCTGCTAACTAAAAATCTTCAAGAGTGGAGCACCCATAGGGACAACACATTTTGAAGAACTCCAGTTACTGTACAGATAAGTAAACTTTTCTTCACAGTTGCTACACAGGAAATCAAAACTTATACACATAGTATATAGTACTTTTTGTGACTTGGATACAATAATAAGAATTTATTTCAAATAAGTCTCCAGAACTAAGATTCGCCAAAGACCGTCTTAGAGAGAGAGAAAGGGGTGGGTGATGCGTGAGATAATATCTTTCTGTTGGTGAGAGAGAGAAGCTTTTGAGCTTTTCGAGCCACACAGAGACCTGAGGAAGAGCTCTGTGTGGCTCGAAAGCCTGTCTTTCTCACCAACAGAAATTGGTCCCACCTTGTCTTTCTAGTATCCTGGAACTGACACAGCTGCAACTACACTGCAAAGACAGTCCACGTCGTTTTATATAAAGTTCACTTTCTTGTAATTTTGCTTTGTAATTAATTGTTTCTCTTTCAGTATGGTGTTTTTAATTCCTTTATAGACATTAGGGGATAGTATTAAATATTTTTTGATACAAGGTCTGAAATTAGTGATTTTTATTTAGGTTTTGCACTTGATTGGAATGGCACTACAAGAAGAAAAACAACACCTAGAGAATCTCAATGAAGAGAACGTTGTAACGTTTACCTTCACTCAGAAGATCTCAAGTATGTCTATTCCTCCAAATATTTAGCAAATTCAAAATCAAGAATATCAACTTCTAATATTTTGTATCTAAGCCTCTTCTGCCCTTCTGAATCAAGCTGCATTGAAAGACAACTTTAAAAAGATGCATTTTTTTAATATACTTTAATGCTGTATGTATATAATCAATTCACACACAAAAGTGTAAAATTCTACAAAAGTAATACATTGTAGAAAATGTACATAAGTGTTTAGGTTCTGAAATATCTAAATACTGTACATCTGTCTTATGGAAAAGAAAAATATAAGGATAGTATCACGTGATAAGCCTAATATTTATCGTCTTTTTGAATATTACCTTTTTCTAATTTTAATATGTCCCACTGATAAGCTTTTTTGTTGTTTGTTTTACTATCAATTGGCTAAATTAATATTGCAATAATCTTAAATCCTGCTTTTTGATGTAATGACCAAACACAAGGTCTGTGGGATTATAGCTATATATTTGAAAAAAGTATCGCCACTTCATCTTCCATCTATTTCCTGTGATCTGGTAAAGTCATTAAATTGACACTATTCTTGCTTTGAAGTGAGCAGGATGTTTATCACTATTATTCCCTTGTACTAGTTCAAGCTAGCACAGAGGACACAGTGACAATGTGTATTATCTTGAAAATCCCATCAAAAAGCCAGATTATTAGACTATTGCTGTAATGTACAGTATTTAGAGATGGGTTAGTCCAGCATAAACAGATAAAATATAGTGAATATAGCTGTCCATATCTTTGATCCAGGACCTGGTGAGGCACCCAATAATTCCCCGAGTATACTGGCTATGCTAGAAACTTTGCAAAATGCACCTCATCTGGAAGTGCACAAGGATATGATCAGATGGATACTGAAGGTAAATCTGAGTTTCATTTCCAGGATTTTTCATGAATGATATTAAATGTTCACAATAGATTGCTAATTAAATTGGACTGTTTTTAGAAATGCAATATCAGAAAAATCATTGTTTCCTTGTGCTCCTCTCCCCCAGTTTGTTTCCCATCTTACAGCATCCAGCACAAGTGGAGTGCTGGTCCATGACTTGGACCCTTATACACTGTCATAATACAAATAATTGTTTGTTAGCTATTTAAATGCCACAAGCTAACTAATTTTTCTTGTTGCAGACTTTTAATGCCATTAAGAAACTAAGAGAAAGCTCTTCTACAAGTCCTGTGCCTGAGACTGAAGGAAATATTATAGAAGAGGTAAAAATATGCTACATCAGGTTATGTTGTTAGTTGCTCTAAAACAGATATAGGTCATGAACTGCAATGGACTGCATTTTTAATTAGTGACCTAAAACAGACCAGAATCTGCAGGTCTTTTAAAAATATAGTTCACGTTCTTGCACACAAGCTGTAGTTTAGTCAGCCTTGGTACAGAGAAGTTAGTTCAGTCTGTGGGGAGGGGTTCTTACTTCTTACTGTATAACTTTAATCACTGAGGCTGGGTCTACACTGATGCCTCTGGATTGATTGAGTGCTCTGTGTAGATCTGCTCAGTTGATCCAGCAATCGATGTAGGAAAACCACCCTGATAAGTGGCGTAGTGCTGCGTCTAAGGGAACGCTGTTCCCTTTGGCGCGGTGCGGTGTGGACGGCGTGTGGAGCAGACACAGCAAAGTCGACGGGAGATACGCAAGTGCTTTATGTCACTTGCGTATCTCCCGTCAACTGCCGCCGAATCCGGAAGGTAAGTGTACACCGGGCCTGAGTCTGCATTTTCTATCTGAGGCCTCCCTACCTGGCAAGCAGGGCCTAGAGACTTTGCTCTTTCCGTTATCTCTATTTTAGAGGCTGCTCATAGACATTTAGGAGATAAATATCATTTCTCCAATCCTGTAGGTCATTCCAAGTGAATGGGCATTATATCACCCTACCTATTTGTTTAGGTCTAGATTCATTAGATACAGCTTAGACTAAAGGGTATTGTGAAGCCACAGAACCTTAGGAAACTCAGCTTATGTGGAACGGATGGCTCCACCTTTTCCATAGAAGAAGAAATTGAGCAACCTCTGTACTTCTGGAACTCATGTGATCTGCAATTCTGCCTAACCCTCATATGAGCCAGACAGATCTGAAGATGGCATAAGAGCCAAACAGAATCATTTTAGACTGTATAATCTTTTGTGACTTATAAATAGCTGAAGAATTAAAAAATAAATACGTTACAAATTGTGGTCCATTGTAATATGTTTTTAAAATTATTGACTGAACAATAAAATTGCAGGGTTCACGAGATAAAGACAAAGCTGAAAGGAAGCGAAAAGCTGAGATTGCCAGGCTGCGCAGAGAGAAGATAATGGCTCAGATGTCAGAGATGCAGCGACACTTCATTGATGAGAACAAAGAACTCTTTCAGCAGACTTTAGAAGAACTAGCTACTTCAACCTCCAGAGTACTCGATAATAGGTAAAGAAAAAAATTTAAGAGACCTCTGGGAGTTGATAAATCTCTCTTGTGACTTTCAAATCAAAATATCCTCTTGTATTTCTATTTGAACTGAAAAGCTAAATTTTCCTTAGCTGACAACTGTCCAGCCCTTTCAGATCATTTTCAGCTGCTTTTTCAGACCGCTTGTTTTTTCTGCACACCACTAAGATTATAGTAGAATTGCACTAAATATCCCGGGCTGATTGCTTTTGAAAATTAAATAGACAAAATAAACCCTGCCTGACTTATAAAATCTTGGCTAGTAAGAGTGGCCAGCATGATGATTAAATGTTAATTATAATAGGGAAAGTTGTTTTGGATGTGGGAGTAACTAGTGTCTGTTTGTGAGGCGGGGTGAGGGGGAGGGGGAATATTTGTAAGCAGCTGATCTAAATTAAGGCAACTTTGCATTTGCGGGGGATTGGGAGAGGGATAATGTATGTGGTATTTGGTATGTCTGGCAGTTAGGGGACAGCTGGGAAAAGTACGAGCTTGGCCTCTACTTATACAGGGGTACATAGTGAGTGGAAATGAAGCTTTGCTCCCAGGGTAGGATTTCTGTTTTATCTGGGCTGACTCAGGATTTATAAAAATCTATGGTAGTGCTTATCAAATCCTGAATGTTGTATTCCAAATCTAAAAATAGAGTTAACATTAAAAGAGTAAAGTGCTGTCTTAAACTAACATAAGCAATCTGTTAAGAAATTGTGGGTAAAAATCAAAGCCTCCAGTACAGTATTTGATTGAAATGGGTTGGGATCTCTGGTGATAAACCATGTCTACTTGGTGTAATTGGATACTAAAGTATTGTCCCCCTACTTGTAAACTTTAAAAAACACACCAAACTAAAGACTAAGATTTGCATACACCTCTCTGGCTTTTACTTTTAAGCTTAATTTGTGATTGAACTGGAAACAGTTAAAATACGATTTTAAGAAAGCAGAGAAAAATATTTACATGTCACCATCAGGAGGACATAAGGTTTCTCTGAAATGTTTTGTTGTACAATGGTTTTTGGGAAAACATGCATGGATGTGTATATGACAAATGTTTGCTTATTTACAAGATGAAAATGAGTTAACACAAAACTACACCAGTAAACTAATACAACTTAAAGCATGATCTAGTTTAAATAATTGTCAAATAATATACTCACTAGTATAATTTGATTTCAGTCCTACAGTTTCAGATACAAAGCTTACAGCCTTGGGTCCAAAGCAAACTAGAGTGACTGAACAGAGACAGGTTGTTACCTGTATATTGTGTCAAGAAGAACAGGAGGTTAAAGTAGACAGCAGGGCTATGGTCTTGGCAGCATTTGTTCAGAGATCAACTGTATTGTCTAAAAATCGGAACCAAGTAATCCAGGATCCTGGTAAGTTGTGTTTCGATTTTTACTGTAACATTCTGAAGGAATCATCTGTATCTGCCCTGTTTCTTATTCTACAGTAGATGTTTTCCACTGTGCCCCTTTTTATTAGTTAACACATAATTGTGAGCAAGCTCAGTCATTGTAGTCTGTGGAAAAACAGTCACTGTCTTTGTTAGGAGCATGCCCTATAAGAAGTAGCTAGAAACAGAGGCAGTACAATAATTTGTTACTCCAACCCATTCCTCAGTGGCTTTCAGATATTAGTCCCATATTTTTCTTTATTCCATCCCAATTATTGCTGTAACTGAAAGCCTGATAGTGCTAGGCCCTGCCGAAACACACAACTTGAAATGTAGCAATGCCTGAAACGAAATATGCTATAATAAATTTAGAGGCAGTGCTGATACCTAGTTACAGTGGCAACTAGCCGATCAGGGAACAGAATTAATAGTTTGGTATAGGCCAGGGTTTCTCAAACTCTATTATGTTGTAAACAACACCCTCACAGAAAATTCTTCTCATGACAGCTACGTTTCCCAACTTCTCACTTATAATAATTAAACATCCAAAATATGGATTTGTCTACAGCATAGCTATTTACAGTGCTCAGTAACATTTAGTCTTCACTCAATCGATTTGAAAAGCACCTTATACACACACACATGCTTCAGTTTATCAAGTGGGCTAAGAAACATTATTAACAGACTTAGAATTTTCAGGGCCATAGAACAATTGATCCTGAATTGTTTCTGGCCTCTGTAGTTTCAGCACCAGTGTGGAGGGAGCTGCCTGCACAAATGTTTCAAATAGGCCACTCACTGTGCATGACGTGGATTGTTAGGAGCAGATTGCCTCAGCCAGTTTGGTTGGTTGGTTTCGCAGTTGTCTCAGCCAGTGAATTCCAATAGTTGTCTGCCTGAAGATGTCTGCAGTGCGGGTGGGAGTGAGCTGCACAACCTGCATATATAGACTGTCACTAGCAGGGATCAGGCTAGCATGCTAAAAGTATAAATGTGAATGTTCTGGCTCTGGCTTTCAAACCCACTCTGTCCTCTAGGCCTGAGAGCTTGAGCAGAAATATCCCACACTGATATTTTTCAGTGCGCTAGTGCTATTTCCCTGCTACAGCATAGACATACCATGAGAATCTCCCAATTTTCTCCATTTATACCCTCCTCAGAAACCATCCTGGGCCATAACCCCCCACTTTCTTGAACCTAAACAGAGGGCATATTATGTTAGTACATAACTAGTACATACATCAGTTATTCTCTACCTAGATTTATGTTAAACATTTGGCAGCAGCCAGTTCATTTAATGTGTATAGGTGACATATGTCTTAATAAACTGTATAAGATGTTTCTCTGCCTATACAGGTTTGGTTTTTGTTAGATTCTTTTTGATAGAGAAACTCAGAAAAAAACACTTTTTGGTTTCAAGACTTTTCTGGAACAGCTCATTTTTAGTTGGTTAGGATTGCCTCACCTGAAGTATTCTCTGTTCATATTATGTGTATACAAATACACAGGATAGTTTTCTGTACTACTTTATACCTCTCTATTCCACTTATATAAGATTAATAATGTCCAGTGGGCCTGATTTTTTTCAGAGGTGCTGATCACCCAAAATTCCAGTTAGACTAAATGGGTGCTGCTGTTCAGTGCCTCTGAAAATCAGGCCCTGTTTGATGATGATTTAATCTTTAATAACTAAGTATTGTGTATTCATAACTGAGCCTTTAAACTGCTTCAACTGACCTAGCTAAAAAGTATTGTAGTAAGGATTGGTAATATGCTTTAAATTGACTTTCTCAAAGGAACAATAAAAACCGTTGTGATTCTTTAATAAAGTTTAACGAAGTATGTAAATGACAAATGTTAGTATTTTAGTGTCAGCAATAAACATTTATTATAGAAAAATTTAAATGGAAAAATTGTTTGTTTTTATGCAGAAAAATATGACCCATTATTCATGCACCCAGAGCTGTCATGTGGAACACACACGGGTAGCTGTGGACATATTATGCACGCCCACTGTTGGCAAAGGTAATTGCCATGTTCAGAGTTAGCAGAAGTGAACTTTCTTTTCAGCTAGACATAAAGGACCCAGTCCTTCTCCCACTGATTTCAGTTGGAGTCTTAACATTTACTTGAATGGAAGGAGTAGACTCCAAATACATAATTTAGAAATAAAGGATGTTACAGACCAATAAAGATATCTAAGATAAAAAAGAGAACCCATTATAGCCAAACTGCAAACAGGATTTATTAGAAATTATAGTTTAACATCTGTCATCTTGATGAGTTGTCATATTCAGAGGGAACTTAGTGCATGCTGTTACTCCTTAAAAAAATTAAAACTTTAAATGGTAAACTAAAGTTGAGTGGATAAAGGTTTCAGTAAGGTCTGTTGAAGCTAAAACAGCTATCTTCATATTTAAACAGTATTTTTTTAATGCTATGATATTGCCATAATACTAAATATGCATCCTGAAATGATCAATGCTTCACAGCTATAGCTAGATATTAATGTGTAAAAAAGTATGTGGATTCTTGCTTAATCTGGAGTTGAGCAAATAATTTGCAGTGAATAATCTATTTGTGCAATATTGCCTTTTTTCTGCTTCTAGGTTGTCCACATTTTCTTGAATTTGTTCTTTAATTTGCTAGACAGATACTTGCTGATACATCTTGCTGCAAGTATTCAAATTTTGAGCTTTAATTTGTTGATCAGTCACAAGTCTTAAGGCATTGCTTCCATTTCCTGATTAGAACATAGTTTATAATCAAGAAAAGGGTTTGAAGAATAGTGAAAGTTGGCTGTGTGTGAGGGCTTGTCTAGTTTTGGAGATTCACTAAAATAGCTATTCTGGAATAGTTATTTCAGGATGAGCTTCCATGTGGATGCTTTTTTTTTTTTTTTTAAATAAGTGCCCTTTTCCTGTTTAGGTTAATCCACTTCCCAAGCAAGTGATTCACTTAAAAAATGAATTTATTTTTTAATTTTAGTGAAAACTTGCAGGCAACTATTTTTCAATATTCCTTTGGTAGTAATTACTACTGTAAATATACCATAAGGTTGAATACTGGCTCATTTATATTATCAGTTTGACATAGTATTAACACTTAGACTTTGAGTTGAACTATAACTTATTTATTTTAGTTGAGTTAAAACTAATTGTTTGAACATATTTTTGGCTTATAAACATTTTGTTTCTGCTGCTCTGTGAAAGCAGACTCCCACACTGCCCTCAAGATGGAGGCCTGTGTTTGGAATTTTGATTCTTCAGTTCTGCAGCACTTACTACGCCATATAACTTTGTCTTGGTACTTTGGTTTCCCTGGCAGTGGACAACAAAATTGTGACTAGATGGAATGAGAACAAATTTTGATGAAGAGAATGGAGAAGCAGTACTCAATGCTAAAATTAGGGTTTTTTTCTGAGTAAACCTGAAGACTAGGATTCTCCCAATACCCTTCTTGCAATCTATTTCAAACTCACTTAAAAAAAATCTAGAAAATCCTGATCTTCAAACCTGAAAAAGATCTTACTTTAAGTGATTTTGAGGGTCCAGTGGACTGACCTCTGGTTTTTTTTGTTTTGTTAGTGAGAGCCAGCATTTCACATCCTTGACCAACAGGAATGTAATTCTTATATCCAATATTTGTGTTTTAGATAATTTTCTTACGTAAACATGGCAAAAACTATTATGTCAGAGTATATATTGATTTATACATTAAAATACTATTTTACTAATACAACATTAATTATTTTTTAAAGGTATTTTGATGCTGTTCAAGCAAAAGAGCAACGAAGACAACAAAGATTACGTGTACATACAAGTTACGATGTAGAAAATGGTGAATTCCTTTGCCCACTTTGTGAATGTTTAAGCAACACTGTTATTCCTCTGCTTCCTCCACCAAGAGGTTCATTTAACAGGTCAGTTTGCTTTTATAAGTATCTTTGTTAACTATGGAAAAAGGCCGTTCTTTAAATCAAATTTGTAATTAAGCTATATGAGTAATGTAAACAATCCCAAAGAATGTAAAGGGCCCAATTCTGCAAATGACTATTACCAGAGCTACACATAAGTGCAATGTCAGATGGTAAACGTTTGTAGGGTAGGGATCTGTATGTGTACTTATAACTGATTTTTAAATGCTTTGCTGTCAGTGAAATTGACTCTGTTTAATTCATATTCCAATCGACTGCAGAACTGCCAACTCACACTGTTATAGCGAGTCTTGTGATTATTTTTTAAAAAGCTGCTCATCTGAGGACAGCAGGTTTTCTCTTGTGAAATTCTTGATCTTTTCAAAACTGTCACCATTTCTCATTATTTTGATAATCTGAAACTAATACTAGGTTGACTTCAGTCATGGCTGCCTTATGTGCTTTATGGTTTGGAAATTACAAAAGAGGATAAAGGGAAAGGGAAATATGGGATGAAAGCAGGACGACAACTGTGTGGGTTGAGGAATGTGTGCAGAGCAGAGAGAGAGACTGGTAGGAGTCAGGAAACTATAGAGTGGCATGAAGGGTGACTGACTGGAGTCAGCGGGATAGGAGAGGGTTGGGAGTGAAGGCCCATAGAAGGAGAATGGGAGTGGAAGGAAAGAGGAAAGGAAGGAAAATCTGGGGGGAAAGATGGGTGCAGAAAGGAAAGAATAACTGCAACTGCACTCCAGGGAATGGAGTTTCCCCTCCAACTACAGGGAAGAGACTCTCATTTTTGTCCATGCATTTTTGTGGATATGCAAGGTTGAATTTATTTATATGATCTCACAGGCACTGAAGGTTTCCCCTTTAACAGTTCAGTCAGAAAGCAGACCTCCAGAAAACTTGAATTTATTCTTGTTAAATCATATGTACCACTTCCATTATTTTGGTGGGTGGGGCAAGGTGGCTTCTTGCTTCAGTTATTTTGGCAAGAATTTCAAATACCTTTTGGCATGGGTGCCTGTACATAAATTTATTACTAGATTTAAGTATGAAATACCTGTTTACACACACGTTCAACCTGGTGGTAGGGCTCACTCACTCCTGCCTCTTCTCAAGGCCATAAACAGCTCAGAGACCTTTTTGCTGATAAAACACCCAGTGCAGATTATTTACAATATTAGGTTCCACCTCCCTATACACGTACAGCCTCGACCCTACAGTCATAGGGAGCCCTCAGCTCCTGAAACAAACAGGGAAGAGTAATATCTCTTTCTTTCTCTGCCTCCTCTTCCTTCTTACGCCTTTTGTATCATAGGTGTAATGGCCTAATTAGCCTCTTAGTTCTCAGCCCATCAGTTAGGCACAGCTCTTAATAATGTATGCTTTATAGTAATTAATTATAGTTTCAGTGACCAGAGTACTGGCTCAGCTGTTGTTACAAACCTACAATTTTTATGCTATTTTAGATAGCACAAACTTTTTGGTCTGCTAAGTTGTGATAATTACTGATAATAGTGGACAGCATCAGTCTCTCTCTCTGTGATAAAAGTAAATCTTACATTAGTGCTGTTGTAGCCCACACAAGTCAGTGGAAGACATGAATACAAATTTTCGTCAGAATGTCTGGCTTTATTACAATGTACTGTCGCCACAATGAATTGTAGAACTTCTTCACGTCAAATGTTGTCAAAGCAAATAAAATTAAGCAGCTGAAGAGTGACTCTTCTGTAGATTACAGTACTGCTTATCTGTTAGCTTTTGCAATAGGTTTGTGGCCATGAAAAAAGATGTATTTAAATATAATCATTTTTATTCAGAAATACTTCATACTGCAAGTTCTCTTTGTGAAATCCATAAATATTTGTTTTAGTCATTATCTATTGAAAATTTCTATTGCCTACATAGATTCACATGTAAGTCTAAAACTCTCTTCACTAACACAAGTTCTAGAATATAAAAAACATTTTTAAAGATTTCCCATTAAGCTCTCTGTTGGGTTTATAGAAAACACATCTAATGCAAAAGACCTATGTGGCACGTGGCAGAACCTTATAGTTCAGTAAACATCAATAATTATCAGATTAACAGGTCAGAGCTGCATTAAAGAGATTTGCTCTGTCAGAGTTGAATCCACCACACTGTCATGGGGATTAGTTGTTGTCCGTCCGCCTTTTTGAATGCTGGCTTATTTCTCATGGCAAGTGCATTTACAGGAGCAATGTCAAAACTCTGTCCAAACAACTTGAAACTGAGACTTTTATGGTTGAGTTTACTAAGCGTAACATGGATAAAAAGAAAGAGAATCTTTATCCTTGCAACGCAAAGAACTAACAATATTTAAAATATGAAATTTGATTATTTTGAAACAAAAATATTTATGGAGATCTTAAGGCCTCAGGATTTGTGAAAGGTACTTTGGATAAAGTGTTAAAGATACAGCTATTGCAGTGAGTTGGCCTTCTGAAGAAGGGGCTGGGAGATTTTAGCAAATGTGTAAAATGCACCACTGCAGATTACAGGAAAAGTAAGAGTAATTCTTTACATGGTAAACATAAGTATTCTATAAAATACACATTCATACCAGATATTTTATGCCACAGTGAAGCAGGACTGTGCTTCGGGGGGGGGACCCAAACCCACCCAGCTATAGATTCTGAAGTTACAAACCTTTCCATGAAAACATTACCCATTCCTTTAAACAATTTCATGATGGCATAGGGCAATGGTTCATTGTATTTTGAAGTATAAATGTGGTTCTTCCCCCACTCCCCAATAACCTTAATATCTGATTTTTGTTTCAAACTTTGGGTTTACCTTTAGGTAGGATAAATTATGCAAATTAATTTTTCCAAAAAGGGAATACATTATATATTGTGAAATAGTTAATTTTTAAAGAACATATGCATTCTGTTTTTTGACAGGTTAGATTTTTCAGACCAACCAAATCTAGCTCAATGGATGAGAACACTATCCCAGCAAATCAAAGCATTATATATACTTCACGATGAAGAAAGTGCTAGTAAGTCTAAGATCTAATTTCATGTATCTTGAATTATGGAAATCTTACTGTATTGCTGAAAAGAGACTCAGCAAATTGTCATTTAGACATGGAGGCTTTTACCTCTTGGTATTTTATTTGAATACAGATCAGGTTGATGGTCTCTGAAAGTTCTCATCTGATAACTGCTCCTCTGTGAACTGACTTTTGTGGTCTCCAATTAATTCTTAATGAAGATGGCAGCCATTTTTACAGTCTCAGCAGTGAAGCCAAGAATTACATGGCAGTGAGGGTTGAATTAACACTTTCCATACAGAGGGGCTTTCCATAGTAGAGTTGAGATGATGCTGGGGAAAAAATGTGGTGAAACTTACATGGCCACTGCTTTCGTTATAATTATTCTGAGGAATTCAGAACTTCAGTTTCTAATGCTGTCAGACTGCAACTTTCATAAACAGTAAAACAGAATTTATTGGATTTTTTTTAAATACAGATAATTCTTCTGGTAACTCAGAAAAAATGGATGAGCTACAGCTACCTAAAGGATTTAGGCCAGACTTCCAACCAAAGTATGTATTCCATCTTTAAAAATTATTTACATCTCTTATGTTATATTAGGGATATAGGACTAAAAATGGGATATATTTGTGTGTGGTAGAGCCTTGGCTGAATAAGCTAAAGAACTCTGAATCACACTTCCATTAGAGGAGATGTTGAGTATTGGTCATTGTACAGCACTACTTTTGCACTATTACAGTAGCACCTCAGAGTTACAAACACCAGAGTTACAAACTGACCAGTCAACCACACATCTCATTTGGAACCAAAAGTACACAATCAGGCAGCTGGGGGGGGGGGAGGGGCAGGGAAGCAAATACAGTAAAGTACTGTGTTAAATGTAAACTACTAAAAAAAAAGGGGGGGGGAGGGCAGCATTTCTCTTCTGCATAGTAGTATTTCAAAGTTATATTAAGTCAGTGTTCAGTTGTAAACTTTTGAAAGAACAACCATACCATTTTGTTCAGAGTTACGAATAATCTCCATTCCCAAGGTGTTTGTAACTCTGAGGTTCTACTGTATGTGTGAAACAGATTCTGATACCCTTACAGTTCCTTATTTCAGTGATCGGTATGGTTTCTTTTTGTAAACATGCATACAGAGAAACCCATGGATACGTAATCATATACATACACCTTCATGATCAAGATTAAACTTGATTTTATAGCAGTTGTGAATTTCTAACTGTCATACTTCAAAACTCTCCAAATACAGTTTTTAAAAAACTACAAAGCTGTGAGTGCATTAATATATTAAAATGTAATTTACAGGAAACAGGTATTTGGAAACATTTATATTTGTGTAACAAGTCTCCTTTCTTCTTCAATTCCTGTCCCTGTGGTTGCTCCACTTCAAGTGTCGATGCATCCCTGCAATGTCAGTCGGAGATTTCTGCAGCAGTGCCTTTCCAGGCCACGCGTGCACAACAGGTGTCTTGCATCGTTGTTGGTACCTCAACTGCAGCTGTCAGCCTGACCCCTCAGTTCCTTTTCAACCGTCTTTGGCATGAAACAGAACTCTGTAGCTATCCCTGACAGGAAAATAAAATGCAATTAAATTACAGTCAGAAATAGATTACTTAGTTGGTTTACTAAGGATAAATTAGTAATAGAGGAGACCATAAGTTTTAGTTAGTTTAAAAAAATATTTTTTTTTCTTTCTTCTAAGTCCTCAGTCCCAGTTTAAGTAGATAATTATTTCTAGTCAGAGGACTATACAACAGACAAAATGCGTGGCTTCCCAGGATTCAAAAGATGTGCCTCAAGGAGAGATGTGATGCGTGTTTCAGACAGCCAATTGCTGTGCGTTAGATGCCTCAGGGAATATATATCTCTGCAGAGTGTATTGTGCTAATATGAAGGCGAGAGCCAGGTGCAGTAGGGATCTTCAACTGAAGCTTATTTTACTGGAGAAATCCCTTGAACCTGCATCTGAACCAGGTTCTGATGCAAAGAGTGATAAGGACAAGTCCCATTCCTCCTCAACAACAAGGAAAAGGGCCTTGACCTCACAGCAGGTGGACACCCGAAAAAGGAGGCAGTCTCCTGCCAGATCTCTACTGCTCATCCCATCTGTCTCATGGGTGAGTACTTTTTAAGCCCCCGACATCTCTGGCACCATCCGCATCAATAACACATTATAATATAACAATAATAACAAAAGAGTCAGAGGCACCAAAGTGCAGCCTTGACGCTACCATGGCACTGACAAAATCGGTACCGAAGCTCAACACGGCATTGATGGCACCAATTACATCACCAACATTGGAACCGAGCAAAGTGGCACGCAAGTCTAAAACACCGCACACTGATGAGTGCATCAAATCCAACAGCACAACTGCAACAGCAGTATGGAACAGGAGATGGCATCGTAATATTGCCACATTCACCACTATTCAGTACCAACAGATCACCCGCAGCGCAGGGTAATGTATCACTAATAGTGACCCTGTTCACAAGTGACAATGATAACCTGCATGAGAATACGTTCTCACCACTAGCAGACCCCATTGATCTGCAAAAAGGCAGATGGCCACGGGAATGCAGTTTCTTTTCACTCACCCTCCTCCTAATTTACTGGTAGTGGACACCGCCAATCAAGAGAACAAACACACACAGTATAAATCTACACCACAAGACAAAGACGGTAAGAGTCTTGACCTATTGGGATGCAAAATATATTCCTCCGCAACACTACAGTATAGAGTGGCCAACTACAATGCCTTTTTAGAAAAGCATGATCATGACAACTATGCCAAACTATACGATTTCGCCAACCTCTTGCCAAAGGACAAATGTAACCAGTTCAAGGCTTTAGTGATGAAAGGCTAGTTGATTGCTAGAACATCTCTGCAGGCAGCCCTAGATATTACACACACAGCAGCTCGCACAACAGTCACTGCCTTGGTCCTGTGTCGCACATCATGGCTACAGTCCTCAGGCATCCCAAGTGACCTACAATTAAAAGTAGAGGATCTACCCTTTGCTAAGGAGAAGTTACTCTCTAAAAAGATAAAGTGCTTCCCTTGGTGAAGAACTCAAGGGTGACCCTGAGAACACTTGGGATCCATACCCACAAGCATAAGAGATACCAAATGTATCAACGCAGGGAAACAGCTTTCACCAGACAACAAAGACCATTCGAGAAAAAACAGAAATTTCAGAGATGCAGACCTAACCAGGCCCAAGCACTCTTGTTTCAACCATCACAACCAAAGCAATCCTTTTGGAGCTTTGATGGAGGGCATAAGAAACTTCCTCACAACAACAACCCCAGCAAATACCAGCACAAATGTTTTTGGACACTGATTGCACCCATTCTACAATATCTGTGAATGGATCACTGTGGAGAAATGGACCCTAGAATTCATCTGAATGAACTACTCAGTCACCTTCACAACCATGCCACCCACCCAACCCCCCCTCCTGTCCCTCCTTAGGGACCTCTTTCACGAGCACCTCCTACAGCAAGAGGCGGGTCACCTTCTAGAAATAGGAACAAGTCTCAAGGCAATACCAAGGAAGAGGATTCTATTTCCAATACTTCCTAACCCCCCCCAAAAGCAGAGGTCAATATTAGAGGCCAATATTAGATTTCAGGAAAATCAATAAATTCATTCTTGTCCAAAAATTCAAGATGGTAACCTTTGCCACAATAATCCCATCACTAGAACATGGAGATTTGGTCCCAACCCTCGACCTGCAAGACACTTACATATTTTCTCTTTACAATACATCCATCACACCGGCAATTTCTCCATTTCACCATCGGGGAAGAATATTACCAATACAAGGTACTACCTTTTGACCTTTCTACTGCACCACAGGTATTCTCCAAGGTACTCACAGTTGTGGCAGCACATCTATGCAGAAAAGGGGTAATTCTCCTTTGAGTGATTGCTCAGATGCATTCCACTTAGGTGTGTGCGCGCCCACGTGCACAGATCTGCGGAGAACATTTCTAGCAGCCCCTGCAGGGGCCGGTCTCAGTGCCCCCTGGAGTACCGCCACTATGCAGCGGTATATATAGCGCGACCGGCCCCTCCCCTCCTCAGTTCCTTCTTTCCGCCCGTGACGGTCGGTTGAGAACTACCCCTGCTCTTCAAACAGGCTTTTTTCTCCTTAAAGTGAGTAATTAGCTTAATAGTTCATCCCGAACTCAGTTAGTTTACAGTTAGTGAGGGTTTTTAGTTAGTTTAGAGAGCCTTCGGGCTCACGGCGACCCGGCCATGCCGGGCTCGCCGGGCTTTAAGCCATGTGCTGGCTGCGGCAAGGCCTTCCCAGCCAGCGACCCCCATGACCGTTGCTTGCGGTGCCTGGGGGAGCTGCACCGTACCGATCGGTGCAGCATTTGTAGGTCCTTCAAGCCTCGGACTCAGAAGGAGAGGGAGGTGAGGCTTAGGACCTTTTTAATGGAGTCCGCCTTGAGTCTGGCTTCCGAGCCTTCGCGGACGACTCCGACACCGAGCGTCTCGTCGGTGCGGAGTGCGCCTCTGGCACCGGGGGCCTCGGTGCCGAGCAAGAAGAAGCGCTGCCCGCGTTTGCAGCGCTCCCCCGCACCACAGGAGCGGCCGGGGTCGAGCTCGGAGGTGATCCTCCTTACCGACGTGCCGCCGGCCCCTGCTCCGGCACCGGGCCCGGCACCGGCACCGACCAGGGAGGTTCCCCCAACTCCTGTGAGTGGGGGACCCCCTGCACTGGTTCCTTCGATGCCGGAGGCGTTCAAGGCGGCACAGGCCTTGCTGGCTTTGCCCACGCCTCCGGCACACTCTCGCCAGAGAGAGTCAGGACCTGTTTCCCGGGGCAAACCCGCGATGGGGGGCCCCGAAGGGTGGGCGGCCCCGACGGTGGATAGGCCACCCACCACCCGACGCCGGAGAGTCGAGCTGGGAAGCTCCTCTCCATCTTCATCTTCGGACGACGCGTCGCGGCACCGTTCCCGGCACCGCTCTAGGTCCCAGCACCGTTCCGAGTCCCGACACCGCTCCTCTTCGTCGTCGAGTTCCGACTCGGCACCGAGACGGCGTTCTCGGCACCGCTCCCCAGCACCATCCAAGAGGCGTCGGAAATCATCTCCTCGGTACCGCTCATCGTCTTTGGAGTCGCCTCGCCGGCACCGTAGACGCAGCCGCTCTTCGGGATCGTCGCGTGGCGGGTCCCGGAGCGCTTCTGCTCGGCGGTGTCGTCGCAGGCGTTTTTCTGACTCGGGGTCAGCCCGGCGTCAGGAACAGGTACTGCCACCGGCACCGCAGACGGCACCGGAGTTGCAGTCGGCACCGGCCCTTCCAGCAGCGGTGCCGGCATCGACTCTTGCGGCACCGGTTTGGCCTTCGGCACCGGTGCCGCCTCTGAGCTGGCCACAGGCACCCTGGCAGTGGCCGATGTGGGCCCAGTGGGCGGCTCAGTTGGGGCAGGGAACTACGTCGGCCCCTGCCTCGGTCACCCAGACACAGCAAGCATCCTCGGTGCAGGAGGGTGACCTTCCCTCTGGGGAGGAGGAGGAGGAGGACCCTGGGGAGGGCCCCTCCACTGGACCCTGCCACCCATCTTATTCATCCTCACCAGACGAGGCGGCTGTAAGGGACCAAGGGGCCCCATTGGTTGACTTCAAGGCTCACCAGGAGCTGATGAAGTGGGTGGCTTCGAACCTTGGCCTTGAGGTCAAGGTCTTAGAGGAAGAGGTGGACCCCCTCTTTGGGCGTGTGGGGTCACAAGGTCCGGCCGGGGTAGCCCTCCCGGTCCATGAAAGGGTTCTGCGCCTGGCTAAGGCAGTCTGGCAGACCCCCGCCTCGGTTGCCCCTACCTCTAAGGGCGCCGAGAAAAAGTATTACGTGCCAACCGAAGGGCACGAATACCTGTATGCGCACCCTGCAGCAGGTACTTTGGTGGTCGATGCCGCCAATCAAAAGGACAAGCAGGGTGCTCAAAGCGCCTCTCCCAAGAACAAGGAGGGCAGGAGGTTAGACCTGTATGGTAGAAAGGTCTATTCCACTGGGGCGCTTCAGTTTAGAGTGGCTAACCATCAGGCCCTCTTAGGCAGATACAGTTTAAACCTGTGGGACTCTTTGAGGAGGTTTTCAGAGTCCCTCCCTCCGGACCAGGCCGCAGACTTTAACATTGTCCTGGAGGAGGGTATGAAGGTGGCTGGCGCAGCGCTGCAATCTGCCTCAGACGCTGCGGACACAGCAGGCAGGGCTATGGCCTCTGCCGTGGCCATGCGGCGGACAGCGTGGCTACAGTCCACGGACTTATCCCCAGAGGTGCAGCACTCCATCCAGGACCTGCCCTTCAATGGAGCTGCCCTGTTCTCAGACAAAACTGATGAGAAGCTGCATGCCCTTAAAGATTCCAGGGCAACGCTGCGCTCACTAGGCCTCTACACGCCCCAAGCGACCAGGTTGCAGAGCCGCCAACAGCCGCAGCAGCCGCCTCAGCGTCAGCGGCAACAACCGAGGCCGCAGCCCAGACCCTTCCCTCCCGCAAGGGGAAGGGATAGGAGTAGGGGCTCTGGACGGCGCGACCACACAACGTCGTCCGCCTCCTCTTCTAAAGGACCCTCTCAAGACCCTAAGGGCAAGGGTCGGTTTTGACGGTGTCTCCGAGGGTGGCACCATCTTATGTTCCCTGGGTGGTCCCCCGCCTTTCAAGGACAGGCTAAGGCCTTACCTCGGCCTGTGGCGGGAAATAACATCGGACCAATGGGTCCTGAACATTGTGCGCTGGGGCTATGCCCTTCAGCTTCTGGCCTTTCCTCCCCACTCCCCACCCCCCCCCGTCCCTCTTCAGGGACCCCTCTCACGAGCAATTACTCCTACAGGAGGTTCATTCCCTCCTGCTCAAAGGAGCCGTAGAAGCGGTTCCGCCGCTCGAGGTGGGGACGGGGTTCTACTCCAGGTACTTCCTCGTCCCCAAGGCCAGGGGAGGCCTCAGGCCTATACTGGACCTGCGCAGGCTCAACAGGTTCATGAGAAAGCTGAAGTTCCGCATGGTGTCCCTAGCATCCATCATTCCCGTACTAAACCCAGGGGACTGGTTCGCCGCCCTTGACCTGAAGGATGCGTACTTTCACGTCTCCATCCTTCCCGTCCATCGGCGGTTCCTAAGGTTTATGGTAGCTGGTGCCCACTACCAATTTACGGCCTTGCCCTTTGGCCTGTCTTCCTCCCCCAGAGTGTTCACCAAGTGTATGGCAGTGGTAGCGGCATTCCTGCGGCGCAGGGGGGTCCAGATTTTTCCCTACCTGGACGACTGGTTGATCAGGGGCAAGACCAAGTCGCAAGTTCGCGAGGCGGTCTCCTTCGTCCAGACCACCTGCCAAGCTCTGGGGCTGCTCATAAACGAGCAGAAGTCCACGCTGTGTCCGGTACAGCGTATAGACTTTATAGGGGCCCACCTAGACTCGGTGCGGGCCATAGCCTCCCTCCCACGCTTGAGGTTCGAGGCAATGACGGCGATAATATCGCAACTTCAGAGGTGCCCTACGACAACAGCCAGGCAGTGCCTGCAGCTGTTAGGCCACATGGCCTCGTGCACCTACGTGGTGAGGTTGGCCCGCCTCAGGCTCAGGCCCCTCCAAGGTTGGTTGTCCAAGGTGTACATGCCCAGCAGGCATGCCCTCCACAAAGTGGTAACGGTGCCCCCTGCGGTGTTGGGGTCACTGAACTGGTGGCTGGACCCCGGGCTGTGTTGAAGGGATTCCCTTCAGGGCTCCCACCCCCTCGGTCACGCTGATCACGGACGCATCAGACCTGGGGTGGGGAGCCCATATCACCGGTGGTCTGACCACGCAGGGACTTTGGTCCCAGGGAGAGGCTGCCCTCCATATCAATGTCAGGGAACTGAGGGCAGTCAGACTAGCTTGCGAGGTGTTTCACCACTCTTTATTGGGGAGAATGGTGCAGGTGTTAACAGACAATACCACTGCAATGTACTATATCAACAAACAAGGGGGGGCGCGCTCCTCGGTGCTGTGCCAGGAAGCGCTTCAACTTTGGAACTTGGCGGTGAAGTTCAACTTTTGTTTAACTGCCTCTCACCTGCCGGGGGTCAGGAACGACGAGGCAGACCGCCTCAGCAGGTCGTTTCTACCCCAGCACGATTGGTCTCTCCACCTGGAGGTGGCGGACAGGATTTTCCGTTTGTGGGGTGTTCCCCGTCTGGACCTGTTTGCATCGGCCTGGAACACGAAGTGCCCCCAGTTTTGCTCGCTAAGGGGTCGCGAGCTGGGCTCTGTTTTGGACGCTTTTCTCTTCGAATGGACGGGGGCACTCCTGTACGCGTTCCTCCCCTTCCCGCTCTTGCCCAGGGTCCTCTTGAAAATCAAGAGGGATAGAGCGGAGTTTATCCTGATTGCCCCAGCATGGCCGAGGCAGTACTGGTTTTGCCTGCTTCAGGACCTGTCGGTCGCTCCCCCGATCGAGCTCCCGAGGAGACCGGACCCGCTTTCCCAGGACCACGGTCGCCTGCTGCATCCCAACCTCGACTCCCTGCACCTGACGGCCTGGAAGCTCTCTGGCTGATGGAGGAGGAGAGAACCTGCTCGGAGCAGGTCCAACGTGTGTTGTTGGGAAGCAGGAGGCCCTCCACGCAGCTCGCCTACAGGGCCAAGTGGAGGAGGTTCACCTGCTGGGCGGAGTCGCGGGGCGTAACCCCCGGTACGTCCCCCATGCAGGCTGTCCTGGATTACCTGCTGCAGCTTAGGCTACAGGGGTTAGCGTTGGCCTCCCTCAGGGTACACCTGGCGGCCATCTCGGCGTTCCATCAGCCGATGGGGGGACGGTCCCTATTCTCCCACCCCATGTCGGTGAGGTTCCTCAGGGGAGTCGAGAGGCTTTATCCGCAGGTCCGTGACCCGGTGCCTCCCTGAGATTTGAACCTGGTCTTAGATAGGCTAACGGGACCTCCTTTGAGCCCTTAGCCACCTGTCCAATGATGATCCTTTCCTGGAAGGTGGCTTTTCTCGTGGCCATTACCTCGGCCAGGAGGGTCTCTGAGCTAAGGACCTTAACCTCGGAGCCCCCCATACTGTGTTCTACAAGGACAAGGTTCAGCTTAGGCCTCACCCAGCGTTCCTGCCTAAGGTAGTCTCCAGGTTCCATTGTAACCAAGATATTTTCCTCCCCGTGTTTTTTCCTAAACCGCATGGGTCCGAGGACGAGAGGAGACTGCACACCCTCGATGTGAGGAGGGCGCTGGCGTTCTACCTAGACAGGACGAGGCCGCTCCGAAAGACAACGCAGCTCTTCGTCGCGGTGGCAGAGAGGATGAGAGGCTCCCCGGTCTCCGCCCAGTGCATCGCCAAGTGGATCACCGCCTGCGTCCGGCTCTGCTACGAGCGTGCAGGCGTCCGGCTCCCAGGAGTGGTGACGGCTCACTCAACGAGGGCCCAGGCCGCGTCGGCAGCCTTCCTGGAAAGGGTCCCCCTGGATGACATCTGCAGGGCTGCCACCTGGTCTTCGGTGCACACCTTTGCTGCGCACTACGCTGTCGTCCAGCAGTCAAGGGACGACGCGCGAGTCGGCAGAGCCTTGCTGAGGGCAGCTCGCCGTTGACTCCTACCCACCTCCAAGGTATGGCTCGCTAATCACCTAAGTGGAATGCATCTGAGCAATCACTCGAAGGAGAAAACGTAGTTACTTACCAGTAACTGTTGTTCTTCGAGATGTGTTGCTCAGATCCATTCCACACCCACCCTCCGTCCCCGCTGTCGGAGTCGGCAGAAAGAAGGGACTGAGGAGGGGAGGGGCCGGTCGCGCTATATATACCGCTGCATAGTGGCGGTACTCCAGGGGGCGCTGAGACCGGCCCCTGCAGGGGCTGCTAGAAAAGTTCTCCGCAGATCTGTGCACGTGGGCGCGCACACACCTAAGTAGAATGGATCTGAGCAACACATCTCGAAGAACAACAGTTACTGGTAAGTAACTACGTTTTATCTTCCCATACCTGGACAATTATCTCTTGAGAAGCTGCACAAATGCAGAAGAAATACAGAAGTCACAGAACACTATAGAGCTCCTCCACAGCTTAGGTCTTCAAATACACCAAACAAAAATCAACCACAGTACCCCCTCAACGCTGAAATTTATAGGCTTATACGTCAATTCCACAAAAGCCAGAGCATCACTACTGACACACAGACGAACGAACAGTAACGAACCCAATTGTGGTGGTAACAATCAGCCTGTACATCACAGCACTTACTGGCCTGCAAGGATTGGGACAGGTGGTAGCCACTACGTTCATTGTGCAGCGCGGCAGACGGCACATGCGATGCCTGCAAGGATGGCTGAAATTGGTTTACATGCCATCCAGACACAGCCTAAACGAACAACTGGTACTACCCCCCAAAAGCAAGGACTCTTTGTGCTGGTGGACAAATTCAGACAACATCTGCAACAGTGTACGTGTCCAGCAGCTCCTGTCATCTGTGATAATCACAACAGATGCTTCACTCATAGCCTGGGGTGCTGACATGCAGAATTTCACCATCCAAGGGCAATGGTCTGCATCAGAAACCTGCCTGCACATCAATCTGCTCAAGCTAAGGTGTGCAGGGCTTGCCTTCAATTTTTACTACAAATAATGAACAAATCAGTCCAAGTAATGACTGACAATATAGCCTGCATGTTTTACATAAACCAACAGGGTGGTGCCTGACCCCACTGTCTATGCACAGAGGTCATAAAGTTCTGGAATTGGTGGTCACAACATAAACATTTCTGCCTCATACCTCCCAGGATGCATGAACATGACAGCAGATGTGATCAGCAGGAAATTAAGCCAAGAACATGAATGGGAGCTGAATGATGTAGTTCTACACAATATATTCCAATGTTGAGGCAGGCCTTCAATAGACTTGTTTGCAACAACAACAAACCACAAATGCCCCCAGGTTTGCTTGAGAGCTGGAGTCAGACACTAATCTCTAGGAGATGCTTTCCTCCTCAAATGGGGATTGATACAGCTATATGCTTTCACACCATTCCCACTATTGACGAGAGTGATACACAAAATTTGCTGAGATCTGGCCATGATCATACTCATTGCTCCATTGTCGCCCCAGACAGCATGATACCCTTACCTGATAAGGACGGCGATTTGGACTCCTCAACAACTTCCGACATGGGGAGATCTCTTGACCCAGGACCAGGGCAGAACATTCTATCGCAATCTGAGCATGCTTCATCTGATGGCTTGGCTTCTGCTTGGTTCCACCAACTAGAGATGAACTGTCTGAAATAGGTCAAACGTGTGTTGCTTAGCAGCAGGAAATCATCTGCCAGTAAAACATACACCCCAAAATGGAAAAGATCCAATATATGATGCCTGACAAAACTCATTAATGCATCCTCAACTCCCCTTCCGATAGTGCTCGATTATCTATTACAGATCAGAACTTTTGATGAGCTCCATCAAAGTACACCTTATGGCCATTAGCACATTCCATCAAAAGACAGAAGGCCTAACGCTTTCACACCCTATCACCAAACATTTCCTAACGGACTACAGAACATGTATCCAGAAATTCACGACCTTACACCAACATGGGACCTCAACATGGCGCTAAAAGCCCTCACACATCCTCCATTTGAGCCCTTAGCCACATGCTCACTCCTTCACTTGTCAATTAAGGTATCATTTCTAGGTGCAGTCACCTCAGCCAAAAGGCTGGGGAAGATCAGAGCCCTCATGGCACATCCCCCGTACAATATCTTATTTAGAGATAAGGTCAGCCTGGGACCCCACCCAAAATTCCTATCTAAAATGTCGTCATCTTTTCACATAAACCAGGACATACGCCTCCCTATATTCTACCCCAAATCTCACAAAGATCAGCAACAGGCTAACTGGCATACACTGTATATTAGACCAGCAATTGTGTTTTACCTAGATGGAACCAGAATGTTTCGCAGATCATTGAGATTACTTGTGTCAGACCGAATGCTCCATGGGATCCACAGTAACCACCCCGAGGCTCTCAAGATGCATATCGAACTGCATCCACTTCTGCTATGAGCAAAACAAAATAAAGCCACCCCCTCATTTCAGAACACATTCCACAAGGGTGATGGCAACTTCTGTCACTTTTCTCAACAATGTACCGCTGGCAGTATTTGCAGAGCCAAGACATGGTCATCTGATCACACATTCGCAAAGCAGCATGCAGTTACTCAGTCCTCTGACTATGACATACTGTTAGGCTCCACAGTGTTCACAACAATTATTCTAAACACTCTGAAGTCCTCCCCTCCATGACGAGCCTCTGCTTTTCAGTCACCTGAAGCTGAGCACCCGCAGGGACAACACTCGAAGAAGAGAAGGTTACTTACCCTGTGCAGTAACTGAGGTTCTTCAAGATGTGTACCCCTGGAGATTCTCCCCTACCCCCTCCGTTCCTCTACTTTGTAGTTGTAGCTATAGCTGCACAGAAGAGAAGGAACTGGGGTTGGAATGCGAGAGGCGGTTGAGGCGCCAACAGCAGTGTGAGACACCCACTGTGCAGGCACAACTCAGACAGGCACTGCTGCACAAATCTCTGATTGACAGTGCCAAGACACACTGACACCTGAAGCAGAGTTCCCACAGGGACACACATTTCCAAGAACCTCAGTTACTGCACAGGGTGAGTAACCCTCTCTTCTTTAATGGGAGAATAATTGAAAATTCTGCCCTCAGTTGGCACTCATTATTCCCATTATAGTCTTAACTGTATTCTACCTAATTCCGTTGAGGGCAGAGTATGGTTAAGGTGATACAAATATGTAAAATTTCAGTCTAATCCAGACTGGCAGAAAGTTGATTGCAATGGTACATGGCACAGATGAACTGTTTAAAATAGCATAAAAAGACCAAATCCTTCTTCCAGCGTTCACACAAACAGGACTATTTAGTCAGTAGACTACTTGCTTAAATAAACTGAATAGGATATGGTCCAAAAATTTTAACAACTTTGTACAAATCAGGGTGTTCAGATTTTATACTTCCATTGATGTTTAATTTACTTCTTGTCAAAATAGACTTTTAACATGGTAGTAACATCTTTTTACAGCCTGCCAACAAAGCCAATGTCTTTTTCTTTTATCTCAGGAATCTTTATTCTGAAAGCATCAAAGAGATGCTGACAACCTTTGGTACTGCAATTTATAAAGTGGGACTGAAGGTGCATCCTAATGAAGAAGATCTCCGTGTACCCATCATGTGCTGGGGTAGCTGTGCTTACACAATACAGACTATAGGTAATACTTTGTTGTTACTAACAACTATTGTGTGTTGTCAAGCGGTTTTCAGATTATTTAAATTTACAGCACTGAAACATCTTTTGGTTTTTGCCTTCTGCAGAACGAATTTTAGCTGATGAAGACAAACCATTGTTTGGTCATTTACCTTGCCGACAGGTAAGATCAAATAGCAGCTTCATTCTGGATCACTGGGTTGAGCATAGGTTGTCTCTTCTTTATCCCGGAATGCCAAAATTCGAATCTGAAATTACTGGATAGTTTCATTTTAATTTGGGTTCCACCTTTGTCTTCATTAGTATCTGATTTTTTTTTAACTTGAAACAAATGTAAAGTATCATTAAACTGTTTGTTCTTCATGAATGCCAAGTATAATAGGCTTGGATTTGTCTTGTCATAGTGACAGCCAAAGCAAGAAAGTTTGAGATTGTAACTTTGTTCTGTAAATCTATTTACAGTCACACCACAGTATCTTTATTACAATGAATTTTTGGAGTAATCTCTGACTCTCAAAATATGTGGTTAGAGACTATAGCTACTTAATTAAAGTGATACACTATATATTGTGTCATAAGGGCATCATTTTATTCCATCTTGAAGAGTTTAATTGTGACATGTAATTTTGGGTTGTGTTTTTTTTTTTAGGATGAATGCCTTACTTCATTAACAAGATTTGCAGCAGCACACTGGACCGTTTCATCACTTTCGGCAGTACAGGGTCACTTTTGTAGGCTGTTAGCATGTAAGTTCAATAGACTATACTAATTATTTTGCTTACAGTGAGCAATATGGTTATCTGAGAAAGTGATTCGTTTTGCATGTGGAGAGTCTAGCTGATATGTATTAGCTAATATAACTATTGTATGTATTAGCTAATATAACTATTAGCTGATATGTATAGGTGTGTGGTCATAACACTGGGGTGTGGAAGGATCTTCTTTTGGGAGTTAACAAAAGTTTGTTCCAGCCTGGGGAGTAAATTTTCATGAATGTTGCAGAAGAAACATGCATGCTCTCTAGTAGAAGCTGGCAACTGCATTGCTGCTTATTCAGAGTTTATTCTTCTATTTCTATTAACAATAGGCTCAGAAGAAATTGCATTTTAATCTTTCAAATGAGAAGGGAAAATGCTTTGATGGAATTTAAGCAGGGAGGAAATACAGAGAAACTGCGGTGGTGGAAGGAAGTGGGAAAAATGGGGATGTCTATATAACTTTAGAATAGAAAAAAGTATAGGCATATCAAGAAGAATATGTATAAGAGAAAACCATGGCGAATCATTAAAACTGTGAGACCTGCAAATACATCCTTTTCTAATCTAAAATTTACATGATTTAGCATTAATTTCATAGGAACATTTATTTTTGGCTCACCTATTGTTATCATAATGCAAGAATCCGGTTTCAAAAGTTCACTACAGGAACATTAACTTACAGAATCCCTATTGTGTAATGGACTGATGAAAGTTTTTCTTTGTGATCCAGATTTTTTTGTTTACTTAAAATGTTGTTAATAGTTATTTGGATCAGTAATATTGAGATTTCTTGGTATTAGAACTCAGGAATGTTTATTTTGAGTAACTGGAAGGAATAGCTTATATTGACTGAAAAATTTAATAATATAATTGTTAACTTGAAAACTATTTGAATGAAAATATCAAAAAAGCCCTAAGCTTGAAATGCTTGTGGAACTAGATGAGCAGTCTTAGACACATACCAACACTTGAGATCTAAGTCAGCTGAAATGGAATATAAGAAGATACAGATTTACTGGCCTGATTTTTAGAAGTTCTAGGTGCTCGGCACCTTTGAAAAGCAGGCCAGTATCTACCCTTTTCTATAAATGCATGCTATAACCAGTATATTTCTTGATGGAAAGAAGAACATTTTCAAGAATTAAGTAATGTGAATGTCAGTAGAACCCCAAATTAAAATTTAAAGCTCTTAGTTTAATTCACCTTTTTTTCAAGTTAAGTTTTCAGAAGTTAAGGTAAGTAATAGTAATAATAACCAGTAATGCAACTAATTGCCTTCAGAAGATGTTATTAGATGAGATGGCTTGTAGGGGCTGCACTATAGAAAAAGTATATTTTTAGTCAAAACGTTGAGATTCATATATAATCTGAAGTTATTAATAGAATCAATGGAAGTGGATCGGTTGCTGACATCTTCAGTAGTACAGCTAACAGTGGACACTTTCAGTACTGGATCTTGGATAGAATTTGAAAAGAAAAACATTTGATAGGTGTTTATATGGGGATATGTTAAATTTACCAAAACAGTAGCACTTGTCATCTGAAGGTACTGAAATGGTCACAGTAGTGAATTGTTCTCGAATAACAGTAGCTGTTTAAATTTGCCTCAGAGTTCTTCTGTTATTAAGGGAAGTTTAAGTGCTCTGGCAACAGTAAGCCACCTTCTTCTCTTTGAGTATTTGCAAAATAATATCAAGTGTGATGGTTTATATTACTATACAATTTGTGACTAAAATTCTTATTACGTAATCTGGATTTTACTATTTACTGTTTGGGATAGCGATGTTCAGAGGGAATGCTTTGTGATTTATTTCTTTGGATTTTCTTTAAATAATATGTGGCAGTATTGTCAAGGTTTTTTGTTTTTTCTTTTAAATGGAGGTATTCTCCATGCAAATCTGCATAATCTACAGTGAACAGTGTTGCTTTTTGATAACTCACAATGGGCAGAATTTGGGAGAGTACCACCACTCCCCCCATTTTTTTTGTTTACAAATCAGAGAACAATGTGTACAACACAATTTGATACAAATTATTTTGTTCTTATCTCATTTCAATGAAATAGAAAGTTTGGAAAGTAAAATAGAATCAGCTTCAGCTGTGTGACCAAGCTCTTGAAATAATTTATTGCTAGCCAAAAACTGAATTTGTCAGTAGACACTTAAAACATGTAACATACAATAAGATAACTATAGTCTTTTCTGTATCAAACACTCAATGTCCACTGTTGTGTAGTGTAAATTAATACATTTCTTTGTTTTTTAAATCTTCAGCACTGGTGCCTAATGAAAAAAATGAAAATCTTCCATGCATACTTGATATTGACATGTTTCATTTATTGGTAAGTTTTTCATAATGTATACAACTAAATCTTTGATCCCGTAGGATACATCTACACTGCAAAAAATATATGGGGCAGAGAGTCTCAAAACCCAGGGTCCACTGACACAGTGTAAGCCCCAAAAGTCTCTGGGGCTAAAAGTAGCAGCGTAAACATGCCTGCTCAGGCAGGAGCCCAACACCTGAGATCCTCACTGGTTTTCAAAGCTGAGACTTCAGCCCAAGCAGGAGCATCTACACTGCCCTGTAGTGTGAGCTTGAGTCAGTTGACCCGGACTCTGAGACTTGCACTGCAGGACTTTCTGCAGTGTAGATGTACTCTTAGGCTTCTTTTATATGTCAAAGCTGTAGTTATATATTTTCTGCATAACCACATGAGTTTTGAAGGAAAAATATGGGCTCCTTAGGATTCCTTCTCACATACGTTTAGGTTCTAAATATTTTTTGCTACATTAAAAAATTTTCTCCTACTTGGGAATGATAGAGGTAATGTTCAGCCCCAAAAGGGCAGGGAACCCCACATTATTTGTTAGTTACCTTTGTGTCACATGAAAGATCGGGATAACTGGCATTAAAATTAGTCTCATCAAGTGCCCTGCAGCACATAGGATGGTGGCTGCCACATGAGCAAGAAAAAACTGAAAGATTCTTGAGGCTGTTGCCGAGGAGGGGAAGACATTAATTTTCTTACACTTTCTATTTTTCTCAGGTTAGCTTGGTGCTCTCTTTTCCTGCTATATACTGTCAGGATTTTTCAGGGGTTAGTCTTGGCACTGGAGATCTTCACATCTTCCACCTTGTCACAACGGCACACATAGTACAAATTTTACTTACCTCATCAACAGGTAATGTCTTCTTTTTTGTTTCACTCTCAGTTTTCTTAAAATGCACACTAAGGCCGTGTCTACGCTTGAAAGTATAGCTATACAGCTATTCCATACCAGCAAAGTACTCCTAGTATGGATGCAAATTATACCAGCAAAAGCTTGATTTGTCAGTCAAAAATCATACCCCCTACCAACCTAGTTGTGCCGTCAAAGGTTTATAATGTAGATTGGGTTTAAACTTTGTTTCCTGAAGAAAATATGTGCCTACTAAAGAAAGGAATTAATGCATCCTACTATTAACACTCATGAAACATGAGGGACTGGATATGGAATAGCGTGCAAAAAACTCTGTGACATGTAGCAGCCAGCTCTGATCCCTGAGGGGAGACATTTCTTGATGGCAAAATCATCGTTTCCTCCTTAGTTTTCTAATGGAGAATTTCAGGTCTTTATGGCTTCTTTTATAAACCCTTGTGGTATTCAGGGATTTATCTCCCCTCCCAACTGTTCAAAAATATTGTCTATTCAAAAATAATGAAGTGATTTCTAAGTTTACAGTTTTACCTGATTTTATTTTTTCTTTCATTTTCAGAAGAAAATGGCATGGACCAAGAAAACCCTAACAGTGAAGAAGAAGTAGCAGTGCTTACTTTGTATAAATTTCTTTGCCAGCATACAGGAAGGTAAAATTATAGTCTCTGGATTATAGACTCTAGATTACACAGCCATTGTTTCCCTCCTGGTCCCATCACCAATCTGTAGCACCATGAAGATTGAATTTGATGTACTGATGCTGTTAAGAAAATTATATATTTTAAATTCAAAAGTTCTTGCTCCTTGTTTGCTACCCACTAATCCTGGTTCATGATTGACTGAAAAGAGTCACATGACAAGTTAGCTAATTTCTGTAATTTACCACCTCAGAGTTCAGTAATACTGTACTGAAGAATAATTTTGTTCAGTCAGTTGGCATTTGTAAATAAATCTTGATTGGTTGCAGCTGAGTTCTGAGAACTAACTTACTTAGCCAATCTGCCTATCCCAAATTTCTGCTTCCATATTGTATTATCTATTGAAATTAAAGATCCATAAAAAAATCATCCCATTAATGTTAGCTTCAAAGTAAACACTCTCTTTATCTGACATTTGTTTCAACCAAAGTCAAAAAGTGCTCAATATGAAGTGTTGCCTAACTTTTATTAAACATACTTTTAGTTAGCCTGACATTTTTGGATTAGCTCTATTTTCTTAACTTAGTCATGACTACTTTTATTTGGTAAAAATTAATTTTATTTATTCTGTTTTAAGTGCCTTGAAAGAAATGTCCTCAGGCTGGCATCTATGGAGGAGTATAAAAGCTGGAATTATGCCTTTCCTGAGATGCTCTGCTTTGTTTTTCCATCATTTAAATGGAGTCCCAGTGCCATCAGAAATTCAAGGTACTGTCCATTTAGTGTTAAATGTATGGGGACAGCTTTGTAAATGATATGAAAAAATGGATTTATATGTTAAAGACAATAAACCACATTAAATTTTTCCTTTCTGTAGTAGCTGAAATTAATAAATGCTGACCTTTTACTGATTCAGGACTGTATCTGCACAAAACTGCAATGCAACAGAAAATGTTTTTTTTTTTAGTTTTTAAAAACTCACTTTAATTAAAAATAAGCAAAATGCAAACAGTTTTGCACTGATATATCTGTGTGTGTCAAAATAATATAGGGCACTAAACTCATATTCTAGTGATTTAAAAGGAAGTGTGAAGGCGCATTGTTTCTTTGAAATCTCATCTTTATTACCTTCATCGTTCTTTTCATATGGGACCTGCTACTGCTCCCATTGACTTCAATGAGATTAGCAGCAGGCCTTAATTTTTAATTACTTTCCAAATGTGAGAATGTTACACTATGTTTACACTACAGTTGAATTCGTGCTAGCAAGAACCGTAGCACAGCTTTATGGTTCAGATAGCGATTAAATATAAATCTTGAGTTGTTAGTCATAGTCAAAAAGAAAAGACACATCTGAACACACAATACTCTAAGTTTCCTATATTTAAAATTTAATTATTTGATATTTTAATTCCAAATTAAAGTCAGTGTTTTTTCATATAGGCTATTATCAAGACTAGCTTTTGATGCATAACATTTCTTTGAGTTATGGCTCCTCAACAAAATGTTGAAAAGAGTAAATGATACTTTTATTGGACTGTATGCAAGACTGCGTGAAAACACTCCCTTCTTCCCTGAACTTTGTTTTACATAGCAATGCTTACCAATTTTTCTATAGTCTGTACCACATGTTAACAGAGAGCTCATTTCATGGACCATAATTGGCACTAACTGGCAACCTTATTTGCATTTCCATTGCTTGTGCTATATCTGATTTGTGAATAAATAGACAACTTCAGTCTCCAGGGCTTTCTGTCTGTCACCTCTCACCAACCTTAAATTCACATCACATTTTAGTGTGGGGGAGGAGGAATAAATGTCATCTTTTTGCATTATAATACCCAGTTAGGGTTGTGTTTTATTTACTGTTAGTGATATATTCCAAAATGCCAGTATTTATTGTCTTACTTTCTTTTTCTGCATTTACAGTAGCGGGAGCAAGCCAGTTTGAACATTTATGTAGCTATCTTTCCCTACCAAATAACCTCATTTGCCTTTTTCAAGAAAATAGCAAAATTATGAACACACTAGTAGAAAGGTATGGGTCTCTTTCTTCAATTCCAACATAAAGTATGCTGCACCAGAAATTAATGTAAATATTTTCCCAGTAATGCATATATTTTGGAAGTGAAAGATGAATGTATTTTTAAAATTACCTATAAAATACAGAAGTTTCTGGAAGAAGTCTTTTGGGATGGAGAGTGTATTAAATAGATCAATATTTTTACTTGTTAGTAGTTTCTCCTCTATAGTATTGTCTAATGAAAACTAAAAGGTATCTTTTTTCTGTTGAAGTTGGTGTAGTAACAGTGAAGTAAAAAGGTACCTGGAAGGCAAGAGACAAGCCATAAGGTGAGTATGGAGGCATTTTAGGATGGGAGGAGAAAAGATTTTTTTTTCTGTAACTAAACGTAGCAGTTTGTCCTGTACACGGTCTACCAGTAAAGTAACATGCAAAAATACAGCCTCAGGATGCAATTTACTAGCACAGATGTATTAGAGGATAAACCAAGTTATATTGAATTATTTATAGAGAAAATGAAATATTATTACATTCATAGATTTTTGAATCTGGAATTGATCATTATAATCCATCTAATTTAACCTCCTGCATGACACCCAAGCTATAGAATTTCATCCAGAAATTCCTGCATCAAGCCTATAACTTCTGGCTGAATTAGAGAATATCTGTTTGAAAGACATTTAAACTTAATTAAGACTCCAGCTGATATGTAAAATTGCTTTTAAATTGTCTGTTCTAAGAAACAAAACTTTTTGCTTTGAGATCAGGTTGACATTTGAAAGCAAAATTGGGTGGTCTGTTAAATGTATTTCTACCCATAAAACAATTAAATGGAGCTCAGGATACTTTTAATTCTTACTAGTTTTACAGAAGATTGTTCATTTACTCAAAATGGAGGCTAAATATTGGTACTGTACTATTCAAATAATTGAACACACAAACAAGCTGTAAAACTCTCATGAAAACTTACCTTTATGCTTAAGCTTCTGTGCTAAATGGTATAAAATGAATTTTCTTCTGAAGCCTGTACATAGGAATGCTAGATTCATACCCGATGTGAAAAAAATCAATACATTATCAGTTGCAACTATGAATTGACTACCAGTTTTAAAATGAAGATCATTTCAAGTTATTATGATATTCTAACTGACTAGTTGAAGGATTTTATTCATTTGACTGTTATGATTTTTTTACATCTGTTCCTGTTGCTCATTCTTTACTATTCATGAACAGATCAGCAGGTTACAGATGGTTAATCTGGTGGTAGTTCTTTTATCTCTCAGCATGTCACAGTGCACTGCTTCTTGTACAATCTTGAATTTAGATTGCATGTCCTGCTGGAGTCTGTCTTACTGTTCCTGAAGAGATTAATATTATTAAAACTTACATTGTGTAGAATCTGGGAGGGGGGGAAATTCTTGGCATTAAGAATCATGACTTCCAAATGACATAAATATTCAATATCAAAGTGTTTGTGTAATGAGAAAAGAAACACAAATTTACTCCTTTTAGCAGAAGTCTTGAATTACAGAGTGGCAGCTTTCAGTGCAATATTAGTTGTATCAGAGACTTTCCTACAATATTCTGATCCCTTACCAGCAGAAATGTTCATATAGTCCTGTTGTGTGTCAGGATGAAACACTTCCTAAAATAAGCAAATGAAAGCGCATATAATCTGCGACTTTCCTTGAGTCATACAGGGGAAATAACAAAATATAACTCGATGCAAAACAAATCTAGTGGGTTTCAATTGTGGCATGTTGAATTCCTTTTTGGTACATCAGTTTATCAGGTTTATCACATCAAGATAAAAACGTGCTGCTGTTTAACTTCACATGAGCAGAGAGGAAGAAAATTAAGACTTACTTACTAATCAAGTGAGTAATGTTATAGAACAGCAAACATAACACTATCAAGTCAGGGCTTATCTATGTGGTGAGGTAATGAACTTGAGAGGTGTAATATCTAAACTGCACTAATATGTTGTGTGTTAATTGATCCATGTAGACCTTGTTAGAGGTTCATTGGTGTGCTTTAACGTATATCAGCACTGCATGTGTTTCCAGTTTGCCTCCACCAATACATTATCAAATGATCATACAAATTATTACACTGATTTTATATTAAATCATAGAATGTTTAGAGAGGTGTGTGTTCACAGTAGTTTTTATATCAATTTTTATCCCTATATGCCAATGTAATATATTGTCATAGATACAGAGAATGGTGCAAGGTATGAAAGACAAAATTGGGTGTAGATCACTTATGCAAGATTGTTACTTAGGGTAACACTTAGGAGAATATAAATGAGTTTGTAATGGTTGTGTTCATTATTTGTTAAACATTTGATTTTCATTTTAGCTATGCAAGAGAATCTAACAAATTAATAGACCTTCCAGATGATTACAGCTGCCTCATTAATCAAGCATCTAATTTCTCGTAAGTTTTATGCAATTATGATGATGAGTCCTAAAAGCCATTTGCTGCTTTTGATGAACAGGAAATCTTCTCGCATGAAACTTGAAAAGGTTGTTTAGAAAATCATAAAGTAATCATAAAGTAAATGGCACATGTTCTCTGCCATCTTTTCCACTAATGTTCCTTATCTTCATTATTTCACGAAAGTAGAAGTTTGGGGGTGGAGGGGATCTGTAATTTCATTTAATTGGAGAAGTTTCCAAAATAAATTTGGTTCTATTGATTACTATTTAAAGTACTGAGCTGTAACTCTATAATAAAGATTGAACTGTATTCACCTACAGGTATGAATGTTTTTTGTTTGCTTATGTAAAGGTGTCCAAAATCAGGTGGTGATAAAAGCAGAGCACCAACATTGTGCCTTGTATGTGGGACCATGCTATGTTCTCAGAGTTACTGTTGTCAAACAGAGTTAGAAGGGGAAGATGTGGGGGCCTGTACTGCACATACATATGCATGTGGTTCTGGAGTGGGCATATTTCTCAGGTAAGGATGTTATTGAATCTAAATAGTTTTATTAGTAGGGTACATGGTACACATGGGCATGAAGAGAATATTGCCATAAGTATGTCTGTCCTTGTATGTAAGAACAATTTTATTTGTAGAAAAGAAGTTAGTAACTTCCCAAAAACTAGAGTATATGTTTTATCTTCACTGCACTTCAGAATTTCAGATCTCTTAGAAAGTCCAAAGCTGATTTTAAAAAAAGAAAAGGATGTATCCCATGTATTGTGTAACACTTCAGTGGAAATAAATTAAATGGTCATAGTAAACTTCCTATTTTTCAGAAACCATAAAAATAATTTTGGTGTGAAATTTAGCTCTAAATTAATTTCACAGGAATAAAACTGTGGCATCATGTTATAATAATTCTCTCTTCTGTTGACACAACTCTTGTTATACAGGTGCACCAAAGGATTAGACCGCCCAATTTGTTTCAAGTTGTTCACAAATATATTTGTTAATGAAAAGCAAAATTGATATTTTTTTTTAATGTTCTTAAATAGCTTCCAGATTAGTTCAGGCACATTATGTATGCTGTAATTGATGAAAAGTGGAGCAACATTTTGTTTGAACTGTTCTATTACATATATAATATACAAAGAGCAGAGGAGGGATGCAAATATTTGCAGGTGGTACTTACATATTAAATTCCATAGTATGTGCAGATTATACAGAATCACAGATACATGTGTGAGCTGCAACAAGCTAATATTTGTGAAAATACCAAAGATGTGGTCATATCATAAAGCTAATGACCAAAATGTCCTGTCTCTCTCTCTGTGCAGAGTACGAGAATGTCAAGTGCTATTTTTAGCTGGAAAAACAAAGGGTTGCTTTTATGCTCCTCCCTATCTTGATGACTATGGAGAGACAGACCAGGGACTCAGGTAAATTTTCAAAGAATGTTTTAAAATATTCACTGAAGCATTTCCTTTTACCCTTAAAAGCAGTTGGTTCATATAATAAGTGTAGTTATATATTAAATAATTTATAACTAAGCTACTAAAGTTAGCCAATAATGTAGTTGTGTATGGCAGTAATGTCAAAAATAAGCCTTTAAAAATCTGAATCTAGTTCTAATATTAACTTTATGTTAGAAGCATCTGATGAGAAATAATTTGCCTAGTATAAAGAGGTGTCCTGAAGGGTAAAATCTTGAATAATGTCTCAGTAGCTCTGTGTTTCCACAAACAATACTAAGGATAAATATATATCCTACTTTTTCTGCACAATTTGTTTATTGTGTATATATGTCTATATCAGATGAAAACTTCCTGACACAAGTTGACTTAATGTAGATCTGCATGTTGGTTTCTATGCTGAAATCCTTCAATTTTAAGGTGGAGCTTGGACTTCACTAGCATTTACTCTTACTGGCTTTATGGACAGTGGAGCCAGGTCCTTGCAAATGGTCAAAATCAGAAAGTATAAGCCAGTGGTGGCATACAAGGATTGCATGCTTCAAGCTTATCTTTATGCTGCCCTGATCATGGTGCTGCTTTGTACATGCTGTTCCCCTAGCCCATGGGCTGCTTGTAATTTACACCAGCCTTTAACAGTCACAGGGAACTAAAACAGGCCAGTTTGGTGTGTCATGAGGGTGCCCCTCCTTTCTGTAGCAGCATCACCTTTTGTCCACAATGCTAGGAGGAAATAAGGTAAATAGTTTATTGGCCCATGCATTGCTTGCCCCTGCAAGATCACCGTTGCCTGGGCCAGTTAAATGAAGCTTGTGTTGTGCCATTGGTGTTATTTGACCATACAGTGACTAGTTGCACCTGACAATTTGACTCTCTATTTACACTGGTTTCAGAGGAGACATGCCCCCCATAAGCAGTTTCTCTCCAGGCTTGCCATAATACATATCTCACCTAGAACCAGAGAAAGTGAGCCCAAATGTAGTGGGATTGAGAAGCTTTCCATGTTTACATCTCACCTTAATTTCTTCTGCTTTTACAGATTATTTTTTCCCCAATCTGCCTCTTAGTGTGGGGGAGCATAGGGCCCCAAACTAAGAGAAGTTAGTATCGCTCTTCGTCTTGAAGAGATTACATGTATCTACACAAATGTAAAGGGCTGTCATTTTCAATGGCGCTCATTGTACAAAATGAAAATTTTGTGTCTGCAGAGGGTCAGCCAAAATACTGCAGGGTCAAGTTAGTTTGGCATCAACTCTCAATGTAATTTTTGCAACTCAAGTATTATACATACAGTACATTAAAAGACTATTAAGTGTTTTGTGTATTATTTGAGAGTACATAAGAGCTTTTTAACACTTCACAGTTGTTAATTTCCTGATAAATGTATTCTTTTTCAGGCGTGGGAATCCCTTACACCTGTGCAAAGAGCGATTTAAAAAGATTCAAAAACTCTGGCAACAGCACAGTATCACAGAAGAAATTGGACATGCACAGGAAGCAAATCAAACACTAGTTGGCATTGATTGGCAGCATTTATAATTGGTTATCATCTGAAGACTGGAACTTTATTTATGATGATTTTTGTAACCAAGTAAGATTTTCAAACAAAAGAGGGATTCGGAAAATAAATCTGAGGAAAATAAAGAGCCGATTCCAGTCCTTCTATTTAACTTTTGTTTTCCAATTGATTTTGTTAAGTTCCTGGTTACAATAACCATGTAAACTTTTTCCTATGTAAGCAGGTTTTACTAGTAGTATTATTTGCACTGTGCTTCCTTCACATGAAACATCTTGGGGTATAGAACCTGGGCAAATGAACTTGAGTTTCTGGTTCAAAAGAATGACTCTTCTTGGAAGTCTGGCTGATTTTTTTCTAATGAACTACAAGAGGAAAAAACCTGCTGAAATGGAGACTAGATTGAGCACAATTACGGATTGTGTTTTGCCCTTTGCTAGTAATCTGAGCCATTTTACTTTATTTATTATTCTGCATTTTAATAATTAAACTGTGTACATGCAATGGAATAAAGTAAGGATGAAAATAATGTAGCAAATGGATGTATCTGTCTGCATCAGTGGATAACTCTTAAACTGTGTATCTAAAATTATTTTCTAATTTGTAGTCTTGCCGCTTTTTTTGGCCTTCCAGTTGATTTTCTTTTTTACTAAAAGAACCAACACTAGCTTACAAGTAAAACAATTTAATTTAAAGCTGTTTCTGGAGCGTTGCACTCCTTACAAGTATTGTGTGGTCTGCATTTTGAATTTAGCAGAGAAAAGCTTTCATTTACCATGATGTGATTTGTTTTCCCAATATTTAAAGGGTTAATATTGTATTTTAGAAGATGTCTTAAGGCAATGGCAATACATAAAGTCACATGAAAGGTGGCTTTATGTTAATTAGGAGAGGCACAGAAGGATTTTTTTTTTCATTTTTGACTTCCATCTTTCAAGGTGCAAATCCCACCTGCATCTTATTGCAGTTTACTAATTTCAGGTCTTCAAATAAAAACCATCAAACAGACAAAAATGAACCATTTTCTCTGTATCTGAAGGATGCCGGTCACAGAGCACTTACATTTGCTCCTGTTCATTTCCTTCCAGTTGTACCATCAAGAACGTTTACTTTCTGTCATGGTAGACACTTGACTAAAGCTCTGTAAAGATGTTTGCCTATAATATATTTTATAAATATATTCTATAACTGCACAGATTTTGCACTTGGAATTTGGGTGCCTGAAGGCAGAGACTTTTCTAGCTCTGTGTAGTAAATGCAATGTTAAACCACCAAGAAATCTCTAAATGACATGCTTATTGATAGAAAATCAATAACCTTTAATGCCTTCCAAATTTTTGGTAGATTATTAAAACAATTTATTTACATAGTCCTGAGTTTTAATAATCAAAGTGATTATTTTACTAAGGCTTGCTTTTGATTTTTCTTCAGCACAGACAAGCAATCCTTTCACTGGCTGCAGTCTTCATTTACAATAGGCTTGACTGGCTTGCTTGTATTTTTACAGATTTAATGTTTCAGAATAATTTTGTATATGTTCTGGTGTACAGGACAATTCCCCACAGGCTCGGAAATAGTCTTGAGTTAAGGTGTAGACCTAATATAAAATAGACAAAGTGAACCATTATTATCAACTCCTATTTCTTAAGGCTGGTATTTAGATAGGACACTCATGTCTCTACTGGTTCTTTGGTCGCTCTTCATATATACATCTCATTTTTTTTTATAAGAGAGCTGCAAAATCTGCAAGAAGAATATCAGCATTAAAGCTCCATCAGTCTTTTTCTCTCCTTAGTTATGTGACATGCATAGCAAGAAGTTACGAATTTCTTTCTTCTGCAACACTATTCCTTTGACTGAAAGTCTTGCTGCTTCTTTATTCCACTGGTCCAGGGAATTTATAGTTAAAATTTCACTGAAAAAAATCAGCTTTATCATGGGCAAAGGTATTCCAGAAGTAACCAAATGCTATCTGCCACAATTCATTACTGACAGATTTTTCTGGATGTAAATAAAAATATTGATAGAAGGAGTTTTTCTCATTTTTCTGAGATGGAGAGGGTTGAATAGATTTATGGAATTACGACTCTGCAAGAAATAGCAAAGTACACAAAATGCATCCTGTTTTCTGTAAGGTTAGTCATTCTTATTTAACAAACTTTTCTTTTCTGATTTATTTTGCATGTATTTATGTTCATTGTAGAAATGTTTATATAACATGGTTTCAGTATCTGGGAAGAAATATCTGTAATACATTGGCTATAACTTTAATATCTGTGGACTACTTGTAAAATTTGGAATGTATCATATGTAAAAAAAATGAAAGTAACAAAATAAATGCTTTAGGTGTTGACATTAAATACTTTTAAAATCTTATTTATTTTTAGAAAATTTTGCTGACCTTTGGAATTGTTAACTTTGATTACCTTGTTGCTCCATAATTTTAATCACAGGATAAGAGAAATACCTGGATATGCAACACCTGCAGTTCCCTGACTAAAAATTTAAGATGATTATAATATTAGTGTCAGTTACTTCAGTTAGCTAACACTGTCTTGACCTCTACCAGCAAAGTCTGATCATCATTTAACAGACTGATAGGTTTTTGTAAAGGGCTGATGTTGGGGCAGAGTCCCACAAGGCGTTTGGAAATAGAAGGCTGTACCATAGTAAAACATTATTCAGACTCACTGGGGTAAGTAAAACAAACGGGACAAATAAAGCCTTCTGTTTCACTTTGTTGCAAACTACTATGCACATAAAAAAATTTTTTAGAATTCAGGCCTATCCTTCCTTTGTGCTTCATCATAGCTGTCCAGAATTCTGAGTCTTTTCTTTTTCATATTGATTAATTACCTGGTACCAGTTGTGTATCTTCTAAAAAATGTGAGCTATAACCCGTTGCATAACATTTGTAATGAATGAATGTTAGTCTTATTTGTGTTTACAACAACATATACCTATTTAGTGAGTGAGCCTTTCCTGAAACCCCAAGCCTCTAGTAGAGAGGCCCTAAACTCAGTTTGGCCCAGAAGGCCACAAAGGCTGCCAAACACAAGTATATGCTTGGACCTGAGGTTCAGGGAGGGCCTTGACCTAGCAGCTCTCATTCACTTGATTTCAATGTAGGATCTTTCTGTGGGGCTCATCTATGACCTGGTAGTTACACTTTTGAATGAAGCCCACAACTTCCCCTCCAAACTCTCTAGTTCTCTTGCCTGGTTCTGACCTGGTGGACTCCACTTCCAGACTGCAAGCTTTGAGCAGCTTGAGAGGCCACTATGTTACTTGGGGTATGTCCTGTAGTTAGTGCTCCCCTTTAGTGAAACTTGACTTTGTAAGAGAGAATTCTCTTCAGCAGAGGACATGGGATTCATATTTGCACAGTTTCCCCAAAACCTGGTTCAGATTTTCCCTCAGGGGCCTTCAGATCAGTCCCTACCTTATTCAGGCTTCAAGATAGCACTTCTTTGCACAGTACCTAACCTACCATGGGAAGGTACCTCTTAATTTTGGTGCAACAATCTCATAGTGCATGTGCTGATGTCACTGGTCCCCACAAGTCTGCATTAACTACTCTCAGCGTAGAAGCTCATCTGTTACTGGTTCCGTTGGTTGAGGTTAGCTCATGCTAGCTCCATTGTGGCTCTCTTCTGCACCCCTCCCCCAATGCGCACACACACTCTCTCTGCCTGCATGCATGCATACATGCATGCTCTTGTATGTCCCTCAGAGGGCTCTCCATACTATCTGCTGTGGTGGTTAGTCCAGGATCTTTTCTACAAACCAGCATTCTTTGTGGTTTCCTGGGAATTTCAGTGTTTGTTGACAAATCTTAAAAAAAAGGGTAAAATGGTAACTGCAAATGGGGAGGTGGGGAGTTGCTTGGTGTTCATGGGGGCTGAGGGTATGGGGGACTTGGAATGTAGCAATTGAGGAAGCCATCGGCTCCCTGCATCATCAGGCATTCTCAGCTGCCAAAGCTCAGTTTCCTGCCTTTCTTACTCCCCCACTGTGCAGAGGAAGTCAATGGGGCTGTGCTAAAGGACTGGGGTCAAGACAGGAAAGGAAAGTTAAATCCTGTAAGTACCGGCTCTTGCCAGAGAATAGCAACCTCCTGGGTCCAGGCCTTCGGCACAGCCCCATCTGCTTTCTCTGCACAGATTCTGTCCAGCTGGGAAAGCGGACGGGGCTCTATGCTCTGGGGCTGAACTGAATGGCTGGGATCAGGAGGCAGCTCTGATCAGCGGGGTCCAGTACTTATGTGGTGCAGCTTTGCACTCTGTGAGCCTGTCACTGCTGTGCTCAGGTAGTCTTTGCTGCTGGAACCTGGGTCCCTGCCTGTCTCAAAAAAGTGTGGTACCAAAAGGAAGTCTCACTGGATGAAATATAAATGAGCCATGACTCTTCATAGTCATTGGGGATCCTATACAGAACCGTGCAGATAACTACTCCTTCAGTTCACTGGCAATTCTGATCCAACAAAGAAAACATTTAAAAAAATTTTTTTGGTGAATTTAAAAGTTGAAATAAAATTCATTTCCAGTCAACCAAATGTTTTCTTTAGATGCTGAATCTTGAATGTTTATTATTTTAAAATTGAAGACCATTTCAAAACAAAGCTGCTTTGTTTTAAAAAAATTGAAAATGTTTTCATTTTGAAAACAAAGTGAACTGTTTAAACCCTTTTCAAAAAATGTTGGGGGGAATGTTTTGGCCAAAACAATTTGGCAAAAGTGACATGAATTTGCAAAATACTTCAGTGTTACCAAATCTGCATTTTTTGCGAACAAATAAAAAAGGAGCTAACAATTTTAATCCAGCACTAATCCCATAGTACTTTGTGTGTAAGCAGTAGTGTTCTTGCAAAATTATTTTTGGTTTTTCTAAATTCTTCCTGTCGTCTTAAACTGGATGTTAATCTTCGCTTGTACTCATAAATGGCTATAACAACCTATTTCAGATGTAGCTGAATTTCAGTGGTAAAGTACATACCTACCACTTGGGGTACCAAAGGTCTGATTCAGTAATGCAAGCTATATTAACGTAAGTATGGTGTATCTTAAAAATGACCAAGCTGTGGTACTACTCTTGCAACTGTGAAAGCAACAGCCCATCCACATATCAGTTGTACTACAGGAGATTAAATATGTAAATTTCTTCTAGGTTTAGTGTTCCTGTGGGAAACTCGAGCACAGAGCACGTCTGACAGCTGGTATAAACTTCAAGGCAACTGCTATTTTTGAATAGCACAATTGTTGTAACAAATTTAAACTTGACATTTTGTGAATAATTTCAAGTATTTTTTTTTAACTAAAATGGAGAATTCAGACCCATGGAGAGACGAGTGAAATTTTAAGGGCTCTTTTTTTGTTACATTTCAGTTTCTGATGACAATATAATTCAATACCAAGTGCTCCCAAGTTAAACATATAGTGGCATGCCTTTACTGAAAAGGGAAAGAAATTATGCAGGGAATTTGTAGCACTGGTACTATCTCTGTCCGTAATTTATTTGGCTAATTGTAGTTGCAAAGCAAATTAGGCATGCAGCTGCACTCATATTTTGCATGCAAGACATTTCAACTACATTTTTTTAATAATAGCTGGCTGCTAAATCTGAGACTGATGATGATTTAATGTGCTGCTAGGAGAAATGGAACATTTCACACTTTAGCTACACCAGTTTCTGTACAAAAGATTGCTTTTGCAACTAGAGGAGCTCAAAATTCTTTTTTAAATGAAAGCTTTGCATTCTGCAGAATATGAATGTATCGTAGGGCCAGATAAATACATCAAGTGAGCTATGTATCTTGTGTGGATGCAGGGAGTCTCGCATACCTTTATTTAAGACATGCTTGAAATAATGGTTCATTTATCAGTATTGTTCACTTCTATTTCATTGGCAGGTTGTTACATTCTGAAGCTATTTCTGTCATTTCTTACTTCTAGAATTATGCTTCATTTTTCTTCTCTGCTTTTTAATGGGATATCTTATCGTGACAGTCAATTTGGGGAAGTATGTGTCTCATACGTGACATTTTCTATCCCACTGAAGCAAAATGTGGTGTGTTTGGTTTCATTCTTTCCTCTAGCCTGCTGGTTAAAGTAGTTCTTAAATGAGTTTGAGGAGAGTCTTGTGTCTCCTGATTTGATGGTCACCGATTCTGTTTTGGGAGGACGGGACAGTCTGATTTTCTCTCTCAAATGTGTTTTGAGATTCAATTGCTTCCTGAGGGAGTGCAAAGCTAATCGGATGATCCACTGCAGACCTGCCACATAGTCCTTTTGTGGTGACTTTGCATAGTGCATGTAATTCTAATGGTGGCCATTGCTCCAGGAAAATCAGACTTCCAGAACCAGTCAGAATAGTTAATGGCTAATGGTACACTGCCATTCTAACGTGCTAACATCCATAAGACAGTGATTATGACTAATCTAGGGAACCATGTCTGGTGGTTTAAGTACAGGATTGGGTGCGCACAAAACTGGGTTCCGTTTCTATGTTTGCCAGAGAGTCATAATTCATTAAAGTTCATAATGTATTTTGGGATCCTCACATAAGTATGTCTGTCACTAAACATAACACATTACGTCTTGTAAAAGATTGCCACAAGTTCATTAGTTCAGCTTTGATTGAAAATAAAGCTTTGCATTTCCTCAATGTTTATTGACCAGAAATAAAGTTGTCTAGGCATTCATCTCCCAGGAGGGGACCATAATCACATGACTCTTTTCTCTTCCTCTAGCCTTATCTCTTAATTAACTAATCTCTAATGCTCTTTATTTTTTAAAATAAGCATGGCTTATTTTGCACTGGCTCAGTTAAGGGCAATGATTTAAAATAAAATTTAGTACAAATTCAGCAATGTTGCTGGAATGCCTCTTTCTTTACTCTCTCTTCCTTGTGAATTGACTTTGACAATTACAATTATTTGGGGAGCATGATACAGCCATCCTAGGCTACTTGTTAAGCCGCACGCACACAGAGAAGGGAGTGTTTGTTCAGTATTATAAGGTGTCCAGGATAGTGTAATGCACAAAGGCTAATCTTATAAATTGTATTAAGGTTACTTAGGAATTATTTACTCTGAGTGAAGCAGTTTATATTTTCCTCACTAGAACTCTTTATAAATAAATGTTCCATGTCTGGTCAAATAAATGTAATAGATAAAAGTCGTCTTTGCTGTGTGAACTCTGTTTTCACAGTAAATGGTTGTTATTAAACCATTTAAAATTTAAAACCTTAAGCCAGTTTTCAAACCTGGAGGTCTGAAGTTAGGCTCCTAAATATACATTTAGGCACCTAAAAAGAAGTGATCTGATTTGGATTAGTTCTGGGCAAGCCACCCTACTGAAGTCAGTGTGAACTGTAGGTGCTTTAACACCTTTTGGAAATCAGAGCCCTGCTATTTAGGTGTCTAACTTCAACCACCCCATGTTTGAAACCTTTTTCCTTAAACTTTAAATCCTTAACCATGTTGTTATTTTACATTTCAAGTTTATTTTGTAATGCAATTGCTCTGAGTCAGATTTTTTTTTTTTAAAAGTTAGAAGTTGAATTGTAAAACCCAGCTGAACTGATTTGTTTTTTTTTTTAGGGATACTGAGCACCTGCAGCTCCCCCCGACTTCAACTGGAGTTATGTTTTTTATTATTAATTATTGTTTTTTATTAATTAGTTATGGAAACCCATACAATAGGGCATTTATATACAAACCGAAGACCTTACTTTAGAACCAAAAAGATCAGCTATAGTGCAAATTAAAGAAAACTGTATATATTTAACATTTTCATTTAACAAGTGTTTTTCTTGCAATATATTTTAATATCTAAATTTACATTTGCAAGTAGCATATATATATATATATAAACCTAGAACAGCATTTACAATGTCACAGATTCTCTGGTTTCTGACAGAGTGAACAAATATATTACAGGTTGTATAATACAAATCAGTCATGATACAATCCAGTAATAATCAAAAAATATTACAGAGACCTTTTGTTAAATGGGAAACTTTCTATTCAATCTTAGCGTATTTAGTATTTGCTTTTATTTGTATGAGACCCAGTTTCAATAACTGATAGAGCCTATCCTCTCTGTGTCCTGACACAAATCTGTCTCCTACAATCTGTCTGTCCATCTAACACAATGAGGCTACTGCTCTTGGGATCAGCGTTGTGATGGTGGTGTTAGAAGCAGAACCTGATAATTCTGTTATGGCTCTCAAGTGACACTGAACAAAATGTAAACCGCAAGAAATGAGATGGAGCACAAAGAAGCTTCACAAAGGGAGAGATCAGAATCCTTGTCATGAAATTCTTCATCTGGATCTTCTTTTGCAAAGCCGTCGTCTGCCATGGACCAACTGAGATGAGCAGCAGGTCATGTGGATTTCTAACTGAGAAGAAGGCAGCTTAACTTTGTGCTATGCACAGTTTTTCCCAGCAAATCCATAATTGGTAGCAAGTGAAGTTTAGCAAATGGACTTATTTGTTGATGCCCTCAAGCTGTTTCCATTTGGTGATATAAAAAGATAGTTTGATTTTTCTCACAAGAGCTTTAGCAAAGAACTCCTTTTAGATCTACCTCGAGGTGAAAACATACAACAAGAAAAAACCCACATGCAAATGATCTGTAACATCCTGGACACCGAAATGTAGCATATGGCTTGACATGCAAAATATCCATAACGGGCAAGTTATTAACTGATTCCATCCATCAAAAGAGGAGAGGTCCATTAACTAAAACAAAAATTATAGTAGCTGTGTCTGGAATACTGCTGGGAAGAACCATTTTGGAAACATACAACTGATTAGAAATTAAAGCTAATTATCTCTACACTGATTAGGCAGCTATAGACAAAGCATCTGAAGACCAGCAACCAACTGGATTGGTAAAATGTGGTTTTGAGAGAATACCCTCATTTAGACCAAAGAGTAAAACTTTTGCAGAGAGAAGTTTAAAAACTTCAGTGTCCAACCCTTGCTGATGTTTTAATTCTTTAGAACTGTAGCTATACTACCAACAATGAGGGTTAGGCTAGGTTTTGTCCCCTGGAGTTTTCTTTCTTTGGCTAGGGTTGTCCGGCAGCTCTGCAAACAAATACTACAGATGTACCTTTGCAAGAGCCCATACGCTACAGCAAAGTCATTCCATGTTTTATTCCAATTTCTGAGAGCCTTGATGTTTTGCACCATATTTTGAGTGATATACAATGTATTCAAAATGTACCTAGGAGTAAGTCTCTGACAAAGAATGAATAGAATGACGCTTTAAATTTTCTCCTTTTAGTACCTTTTTTGGTGTGGTAAATGGTAAAGGAAATCAAAAGACTATAAACTGGCAAGCTAATCTTCTGTGAGATTGGATTAGTCTCATTTTTTCCAGCAGTCTAAAGATCGATTTAATGCATTTTTCTACTTGTGGACAAATTGAATGGATTTGTAAATAACGTGGAAAGCTCTTCCAATGCTTTGTGTCAATTTCCAAGGTGCCATTTTTGTTATGACTTGGTTGCCTTGAATTCTCTGGAGAAAAAGCTTATGTTTCATACTTTTAAACATATTTACAGAATAACCATAGCTGGAATATGGGTTGATTTCACCCATTAAAGGAGAAGTCCTCAACCCTCTGCTAGTTTAAATATAAAATCCAATATAATATCTACCATACCCATTCAGGATATATGGCTTAAAACATCCAAGAAACAATAAGCACAAGCCTTATCTTAGTTATTGTCACATTGGCTGCACTGTTCTATTTAAGTATAACTTTTACACAGTGCATAAATTTTCAGTACAATTGTCTTCTGGTCTATATTTACATCTTGTGAACATGAAAGAAAATACCACCTCTTAGCATATTAACAAACGTCATGTTGTATGAGAGATTTATGGTGATATCAGGTAACCTAAAAGTTGTATACATTTCTGAAAAACTGTCTTTCAGTTTGACTTTTAAAGATTTTACTCCATAAAATACCAACCTGTTTGCCTTTTGAACTTTAAACATTCAAGTATATTGATCGAATACATTTGTAAACTTGAGATTAACTTTTCAAATTCCCTTTTTAATTACCCAAAAAATGGAAAGGACCATAAAGTGATGTCAGCCAATTTAAAAAAAAAAATCTTTTGAAGTCTGTCTAACCATCATATAGAGATATGTGTAGACACAACTATCCCTAACAAGTGAGTGTATGGAGCCTTAAAGCCCTGTTTCTGGTCTTTTCCCATAGAAGTTATGGATACCATATACACTCACTATGAAGATAAGTAAATATATTATCCAAAGTGCACTATGTAGCACACCCCACATATAAAAAGTATGTAGAAATGTATATTTGTGATTGTTTATACATTTTTCTAAAGTAAGTATTCACAATTATCAGTTTTTCATTTTTCTTTGACAAAGTCCACATCAGGCTAGAAGCTCAACTGACTGTTGAGATGGCTGGAGTCTTTCCGCCTTCCTCGCCTTCAGCCCCTGCATCCACCTGATTGAACTTACCAATATTTTTTAAACTTTCTAATGTGGACTTGAACGTGTCTTTCAGGCTGTGTTCCAGGAGCCACCCCTCGCTTTCGCATTCAGGGTCCTCAGGATTTGCGATGCTTTCCAGAGAGGTGTGCAAAAGACGCAAACCAGCCATCACAGACACCTGCATGGGATGCAGTGGGAAAGGGTAATGAAATGCAGTAAACCCCTTCTACACACACATGTACACATGCACATAGCTGAATGTCTTCATCCGCTAGCATCACAGAAGTAATACGCAACTGGTAATTGACACATGAGCCCTAGTGGTAGCAAGAGAGTTTTTGCAGGTCTCCACTTTCTCGACCTACATCTCAGGTGACACTAGTGCAGTTCCAGGCACAGGAAATACATTCTGTCAGGCTAGAAAAGGCTGTGCAACCAAGGCCAGTGGTATGAGACTCCCTCAAGATTAAAAGAGTTGCCTGAACTCTCCCTATTTTTGAGTAGTTAGGAGGAGGAAGAAAGAGGAGAGATTCCTTCATCTCCAAAGGGTCAGAAGAGGGAAGCAGGATGACATCGCAAGGAGGGGGAGGACGAGGAGGAAAGACCCCAAGAAACAAGGAGAGGGAATGAGGAAGTAGAAAGGAGAAATTGCATTGCATGGAATCAGAGAGAAATCACAAAATAACCACAAGATGGTCTCCCATCCCTGATTTGTGATATTTGGCTCAGTGGGTGGTGACATGCAATCTTGCTGAGGGAATACCTGCAAAGTCATGAAGCAGATATTACAACATGTCAGGCTGCTGCACAATGATGGTTTTTGTGTGCCTCTGACTCAGCTTGTTGTACAAGTGGATCTCCATCTCATCAGATACCACTGATTCGTGGGGTACAGCCTTCCCAAAGGGATTTGAATGGTAAGTCCTCTGTCTCTGCACTAGATTTTAATAAAACTTTTATGAGCAACATCAGCTTTAATATTTTCAGTCTATTTTAACTATGCATAAATACTCTGGATTTCACATTGACCTTCTTATCTTTGGCAGATATATTAATATGAGCAGGGAGAAAGTCCTGAACCAAAAACTGGTTGTCCAGGACCCTACAGGATTTACCGTGTGGATCATCAGCTATTTCATTTATAATTTTTATTTTTATATTTAAAACACAAGTGAAGTCGACACGAGTATTTGTCACTATTTAAATCTGAAAAAAAAATATAATTTGAGTTAAAATATTTACCAGCCCTAGCAGCCTACATCATATATTTTCTATGGAATTATGGTGTGTTAACACCACTGACATCCATGAAGGAACCCATTAGGTATCAAATCTGCCTTCAGACAGAATGTGATAGCTTACAGGAACCTATTGTTCTTAAGTGTTCATCTGTCTCCTAACACTGTTTTGAACTGCTTGACTTCCTGCTATGCTGTATTTATGAGGAAGACTGAGCTGTTTGGCAAACCAGTGAGAGGAAGGCAGAAGAGCCTCTAGAAGAGCCAACTTTATGCTGCATAATAGAAGAGCAGGTGGGCTAAAAAGAGGAAGAGAGCGCAATAGGATTAATTTGGTGTTTCAGATGTTATGTAGAATTAAGGGCTAGTCCACTTATCTTTAACAATCTCATGGATATTTTCTATAAGAGTTGAGTGTTAGCCCCATTATCCGGTCCAAATTCCAAGCAAAGTAACTGCATTGTGTCTTCCTAAATTCCCTTCAGTTTCAACTGAGTAAAATATTCCCCATCACTTCTTATCCTAAACAGTTGTGCTATTGTAGGCAGTTAACACATTTCATCCTAAGGGGCCATATTTCATTGAAAGGATTGCTCTCTGTCCACAGCAGAGTTGTGACTTAATTGATGTTGGTAAGATACTTTAAGATCTTATGATGAAAGGTGTCACTGATGTGCAATGTATTAGTATTTTTAAGAGACATTTGAACTAGAGCTGGGGGCAAGCTGCAAAACTTGAATCCAAATTTATGTGATGAGGTGGTGCAGTTCCATGAGTTTGGGTCAGCCTCTTATGATGCAAAGTTTAGATTCAGATGTTGGACACCCCTGAAGATTGGGATGCCAAAATCTGGAGTGTGTCTGTAAGACTGCATCTGATTTTAGTCAGCCTTAACATGAGGTTATATTTGAAGACTAATGTCTCCAAACTTCTGGTTGAATAAGACTACCTTTGGTTACCCCCCTAATTCCATCCTGTAAATGCCACAAATCTGTAACAAACAAACAAGTTTCCCCAGCTACTTCCTATATCTCCACACTCACGGGCAGCTGGAAAGAAGGTTGGCTATTTAACTTCTATAGAGTGCCTTTCATCTTCTCTTTAGGATGGGACCACACAACAACAACAAAAAAATGCTAGAGTCATTGTCTCCTACAAATGGTTCTGGATCCTGCTCCTGGTAAGCACTGAGTATTTTCTTGTGAATTCACAAAACAAAAATTTTAGCAACTGACACCATTTTATACTGAGATCAAAGCAAACATTGATTTACACAAATAACTCTTAGATGTCAACTGATTTCTGTCAATCTTGAGAGGTCAGTCCTTCAAGTTTTGGATCCAACCCTGCTACCCTTACTTACAAAGTTAGTGCCATTGACATCAATGATTTACTGCTGTAAGTAAAGGTTTACAAGAGTAAGCCCGAACTGCGGTCTTCATATAACTGTACAGCAAGTAATTTTCACTGTGCTACTCCATTGCTTATCAGCAGAAGCTCTTTTATGGCTTGCTGATAAGCATTCTCACAGTTTTGTAGTGCATTTAGTTCTCAACTGCACTGAATTGTTTTGATATGGTTTTGGCAGCAGGGTCTCATGTAGTGTATCTGAAACAGCCTCAAACAAGGTTCCCTGTTACATTCCCCTTTAAGACTCCTTCCTCTAACAAGGTCTGTGTGGTTTTAAAACTCTGGTAATAAAATTCTGAGCCCCAAAACACCTCTCTGACTTGGCCTGAGAGTGACTTGCTAAAGAGCAATGCAAAGTGAACCTGCTCCAGGGGTGAGCCCACCTTTTCCACCACAGTTCCTCTGTCTGTCTTGAAAGCTGGAAGTTAATGGCTGAGACGTGAACTTGGATGTCCTGTATTGCAGCACAGATCAATCGTCCATCTCTCGTTAAACTCAACTATTTAAATTAGCTACCAGAATCTACCATATAGGAGGCTTTTGCATAGCACCCATTATGATTGTATCGAGGTGCTTTGAATGACTCTGCATAGTCTCACTTACGGGTCCTGTGTCACCTTGTGGTGCCGTGTGGTAAAACCTTCTTCTAGCAACATCAGCTAGAACACTCTTGCACCCCTCCATTCTTCTCCTCAGTGTCACTCACATTCTGAGGGAGATGCTATACAGGGAGTGGAGCACCGTCACCCCTCAGATCCTTCCAACAGTGTGCCTGGATGGATGTGAGCCTCTCCGGTCTCTTTGGAGATGGAGCCTCTCTTCTCTTAGCTTAGTGATAGTTTCGTTAGTGTGTCTTCCCAGTTCTGGGTAATGGTTGAATCAAAGAAACAGAAGAAGCCAGGATTCAAGCTGTGCAGTTCCTGGCAAGTGTTTTCCCAGCATCTGATGACCATGTGCAGTGCCTCAAGTGCCTGAGAGAAGGACACTCATCTTCTGGCTGTTCAATTTGTCAGACCTTTACTCCTGGAGCCTGCATGGGTAGGACCACTCATTTCCAGCTCCTCCTCTTGAGGCTAGACCCTCTGGATCTGATCAATCTTCAGCTCCTGTGGCTTCCAGAAGACCAAGTAACTGAAAGGTTCCAAGTAGCTGCAACCCCTGTTTGGCCATGATTTGGTTTGTGAAGCTCCCTCAGTCTTGTCCCTGAGGCTAACATGTCTCAATCAAGGGCCACGTGATCGGATTCAACTGCTTCAGTTCTGGAACAGAAGTTGAGAGACAGGCCTCACAACTGTTCATTTCTGATGGAATCTCTGTGGCCACAAGACCAGGGTCAGTTCCTAATTCCATTTCTGAACCAGGTGCATCAGACCCACGACTGTCAGCATCTTTGGTTTTGTCTGTTAGGGTTCCAAAGAAAAGGAGACATAGGGACAAAGTGGCCACTGTTGGCAGTGCCAGTTCCCCTGTGAGACTTATCAAATCCTTCCAATTCTGGCACAGCCATCACAGGTCCACCTCTAGCTCAGTAGCAAAGGAATTGGATTTGTGTATCACATCCAGATCTTCAGGCCCACTGATGATTCCTGTGGTGGTTCTGGCCACATGCTCCGTTCTGCAAAGCTCTGTCAGTGGGGCAGCCCACATTCACTCTCTGGCTCTGGTTCATGCATCAGATCCAGGTGTGAAATGCAAGGTTTCTAAAAGGAAACATGTTTCACCGGTTCCAAGGTCTTCTTCCTAGTCTCCTGTTATGAAGAGGCTAGATGGTGTCATTTGCCTTTCCCCAAAACATCCTATGCTTCCTCCCCTTAGGACTTCTATGGGTCTCCACAAAGTTGGATCTCATATATCCCCCCGAATCCATTGTTATGCCCAGTGCATTCTATCTCAGATCCAGATCTGGATCCTTTCCAGGAGAAAATAGGAACAGAATGCAGAAATCTTTAGCTCATTTTGTATCACTCTTTGGTCCACCTCCTCAAGGCATCTTTCCCTACCCTCTTTGTGGGGGAGACTGGCAGTCATGAGGCCACTGGTCTTATTTGGGGCCACCTCAGGAATTCTTCAGTTAATCTCCACATGGATGGAGAGGTAATGTTTCATCTGTAAAGGATTCAGCACTCTAGAGATCCTCAGATCTGACTCCTCAAGGTCCATTGTCATTACAGACAGTGATGCTTGAACTGCTGTTTGAGGAAGAAGATGAGGAGGTGTAGTCTCCTCCTTTAAACAAGAATATTTGGAAATGGACTATGAACCTGTTTATCACCTCCTCTCCTTCCAAGGATGCAAGGCAGTTCCATGATTTGATGGAGTGTGTGATGTCCACTTTAAATCTTTCCGCAGTGTCTGTGGAGATGTCTCACCTGGTGTTTGATATCCTTGGTGCAACTTCAAGGAGCAGAATATCCCTACTCATTTTGGATGGTTTTCTACAACTGGCTAAATCGGTGTGCACCATGCCTACTCCTTATCAACCTGTTTCTAAGAAAACTGACATCAAATACCCTCTGAAGGGTTTTCCTATTTCATACACACCCTAATTCACTGGTGGTGGCTGCTGCCAGAAACAGGGAAAGATCTAGACAACCACACTCCATCCTAGCTGTCAGAGGGAAAAAGATTGATTTTTTGGAGTGTGAAAGGTGTTCCTTTCATCGTCCTTTGGTATCACCATGGTGACTTATCAAGTGGTCATGGCTTGCTACCAGTTCCATTGATGGGAGACGGTGACATTATTTTTACAAAACTTACCTGACGACAGCAGAAGATTGGCAAATGTCATTGTAATGGCGGGCTAAAATGTAGCCAAGCATTGCCTCAGGGCCTCTTTTGATGCTTCAGACTCTGCTGCCAGGGCACTGGTGTCTGCTGTGGTCATGAGAAGGCATGCTAGGCTTTGTTCATCCTCTTTAGCTCTAGACACTAAGCTTGAGGATCTTTTCAGCGAAGAAAAGACAGAGGTGCTGCTGGAAAAACTAAAGGACATGATAGGCAGCCCACTTTCTAGGCTGATTCCCTCTGTTAGAAGGAGACCTTCTACTACTTTCTGGAACCAGAGACAGTACTCCCTAGTGTTCATCCTATTTTTCATCCAATCAGAGACGTCAACAATGCCAGCAGCCTTCTGCCTTCCAGAGTCAACATAGAAAACAGCCTTTCAAGCCAAACTTTAAACCTGAACAACCTGCTTCCTCATTAGGGTTCTGCCACAAAGACAGCAAACCTCAGTTTTGATAAGATGATCAGGAGCCAAGAAGCAGCAAATCAGGACCAACCAACCCCCTTCTCTGGAAACAGACTAGCTGGAATTATCAGTGCATGGAGGCAAGTTACCTAGGATTTATGAGTGCTAGAGATTGTTGCCATATAGTTTGAAAAACTGACTTTCCCCAGTTCACCCTATCCTTCCCTCTTCAGGGACCTCTCTTATGAGAGTATTATTCTTGCAGAAATAGAAAGGTTGCTTCTGATAGGAAGAGTTGAGGAAGTCACCAAATGCCTGAGGGAGTTAGGGTGATTTTTTTCTCTGATTTTTTTTTTCTGATACTAGACTTAAGGGATCTGAATAAGTATATTTGGAAGTTTTGGTTCCATATGTTGACTTTGGCCTCCATAGTACCTTTTCTGTCTGTCATGGATTGGTTTGAGACTCTTGATTTTAAAAGGATGCATAGTTTCATATATCGATTCATCACAATCATGGCAAGCACCTGGATGCCATTGTTAGTACAAGTTGCTCTCACTTGGTCTTTCCATAGCACCCTAAGTTTTTACAAAGTGCCAGCCTCGGGCAGTGACTCACCTGAGAAATAAAAGCATTTTTGTTTACATCTTTTTGGACAGTTATGTGCAGCAGCCTTCAGTAGTCAAAGACCAATTAAACCTTATTGCTTGACAACCTATCTCTTTTCAGACCTCAAGTTTCTTCTCAACCATGCAAAGTCAATTCTCTATACAAAGAAGTCTCTTTGTAGGCTTCATACTGGACTCTGTGGGAGGGAGGGCATTCCTACCAAAGGACAGATTTCTCAAAATGAGCCATATTCTATTAAAAATTCACCAGTGTCCCACTCAGAGTAAAATTCTTTTGGGGTCTCCTGGGTCTGATGGCAGCCACTAATTTTGTTTGCATGTTTGAGAATGAGACCTAGGCAGCACTGGATATCTCAGGTCTACAGACCAAGTTGGGACTCTCTTCATGTGTTGATCACCCTGCCACCAACCATCGTGGTCTCCCTAGAATGGTTGGTCAGTCAGAGTGAATGTGCTCAGAAATGTACAGTTCAATCCCCTGGATCCATCTCAGATGGTGACTTTGGATGTGTCAAACAAGGGTTCAGGGGATGCATTTGACAGTTTGAGGGCACTGGTCTTACTGGGGGAGAGCCCTGCACATCAACAAGTAGGAATTGAGAGCTGTTTATCTGGACCATCAGGTTGTTCCTCCCTCACCCGCAGGGGAAGGTTGTACAGGTGGTGACGGACAATATATTGGCAATGTATTACATCAACAAGCAGGGGGCTGCTCATTCTGCTCTCCTCTGTGTGGAGACTAAGTCTCTGGGATTGGTGTATCAGTCACAATGTTTATCTTTTTGCCTTACATTTAGCTTAGGAAAACCAAAGAAGTCTCAGATCATCTCAGCAAAGACACCTCTGAGCATGAATGATCCTTAAAGGATCACTTGATTCAGATCATATTCCCCAGCTGGGGTTGACCACAGGTGGACCTTTTTGCATTAAGGTCCAACAAAAAGTGTCACTTCTTCTGTTCCAGAGTGGATAGGGACAGTCTATCCCTGTGAGATGCTGTCCTTCTCCACTGGGGAAAGGATTTGATATATGTTTACCCCTCTTTCAGAAAATAATGAGAAAGTAACATCAGGATGAGGATGATTCTCATTTCTCTGGCTTGGACATGTCAACAGTGGTTTACTAGTCTCCTGAAACTGTCCATCAGAGTCTTTACAAAACTTCTTCTGTCTCCAGGCCTACTGTTTCAGCAGGAGGGCAAGATCTTTTACTTAGTCTCTTCACCTGATGATATGGGAGATCAGACCTTGATTCTGCTCTTGAACAGTCACATTCTTTGTTTGTGCAGGACATGCTAATTAAATCTAGAAAACGATCTACCAGATGCTGTTACTATTTGGAATAGACTGAAATTTCAGGCCTTGATGAAGGGAAGACCTGATTTCTCTGTACCTGCTTCCATTCTGTGAGTCCTGGGATACTGAACATACTTAAAATGTCAAAGGTTATCTAACTCAATGTTAAAAGTTTGTTTGGCATTCATCTCAGAATGTCATACTTTAGTTAAGGGAGATTGCTGTTTGTGGGTTGTTTGGTCAAAAAACTTATCAAATTTGTATCCTCCTGTTGGAGAGTCTGTCCCTTTTTGGAATCTCAATTGGTGTTGGCCATGATGATGCAATCCCCTTTTGAACTCTTGGCTGCGTGTTCTGTCTATCATTTATCTATCAGATGGCTTGGATTATTGCTACCATGATGGCCAGGAGAGTGAGTGAATTGAATGCTCTTATGGTTGATCCACCTTTCACTTTTTGTCACAAGGCCCAGGTAGTTCTCAGACCTGATCCTAAGTTATCTCCTAAGGTGCTGTCTGATTTTAACCTCAGACAATTAATTTGCCATTTTTCCCTTAAACCACATTCTAACAGGAGGAATCTGTCCTACACTCTTTGGGTGCTAAAAGAGTCCCTGCTTACTACATGGACAGAACTAAAAAGTTTTTGTAAATCATCTAGATGGATTGTCTTATGCTTAACATCACATAGGTTATAAAGTTTCTCTGCAGACTATGTATTACTGACTGTTCCTAGCAAAAGTTCCTGTATCTGTTTCAATTCCACAGCATTCCACTACAGCAGTGGCTACTTCCTTTGCTTCTCTTAGGCAGATGCCATCTGTTGAAATTTCAGAGGTGCACGCTGGACTTGGATGCACACTTTCACTAAACGCTATACTTAGGACTTGGCTTCTAGGGCAGATGCTGATTTTGACAAGGCGATGCTTCAGTCTCTATTGAATTAGGACCCAGTTTTCACCCTCCAGGTTGGTTTCAGCACTGTTTATCAGTCTATCCCATTGGTGGGAACATGCAGAGCCATTCGAAGAAGAAATTAAGGTGAAGTAGAGACTCAACTTCAAAAATACACTTTTTGGTGCCTCACTAGTATGCATTTCAGCTGTAAATCCTTGACTAGAGATAGTCCATCGGAGAAGTAATGACAGCTGTGGTCTGAAATCTCTGCAGGTTTCACTGATTGCTGATTCCTCTTGGCAATGGACAAACATGCATAACAAATCTTAGTTTTATTAGCACCTGTGATGTTGTGGATAGTGAAGTGTTGTTAACTTGCTATAGGATCTTGGAGGGTTTTCTTATTCTTTCCTTTTTTAAAGTTCTGAGTTGTTCATCACTGCCTCTTTCATCCTGTCACTAGCCCTGCTCAGCATATATGGGAGACTATTAGGTATGAAGGTGGGGATGGTCTTGGCTGCAATGCCATCAATATAATGACAGAATTCAGTTTTAAATCTTTGATTCCAGGCTGGGCAGAGTCTCTTCTTTCCCCCCAGTGGTTGACTGAGCTAGAAGGCATACTCAGCTGGCTGAGGCTCAGTTCAGACAAGATAGGTATGATGCTGGTGGCCAGGGGAAATGTCATCTGGATCGCATGATGGGCAAATGGTGACTGCCTGTTTTATTGAAGGAGTAAGCCCAACTTTAGTAAATGGGGTCGTTTTAGACGTCTGGCTTACTCCTCACAGTTTTATCAACTGTATTTGGATAACAGACCTCCCTTCACTCTCATTGACTTCACTTCAATGATCTACGCCTGTGTTACCTACCGCTTAGATTCTGGGACATGCTGGATGTAAGGCTACCTTGGAAAGCCACTGGGAGGCTTCATCAAGAGTTGAATGCAGCTGCATGTTTGCTTTTCAGGGTAAGTCTTCCAGAGCATATCACATGTGCTTCAAAGGCTTCTTTTGCCTCCTCGTTGCTTCAAGGTCCACTTCTAAGTGTTGGGTTTCCTTTTATGCTATGCATGGGACCTATCTAAGAAGCCACTTTTCACTCTGAGCCATTGTGACAGATGAGATCCATGTATGTGTGTTTTCATATCGTGTTTTCTGAGTGTCGTCGGTATCAACTAAGCCACCTCTGCTGGTAATCTTTACTTTGCATTCTCTGGGCAGTCCTTAAGTTTGGAGCTGGCTCTCTGTACTAATCAAAACAGGTAGGGAAAGTCACCAGAGCTTGCATTAGCTGACCTTCAGAGATAAAGCCTATCTGTTTACCTGTGCTTTATCCTGAAGCAGATTTGCAAGAAGGTGGTTTGAACTCTTTTCGTTACGTTGAGGACTGATTGTCAGTTACGTAGAGAGGCTAAATTTCTGGCTACTGTAAGCAGCATAGAGGCAATATTTTAACTTGTGTTTCCAGAGGATATGGCACGTCCCATGTATAAAGAAAACAAAGGAACTTTAATATGTTACAATTTCTTCACTCTTTGCTTCTAACGTTCCCCATAGAAGCTTGAAATTAAATGGTCTTTAGGGTATTTGCCAATGGTTCTAAAGACGGAGTCAATGTCTTTCTTTGCTCTTTATTTCCCTCTCTGAGCACCAGCATCATTGATACCATCTGAGGAAATGCACACAACTCCGCTAAATCTGGAATGGTGCTTACTAGTTGGATGCTGTTGCAGTGCAGCTAGTTGGAATTCGCTGTTTTCAGATACATAGCAAAAGAGGGCAACTATGGAGTTTTTATTTGGCTTTCAGCAACCCATGGCAGATGAAAATAAAATGAGAGAAATGGCTTTTGTAAAGGGAACTGGTGCCTCACCAATCTATAAGAATTCTTTGAGGCTGTCAACAAACATGTGGACAAAGGTGATCCAGTGGATATAGTGTACTTGAACTTTCCAAAAGCCTTTCACAAGGTCCCTTGCCAACAGCTCTTCAGCCAACTAACCAGTCATGGGATAAGAGGGAAGATCCTCTCATGGATCAGAAACTGACAGACAGGAAAAGGGTAGGACAGACAGGAAAGGGTAGGAATCAGTGGTCAGTTTTCACAGTGGAGAGAGGTTAATTGCAGGGTCCCCCCAGGATCTATATTGTGCAACATGTTCATAAATGATCTGGAAAAGGGGGTGAACAGTGAGATGACAAAGTTTGCAGATACAAAATTATTCAAGATAGTGAAGTCCAAAGCTGACTCTGTAGAATTACAAAGAGATCTCATTAAACTGGGCGACTAGATGACAAAATCGCTTAACATTGAATTTCATCTGCCAAGAAATGCATATTGGAAAAACAACTATACGTACAAAATGATGGGGTCTAAATTAACTGAATTAACTCACTTAAACTTAAGTTATTGTGGCTAGTTCTCTGAAAACATCTGCTCAATGTGCAGCAGTAGTCACAGAAGCTAACAATGTTAGGAACCATTAGGAAAGGGATAGATAAGACAAAAACTATCATAATGCCACTCTATAAATCCATGGTATGCCCACATCTTGAAAACTGTGGTTGCTCCATCTCAGAAAAAATATAGTAGAACTGGAAAAGGTGCAGAAAAGAACAATGAAAATTAGGGGTATAGAACAGCTTCCATAAGATGAGAGAAGATAAAGATTATTCAGTTTAAAAAAGAGACATCTAATGGGGGTGGGGGGAGATATGACAGAGGTTTAAAAAAATCATGAGTGGTATGGAAAAAGTGAGTAAAGAAGTGTTATTTACCCTGTCACATAACACAAGAACTAGGGGACACCTGATGAAGTTAATAGGCTGAATATTTAAAAACAAACAAAAAGGTACTTCACACAACAACAGTCAACTTGTGGAACATGTTACCATGGGATGTTGCGAAGGCCAAAACTGGTTCAGAAAGAACTAGATAAGTTAATGGAGGATAGGTCCATCAATGCTTAGTAGCCAAGATGGTCAGGGATGCTACCCCATACTTTGGGTGTACTGAATCCTCTGGCTGTCAGAATCTGGGACTGGATGACAGGGGATGAATCACTCAATAATTGCCCTGTTCTGTTCATTCTCTTTGGAGCATCTGGCATTAGCCACTGTGAGAATACAGGATACTGGGCTAGATGGACCATTGGTCTGACCCAGTATGACTGTTCTTATGTTCTTATTTAGAATTTGAAGGATAATTTCCCATCCGATTTCAGTTTGTAGGTAGGTTGAATTCTCACATAAGTCCAGGGGTCACGTCCCTTTTGCACTATTAATCAATACAGAATTGTCTTCTCCCTTGTTCAATACTGAAATGAATCTAAAGAAAGAACTGACACATTATTGTATAAATTGATGACTGCTTGTGTCCTAGATTGACTCTCTTTTTCAAGGGCCCCAGGTAATGGTAGCCTTCCCTTTGCTAAGTGTGGGAATGATCATAAATGTGATTCCTGCATCTGGTTAGGCTGGGGCTGAGTGCTTCCATAGCATCCTGCTCTTGATAGCGGAGGAAGCTCAAGACAAAAATGTGGATCTTCTGCTCTCTGATACTATAACAGCAGGCCAGATGAGTATAGCCCAGTGTTTCCATTGCTCATGGTTATACTATGAGTCTTGTATTTGGTATTTTTGGGAGCCCCAGTTCCTGGCATCCTGTGATTGTATGAAAACCACAGCTTTTATTTAAAAAATGAGGGGAAAAAAAATCCATCCCTCCTGGCTGCAGAGAAAAGCTTGAAAATGTGACCTGGGTGCACCCTGAAGGTTTGGAAACTAAAAAACAAATAATTTGTGTTTTAATTTCATAATTTTTTTTATCAGTCTCAAGGTTCTTGGGACCTGTTTCATGGATTTAATTTACACTTGATTGGCATTTTCATGTGGTCTGTTCCTCAATCCTGTAATTCCCTGCCTATTTTCATATACATCAGTATTAATAAGAAACCTATTTCTATTCCCGTTTGTAACGTCTCTTGATCTTGGTGTTCCATAAAGATGTTAGTTGATTTTCCCCAAAATTATACATTGTAATAAGAAGCATCAATATCAACCAGGCGTGGTGATTGTTCATTTAAAAAAAGCTGCATGTTTTGCTTTTCCTCTGAATATGCAAATGATTTTTGGAGATGGGGGAGAAATTGAAGGTTTCAATTGTATTTGCCAATAAAAAGCAAATTTAGCTTCAGAGACACAGTGAAATATATGCAGATAGCACATAACCACCTTATATTAGGGATGTAATGAGCCTCTTATTTATATTTATTTGACATTAAAGTAATCAGCATTCGAATGAAATATTTAAAATGGCTGCTGCCAGCTGGCAGCGGCCATTTTAGATACACTGCAAAGAACACTTCCTCATAGTTCCCAGTCTGAACTGTGTCCTTCCCGCCCTTCTCTGCTCACCCAGCTCCCTCCTGCCACCCTGGCTGGCTGCATACCCACTCCTTCTTGCCAAGTCCAGCCAGTTTCAACCGATGCTCTGACAAATTCAGTATTCACTAAATACCGTAGCTAGTTAGCTGGCATTCACCCAAAAACAGAAAATCTCTCTACACTGTACAGAATGTAGCTTAAAAACAAAACTCAACTACAGAGAAGGTTGTCCACTGATAAGTGCAACATGCTCTTTTTAAGCACCTAACCAATATACACTATGACTTTTTGAACCAGAATGGAAATAAAATCCTGTTCTAAATTGAGCCAATTCAACAAATCTATCTTTCATGTCCAAGAAATCTGATAGAATTATCTAGGAGGCCTAAAAAAACCCTGGACCTAAATACCACTGAACCTTGTGGTGGTTGGACTCTGAACCTGGTTCTAGATCCAAATATTAAGGATGGCTTGATCTCTTCATTGAATTTTACCTTCACTTTCTGCTCCAAAATCTACCAGCCATTTTTGACTTACAGGTTTCATGTTTTTGACTTTCTGTTGTCTGAGACTCTCTCTCTCATTATTTTGACACTCTCTTTCTCGTTATTTTCTCCTTAAACTCTATTTTGTAATGAAGCAGAAATGAACATCTGGTACCTTTTTCTTTCTGACGATTTGTGCACTAAGCATCTTCCACAACATCTCAGTACAGCTCTGGGAAGAGGGGAGGATGTTATAAATAACCCTGTGCTTCCTCTGTTGGCTGACTCGTTTTGATGCACAGCACAAAATTGTGTAGGCCTCACAAAAGCATTAGCTATTATTTTGGATTTCCCAGCCTTGGATTAGTGGATTTTTCATTTTAAATAGATATTATAAATGAGAAATGCATCTCTCTAGATAACAGTAGTGTTTCTACAATCACTGTTCTAATGAAACTGACATAGATGGAGAAAGTCATGTCAGCACATTACCTCAAAAAGCCAGACAAAGAGGACAACACCACCCATGGAGCTCATCATGCTGCTGTAGTAGTGCAGAAGTGCCTCCCTGCAGCCACGGTTCCACAAGTTGAGCTCCTCTGTTTGGTAATCATAGCTGTAGTGAGCCGAGTTGTTAGTGACTTGGTACTGGATGCAGGGTCTTGGGGAACTAGGGTTGCAGCAACTGAAGGGGACTCCATCAACCAAGTACCTTCCATCCACATTGCTTTTAATTCGACTATGAACAGGCAAAGGGCAGAAGAAAGTGTAAATACATATATAATATTTAGAAGAGTAAGAACTTTGATACGTGAGAGGGTGAACCAAAAGCACTTGCTAAAGACCCTGCCTGTGTCCTCCATATATATACTCACCATGAAAAGCCTGAACCTGGTTTTCCTCTCTATCGACCTATGTATCATCTCTGCTGAGGTAGGTTTTATAGCCATTACTCCATAGCAGCAACACCCAATCTCTCTCTTCCCTTCTCCAGTAAAAGGAGACATTAAAAAATGTTAAAGACTGAGGTAAATTTCATACGAGGCAATCATGAGAGAAAAATTCCCATCCATGACCATGGATAAGGATCTACCACAACCATTGGGTCTGTTGTACCCAACTAGACTATTAATCCCTCAGTTTTTCTTTGACAATGGCCAATCCCAGGGTATGATAATTAACTTTTTTAGTGAAGTTACCCAGGATTTAAAACAAATGTGCTTTAGCAATGAGAAGAACAACAGTGTTTTAAGTCTGTGCAGGAACTGTTGTACTCCATTTCAGAATTCAGCATTCAATAAAACAGCCTTTTTGTCTAGTTATTTGTGCCTCATTGTGTCCATCAAGACAGTTATAAAGCACTCAGTCACTGTAATACCTGTGCCAGATTCCACCAAAAATTGTGAATGGCAAAAACACTTTGAGGGTTAAACTCCACCAAACATCCCCTAGCTTATCAAATCTCTTAACACTTGGCACCCACGTGAAACTGACTTTGACATGTGAAGTGTGAAAAACCTTTTGGAAAATTAAAAAACCCTAAATATCCTGCTCCGTCACCTGTCATTGTCAAGTAGGGCTATATTTTCCATGAGGGTGACTGCACAACCTTTCTCAATGTGTCAACTGACAGTAAAATGGGTAGCAGCATGCACAAATGAATGGTTTTGTGGGTGCAAAGCTTTGCAAACATGGCCCGAATGTGTCTGAATACCAAACAGAATCCATTTCCTATCTCATAGGTAGTGTGCTTAGGTTCTGATTTAACTCTCATTGAAATGAACACTCAGAATGCCATTCATTTCAGTAGACCAGGAATCATGTTAAAAACAAAACAAAACAAAACAAAACTAGCTCTATTGAAATAAACAGGAGATTTGCTGTTGACTTCAAGGAGGCCTGGATTTCACTCTGAATACAAAACCTGTGACTATACTGAGTCCTTTGCGAGACGTACCTTTGAAGTAAAGATCAGAACTGGGCCAATAGACTCAACCTGAGTAGCTGAATTTTTTTTAAAGGTTCTACTTCTCACTTTAGTGTTGGGCAAATCTACGAGGAAATTGCCAGGAATCTCATATTCCCTGTTTTTTAAGCACAGTGTAATCCTGTTCTCTCCCAGTGCTTTGCCCTTCATTTGTTGCTGGATTAAGTTACAGCTCACAAATCTTCAGATAATGCCAGCAGGGTGAACATCTCATTATGTTTTCAAGTAGTTATTTATATCTCAGGGCATTTTCTGCAACTCAAAGTGCTCCCATGTTAAACAACAAATAAAACTGTATTTGTTATAACGTCACAGTTCAAAATGCTCTGGCTTACCAGTTGAGTGTATCTTCAAGATTTTAGAATCAGCCAGAATGGCAGGCAAACAAACAAATCATTCAGGGATCTGGCTTGGTGCATGGGAGAATTTTTTTTAAATCACTTAAGTCATTTAACTTGCATAGAGTATTTTAAAAAGACTTTATGGCTTACGACATTCTTAGACGAGCAGCAAAAATGATAAATTGGTTACTTTTTAATGGAAATTTCTAGGCCACTGTTCTTAGCTGTTTAACTTGGCAAAGAGGTTGCTTGGTGTTCACTAATGTCCTTTTTAAATTCAGACATTTAATTTGTTTGCACTTTTTGATTTTTAGAGTGGCATTTCTTTGCCTGAGTTGATCTGGAGATTAAGACTTTCCTATGCACTGACCTCTGAGCCATTCCGGTGTTTCTGGTCAATAATCTCTTCTGATTTCTATGAAACACTGCAGTCAGCTGAGGTCAACAAGAACTTTAATGACAGAGTGTCATATATGTTCACTGAGATCTCAAGGACATATTTATTTTATAAAACTAAAACCAGCAAACAATAGTAATATGTTTGATTAATTTTAGTCTGATTAATTTCATTCAGTGTGAAGTAGGAGCAAGATCTGAAGTAAAGTACAAAAAGAAAAAACCCACTACAGCATTAGGGCTATTGCTGTGTCCTCACTTCATACTCTTGGAGTGATCTCATGTGACATTTGCCAAGATTCAGTGGAGTGATAACAATTTACCCCAGCTGAAAGTCTGCCCCCATACCAGAGATGTAGCCATTAAAGTGCACCACTGGGGACCTCAGGGACCTGTGTTCCAGTTCTGGCTCTGTCACTGACTCACCAGGTGTCCTTTGGCAAGTCAATTAACTTCTCGGTTTCAGTTTCTGTAACTGTAAATTGGGAAGATCCTTGCTCGTCTACCTTCCTCATAGGAATGGTGTGAAGGTAAACTCACTAAGGGTTGTAAAAACAGTTTAAATACAGATGTGTATAAAACCCAAGAATTATTCAGTCTTATTCTTATCTCCAGTCACAGGGATTTACAGGTTTCATTGTGCATCAAGAAAATCTGAGTACCTTCACTCTGAAATTCTTACTTTATTTTTGTCAGACACAACATAACATATTTTAAAAGAATTACAGCCAATGTTTACTAGTATGTTCTGTTACCTATTTAATGAAGAATCCAATAGATTTCCTCTTTGTAGTTTACCTTTAATTTCATGTCATCTGAGGATGTGGGTAGTGGCTATTTGTTCACATGTCAAAGCATTCCCACACAAATCCATCTACTTATAAGTACTATACTAAAGGATAAGCACAACAACAGTTAATAGCACAGCATTATAGGAAGAGTAAAATAACCCATTAAGGGAAGAAAAAATTAAAATACTGAAGGGATAAACAACCTTGAAGTTTTGATATAAAAAAAACGGAGTTAATAGTAAAGGAAATAAAATATTTCAGCTTGCTTTCGTAAAGGTTAAGTAATGATACCATGCCAGAGTCTAAAAATTCCATCAGTTTGGCAAAACAGAGTCCTTTTTTGTAGTAAGTCAGTGTTGTTCAATGGAAATTCTCTTCAGGACATGCAATACATTTAATACTTTATTATTCATATACTTGATTTTTGGAGAAGGCAGGGAAGTGGTCCATGAAACTGGGTTTGTGATATGAAAGAGCTGAAATATACATAGGCTTAGAAGTATATTTTTTTCGATAAATGTCATTAAACATTGATTTCACTATACACATACACACACACTAACAAAAATATTTTCATCTACAGTAATCAAAATATACAGATAGGAAAAGTAAGAAATGCTGCTTGAGACCTCATTTGCATTTGATTTAAGGATATTTATTTTGTATGTTTTGACATGTGATGTTGACAATTTGTGCTTTAATGGTTACAAAGCTTTAGCTTTTTGCATCTTGACATCTGTCATTAAATAATTATTTCCCCCCCCATAATGTCCCACAACTGTGAAAATTTAAACTAACGTTTTAAAAATGTTTAAACTCACAATTTTGTACAATTGTGAAAATTAAAATTCAATAAAATGCTTTAAAAAAAATCAGTATCCGTCAGTTAAAAAATAAAATGTAAGTTCTTTCAAGTCTAAATATTGTTGAATGGCAAACAAAACTTATTTTCTATATGCTCTTTTGATATTTAAGGCTGCACAAGAGGAAGATAATATCTGAGTGTTACATTTTTACATGCAAGATAATGTGGGGTGAACTTGTCAGGAGATAAAGTAATCTCTTGAGACCTTGGAATACTGGTCTCTGGATTTAAAGTATAAATAGAGAGAGAACCCATCCTAACCAAAAGTAGTTTAACAATTTCAATGTGGATTTTTTAGTGCGATACGGCTCAAATAATGATATAATGTAAAATAAATCACATTAAACAACTTACTCTTTCACTTCTTTTGAGCCGAAATCCAGGTACCTGTTGCTGATCCACTGAATCTCAAACCAGTCTTTGAAACCATTGTTTCCACAGCATCTGAACTCAATTTGGAGCATATCAATTGTCTTCTTCATGAAGCATCTTCCTGGGGTATCAGTGTCCCTGTAGAACTTCATGCCATTCTTTAGCCCATGTGCTAATGTAGTCTCCAGAGAGCCCCTCATGAGAAAACAAATCAGAGCAATCAAAAAAACGAAGATGTTAAAAAAGAAACACAACGCCAGGTAAGGTTTCAGCAAAGGTTTCCACTTCGCAAATTTAGTGGGATCCAGAGAATCATAGCAAATTTTGCCAGCGAGAGCATTGAAGGCGCAGGATAATATACCCATCAATATCAAAGAATTGGGCACAAAATGGCTTTCAGCATTGTCCATCACTTCACTTCGTTTCCGGAGCTCAATTTTGAGGAACAATCCCATGCTAAAAACCATGATTCCTGCAAACACTGAAAACCAGTTCATGAGCCATAGTCCCTGAGCTAGTTTTACCCTTTTCTTCTGGTTGAATTTGACTTTCAGCAGTGCCATCTTTGTAATATTGGATAGAAAGATTCCACAGTATTAATCCTTTTCTTTAATGTGAGCAAATTTAGAAAGAACCAGTCAGGCCTTTAAAAAGACTGAGTGGCGTACTCTTAAATGAGCCGTTTTTCGGGCCTTCCATCTTGAGCTCCCTAAATTAGGACTCAAGCAAGCAAATAACAGAAGTTTCAAATTAACAACTGCACATTAATAAAGATAATTTGCAAATAGCACCTACACCTATTTCTGGTGGTCACTGCCAAGCAAAAGAGAAACAGTCTCTAAGTTTCAAATGAGTTGATCTGGATCTACAAGACGTCATTTTAATACCTTTAATCGGTTTGATCCAATTTAGAGAAATCTCTGCTAATAGATGAGCAGTGGAAATAATCCCTCATTTTACTATTTAATGGATTTGTGCCTTCATATGATAGGTTACATTGTACTAGAATGTCAAAGCCCAGAGCTATAAAGAGATGCTTGTTACCAGATGAATATAGATTCTTTTAGGGAATAAGGAGTTAGTCCAAGATAAAAAGCTGTGTTAACAAACAGAGTATTTTGTATATGACAGCCGGCTTTACTTGTACGAACAGCCAGAAACACAATTCTGATACATAGCCTTCTCTGTTCACCCTAGATAGTATTCTATGGCTTATGTGGTTGGGAGCAGTTAAGGGCATCATTTTCAGTAACCTAAAAAATTTAGGCTTGTAAGTAGGATAGCAAGTAGAAAGTAGAATATAACTAGCCCTGACAAGAGAGAAACAAAAAGCCACCAAACACACTCACTAAATAAAACATAGCCTAAAATCCAGAAACATTTGTTTGAGTCATGAGTAGTTCATTGGCTAATTGGTATGGGCCAAAGTGGGGGAACAAGATTTGTCAAGAATGCACGAAAAATAATTGCCTTCAGTAGTTTCACCAGTGATGAATTTGACCACATGATTAAGAAGGGAATCTCTGCTTCATCGTCACTAGTTAATACATAATAGATACTATTTTAGTCCTTGAGACTCTCTACAGAGCATTTCAAGGAGTAGACAGAATGCAGTACAGAATCCAAGGAGTCTCACCCATTTTCATTTTGTGGACTAGCTGTCAATACAGAGATTGAACAGAAAGGGCGGTGGCCCACAAGACACGCTCACATAACATCCTTGTGGCAACTGCAGCACATACTAAACCTTGAACAGCAGTATTAGGAATGTACGTATGTCGTTTTAACAGCCTTTTCTGTTATTAGCAGACTTGGCAGAATTCAATTTTTATTTTTTTTATAATTTCAGTGGATATCAGTTTTATTTAAGCCTTTTTCCCCCTAATTTTATTGATTTAAATGTTCACGGTTGTGGGAAATTATGGGCCGTTAGACAATGAGGGGTCAGACAATTATTTAATGACAGCTATTGAGATTTGAAAAGTTAAAGGTTTATAACCATTTGACAAATTGTCAACATCACATCAAAATATACAAAGTAAATAGACTTAAATTAAACTCTAACAAGTTCTGAAGCAGCATTTTTCTTACTTTGCCAATCTGTAAATTTCAAGTACTATTTAAAGAAATACTGTAGTTTTTCATGAGTTTTTGAAGTGTATGTGTATGTTGAAATTGATGTTTACTGATAAAAGCTAATCCTTCCTTGCTTAGCTAATAAGGGCTTATTGCTTTTCAAAAAGAGTTAATTATGGTGTCTCCTTTTTCCTCTCCATTTCATTTTCCCCTCCATCTATTCTCATCATCTGGCTCAGGAAAAAAAAAAAAGAGCAACAACATCATAGGATGAGCCATCAAGTGCTCTGCGGATCACCGGTGATCCGCGGACTAGTTCAGAAACCTCTGCCATAAAGAAAAGTGGACTAAACAAACAAAAATAAATGCAATGTGATTTTTTTTTAATAGAAAGGAGAGCGCTCAGATGTTAATGCAAGATATTAGTGCACTGATACTCAGATCTCAGTGGTTCAGAGCTAAATTAGTGATGCACATTATCTAAAAGAGTCACAATGAATTCATTGTGAATTCATTGTTTCATTTGCTGCAGTACCATATATTCATAGTTAAGCAGTATGACGGGAAATGTTTATATATATTAGTCTCACAGCAAAATGACTGACCAAGTATTATTTTATCAACTACACTTGGTTAAAAACATAGTAAAAGCATCCTGATTGGTTACCAATTAAACCACACAAGTGTTTTAATATCATGTGCTGCAGGAAATGCATTAAAGAGCCACTTGCATCTCAGGAACCTCAGTCTGAATATCACTGTATTATAACCTAAAAGAACCATGCTGAAAAAGACCTCTTCAGCCCCGCACCCACAGATGGTAGCCAAAAGAACAGCTATGAGAATTGTGATGCTTTCAATTTCTGAGGAGGAAAGCACAGATCATGTGACTTATGTGCACCCTCTAGTGGCTGACAACAGAATGGCTTAAAGAAAGACCCCAGTGTAATGTGTAACAGCTGTTCTAATCATCCTGTCTATCAGCACAGAGTAGGTCTCTTTAAAAAATATTATGTGCAAAATATAATAAAAAAACCCAAAAGCCTACACCTGAACAGTCTGGCATTGCACAGTGAGACTGAAGTAATTCTGTTTATATATGCCATCAGGTGTCAGCAATGCCCCTCTGCCATGCACATTGGCCAAAACCGGACTGCCATTATGCAAAAGAATAAATGGACACAATCAGACATAAAAAATGGGAACCTCTCTACACCAGTCAGAGAGCACTTCCATCTCCCAGGACAGTCTGCAGCTGACTTGAAAGTTGCCATACTGCTACAAAAAAACTTCAAAAACAGATTTCCAAGAGAAACTGCAGAGCTGGAACTCATCTGAAAACTTGACACAATCAAACTGGGTTTGAACAGGGACTTGGAATGGTTCTCTCATTACAAGAAGTAATTGTCACTGTTCATGCATTCTCACCTTCTAATCAATGGTTGTGAATAGGCCTCAGCTACTCTAACTGTATGGACTTTCCTACACTTACCCTCCCCATTGGTGTGTTCCTTACCCTTGGATGTATGTGTACATATATATATATATATATATATATATATACACATATACACCTCCTATCTGATTTCCATTCCTTGCATCTGACGAAGGGGGCTGCAGCCCACGAAAGCTTATGCCTGCAGAGATTAAATTTGTTAGTCTTTAAAGTGCTACAGGACTCTCGTTTCTGCAAATCAGAGATTTGCTCAAGTTGTAAGGGGTGTTACATTAGTAATTTTAACTACTGCTAAATGAATTCAAGTTTTTTTAAATACTAAAACTTTCCTTACAAACTCTAATTACCACTGCTTTTGAAAGGGGGAGCTAGAGTCTCTCAGTCCAGCTTTCCATCATGAAGCTTGATAGTACACTGCAATATTGTTAAAACGGCAGCCCCACTTGACAAGAAAACAACAGTCCCATTCACTAAATATATTTTTGACGTGTAAATGCTTGGAACTAATAATTGGAATTTTCTTTTCACCACAGATCTGGTGGTTTGCATTGCCACTTGCCAGCTTACGCTTGCTTTATGGGGTGGGCGCTTCAGAGCGTGGGAGGGAAGAAGTTACAAGCAAGAAATATCAGATAATTGATAAAGTAGATGGGAAGTGTTGTTTCTTGGACAGTCTGTGTCTCTCTGCAGAAGACAGAGCATCGAAGTAAGGACTTCCTTCCTCAGCAAGATGTCAGGTAACCCTGCAGTGCCGGTCACCATGTTTCATTGGCTCCAACAGCGCCAGCCCAGAAGTTCTTGACAGCCTGAAGTGAGTTATACATAACTGAACCTGAATGAGTCTCCTGTGTGCCAGTGATGATAAAATGAAACTCGAGCATCTGACAGTTTTATATCAGGAACATAGGTTGAAATTATATACTATGAAAACATGTTCTGCTGTTCATTTAGGAGTAAAACAAGAAGCATCAAGTGTGCACGCAGAGGGGACGGGTCTCATGCAGCTCAGTATGGTTACTGCAAATTCTAGACTGTCACCAGGAACACAGCGGCTGTTAGCCTGGATGAATGCTGATCCAATTATAGTGTATACAAATAGGATAGTATCCCTTTAAATAGTTTGGGAGCCCTCTAGCAGCACTCACTGTTTTAGAAGCCACCAGAACTCAGAGCAACAGTTTGTACATGTAGCAAGGCTATGCATGTTGCATATATTCAGCAAACATGGTTCTTTGAACAAGAACATGTCTGTGTTTACTGCAGTATTATTTTATTTATTTAATTTTATTACCATAGCCCTTAGGCTATCCTGTTTACCATGCAAAGAGTCAAAGATGCACAGCCAACATATGCCAAATGCCCTAATTCCATGCTTTCACTTCCGGACAGGCTTCTTTTCTGTTCCTGTAACTGGAAAACCTCACCCCAAAAAAGGCATTTTTACTGGAAAACACTTCAACAACCCAATTGGAAGACCAAGTAAGGCAGATATAGGGAAGAAGACAAGGAGCTGTGACTAGAACTGTTAGGTCTTGCAAGCCTTCACAGGTTTTTTGGTATGAATGTATCCTTTCAATTTATCAGAGGCTCTTACTATGGATGTGGAAATATTCATTTAAACAGCCTACATCACTTGGTAATCACACACCTCACATTATGTACAATGTCAGCAAATTAATACTGGTGTGAGCACCCTAAACTGAGATGTACCAACTTAAATTGTAGGTATGCAAACTGAACATTGTGGTAATATAGCTTTTATTTTAACTTCCAAAGCCCTATGAAGAAAACAAAGAGAGAAAAGAAAAGAAAAAAAAAAGAAAAAGAACAAATGCTAGAGCCTGAGGCAGCAAAACTGCTGTGAAGCTGTGTCACAAAACATTTGCTGACACAAAGACTGTATTTGCATTATTTCAGGCTGGGCATTCCTTCCAGCTTGGGATCTCATTTCTTCAGAATTTTCCTGTTTCCTGCCACACCCTCAGTTGTCATAATTTCAAAATGACTTGTCTTAGGTGTGCTGGTCTTGGCAAGGACTTCTGCCTTTGACAACTTTGTGAGGAGTGAGGGCTTTACCAGAATAATTTAGCTATTAAAAACAGCTGTCACATATAGTATGGACTTCACAGAATTGATAAACACCTTATAAGCCTGGCCACAAAAGGGAAGCTGCATACAAGGAATCCCACATGGAACAAATATGGTCAAAGTGGGGGCAAAGAGGCAGGAAAGCGTCTTATGAAGATTAGGGGGCATGAATCTGTCAGAGAGCAGGAGAAGGAATGACACAGAAGGAAGGAGGGCAGCTGAGAAGGAAAGGAATGGCCATATATATTCCTAAACACAGTTCCCCCAAATGAATCCACCAGATGTTCTTTACATCCATTGCCCTCCGGGTTCCACTCCAATGTGAAGGGGAGACCAGAGGAGGAATCCGCATGGCAAGACAAAGGAAGGTGATATGGGGCGAAGGAGAGTCCATAGAAGCTCTATGCAAACTCCTGTTCCTTATATATTTTTTGAAAAACCAGAGGAAATTCTGTGGTTGCCTACATTAAAGCAGGTGGTAAGAAAAGGAAGCAAAAGTTGCAATTTTCTCAAAACCAACAAAAATGAACCTAAATAATACAAAGTGCACAACTGCGATTACCCCCTAATCGTCACTCTGCCCCCAGTCTCGTCTCAACATTTCACGCTGTCCAGCTGTTAGACCTTGCTAATAAAACGGCTCCTATTTAGCTGAATCATGTTTTGTTAAAGATTTCATGAACCAATTTCAGTCCCCCACCAGCCATAAAACATTCATAATCTCAGCCACGGAAGCTAGCGGTCCACTTGAACAAGGTGCTGACTACCTGTCCCAGAGCAGGGCTTCTCCGCAGCTTGCAAACACACACGGCCATGCCCAGTCTCTTTTAAGATGGTTTATTCTCTTAAGACAGACAAATAAACCAACAGAAAACAGTCTTTTAATTCACTCCTCTTTCTCTCAGGCTTCAGGGCCACCCCTCCCAGTGGGCCCTGGTACTCCTGCTCTTGGCAGCCTTCTAGTTTTAGTCAGCTTTGCTCCCTTTCTGGAGCAGCAGCCCCCGTTTGCTTCCTTGAGCATCTGGCCCCTTACTCCATGGACCCACCACTAGATGTAGCTTTACTCCACGGTGGGTTCCATTCCCTAGGCACAGCCTATTTCAGTCAGCCTTGCCTTCATTTCTCATTCCCTACCCTTTATAGCCCAGCGCGTAGCCAGTCTCCTTTAACTGGCTGGATTGGGTTCACTTGCTCTGACACAGAATAGCTGAGCCCAAGCCTAGTCACAGGGGCCAAGTACGCTGGGACAGCACACTACATTTTTATTGACTTTAATGGGAATGGAGGATGGTCAGCATCTCATAAGATCCAATGCTACAGATGAAATTCTGTGTCCAAAACTCCCATTGATTTCAGCAATGGCTAGGATTTCACGTTGTCTTACAGTATGATAACCAAACACTGGTGAAGATACACGAAAACTTAGCTGCTGCTGCTTTTTTTTTTTTTTTTGGAGACCATCTGGTCTTAAAAAGTCAAGTGTTAACACTGCTGCAGCAAATAAGGCAGGTGGTGGACGTTTCTTTAAATGTCACTGGCAGGGGACGCTTTTTAAAATATTACTGACACTCCATCAACAAGAGTAAAGTGATCCAATTACAGCATCGTGCATTGTTTGGAATTACCCTTGTAAAGGGGTTTGTTGCTTAAGGAGAAGATTGTTTCCAGGTCTTTGGTTATTCTGGCAGCAATGATATAGTCAGAGTTAAGGTTCTTGGGGATACCTGAACTATTCACTTCAGTTTTATCTTGTGTGTGCTTTATGAGGGCTTTTGGTATGACCCTGAAGCTGTTGTACTGGTAAATGGTCTCCTCCCCGTTCAGGGATGAAGATCAGGTATCCATGCTGATACTGTTGAATCTATTAGCTATGGAGCTGGATGAATAACTGACTTTTTTTTTGGCTTCCTGGCAATTTCAAAAAGTGTTGGATCCCGTGAGATGCTGACCATCCTCACTTCCCATTGAAGTCAATGGGTTTTGGGGCTGACCGAAACCAGAAGTTTTCAAAATATTTGGCTAATTGAAAAGTTAAAAAATAAAATTGGTATGGATCAAATGAAATGTTTGGATTAGATTGAGCATTTTTAACATTTTTTTATTTTCTTAAAAACAAAATTAAAGGAAATTTCAAAACACAAAGTTATTTTGAACCAAATAATTGAGATGCCCTGTTTAAAAAATGTCACAGTGAAGCATTTTGATTTTTTGCAGACTTGTGTTTTGATTTGGTTTCAAAACCAATAGTTAGGTGAAACCAACATGATTTGGCCACACTTTTGAGTATCATTGAATCAGCATTTTTCGCTAAAAGAGCTGCAGTAAAAAAATTTCACCCCGTTCTAATCACCTGTGTTTGATACCAAAGATGATGAGCTGTTGTTGACTACAGGCCACAAAGAACATGGATAGGACTACTCTTGGTGGCTTCATTCCTTTCTTACCAAGAGTTCTTTAATAGTGATGGTGGGCAGTTGCTCCTTTCCCCTGAGAGTACAATTCAGTGGTGAGCAGTGAGGTTGTGGTTGTGGTCTACATGGTGATATCTCACTCTATAGCTCTTGGTTGGTTAGCGATTGTCTGGCTCCTAGATGATCAGGTAGCAGCAACATCTGTGAATTTTTTTCTATTATGAACAGCTAGGAGCTTGAAATCATTGGTTTTTGATGCAGACCTTTCTACTCAGCCATCCTGGAGCAGAATGCAACACTGAGCCTCCTTTTCCCAGCTAGCCCTTTAGATTCCTTCTGCAGAGCTCCAGTCAGACTGCCATTGAAGCTTTTCAAACAAACAGAACCTTCACAGCAAAATGTCCCTTTCTCCCCGGCTTTCTCTAGTGGGCTGCGTTTTTCCCAGAGCTCCGCCACTGTTTGGAGATGGAGTAAAAACAATTTGATCTCATTCTCCCTGCCCTGGGGGTAGCAGGCAATTCGCTTCCTGCCAGTCTATCCCTCTGTTATGAGGGAAGAAGTAAATTATACGGTGCCCTCCTTCCTGGAACTTGTCATGATTGGCTGAGAAAGGAAGGAGCCCTGCTCCACTCTATACCACAAGGCTCCTGGTGCCTGGCTCAAAAAGAGAGAGTTGCTTTGAGTGTTTCCATACCCCATTTGTTATCCTGGGCCCACTCTCTTACATGTGCTTCTGTCATTTCTAACTCTCTGTCTGCTGCAGGATTCCTGGATCCAAGGATCCTGGCCCCTGTGAGTTCCCCCTCTGGCCTGAAAGGGTCAGTATATCTCCTTATATGTATTTTTATGTCTCTGAGATTAGGTTACTGTAATGTGCTGTACATTAGGTCCCATCATAAATCCATCTAGACAGTGAAGATGGTGCTGAATTCAGTATCCTACTTATTAGAACTGCCATGTCTGTGAGCGTATCACACCAAAGCTGCTTTACACACACTAGTTCTTGCTTTTTTGGCTGGAATTTAAGGTGGTCTGCTTGACCTATTGAGCTTTAAATGGCCTGAGGCCGACCTGAGACACCACCCTTCACAGACGAGGTCATGTCAATAAGTTCTCTGAGACAGATTCTCTACTTAGGTACTCACTCCCACCTCCAAAGTAGCTTGCAGCAGTTACCCTTCAAGGCCTACTGGAAAGCTCATCTATTCATTCTTCCTCTTAAAGAAAGAACCAGGAGGCTGCTAAGTAGGATTTTCCAATGTCTTTTTGTGCCTGCAAGGGTTGGCTGAGAGGAAAGAGTTAGTGAAATTGACGAAGTTCTAAATATTGTGTGTCAGCCTCCATCAGTCTTATGAACAGCAGAGGATAGGTCCATCAGTGGCTATTAGCTAAGATGGTCAGGGGTGCATCTCTATGCTCTGGGTGTCCCGAACCCTGCCAGAAGCTGGACTGGACAACAGGGGATGGATCACTTGATAATTGCCCTCTAAAGCATCTGGCATGTGCCACTACTGGAAGACAGGATACTGGGGCTAGATGGACTACTGGTCCCACTCAGAATGGCCACTCTCGTGAGTAGCATCTTATTCAGTGAGTAGTTCCATTGAGGCTATTATGGAGTAATGGTGGCAGAATCTGGCCCTGTATTTTTTAGTGTTGATGGTGTGCTTGTCTAGATGGAAAGTTTGTGCTTGGCATGCTGCGGGGGGGGGGTGGAGGGGAGGAATCTACAGCACACAAGTGTGCCCTGTGGATCCTGCTACCATGCACTATGCTTGGTAGTGGTCCCACATAGCCAGATAGTGGGCTGCATGCTAGTGCACCATACCACCCCATACCATCCCAGCTTGTTGTGGGCTAACACAAGCCCAGTATATTTATGAGTACCTGCTCATTTCTCCTAAATAAATAAAACATTTTAATGAGTCAACGTCAGTGTTAAAGTTTTCATGAAAAACAAGTTTACTTTTGACAATTGGACTAAGGTTCTGTAGGGAGGAATAAGTTTACAGCACAGCTGTTTAAAACAGGTCATTAACCTATGCTTAAAATGTTTTATTAAACTTCTTTTTTCTCTAACACCTTTTCACTGTTAAGAATCTTTGTAAAACCATAAAATGAGCAATATTTAGATCCTCATAATTACATCTCTTGCCATTTTCCATTTGCTTTCCGAGGAAAAATTGTGTCCTAACAGGGTCTGCTAATTATGTTTTTGGGGTCTCATGCTGAAAGGTCAGCATTGCAGCACCTCTCTTTCTAAGTCCCTTCATGCTGTTTGGAATGCCAGAAGTCACGGGATAGGACAGTAGTGTGAGATGGCCCTTCTCCTGACGGCTGAGCATGTTACTTTCAGGACAAAATGCTTTCTTCCGGGTCGGGAATGCCCAGGATTCAGTGCGTGCAGGGGATGCAAGGCCGTACCACTCATAACAGTAAGGCGTTTGACACGGTTCCGCATGGGGAACTGTTAGTTAAATTGGAAAAGATGGGAATGAATGTGAAAGTTGTAAGGTGGATAAGGAACTGGTTAAAGGGGAGATTACAGCGGGTCGTGCTGAAGGGTGAACTGTCAGGCTGGAAGGAGGTTACTAGCGGAGTCCCTCAAGGATCAGTTCTTGGACCGACCTTATTTAATCTTTTTATAACTGACCTTGGCACAAAGAGCGGGAATGTGTTAATAAAGTTTGCGGATGACACGAAGCTGGGGGGAATTGCTAACACGGAGAAGGACCGGGATACTATTCAGGAAGATCTGGACCACCTTGTACGCTGGAGTAATAGTAATAGGATGAAATATAATAGTGAAAAGTGCAAGGTCATGCACTTAGGGATTAATAATAAGAATTTTAAATATACGTTGGGGACGCATCAGTTGGAAACGTCAGAGGAGGAGAAGGACCTTGGAGTATTGGTTGATAGCAGGATGACTATGAGCTGCCAATGTGATACGGCTGTTAAAAAAGCAAATGCGGTTTTCGGTTGCATCAGACGAGGTATTTCCAGTAGGGAGAAGGAGGTGTTAGTGCCGTTATATACGGCGCTGGTGAGACCCCACCTGGAATATTGTGTGCAGTTCTGGTGTCCCATGTTTAAGAAGGATGAATTCAAACTGGAACAGGTTCAGAGACGGGCTACTAGGATGATCCGAGGAATGGAAAATCTGCCTTATGAAAGGAGACTCAAAGAGCTTGGCTTGTTTAGCCTGGCCAAAAGAAGGCTCCGGGGGGATATGCTTGCTCTATATAAATATATCAGGGGGATTAACGTTAGGGAGGGAGAGGAATTGTTTAAGTTTAGTACTAATATAGGTACGAGGACGAATGGGTACAAATTGGATATTAGGAAATTTAGACTTGAAATTAGACGAAGGTTTCTAACCATTAGGGGAGTGAAGTTCTGGAACAGCCTTCTGAGGGAAGTAGTGGGGGCAAATGACTTATCTGGCTTTAAGACTAAGCTTGATAAGTATATGGAGGGGATGTTATGATGGGATAGTTTAATTTGAGCAATTGATTTGGATTATCGGCGGATAAGTCTTCTCAATGGTCTGTGGGAATGTTGATGGGATGGGAACAGAGTTACTGCAGGGAATTCCTTTTTGGGTGCTGACTGGTGAGTCTTGCCCACATGCTCGGGGTTTAGCTGATCGCCATATTTGGGGTCGGGAAGGAATTTTCCTCCGGGGCGGATTGGCAGAGGCCCCGGAGGTTTTTCGCCTTCCTCCGCAGCGTGGGGCATGGGTCGCTTGCTGATGGATTCCCTGCAGCTTGAGGTCTTCAAATATCACTTTTGAGGATTTCAATAACTCAGTCATGGGTTCGGGGTTGTTATAAATGTGTATGGGTAGGGTTTTGTGGCCTGCCTTGTGCAGGAGGTCAGACTAGATGATCATATTGGTCCCTTCTGACCTATGAGTCTATGAGTCTATAACACACAGGCACAGCTGCTTCTTTTTCTGTGCGTATATTTTTAATGTCACCTGCCATTATAAGCAGCACTTTAAAGACCACAACTCATTAGCTCCTATCACGTATGTTTTGGTAGCCTCAACTTGTCTTTCAGGTTTTTTAAAAGCTGCAAGCTGCCCACCTCCCAGTCCCATCCGCCCCCTCCTCACCTGGCTGCACAGGAGCAGTAGTAGGGCCCTGTGCAGGCTACTCTATCTGGGTATGTCTACAATGCAATGGCAGTCCGGATTTAGATTCAGGCTTGAGCCCAAACACCCCTTCCACCAACACACAAATCTCTCAGGATACGCCTACACTGCAGTCGAACACCCGTAGATGGCCCTCGTCAGCTGGGTCCCAGAGCCAGCATGTCTTCACTGTAACTTTATAGCCCCACAGCCTGAACCCATGTCAGGCCAGCTGCAGGTGTTTTATTCCAGTGTAGAGAGACCCTCAGAATAGGGCTCAAACCTAGCGTCCTAGAACAATTCAGAGGTGGAGAGTTTGAGCATGACTGAAACCGAGGCCCAGGGTTCAAGCCCTATTGCTTTGCAGTATAGAGGTAGCCCCCACCCATGACTTGGGTCCTGAGAGTCCGCAAAAGTATCCCACCATCCCATGGACCAGCTTCCTTCGTTCTCTCTATCCCAAGAATTGCCAATTGACTACTAGGAAACAGATGCAAGCCTCTTGTTGCAGTGCAGCACTCTGCCAGCCAGCGTTTAACCCTGCCTTTGTTTTCTGACAGCTGAGCTGCAAACACACCTTCAGAGAAGCATCATGGAGGCTGACCAGAAGACGCCCCTTTGCAAAGCACGCTGTTTCATGTCGGTGGGAGCACAGCCAGATTTTGGTGACTGTCTGGTGCGAGGCCAGCAAAACAGTGTGCTTTACTAAGAGCACCAGGAATGACCACGAATTCCAACAAATAGCAAAGAAGCTGACAGCACTGGAAATTTACCAGATTGGTGACCAGCTGGGGTGCTGGAACAATTTTTATAGTGGGGGTCCTGACAGCCATTGAACTGAACTGTAAACCCTTTATATACTGGAAACCACTTCAAACCAGGGGTGTGTGGCAGCACGTTCCCCTCCTCCCCCAAGCCCAGCTCTCCTAGTCCAGCACTTATTTTGACCAGTGCAGAGAACGGATTAAGTGCCTCAAGACAAAGTACTGGAAAACCAGTGGCCAGAACCGCACCGCAGGCAACTTGCCAGTATCATGATTGTTTTGTGAGGAGTTTGACCAGCAGCTGGGTTCTGGGCCGAGCATAGAGCCGAGTGCTGCACAAGGACCTGGTTGGCCAGGATGCGAATTTGCTGGCCTTAGAATCCAGCATGGGGACTGATGGGAGTCAGCAGCAGGTGCCAAGTGAGGCCAGAGAAGTGACTTTGTTGCTGAAACTGGTCCCAGAGGAGTCTCTGCTGCAGGAGCAGCAGCAGCACGTCCTAGGGCCATACTCGGAGGAGCTTTCTGATGGCTCTTCCTCCCCCTGAGGAACAGCCTATTGCAGAAGGCAGCAGACACAGAAGGGACAGAAGCCGGCCTGGAGCCTGGTAAGTTTCTGGCTGCACTTTAATGTTTATCCATATAGGAATGGGAGGGATTTCCATTCTATGAACCAATGCCCCGCTAGAAGCTAATGGCAGATTCGATGCCAGATTAGTTAATGGCAGGTTGTATGCCAGTAGCCTGGCATCACCCGCAGGCTCCACTCACCATGTGGAGTTCAAAATGGTGACCAGAAAATGCAAACAGTAAAAATACCTTGAAAGTGAATTTTTACTAGAAAGGTGCAGATTTTTGCTAGGGCATTTCTGTTTCTTAATAATTTTATGCTCTGTAACTATTCAATGGTGTAATAAACCACCTGGAAACAGTGAATTGCAGGGTGGAGTGGGGAAATGTGTTCCATTTACAAATCTAGTCTGTTTCAGTTAAAGGTAGTACATTGGTGACAATATCATTTGTCCCAAATACAACTGGGGTTTGAAATTCCTGTCTCAAGGAAGTAGTCACATTTCAGTGAAGGGTGTATTTTCCAGGACCATCGCAGTAGCTAAGCAGCCTACTCCACTCATAGATGTGTTGTTCAATCACTATATGTTTGACTATTTCAGTTGCATACAGTGCTGGTTTTCCAATTGCGCATTCAAAGAACTGATGCCTTCCAAAATGTGGAAGGCCTAAAATGATAGAAAAATCTTTTGTAGCATGGCTACTGATGGCATCCCCCAATCTAAGCTGTCCTGCAATTTTTTTAAAAAAAAGCAGTTTTGATTTTTAACTTAATATTGTCTTTAAACGTTTTTTATTGCAATTAACCTGGCTGTGTCCAGGGAGCTTCTGTGCTCTGAAGCATCCCTCTCAAATGTACTTAAGTTCAGTTTTGAAAATAACATTTTGTCTTTGAAATTCCACAAGGATTTTTTCTGGGCTCCTGCACTGAGCTATTTGATACAATAACCCCCCTTTTGTCCTATTTCAACCCTTTGGCTGCTACTAGCTTCAGTATGTCCGCAGCTGGCTCACAGTGCAGCAGAAGCCAGGGACAACGTACTTTCACGGACTGTTCTAAGCAGTGTTTGTGATGAACTTTTGAACAGGGCCAATCAGCAGGTCTAGTGCCAAAGAGAGAGGGACTTCCGGGTAGAGGAAAGATTCAGGCTGGCTGCACAGCTCGAGGACAGGGTTTCAGCCTGGGAGCAGGCGGTTGCTTAGCAGTTCCTGGAACAGAAATGACGGCTAAGGGAGGCTGACAGAGCGCTGCAAAAAGAACCGTTTGAGTGGCTACTAACACTAATGGCCACAAAAGTACTAGGCCCTGCGGCACCTGCACCGCAGTCTGAATCCCCTCTCCACATCCTGTGTTGCAGTCCAGAAACAGCTTGGACAATTGTCTAGCTGGGTGGGCCATGCAATCTGGCCCTATCAACAGCTGGGCAGGGCAGCCCTGCCCCATGTAGTCCTCCATGTTGATCCCCTCCCTCATGGATGTCTCCATCCCTACTCCTGATACCAAGCATGTAATGAACGTGGGAAGGAGGCTGGCAGACAGGCAACAATAGTGAGTGTCTGCCTTGGACATGGTTTCGCTAGTTGCACTTGTTCAGGCACTTCATTTTTAAAAAGGTTGTGTTGTTAATGCTGTGTTGGTGTCGTAGTGGTAGCTGGCCTGACTGGCAGTGGGTTAACGGTGTACTTCTCAGGCTGTAGTGTGCACATCTCAGTCCTGCATTTGAGCCCAGGCTAGACATTTCTTAATCTAGGCCTTACCTCCTTGGTGGACAGTCAGCCCTGAGTTCTCTAACCTGAGGTCCCCTGACTTGAGTCCCACTACATGTGGGCTTACACATTGCAGTGTAAATGTACCCTTGTTCCTACACTAGCCCTGCTGTATGGGCAACCAATGCTGGAATAAAGGGGCACCTTATGCCTCCTCACTCCTTGATGTGGGCACATGAAGTGGCTCATGCTTGTGCCAAAAGTTAATTCACTAAAAAATCAGAATGAATTTTTGTGGCAAGTATTTTGCTTTATTCACCCAATTCTAATCTGCTCAGGCTTGCAGAGAGTAAAAGATTTAATTTGACTGCAAGATGCTCCTATGTTGACAATTTCAAAACCAACAGATAAGTCTTCAACCATGTTTACACACTACACATCACTCAACATTAGTGCAACTTTTTTACAGTACTTTTGTTTGTTCAATTTCCCCTTATTTAGAATAATCGCCTGGCAGGAAAATAAGAAGAGATTCTGTATAGCAGTGCATGTAGCCCCTGGAAAGGGCAAGGAGGTGGGAGACTAACAGAAATACTACCACTTTTATACATACACCAAATTCATTGCATGAGCGAGTGGTCTCAGCCTTCAGGATAATCACTTTAAACTAAATTATTATGCTTCATTTCATACTGCCAGTCCTATATGCCCTACACACTGCACTTATTATAGCCCACTTTTAGAGGGGGGAAGAGTAATGTGTTTTCAACAACACTAATAATTGTCTGAAAATCCTCTTCTGAAGTAGCAACTTTCCTGCAGGACTACAAGACTTCGAATTCTCAAGAGTGAAGGAGGCACTGATAGTTGGCAACTCACTTCAGTGATCACTGACAGGGTATTTACCCCGTATCTCTGCATAAGGCATCTACATTTCATTCTCTGTGATCCAGCTTTAGCTTTTCCTGCCTTTGTTGATTTACTGCTTTAGCTCAAATCAACTGGAACAATTTAAGAAATAGTAGGTGAATTCAGTGTCTACTAGTGCTATTCTACAAAGCAGGAATTTCCCTAGCTCTTATGAAGTCCAAGATGGATAGTTTGTCTCCAACACAGAACTACAGTAAGAAGGTCAAGAAGTGAAGAGGACTTGCTTACAAATCAGTGCAAAGACAAGTAAAGTGGGAAAAAGGGCAGTCATAGTAAAGAACAAATTTGATTCTTTATCCCAATTAGAGCCTGTTCATAAGACTACAAACTTTGAGACATGTCACCTGATAATGTCCCTTGAAAGAGTAGATACAGGACCTATTTTCTTTGAACATGTTTGATTGAGACTGCCAGACTCAGACTAAAACAAGAAAAAACAGTTTCAACAATGGCAGAAAACTAGACAAAAGAAGGACTCAGGTAAGTACTGTTGCTCATGTATATTCATGGTATAAAACCTGAAAAACTCAGCTTGAAGATGTACATTAAATACATGTAAACAAACCGTAAAGTTGTGAAAATACAGAAACCCATACCCTCTTTCATTTACAATTTAACTTACAACAACGCTTCATTTCGGAAAGAAACTGAATAGGTGACAAAATTGTTGTTTGTGAAAAACAGTAAAGTAGCTGAGTATCTTCACATGGAGATACTGCTTTACAGTGATTATGAAGGTGTTTGACATTCTAGGACATTGCACTTTATCCCCACCCCAGGTGGTGGGGTTTTTTTGTAGGCAATGCAGTTAATATTTTATATAGTTTCCTACATTAATATGAGAGAGTAGAGATGTTCCTGTGTGTATGAACATTACAATGGCTTTGAAACTAGGACATCTGAAACAGAACCACCATATTCTTGTACCAATCAGTCACAGTTGTAAACAGAATGAGCTCTTTCAAGGGACGTGCCTGTATATAATTTGTTTGTTTTAAATAAAGTACAAAGGTCACAGAGTGTTACTTCAGAAGACATATGGAAGTACATTACACATTTTGCAATCTTATAGGCCTTCTGAAGGGCTACTGCCATATCTTCACCATAAATAGGCTTTGGTAAATAGACAATGCAACTTGCCTATGCAAAAGTGAAGGTAGTAGTACACATAGTGGATCAAGAATTTGTACATTAAGAACCTTCCTCTCTTCTCACCATTAGGCAACTGTACCATATTACTAGAGCAAGAACTGTGGAACTAATCATCACCTATTGCATAAACATGTGCACTCTAAACTTGTCTACGCTATTTTTTACCACTGGTTAACTGATTGCCAATTAATATTTGTAATGGCTAGTCTGGATTCGTCCCAAACGTCTGTTTCAGGCTACATTTATGGTTTTGCACCCAGACTAGCATTTATGAACATATTTACCTTAACTGATTGCCAGTTAACTTGAGATCAAAACTTTTAGAGGGTTAGTCTCCACTAGAAAAAGAGGGGAGGTTCTTACCTTGTTAGCCAACGTGTTGTAAAAGTCTAGTGAGAACAAGGCAAGTTGTAGTTTTCACCCATGTGAGCAGGTCAAAGTAAACCCCAGTCCTTGTCTACACATAAAACTTAGGCTGACCTAGCTACATAGCTCAGGAGTGTGAAAAATTCACAAATCCCCTGCAAGACACGGTTCTTAAGCCCAAGTGTGCAGCACTAGGTCAATGGAAGAATTCATACTGCTTCTCAAAGAGGGGGATTTACTACAGCAATGAAAGAACCTCTTTCATCACTGTAGTAAGCCTCTACAGCAGTGCTTCAATAGATGCATCCCTGGAGCCTTTCTAGTATAGGCATAGCGCTAGGTCCCCTCCTCCCTCCCCAGTCCTGATCTGCTTGCAAACATGGATAACAGCTACAAGCTGCCTTGTCCACAGTAGGCTGTTATCACATTATCTAAAAAGAAGAAAGAATACATTTTTCCTAGTGAAGACAGGGTCATAGATTGTAAGATGCTGTGGAACTCAGGCACCTCACATCCCTTCCTTCTGAGCATTAGATTACTTGTTCCACGGAAATGTACATTGCTACAAGGCAGTTCAGATTTTATCCACTTGAACAAATTGGCAGCAGTGTACCTCTATTTAGAAGCTCATTGCCATTGAGTAGGGAAACTTAGTGTACAAAATCACAGAAGCCCTAAAGAGTTGTCAGAGGGGTACTGCAGTGGTTACCAGCTAGCACATCAATTATAACAGTTTAAAGCAAGTGGTTTATTCCCACATTATACCCACAAACTGATATTGAATTAAGTTGTTTTAGAATGAATCAATGCTATTTTATTTGCAGTTATGCTGGGACCTGCTGATCAGCCACAAGGTTCCTCTGCCATCCCAGAGACCCCTCTGGGGTGGAAGGAGTTTCCTTTGCAGCCCCCATTCAGTCCCACTGGGTGATTCTCTCCTGCTCTGGGATCACGCTCCAGTTGGGCGAGGGTTCATCTCTGGCCAGCCAGTCGAAGTCATCCACCAGGTTCCAGTTGTTCCTGCCTCTGTCCAGCCCGGAGGACTCGTAGTCGCCCTCGATGCCTTGGTAACTCCAGGTGTAGGGGGCAAAGCGGACGCCGCTGCAGTCCTCCACCATCGCCCGGCTAGTCACTTGCACATAGAGGCGGGTGTCGCGGGTGCGGTGGGTGCGGAGCTGCTGGCAGGCCAGGGCCAGGAGGCAGCCGCTGCAGCCGTCCACCAGCACCGAGGTGGAGACGGGCCCGCTGAGCACAGTGCAGCCCCGGCAGTCCCGCACCCGCAGCGTGTTGGGGTTGCCGCGGAGCAACACCCGGCAGTCGGTCAGCTCGGCCAGGAGCACGTCGCGCTGCAGCAGCTCCGCGGGGCCGAGCTCCAGCCTCTGGCCCTCGGCTCGGCTGAAGCCGCACGGCGGGGGGCCGCTCCCCTCGCCCTCGGCGGGGAGCTGGCCGGCGGGGGCCGGGGCGGGGGCAGGCCGCGCTGGGGGCCGGCCGGCCGGGGCGGGGGCCGCCTCCTTCTTGCGGGCCCGGAAGGCGAACGGCTTCTTGGGCTGCAGCTGCTGGCGCCTGGCAGCCAGGGCCCCCTGGAGCCGGCCCAGCGCCTCCTGCCCCTGCCGCACCTCGTAGGGCGCCAGGAAGCGGACGCTGTCGGTGAGGAGCTTCTGCAGCCCCTGCAGCCGGGCGGCCGCCTCCTCCAGCGACCGAGCCGGGCCCGCCGCCGCCTCCGGGTCGCCCGGGCCGGGCCCCAGCAACGCCTCGATGGCGGCCCGCTCCCGGGAGAAGGCGGCCGCGAAGAACCCGCTCTGCTCCTCCTGCACCGCCTGGGCCGCCTTCTCCTGCCGCCGCCGCTCGGCCTCCCGCTGCCGCTCCGCCTCCCGCCGCTGCAGCCGCTCCGGCACCGCCGCCGCCCGCGGTTCCTGCGGGCCGGCCCCGCCGCTATCAGCCGGCCTCAGCCCTGCGGCCGCCTCCATCTTCTCGCCGCTCCGCCTGTCACTAACCGGCCTGCTCATTGGCTCCCGGCGCGCTCAGCTACGTCCCCGCCCCCGATTGGTGGACTGCCTTTCGGGAAGGGGGGCAGCTGAGGGGGTGGGCGTGGCCTCGCCTGCTTTTAAAGGGGCCGGCGCCTCTCTGCGGGACGGGTGAGTGAGTGCCGGCGCCAGGCGCGCGCGCCTGTGGGTTTGTTGTTATTGAGCTTCCGAAATTAGAGCCCGGCTGTAAATAAGCCCCCGCGCCTTCCCCTCCCCCACCTGCGCGCGGGGCCCCGCCGAGGCCGGTGGACCGGCAGGCCGCGCGTGCGGTGCGGCGCAGCAGGTGCGCGCGCTGCTCCCTCGGCAGCGGCCGGGCCGGGCCGGCCTAGGCAGCGCGGCGTAGCCCGGCTGCGGAGCCGCCTGCTCGCCGCCGCGGGCCCCGGCCGTCGGGAGAGACCCCGCGGGGGTGGCGGCGCTTCGGCTCCCTCCTCGCGCGCGGCGGTCCCTGGCCGGGGTAACCCGGCGCCAGGCGCAGCGAAGGGCCTGAAGTAGCGCCGAGGTGACCCCGCTGCCCTCGGCCCGGCCACGCCGCGCCCCCGAGAGCCTCTGCCCCGCGCCGGCGGTTCGCCTCGCGGCCGGGCGCGGGGACGTTCCCCTGCCCCTTAGTCTGCTGCTGCCTTCGCGGCCCTTGGCCCTCACTTGTAGCCTGAGGGGCCCGTGGGACGCGAAGGGCCGCCTCGTTCACAAGGAAGCCGGGCCCGGGCCGGGGGTGGCGGCCCACGCGATTGTGTTGTTACTCCTTTGTGCATCTTTGGCGCTGTCCCATACCACGAGGGAGACGGGGCGAGGGTGGCCAGGTGCCCTGGTTTATAGGGATAGGCCTGATGTTGTCTTAAATGGGCGCCTGTTACCCGCCCCGATTACTCTGATTTTTCACACTTGCTCTCCAGTCACCCTGCCTGGGTGGTGCCCCTGAAGAAACTTACAAAGTAAATGGACAGGTAGTAAAGTGCTGTCCAAATTGAGACCCAGTACACTGGGTACCTAGACTTCAAGGATCCGGTATCAAAGACAAGACACACATTTGTAGTACTTCCTGTACTAAATGTCACCATGTGCAGAGATGTGGTGCTGGCTGGTTGTACTGCACGTGCTCTTCGGAACTATTCCTAGAGATTAAGTGACTATTTTTCAAACAGTCAAACGTGCAAATGCTCCGCTTGATTGTGTTTTTGATGATTGTGCATCTGACCTTTTGAAAGTCTTTTATTCAGAAGGGGAAGGGTGTGTATGTAGATTCTCATGTGTTAGAGGTAGGAAGCTATTGAAAAATACAGAACTACCAAGGATCTCTCTCTCTCTTTTTCTTTTTGCTCTGGATTTCTTAAATTTATTTTACAGTCAAGGAATATTTTTGAAGTATGTTTGTGGCTGAAGCTACAGAAATAACATAAGCTAAGTCTGCCTGCTGCACAGTAGAAATATAGTCAGCTGTAGCTGTGAGTTGCCATTTCTCAGCAGAACATACCTTTTTTGGTTGAAGTCATATTCTGTAACATAAAGTTTATACAGCATGAGGAAGATTGCTTTGTTAGAAAATAAATCTAACTTCTGTTCATTTCTACCACTTGCTATCTTCCTCTTTGCAAGCGGAACATGCATAAAATAAACAATTAGGGTAACTTCCACCCAAACAATCTAAAAACAATCCATTACAATGAAAATATATCAAGATTAAATAGTCTGGGTTTGATATCTTTTATTTGGAAAATACCTGATTTTGTCTGTTATAACTGATTGCCTATCACAGTTAAGAGTGAGCATTGAATCTGACTGACTTATTTGCAAGCTATTATATTCTGTTTATCAGAGAGGCTGGGTTTAATTTCTGTGTCAAAAGTAAAATTACAGCATTAGCTACTTGGGAGCATCTGGACCTTGCATGTAGTAAAGACATGGAGGAAAAGCCAGTATAGAAAAAAGGCAGTGAAATGCCCTTTTGTCTTGCTGGTTTAGCTTTTGCAAAAGCTAACTTATGAAGGGTTCTGCATTGCAATAGAGACGGGGTATTGGTGAAACCATTACCTTTGATGTAATGATATAAAAATTGAAGGATGAATGTCTAGTAAGATAAGTACTTCTCAGCAGGTTTGTAAGCATGAGGCGAAAGTAATACTGACACAGTAATTGCAGTGGAGTCACATTGCTTTCTTGTAATTGATTTTCAGCATTCCAGAGGTAATAGTCTATTCAGAATATAGAAGGGTAATGTAGTGTTTAATGCATTACAGCATTTAGCTATCTCAACACTGCAAAGTTAATGGGTCCAGAATTCTGGGAACATAAGTTTTTGAATCTTATAGGTAATGTCTCTTAGGTTTTGGAAACGGAGAGTGCTGAATCATGAAAACTAGGAAGAAATTCTGAAAGCCCCTCACTTTTTTCCTGTTTTGTAGGAATTATGTCAATATAAAACGTAAGTTAACTTAAAATATATAATATAAACAAACATACTAACTTAAAATATATAAACACTTATGCCAATTAAGAGCAGAAACAAATCCATCCCTGGGGTAAGTGCCATGGAGTTACATCAGACATTAATTAGGTACAATGGGTTTAGTGTAAAAAAAGCAGTTTTTCCTTCAACATTGCTGTTTTTTCTTGTTTCTGTCATTAAAAATAAGAGGTATACATACGTTGTGTGTCACATTACAGGCAGTTTCCTACCTTCTGCTCTCACTGACGTAGCTAATACAAATAATGCAAGTGCACAATGATAGATGCAATTTACTATGTACATGATAACTTTGACAAAAAACAGCAGTCTCGTCCTATTTCTCAGCATTTCAGAAAAGAGCTTTTGAGAGTGCTGTATTGAAGTCTCAAATTATGAAGACTTTGTTACCTTTACAGAATTGTGTACAATCAGTTGTACTGTCCTAGATAAAATGTCAAAAGTAACCAGATGCAAAAGTACATTTGTCAAAATACATTAAACTTTTTTATGATGCAATAAAATTATTTCTTATTCCATTTGTTTACTCACAAAACTTGGTAATTTTACCAGGGGAGCTTCCTGCAGTTTACTGTTGGTGCAAATTAGCAAGAGCCAACTGTATTTGTGAGTATGAGATTCACATAGAGAATGGAATTATTTGACACTGTTAATCCTCACAACGGTGTTAAGAGGCCACATCCAATACTACCTATATGGCCCTGGGGTTATCACATGGCTGCAGCTCTATGCTGATTGGGCCGTCGGTTGGGAACCAGTACTTTTGTGCCAGTGAGTTCTATGGATATCAGAGGATGACAGTGTGTACTAGTAATGAAAGATTAAAGAAAAAGGAGCAATAAAATCCTTTCTTTCACTTTTCTCATCTAGAAGTTCCAACTTCCCTTTTCTCATTTAGAATTTCAGATTTCATTAAATAATTAGTACAGTATTTCTTGTGGGAGCATTGAGAAAGTCAACAAAGATTTCCCATTAGGCAGACCTGGTTGTGATATCTCTGTTTAAGGTTGCACTTCCTATTTTAACCCCCTACTTTCTGTTGTTTATAACCTTGCCAAAACTTTAACCATTTAAGTTGAAATTTTCCATGCTTGCTTTCTGCCTCAGACTGAATTTTGGGGGGAATTTCCAGCAAAAACAGTTTAGCTGTTTCTGAGAACCTCATTAGAGAAAAATAGGTAGTTTTTCCAATCTTATTTTTTTTTAAATGTTTCTTTGACGAGTTCTAGCGCCTTTATGCTTTGAGGAAGGAGCTTGAAATTTAGCAGGCGGATGGTCCTGGGGTCTGGGAAATGTTTTGCTGTCTCTTTAACAAGCCATCCTGACCTGGTTTAGTTTTAAGCTTCTGAAATTACTGAGCATGTGCAAATAGCAGAGCTTTTTAGGGGCTGCTAAAATCTTTTAGCATTCTGTCTAAAGCACTGTTAGCTTTGTGGTACAGACTTTCAACTGTACTAAGCATGCACCAGCACCGTGGAGCTCTTTCCCTTAATCTTATTCCATTGTTACAGTTAGAGAATATTATCTACATTTAAAATGCTTTATTAATTTGTTTTTTGATTTATTGAGTCATTTATTGATTCTTGAAAAAAGAAATAGTAAACAGAGAAATATGTTAGTGTTGATTCCATTAGTACAAAAATATTAGACTACTTTGCACACATTAATTTGGATAACAGTTCTAATTAATAGAGGTTACTTTTTTTTTGGTAGGAAAATGTGTTCTAAAATTGACCTTTAAGCTATTGGCAAACGCTCTTGCCTTTGGGCACAAAAGTCATTCTGAGTATGTCTACTTTTTAGCTGGGCATGAGCTTTTCAGCCTGGGGAAGACAGATTCACACTAGCAGGGTGTGAGCTAGCATGCTAAAAATAGCAGTGTGGTTGTTGAGGCTTGGGCTCTCAAGACTGGGGGGTTTGGTGGGTTTGAGAGTCGGAGCTGCAGCCTGACCAACTAGTCCACAGTGCTATTTTTAGCACACTGGCTGGAGCCCTACTAGTGTGAGTCTGTCTCCCTGGGCTTTGGATGCTCTCTCCCAGCTGCAGCATATTCATACCTTAAAAAGGGCCCAATTCTCTCCTCAATTTCTGGTGCAGTTTCTAAAGAAATCATTGGGAGTGGCATCCCTCTATTTGAGGGGAGAATTAGGTCTCTGGGGTCCAAGTTCCATGCAAGAAGTTTGGTTCATAACTTGAGACTGCTCCTGTGCCATATAGTACTGTTCAGGTGGAAATTAAAGATTGCATCGCACTTTCCTCAATACTTAAAAACTATAGGAAATAACTAGAAATCTTTCCAACAGTATCTGTGTTTGTCAGATAGGACTGTTTTATCCAATGCCCTGAACCTGCACCAAGAAACGTGGGTGTACCCCTGCACTAGTGGGAAATGGGGCTCTGTCTGGGCACAGGAGTCCATCTGCATTGTTCTGAGTCTAAGGTTGGGGCCCAACAGTGTTTGAATTGCTGATGGCTGCATAATAGATGCTGCATTGGTCTACACAACCACTGCACTATAAGGGCCTGATTTTCATTTACACTAAGCCCTGGTCTACACTTACCTGGCAATTCGGCAGCAGTCGATGGGAGTTATGCAAACTATGCAGAGTAGCTTGCGTAACTCCATTGACTGCTGTGCTTCCTTTCTGCGCGGCGTCTTCACTACAGAGCGCTGATGGGAACTGCATTCCCGTTGGCACGGTGCTATGCCACTTGAGGGGGTGGTTAACCAGCATCGACTTCTGGATCAATTGAGCGGGTCTTCACTGACCACTCATTCGATCCAGATAGATTGATCTGATAGCGGCGACTTTGCCGCCATCGGTAGAGACATACTCTAAGGCCACTTTAAGCTGCTCTGGAACTGTGATGGGGCCTTAAAATGAGACTATCAGTTATATTTACATTACACTCACTTTAAGGCTCGTTTACTCTGTATACTACATATTTTAAAAGGGCCTTACTGAAAATGAGAATCAGGCCCTTAGTACCTAATGCATTTTCATAAGCACTTTTGAATACTTTGCATGTGAAAAGCTCTGTATAAAATTAAACATCTATTTTAATGCACTTTCATATTTTGTTTTATAAATATAATTTATCAATTCCTTTTTTAAAAACCCCCAGAGTAATCACGATAGAAGTACTTATAAAGACAGTTCCTTCTAGCATATGTATACTTAGGATGTTACTAACATTTCCATTATTAATTCCTGTTTCCAGAGTTTTTAAAGCCATTATAATTCCCTGTGAGCTGAAACTTGGTATAGAAAGTCTCAGCCCGGAGCACTTTTTTCTTTATTCCCCAAGGGATAGAGACATCAATCCCTTCTCCTGGTCTTTATAGCACCCTAATTTTTTCTATTTTGTTCTCTCTGTTCCTTTTGGATATTTATACCATTGTCTGTGTAATGTAGGCCTGAGGGATATGTGCACTCCCACTGGTTCTTACTACTCAAGTTTCTGTTTCTGTGTCTGCATGCCGGGTATGTGATTCTTACATTGTGGCTCTGCAGAGACAATGTAGTGTGCCCTAGTTTTTTCCACATTACTTTTTGTATTTTCTCCTGAGAAGCCCTATGCTCCAATAATTCTTTTTGGTGAAGGTGATTATACATGGCTACCTCTTTAATATACACTGCTTTTTCAATCAACTGGAATGTGTCACTAGGGGATGACATAGGTTACCTGTTTGGAATGCTTTTAATATTGAATGACTTTGGTTTATATTTATAATTTAAAAGGATGTAAAATTAAAAATAAATACTGAGGACCTGATTTTTCCCTGATATAAACAGGTGCATCTTAACTGAATTAAATGGAGTTGAATTTAAAATGTTGCAGGTCTGTAAGTAGTCTGTAATATGGGCAACTCCCTTCTAATATATATTGGAAACTTGAAAAAAAAAACACACCTAAAATACTGAAATCTGAAAACTGTATACTCTATATTTCCATTACATAAGTAGTCCCTTTGATTCTCAGTCCTGCTGCTTTTCATTCTGATTTTTATTATGGATCGGGAACAGGGTGGCTTAGATTCTCAGCTGCAGCAGTGAAGGCTTCTGCCAAAACCTAAGTTGCTAGATAAAATTAGATGAGTGGTAATGGATTATGAAGTCTTTCACATGTGGGTCCTTGATTAAACCTGGCATCAGTAATGACTGAAAATAGTTACCAATTTACTATGCGTTGTATGGAATATGTGAAATTCAATCTAGTTCCTACTGGTGAAAACCATCACCACAATATTACCTGGCAACATGATGTTAAAATTGAAGCAGCCCACAACTGAATTGGTATCAAGACTCCTCTATCCTTTTAGCCCTAGAAGTGTCAAGGAGCCTCAGCAGGGCAATATGGGAAAGATTGGATTATTACCTCCCATGCTGCAGTGGATAATGGTAGACTAGAGATTTAGCATTCTGTGGATTAAGCTTTTAGTTCTTTTTAGTTAGCATTTATTCAGTTAATTTTTTAAATCAGACTTCAACTGGTACATTTAGTATTCTGAAACATTTAACAGTCAAATGTGTACCACTGCTAGCATGAATTCACAACTGTTACAGTTCTAAATAATGTTGCCACTCTTTATAAAAAAAAAATCTAGTACCTTCCATTTATTATAGTTGTAAGTGGCTAATGTATTAAGGCTGAAATTCCACTTTTGTTGTAAACCTGTGTTTCACATCCTTAAATATCTTTCAAAATATTTTAGAGGTGAAACTTCATGTTTGCAAGATTGCAGTTAGCACAGATCTGGGGGTTAGGACAGGTCTGGCAGTCACAAGATCTCTTTCTGTACCTGGCACTGATTCACTGTGTGATCTTGGTTAAGTCCCAAATTTTTAATTATCTCTCCTAATTTTGAGTGCCCAGCTTGTGATAGCTGGGATCTGGTTTTCCGATATTGGGTTTCTGCAGCTCCCTCTGACTTCAAGTGGAGTTGTGGGTGCTCAGCTCCTCTGAAAATTTGACCTTAGATGTCTACAGCTGAGCATCCAAAAATGGAGGCCTGCAAAATTAGAGGCCACTTTTGAATGTCTGCCCCTAACTTTCTCTGCTAAAATTTCTCTTTCTGTAAAATAGTTATAATAGTCATCTGCTTTATAAGTATATTGTGAAGGTTAGTTAACTGTGTCATTTGTAAAGCACTTTGAGATCCTTGGTTGATAGGCTTTATAGGTGCAAAGTAGTCATATATATGGTGTCAACTAAAGATTTTGTGTTAGTGAATATCTGACTTTTGTTAAACAATAAAGATTTATATGAAAATGTTAAAGCATTTATAAATAAATAGGACTTAATCCTCCATGCCACTGTCTTAAATGCAAGTTCCAAACCATACATGAGGAACACATTGAGCCCTAATGCAATATTTTTCAAGTTAGTGTTATCATGAAACAGAGACAGTCCCATAACTTTACATCTCTCTTTACAGGGATTACTCAATGATTCTTTGCTATAAAAACTGAAAAAGATAACAGAGATATGCTCACTGAGGACTATTTATTATATTTAGTTCAAAACAAGCGGGCCCAATCTTGTACTCTTTTTAGGGCAAAAATCTCCTTTTTTTGTCTGAATAAGGACTGGGCTAGAATAAAGTGTAGGGATCAGGTCAGAAAAGTACAGTTTCTTTTGTCTGCCACTGTTTGTTTAATTACATACGGCCCAACATTGCAACCCTTATTCATGTTGAGTAGAAGTCAGTGGGATTCACGTGTGATCAGATGGTTCATGTGCATGTTGCAAAACTGGGACCTTCATAGTGTGAGTAGAGAAAAGTTACAGTTGTTAGTCATTTAGGGGCAAATCCTGCTGCTGCCTCCACATGCATAAAGGATTGTCTGGCAACAGAACTGATGCAGGTTTGGTTAACAGGAGCATGAAATGGCAGTATTTGAGGGCATGAAGGAGATGAGCATCTATGGTGTGGATCCCCACTCTTGTTGTTTTGGCAGTGGTTGTTGGTGCCCTTTCATCCCACTTCCTACCACTGCAGATTTTCAGCTTCCCAAACTAATCCTTCTTTATCTTTCTACTTCTCATCCTTTCTGTTTACAAGTGTTTAAATGTTTTGTTGGACTGGGGACTAGCTCCACTAGTTCGCTAGGGGATCACATGTGCAGAGTGCATTGCACTAACATTAGACACCCTAATATTTAGAGTTGTTTGTGTATTAGTCATGTCTGCACACCTGGATTTAAAGGAATGTAATATAGTAACATTTTCCTTTACTAAAATTATTTTTCATGTGCAATTCCAGCCCGCTATAACACGCAAAATATAAATTAGTAGAAGTGTGTGCAGTCATTGCAATAAGGTTGCCATGAACAGCTGACTTAAGGCAATTCTGGATTCACTGCCACACAGCAAGTATACTCATTGTTCCTTTTTTTTTTTTTTTTTTTTAGTGTTCAAGGAAGTTATTTCATGTAATTAACAGATATAACTTTATCTGGGACCTATGTGTTTGCTGTATTCACCTGGAGCTGTTTAGTTTGTATATTTAGATAATCCACATATCATATCTATTCAGATACTAATTGGTGGATCACGTTCAGTCTTTCAGAGAAAGAAAGACTGAACACTCACTAGTGGGGAAAAATTTATCCACCCATTTCTCTTAGCATCTGAATTTTCCATTTCCATTCTCAGGAGGAAAGCATTAGGGGAGTAAGCAATTTTTGTTGGCTTAACAAACATGAATATGAACGAAGAAGTGTTCATTTTCTCTCATATGTAAAACACCTAATATAATTTTGTACTCCATTTAAAGCATGTTCCACATGGATCTGAATTCACTGTTGATAGCATAGATCACCTATAGTGTTTATATATGGTCTTGCAAATATTGTATCCTGAGTTTAGAAAGTAGTCTATTATTAGGCATGCTTTTAACCATCTCAAATGGTCAGATGCCATCCTCTGTTTATCTGTGTGAAGGGAGACTAAAAGCCCATGGACCTGGACTAAGGAGTGGGAAGAAAGGACTTTGTAGGATGCTTCCATCTTGCCAGAGAACTCATGGAAGCCTTTCATATTTGCTGTAATAGATTTGGCTTCTGCTGTTAAGAGTGGGCAGGGCCTGGCCACAGTACACACACATTCTGCAATATTCTCCATTTACAGCAAAATCCTTGGGGAAGGGGCAAACCGGTTCAAATTGTTGCTGACCAAATTAGCACTAAGGCCAGAAGGGACAATTAAGATATTCTTGTCTGACCTCCTACATAACACAAGCCATCAGACCTCATCAAGTAAATTCTGTATCAAGCCTATATCTTGTGGTTGAGTTAGAACATATTTTTAGAAAGACATCAAATCTTGATTTAAAGACTTCAAGTAATGGAGAACCTTCCATATTCCTTGGTTCCAATGGTTCATTACCCTAACTGTTAAATTCAGACAATAAGGCACACATTTTTATGTAGCTTCAACTTTGTCGTTGGATCTTGTTTTGCCTTTGTCTAATAGATTAAAGAGCCCACTGCTATTTGAAACTTTTCCCCAATTGGGTCTTTATAGACCATGATCAAGTCAACTCTTAACCTACTCTTTTATAAACTATATAGATTGAGCTTCCCAGAACTGTCATTGTAAGGCATGTTTCACAGACCTCAAATCATTCTTATAGCTGCTTCCTGAACCCTTTCCAATTGTCTAACATCCTTTTTGAAGTGTGGACACCAGACCTAGAGCCAGTAATTCCTACAATGGGCTCACTAATGCCATATACAGAAGTAATACCACCTCCCTACTCTTACTCATTCTCCTGCTTATACACCCAAGAATTGCATTAGCCCTCTTAATTGCAGCATCCCCAGAGACCCCTTCTCTACTACCTGGGAAAAAAAAGCCAGACAGCTGAAAGTCTGCAGGCTCTAGAGGGTTCTGACTTTTAATGAAACCCTTAATATCCATGCAAACCTCTGAGAATCTGTGGGCCAAATCCCCTGGCACTTCTGGGGCAAGGGCCAAGATAAACCCTCTCTCCCAGATGGAAGAATTAGAAGGGAACCTCTCAAGTAAAAAGATGCAGTTTTTATTTTCCTCAGAATTATTCGCAGGAGAAAATTGTGCCTAAAATCATGTTGCAGTGGAAGGTATACTACAGCAATTACTACTTCGCATTGATTCAGAAATATCAAAATGACTTATAAAAGGTTGGCAAGTAATATTATTCCCTTTTAGTGTATGGGAAAACTGAGGACAGACAGATTGTGAGCCAAATTTTCAAAAGTGGCCTTTAATTCTGAATGCTTCCTTTTCTGACTGCACAACTTGAGGCACATTGGTGCTGATTTTCAGAAGTGTTGAACGCCTAGAACTCCAGTTGTGAGCAGCTGGTGTTCAGGACCTCTGAAAAGATACTATGTTAATGGGAAGAATCATATAAGTACCTGGATAACTTGGAAATGAGGGCTTAGCTGTTTGAAGTTGGATACCCAGAGATAGACACGTCCAAAATTAGAGGCTACTTACAAAACTTGGTGATGTACCCAAGGTCTCACAATCAGTGGCAGAGTCAGAAAGAAAGCACAGGATTTTTTTTATTTTTTTACTCCTACTCATGTTGCCTCCCTTTAATGTCTTTCCTGCTACAATTCTACTCAGCAGCAGATGTTCTATCATGTTTCTGCTTTTTTGTTGCAATGCACTGGTGCTTAGCTTCTGAATTACACCTTTAATATTGCCTAAGTGAGCTGCATCCCAAATGGTGTACATCTTAGGTCAAATGCTGATTATGCCTTTGCTGTGGTGGGCCCTAAGTTGTGGAATGCATTCCCCATTGGCACCTATTTCAATCCATTACCCTCACAGGCCTATTTTAAATATATTATGTATTTTTCCCCAGTTTCTTTTGTATTACTTTTATATAACCATTGTTGACCTCTTATGTTTTATGTGTCTATACCCTTATGCTTTCCCCATTTTTTCCTAGGCAGCCATTGTTTTAAAGTGGATGCTTTTATTCTATTTTCTCACTGTATTTTTATGTGTTTATTTTGTCTGTGTACCCCAATTAAAAAGAAGTACCTGTCCCTTGCTCTAGGTGGTTTTTGACAATCCTTAAATATACAATTGCGAAAGAGACTCTTCCTATAATCACCCTTCAACCATTAATTGTGATAGTCACAACAACCAACAATAAAATTGCAGCAAAAACATATTTAAGATCTTTAAGCTGTTTGGCCAAAGCCTTACTATTCCTTCGTAGCTAGAGAAAACAACACGGGCCTTGCAGTGTGAACATTTATTCATTCTGGCTATTTCAGACACCCAGGGAAGCGGAGTGAGTTCCAAAACTGAGGAGACCTCATGATTAACACCCTGCCAGTTGTCCCCTCTCTCTTATACTAGTGGGTCTCTAGCTCAGGTGCCCCCACTGGTAATTGTGACAATATAATACAGAGAGTGAGATGGTGTCTTCAGTAAGTACAGTCTAAGATAAGTAGGGCTTTCCAGGTCAAAATCAACATTTTAAATTCTACCTAGTATTTAACAGGTAGCCAGTGTAGATCTAAAGCCATGAGTATAATGTGCTTATGGTAAGATACCTAAATGAGCTGCTGAACCCTGCACCAGCATCAGTCTCTGGGTAGATTTAAAATGTAGTCCCTTCTAGAGCATGTTTAATCTAGAGGAAACAAAGGTGTGGAAGATAACTGCAAGGTCTAATTCTTACAGAAACAGTTTCAAATTTTTAGCTGCATATAATGGGCAGGGCATGTAGGGGACAAATAATCTGATTTGATTGTAGCTGCTGCCCGATCTCCTGATAGCTTGGAATCTAGCCAGGCTCCTAGATTATGTACCTGTTCCACAGACGATGGGCAATTTGCCTCATTCAGACAGGCAGAAATTATCTTTGCCATCTTTTCTGGTTGTTTCCTCAAACAACCAACATCAGTCTAGTCTAAGCAGTTCATCCACTAAGGAAATTGACTACTCTGGTACTCCTATTCCAAACACCAGATCAAGAGTGCTGCCCATCATATGAGTTGATCCAGCAACCATATGGCATAGACTCACCATTGTCATTGTGACCCATCCGTGCCCAGGGTAGCCCACTGATAATGCCAAGGGCAGGCTGTAAAAGGAGAGCAGATTTTCCCAGCACTGGTGGGTGACTCTGAAGTCAGACTTCCGAACCAGCCATAAACTGGTTATCAAGAAGCCACTATGCAAATACACTCAGTCCCCTTTACTGCATTTCAGTCACTGGCTCCCAAACTGCCATTTGGTCCAGTAAAGAGACCAGTTATTTAAACTCTATGTTCTTTACTCAAAAGATTCCCTCTGATCCCAAAGGACCAGCCACAGTACCAGTTCACTATAAGTTTGGATCTTACCCAAAATACCACGCTGCCAGCCAATCCTTTAGTAACTAAAACTAAAGGTTTATTATAAAAAGAAAATAAGAGAAATGTTAGAAGATTAAAGCAATCAGATACATACAAATGATTTGAAAGTCCATATATATCAAGTTTCTAGAAGAATTGTGGAGTTGCAGGCTTGTGTAGTCCCTCTGGTGTACATCCAGTACCTGGATGGGTCTAAGTCCTTCAGTTCAGTTGCAAAATGAATTGATCCAGAGGCGGGTAGGTGTGTGTCCACAGCTGGACAGGAACAAAACGAAAATGGTTTCTGTGGCTTGATCTTATATACCTTCTGTCTCTGGCCATGTGGCTTGTAGGCCTTACAGGAACTAAAATGGAGTCCAGAGTCACATGGGCCAATCCTGGTATCTCTTCAGGTATGCCTTTAGTTCCTCCTGGTCCTTTTGCTTCTGTAAAGGTCTTGATGGGCCATGAAGCAAGCTATTGTCCTGCCGCCTCTCTGTCTGGGGTGTGTCTTATACAGCATAGTTTGAAATACAGGGATATCAAAGATCATAATTTCTCTCTCACACATGAACACAAATATTATCTTCTTACTCAGCACATTATAACCTTTCTAACAGTACCTGACATGGCATGTCTCACATGAATCACTATGATTTTGACATATTGATGTCAAATAACACAATCCCCCACCCCCCATCCAGCCAGTGTGACAGTCGTGATGGCCATAAACTCCTGAGCTTATTCAGAGAACTTGTCATCCACAGGAAAATGGATGTCATCTCTTACTATCAGCTTCAGTTTCTCTAAAACCACTATGGTTAGCAACCTTAGCAGCTCCTAGACGGACTCCACTGTACCGCAGGGTGAGTGACTAACACCACTACCTTTCTAACACTATTCCAGGATGCTCAGATGAGAAAGAACCTATATATGTGATTAGTTTTGGAGGGGATTTCTTGCATTTTTCATTGAATGTAAACAAAACAGTTACACCCTGCTGATTTTCCTTCACTTCATGTTGGCACTGAATACTCAGGTGGCATGGAGTATTGGTTCTGCAGTATCATCCAAACAAGTCTTGGCAATATATGCAAAGTTAGGGGCCTAACCTTCACTAAATCCTAAATCATAACTTCATTCAAAGTTGAACCTGCATTAATCGGCAGGACAATAGAACAAGATCATTGTCCACTGACAACCTCTCCTTTTGAGAACAATTTTGGTAAAGCCAAAAAAGTCAAAGTCAAACATCGCAAGAATATTATGTTTTTTCCCTGCTTTGTCTCCCCTATCCCACTATCATGGGGCTCAAGATACCATCCCCTAGGCCTCCAAATCCCAGCCTGGAGCACCATTGCTCCACCTCCTGGGCCACCCTAAAACAACCACTGAAGGGTCCCAGATGCTGGAGCTAGATCCGAAATGCAAAACTCAAAGCAAAAAGTAAAATACATTTTGATGTTATAATTCCCATCCAAACAGTAACATCATTTTCAGTATCAAGAGACTATTTACCCCTGACTCCCATCCCCAAGCAAGTTCACTACCCCAAAAAGGGAGAAAACAAAAAGAATAATTTTTGTGTGTTGTACTATTTATTGTGAATTGTTATACATTATTCTGAGTGCCTCGCTCGTAAGTACAGGGAGACGCTTCAGAAATAAAACTAGTATTAATTCTGAAAGGACATAGGGTAATCTTTTTTTTCCTTGTATTATGTGTAGTATAATCACCTGCTTCTTCTACTTGTCAAATTTTGAGCTCAAGCACATTAATTATATGTCCATAAGAACTTTTCGATAATCCATAATATAGAGGAGGTTTACATTTGTTTTTGAAATAAGAATCTTAGTTGTGTCTTTAAAACTACAGCTAATATACTAATCATTTAAAAGTTTAGTTTAGTTTTTTTGTCTAGTTTTAGATTAAAATTATATGTATGTTTGGCAAGGCTTTGTATTAAAAAAATAAAAAAGAAAGAAAAGCAAAAGAAATCACTGTTTAATTGGCGCTTTAGAGCAACAGCTGTAAAACTTGCTTGGTGTGTTCTAATTGCCATGAATAATAGATGGATGCTTTGGAATGTTTTAAGACAATAATTACATTCCAACCAATTGAAGTGCAGTTGTTCTAAAACTAAGTCTGTACTCAACCAGTTAGAGAGTTGTGTATCACAAATAGCAGGCATGGAGAAATATACCAATGTATTCAAGGAAGAGCTATCCTCAGGAGCATGAGTCTCCCCAAGAAAAGACACCTCAAGGATAATAAACCTCAAGTGCCATATGATTTGAAATGGTCATTAAACACAAAGTTTATATATAAATGATGGAGCACAAGCACCAGTTTTCTGATCTCTTCCTAACATGGCCAAACCCGGAAAAATATGTTTTCACACACAAGTAGTGTGTTTTTATTTTCAAGTCCTATTAAATGTGGCCAAAAACATTTTTAGTTTTCACTCTTCAGTATACTTTCCCATCCAAAAATCTCTACTTAGCACTGAGTTAAGGCTGTTAGACTGCTGAGCCCATCAACAAAAAACATGAAAAATAAGGAAATAAGCAGTAAGTCATTCAAGAAACTTCCTACATTCCACTCATCGAATCCCTTTCTCAACCTCAGCTACCTCCCTTCCATTACCCACATATCTTCACCCTCACCCTGAACAACGAGCCTTAACTTTGCCATATTTATTCATTATATATTCATGTTTTTATGTGATAATTAATAGTGGGTTTATGTTGCTTTCATACGTTAGTCTACATAGTTTTGAATGTGGTTTTGTGTTAGTTTGTAACTGTGGCATGGTATCAGATTCCATGTTGGCTGTGAGGTTTTTATTTTAAAAATATTTTAAGTTTTGTGAATGGAATATATGATGGTAATTGTTTGAAATTAGGCACTAATTTTTATGTGGAAATATCAGAATGTGGTATGTTGGCATATTATATTTATGAACAGTTAAGTTTGAATGTTGGTTGTTCAGGGGAATGAAGGAGATGTGGATTACGTGTGCTGGATGGAAAGTACTGAATGAGGAGTGTAGTTGTGGTGTTGAATGAGTTTGCAGTGTAGGATGATGTAGACTAGGACTAGCAATCTTAACTCAAAGTTAAAATAGTCTTTTGTGCTGGAATGTCCCAATTTTTAAAAACGTTTCAATATGATAGCTATCCATGTGAGCAACTATCAATACTGATACGTAAATCCTTTATTTGCCTTCCCATCATAACCCTCTTATACTTCTTCACAGCTCAGCTTCCCCTTTTGAATCCTGTAAAGCTGAAATATTTTCTCCCATATTATTCTGTGGAGCTCTTGTTTCCACCATGTCCGATTATCTTCATATCCTCACCCCACCAGTATCCCTGCTTCATATCATGGCCCCTACTTTCCTACTACCTTCAGCTTTAATTGTTGATCTGTCTATACATCTGTATGTAATTGTATTTATATATATTTCATATTAATATAAATTTGCATCTAAAAGTTGTAGAAGTAGGGAAAGAGGAAATATGGTGACTAGTTAAGATGTTGGGAGAGCTCATAAAGGAATAGAGCTGTATGGAGTCATAGGAGTGACCAGTGGGGCGATGGGGGCCAGGAGGTCTGGATGTGGTCTCAAGGAATAGGCATGCGTGATGGGGGTATGAGGCATATCTTTCAACCGTCAAAGCCCCATGTATGCAATGCAGTGTGACAAAGACCCAAAATTAAGGACACGTGCAGTAGTAGGTTTATGGGGGTTGTAGTGGGATGAGAGAGTATGTAGGAGTGAATGGGGATGTGGGAGACAGGGGCAGTAGGGGGTGAAGAATAGAGAAATGAGACTTGAGTGCTGGGGGAGATCTGTGGATGGAAAAGAAAGGGTATTTGGTGGTATTTCATCAGACTCTATTCCCCCCTTAGCTTAAACCCTACTTTTTCACCCCTTCACAGCCCTTCTTCCCCTACACCCCCCAGTTCATCTCACCCCCACGTCTTCACATTCCTGCACACCTGCTAAAGCTTCCTGCCCACACCATGTCTTCCCAAAGATTTCCCCTGCGCGTCCACAACCTTGCTCTGTTCTGTTCCTCTCATTTCTGAGCCCCACTACTTCTCTTTGTTCCCTGTGATGGTTGAAGAAGTTGGTGGAGCCACGGAGCAATCAGGATGTGTACTGTGGGGAATCTGGGAAATAAAATCTTGATTGGGGCAACCAGGATGTGCAGGCAACCTCAGCATGGAGGAACCACATTGTCACTTGAAGGTCTTCCCTAGCACTGCTGGCTCTGCTCCCTGGTGCACTAATGCACAGTGTGGACATGGGAAGCTCTTGATGTAGTGATACCTCAGTACAGGGACATCCAATAATTCCCTTTAAAAAAGAGAGAAATTTTAAATGTTTTAAATGTTTCCTTCTGCAAAAATCACTCCGAAAATTCAAGTCTTCTGAAAAGTTACTGTTAAATCTGAAACCCAAATCCAAACTTTGACGTGTAGGACAGTGAGATTTCAGTTCGGCTTTAAGTGAAAATCTCATTACTATCTGAATTATGTAGTCATTTACAGCTTCTTGTCTTTTATTATAAATACTACTGTGTAAGCCAAATTCCACTCTGAATGGGTTATTCCTTGCAGAGGGAAGTGGGAAGTCCAAATGGGCACAGGTTTGCATTTACATTGGCTTCCTCGTTTATTTATTTTTTTGACATGAGACCCCTACCAGAAATCATTTGACCCTTCTCCCTTTCTTCTCACTTTGCACTGCCCCTTCACTACCTGTGGCACACTAATGGTCATGCTTTGCAGGATTGTGGAAAAGGATCTGGTACTTCATGTTTCTGTACCCTTCCAAAGCCAGGTTCTCCTCTGTTCACCAAATCAGAAGAAAACATGGGGGCCTATATTTGGAGCCAAATCCAATAGTTCTTAATCATGCAAAAATCCCATTGACATCAATAATATCAAATGGGATGTAATTAATGGAAGAGTTTGGCCCAACTGGCTTTTTGCCTGAATAAGAACTCAGAGCCAGGATGTGTGCTTCATTTTAGGGTGGGATAACTCAAACCATTAAAAATAACATTAACCACATCTACATTTAAAATCTGGACATTTAGATACTGTCTGTATATTAATTAAACATATAATCTGGTCCTTTGTTTCTCAGAGAGGTTTTACTTATATCACTATAAGCATTTCTTTGAAATTGGTTATTTTATATAAAAACTGAAAATAAATATTTTCTGGGACTTATCAAATAATGAAAAATAGTGTTGCCAGACAAAGTTGCCAGATCATGGCCTCTAATCTCTAAAGAGCTTTAACAACATTAATTTTTCAAAAAATAATTTTGTCCACAGCCTATAAACTCTCTTCCATTTTTTTGTAAATTACTCATTTATGAAATTACTTTAACTCTGAAATAAAAAATTTTGAAAATTAAAATTTCAGACGAAAAAGGAGAAACTGGTCTTTAAAGTTATTTTATTTTTATAATGTTACCTATAAATCTTTTAAATGTAAAAGTCAAGGCCCAATCCTCAAAGAGAGATTTTTGTAAAACTTGCAAGATCATATCCTTATTTTATTTTTAAAAGAATTTATTTTAACATTGCTACTTTGTTCTGAAAGAAAACATTTCGGCTCTTTTCAATTGTAATATACATTAAAAACTCAGATTTTAAAAGAATAAAAATCTTATAATTACTACTTTTACCTGAAATAAATAATACAGAATTCAGTATACCAACAAGCTCTGGATCAGATCCTGCATTTCTAGATTACCCAAAACTTTAAAATCAATGGGAATTCTGCATGTACAATGACTTCTGGACTAGATCAGAAAGTCCACTTTCTTACTGTTGTCAGACATTTCTAATGGAACTTGCTTTCAATTAAGGGTGGATTTTTTTTTTTTTTGGAGGGAGGGAAGCACAAATTCACAATTCAATTTTTTTTTAATATAGAAAGGTCAGTAAATTGCAACTTTTAAAGGGAAGGAATGTCATCTCTTTCATGCAGGAACGTGCTTCATACATTTTTAGATCTAAACAAAAATTGGCCAGTATTTTACAACTTAAGGCTGAAAGAAATCTTGGATGCCTTTTACGTGTTTTTTGGGGGGGACAAAGTGTTTTTTGTTTTGTTTTTTAAAATTAAAAAAATTACAACTTTTAACTGAAAGTGAACAGCTCAGCTAATTCTAGATGGTCAGATCTACAGTTCTTACCAAAAAAAACTTTTTTAAAGGACTGAATTTGAAAAATGAAGAGCGGAGTGTTAGAGCCTGGAAAATAATAAAGTGTGTGTGTGGTGGCTGCGTGTCTTTTTCTCGCCCTCTGCTTATTCTTTCTCCTTGGGGCTGGTAACTCCTGCTCTGTGCTGTGCAGTGCAGCGCTCTCTCCTCTCTCTCTCTCTTTCTCTTTCTCTCTCTCTCTTCCCCCCTCCCTGCCTCCCTCCCTTCTCTCTGTCTCTCTCTCTCTCTCTCTCTTACACTGCCAGCCCCTGATGTGATGGCGAAGAAACCCCGTTGACAAGGCAGGCACTGCTTTTTCATGACGGTGAGTTTCCCTTTGAGTGTATTATAATTTTGTGATAAAAATTTCAAGGAAAAAAAAAACACACAACCTCCTTCCTCCCTTCCTTCGGGGAGGGAAAAGAGAGGGGGGAATCTATCTCCAGACAGACAGAAAAGAAAGAGGAGCAAATTAACAACCAGGAGTTGCCAAAACCAGGATATTAGGTTTCAGCCCAGAGAGCTATTGGCTCTGGGGCTATGTATATAAATATATATCTGGAGAGAGCGAGAGGGGAGACGGGGAGGAAGAAGAGGGAGATTTTGGTGGGTGGTTGTTGGGCAGATGCTAATTCACATGGAAATGAAATATTTAATTCTGTTTCAGCGGGGCTGCGGTGGTGGCTGCTGAGGCCACTTGGAAAAAAAAAGTTGTTTCTTAAAATAAAGAGGAGAGAGAGGCGAGAGATAAGGTTTCAGGTCCAGGCTGGTGACTGCAAAGAGGGGAGAGGTTTGGGGTGTTTTGGGTTTTGGTTTTTTTCTTTCCCTCTTTTTGCTGATGCCATGCAAATGCAGGAGAGGAGGGAAAAAATCTCTTAATGAGTCATTGATTGAGCTGGTTTAAAATTAGTTGTTGGTCTTTTTTTTTTTTTTTTTTCCGCCCCCTTGATGGCCATCGAGAGAGGGTAGAAAGAGGAGAGGGAGTGTTGTGTGTGTGAGAGGGAGAGAGGGAGTGTGAGGAGAGAGGGGGATAGAGAGAGTGTGAGAGGGAGAAAGAAAAATAATCTTTTCAAATCTCCTCCCTCTTTTTTTCCCCCCTCGGTTCTTTGCTTTTCTCTAAAGCTCTTTGGGCTGTGAGACACTTTCTTCCTCCTCCTCGCAGGAAAATGGAGACACTTCGTCTCTCTCTCGCCTGGCCGTGTGGGGCTGGGAAGGATTTTTCTGTTTTTCTTTTTCTCTCCTGGCTCGATTTTTCCCCCTCGCTGCCTGCTCCCACCACCCCGAGCCTGTAATTTCTCGGCGTTTGGCTCTCTGCGTTGTGCCGCCTGCGGATTTATTTTTCACCGGTTTTATTGTAGCCACTAGATTCTGTTCCTTTCTCTGCGGTGCCGGCCGAACGTGCCGCTGTTTCTCCTCCGAGGCGTGGGGCTAGCGAGCCCTGGGCGGGCGTGTGATTTTGGGGCGGTGGATTTGGGTTTCATAGCTTTTTCTTCCAGGCTCAGCCTCCCCCTTTACAGCATTTACCGCTCAGCTCGCTTCTCGTGCTCACACCGAATAAACAACCGAGTTCCTTTCTGCTAACCCTTTTCGTTGGGCTTTTTAAGGGCGGTGCTGCGGCATGGTCTGTGTCTGCTTCCGCGGATTATTGCCCTGGACGTCTGAAAAAACCCTCCTTTTTCTGAGCCCAACCCAGACATTGGTGGCATCAGCGAGGGGCTTCGTGGTCACCCTCCCCCGGGGAAGGGGAAAGGAGCTGGTGGGTGCGGGGCCGGGAGGGCGCCTTGCCTAACTCGAGCTGCGTTCTCCGCCAGCCTTGAACAAACCCCTCAAGTCCCAGTTCGGGGGGGTAAAATGGCCTCGCCTGTCAGCGTGGATTCGGAAACCCTCGAGCCGGGGGGGACACGTTCGTGTCTGGTTTTCCGGCGCTGTTTAATAACCGCTGGGGGGGCGAGGGCGAGGCAGGGGTCGCTGAGGCCCTCTGCTGCCGCCCGCCCGGCCGCTCCCTCCAGGAGCTAACAGCCTCCGAATTGAAACGGGGGCCCGGCGCGGCCGGCTGCGGGCCTGCCTGTTCGCTCGCTGCGCCGGGCTCTGCCCGTGTGTGTGACTGACTGGGACGGGGGAGCGGGACGGAGAAGATGGCGCTGCCTCTGGCCGCCTGCCAGGGTTTGTTGCGCAGTTTCACTGTGACTCCTCGCCTCCTCCTCCCCCATAGGCGCCATTTTAAGCCTTGAGTGAGGGCGTGGGGGGGCATCGCTTTGATGTTTCATTCCGCCGTGTGGGACGTCGCCCTCCTGTGCCCCTCTCAGGCCGTTTCCTCTCCTGCTCGCGCCGGCTTCGCAATGCTGCTCGTCCAGGCGAAGAGCGCTTCCTGCCTGACTGAGGGAAACCTTCCCTTCCCCGCCGCCCCTTCGCTGTGCGGAGATGGACGGCTTGTGAAAGCAGCACCTCTCGCTCCCTTGGTGGGGGGAGGTTTGGGGGGGAAGGGATAAAGGTTCACGTTGCTGTGGGTGTTAAGGGAACATGACACGATTATTTATTTTGCTCTGAGTGGATGTCTCAGGAAGGGGCCCTTACAAATCTCCTTAAATTGACTTGAAATCTCTTCCCTTCCTCCCCCTCTCAGATGGTCCCCACAGTCCTTCACTAAGCTGCCAGAGCTAGGGCACCCCCCGGGAGGTATAAAGCACCTTTCAGCTCCTGATGACTCCGGGCGGGAAGGGTGCTCTGTGTCCCATAGGGTCACGATCCTGTTGTTTAGAGACTGCTAGTGGACTTGTTTACCACTGAATCCAAAAAACGTCCCAAATTTGGGGAAGGGAACACTCTCCCTCCTTTGAAATTAAATTTCACAGCAAGACCAAAAGCATTTCTCTCCTTGTAGCGAAGGCTGCTGGCTCAGGCCTTGATGCTGCTAATCAAAATATGGGGTGTTAATAAATAAAAAAGAAATAGGAACAGAGATTTTTGAAATGTCTTGTCACACACATGGCAAATTAAAAATTCGTCATCGCTAGAAAGACTGTAAAAAAACGGCCTTTAAAGAGCCTTGCAAAATTCTGCCTACCCACATGCCTAAGGCAAGTAACCCAGTTGGTGGGTGAGTAAATTAATTTTTGTTATCACCTTCGTGATAGGAATGAGTGAGTATATTTCGTGTGTGTGCATGTGTGCAGGGGGTGGTATATCTTCATGACAGTTTTTAAGGCCAATTTTAAAAGAATTTCCCAATGAGGCTCCCTCCCTTTGCTTGAAACATGGCAGTTCCTTTATGATGAAAGGGGTTTTTTTGGAGAGGGGGAGGGGTTGGCTTTGGAGCTGTGTGTATTTCAGTGAGACACACTTGAAATCTCTCTCCTATTTAAAACAAATAAAACGTCCTCATTCAAATTCTACACAGTTTAAGGTGTACCTGTTAATATGTGTTTTTAGAAAAAGAGTAAAATCTGTATTCAGGACACAGGAATGAACACTGCCAAACTCTGCAAAAGACTACTCAGGCATGTGGAATACTCGTTTGTTTACCTTTGATTTTTATGCTTTTTGATACATCACAGCATGTCCCTGTCAAACTCAGACCTCATTCATTTATGATGGTACTGGAAGATGCAATCATTTGGGATTAATTTTAAGGCATTTTTTTAAAGCCTTCACCTATTGGTGATGAAGGGATTTCAATTGAGTTTTCAATGAGAAATTAAACATTTTCCTCATTTAATTTTTAAAAAAATCTCTCCCTCTATATCAGCTATAATGTCTATAACACATCTTGGTACAGCCCTGTTAATGTGTTTGTTTAATTTTTAAAGACAATCTACATTAATGAGAGGATGCTAAGCTCTTCCAAACTCACTATTTAAAATCAGTTAAGAGGAGTGGAATTCTTTGCTTACATCTTAATTTTATATTTTTAATACATGCAAATGTCTCCCAGAGCTGTTATTTTGCATTGTTTTGCTAAGAATCTTAAGAGTGTGAAGGAGGAGTAATTTTATTAATACTATTGATTATGTATATTATAGACTCTATTTAATTTGTACTGTTTGGGAGTTCCCTTGTGGATTATTGTACTAATTTGTGCAAATTAGCAAGAAAGCAACAAAAATATGATAACAATACCAACGATACTATGTCACTAACTGCTCAAACCTGCAAATGCTTAATACACATGTTTACTTATGTGAGTAGTTCCAAACATTTACAGGATTGGGACCTAAATGTACTAAGGGCATTTTAACAAGTGTAATTTTGGCCTGGCCTATATTTGAAAGTTTTGCTAGCACAGCTGTGTCAGGAGAGTGAAAAAATCACACCCTTAATCTACATACCTGTGTTAGCAAAAGCCCCGGTGTAGCAATACCAGTAAAAAAGTAGTTTTGCTGGAATAGCTGATTTTGTTTGGGAAACTGGTATAATAAACTATATTGGCAGAAGACTTCTTTTGACAGTGTTAACTGCATCTCTTCTAAGACGGCCAACATAGCTATAACCCTAAGTAAGATTAGCGATAGCAGCATAAGTGTAATTTTGCCAGTATAATTGTGTCTATGCTATGGTTCATGCTGGCATAGTTATATAGGCCAGGGATCACACTCTTTTACACCCAAACCAACATGATTATGTTGACAAGAACTTGAGGGTAGCCACAGTTATACCTGCAAAAAAGCCGTTTTGCCAGTGTAGTTTATTTTTGTTTAGGAAACTGGTATAAGCTATACCAGCAAAAGAATTTTTGATAGTATAAACTGCATTTTCACTAGCTTTGTTATTTTCTTGGGATAGTTATGCTAGCATAGCTGTACCAATAAGCCCTTTCTTGTGTAGACAAGGCCTTTGTGCTTGCCTCTCTAATTATACCAGTATAAACAGCAGAATAAAAACCAAACCCTCTAGTGTGGATGTAGTTATCTGCAATTAATTTTTCTAGAGGATTTCCACGTTAGTTTTTCTGGGGCGTTAGTGCAAACTAAGTACTAGTAGTAGTTCACTGTTTTCAAACATTCAAACTGGTTAGTTAATCTGTTAGTTCAATAAGTTTAAATATTACTTGATTTCCAGAACTGGGTAATTGAAGGGTACATAGTTCTATGTTCAGCCTGAGTTAACACCAGTAACGCAATGTTACTTCGTACATTCCTCTGCACTTTAAAGGTGTCCTTTCTGTCTTTTCCCAGATATCTGATTATCATTTTTGTTATTACTCAGGTGTATTGACAGGAATGGCATTGAAAATGTCTGCTCTGGACACTGATTTAAAAGTAAAATAAGTAATAAATTCTGTTCCCAAAATTTTAAAATCTGGGATTGCATTAGGCCACTTTCTCTGTCCAGTATCTTTAAAAACTATGTAAAAGTAGCAGAAGCGTGTGAGATATAGTTATTCTGAACAGCAAATAAATTAAGCCAACTGAAGAAACTGGTACAAGAAATTATTCATAACACTACATTGCAATATAGCAGGTACTGTATGCTATGCTATTGTATATGGTGGTGTCTTGAAATATTCAAGAACATCTCAACATATAATAGAGAAAGAAGTACCAGTTTTAGGCAGCAGCATTGAGAGCTTCAGGAATCTACTCAACAGACTTTAGACAGTAATTTTGTTGACCTTCATCAATGTGCATGTTCTTAAAACGTCAGTGCACTTTTTACAATTTTCACAGTACATCCAAGCATCTATGCATATATTTTGGGCCTTAGTGCATAAAATTCAGACTGATTTCCAATAATTCATTTTAAATGAGGCCTCCTTAGTTTTCTAAGCTATATTAATCATGAATGAAATTTAAGGAATATTTGCATACTGGATAAACTGGCTTTATCTTTTTTTTTCCTTTGTGCAGTGCATATGTTACATTGTCTCTGCACTGGAAGGGCAAGTATGTCACTATATAAGGAGCCGGTCCTCTAAGATGATTAATGCCTCCTGAAAAGGCATTAAAGTGTAGTGGGAGATGAAGACACTTGCAAAAGGCATCCAGCAGCCCACTGGAGGTAGCACTTTGTGTATTCAGTGAGTGATTGTATCTGTGTATGTAATGTATATAACTACTCTGTGATGTATAGTATACATAACATATTATATATCACAAAGTAGTTCTATCTTTTATCAGCCATAGTTTTTCAGTAGTGGGCATTATGCAAATTGTTCTGGTGCAAAATTTAAATTAAACATTTCTTGTCACAGAAGTAACCTGGAGCTCTGGGGCTGGTGGCTTGGAGCTCCTGGCCCCCCACAACCCAGGGCAGCTGGGAGCTCTGTGTCCCCCCGCCACCCGTGGTGGCTGGGAGCTGCAGGCCCATGCTGCTGACAGCTCTGGCCCCGCCCCCAAGGGCTGAAGCAGGAAGTATCACAGAGGTCTCTGGAAGTCACGGAATCGGTGACTTTTGTGACCTCTGTGACATAATCTTATCCTTATTTATTAGACTATGAACAGGAAGTATGTGAGTGGATAGCTAACTGAAAAGGTTTACTGTGCTTTTCTCACATTAGTTTTATTGGCTGGTTTTATTGTATAAAAATGACACCTTGAAAATAATTAATCCATTTTTCTGCACTACCGTCGTCATCAAACTTCATATTCTGAGTTTTAGTACAGTCAATCAGATTCCATAACGTTTACCACTTTTTCCCAATGAACATTCTCTGGCAGTTCCTGGTGCATAATTTTCATGCTAACTGGGATAGGGAAGAGAAATATATTTTAATAATGTTTCCCTTACTACATTTGTGCAAAAATCAAAATTTGCTTCTTGAGAACAAAAGGCTAGCCAATGTGGGGAGCAAAATCCACAGCTGATCATATAAATATATGCCTGCTCAATTTTTGCCAGAGTCAGATAATATCCCCTAATTGGAGGGTTCTCACATTGCCATTTTTAGCAACTGTTGTGGAAATTAAAAAAACCAAAAACATATAGTAATAAGGGTTTGAATATACTCCCCTTTCTTGTGCCTGTATATTTCGGAGTTCAGGCAGATTCCTTGCAGAGCTTCCTTCAACTACATTTAGGGCTTTGTTTGCACTAATATATGATAATGAACACATTGAAATTCTAGTGTAGACAAGGCAGTTTTAGTTTTAATGTATTAGTAGGTCGAGATAAATGCATGATAAAATACACTGCCCCCCATCTCAGCCCCAATGTTGATACCCTCAAGGTAATCTTGACCCCATTGAAATCAGTGAGAGTTTTGCCATCATCTTTAGCAGGGCCAACGATTTCACCCAGGGGTTTGGCCAGTGCAAAGACTGCAAGATCAGACTTCTGTGTTACACACAGCTTTGATATAATAGCGTGAATGAAGGGATAGTCTTGTCCTGAATTTTCTTTCTTCCATTGCTTTGAGTTATGCCAGTCATTTTGAATTTTTTATAACTGTACTAAACCCAAGGGAATAAAATGCCATATACATTTTATCAGAGGAGTGAAATAATTCAGAACCATTACAGTGTAACTAGAATTGCATTAGTCTTCCTTTTCATATAGCTGTTACAGTGACAAATTTTTGTTAAGATTTTGCATAATGAAAATAGTAAATATTATTATAGTAAGAGTGCTATTTAAAATACTGGAAAATAATGTAAATGGAAGTTAGTATGAAATATTTCATGTTGTTGACCTTTGATGGGTCATTTACAGTGAAAACTGTAATTTCAGATATATCTAGATCAGATCCATAATATGTAAAGTCACATTGAATTTAATGAGATTTGTGTAGTATACTTTGTTTAATTTTAATAACTCTTTAAAAGCATACATTTACAAAGTTAAGGAAGTAGCTTACTGTGTGTGCAGTTTGGTGTGTTCCTAACTAAACTTGCCCATTTCCCAATTTTAAAAAACACAAATAGCTAAAGCGATAATTTGTCTTAAGATCTGAAACATTTATAAAGTAAGTTTTGTTCTGGTCCCTCTTAAAACTAAACCAAATCAAGATATCTCATTATTTTGTGAATTTTTGAATAATTTTACCCGACCTTTGCAACAACAATAAAAACGGTGGTATCCAGGCTAAAAATCTGAGAGAAGTTTTAGATTGATGTGATTTGAAATGGATTAATTTATATATATGCATAAATCTTTATCAACACTGGTGCTACTTCAGCCCCCTTTTTATTGGAGAATAAGATGGAAAAGAAGCCTGAAAAAACCAACTCTGATGATGGTAGCGTGTGCTACAGAACTGATTTTAATATGTAACAGGTCATTGGAATTCAAGGAAATAATTTATAAATTGGAGGGAACAGGGAATTTAAAATATTTAAATATAAATTGTGGCCTTGACTTCATGCCTAGTATAAAGTGACATTTTCATTGAAATACAAATAATGTTCAGGGACAGTTTGGGAAGAAGGTATCATATACAACGAGATTTATCAAATTGGGTCCTGATCCTGTGAATATTTTTTGAAGTCAATGGGACTTTAAGCAAATGAAGTTTTTACAGGATCAGGGCCTACCTTAACTTGTGACAAAGCTTCTCCCATTGTCTATATATCTTTCTTCTTTGGTGAAGAGAACAAGCAATAACTTTAGTGCAGTGGATTAAGAAATTGTAGGTGATAAAATCTTTGATTCTGTTTGAAAAGCAGTATTTAACATGTTTAGTGAAGGTTTTTTAATTAGACTTTCAAGTTTGAAAGCAGCTTTTCTTAGAAAGATCTCACATAACAAGGAGCTGCTTGTTTTCCTCTGCTTACACTAGTGGAGAGGAATAAAACTTAGTGGAACTCAAGCTGGGGCAAAGGATCAAGGAGAAGGTTGTAGAGCGTGGAAGCTCATCTGTTGATATTTGTTACAACATGTTTGGGGATCTTTGGATTGGAAATGGCATCTTGGAGCAAAGATGGGAAGCAGCCAATCTCTGTGGCATGCTTCTGTCCTAACACAGACATTTTCTAACGTTATATCTGCCCTGGCAACACAGCTATGAGAACTAGAGTCTATTCCAGCTTGTATGTTTTTTTTTTTTTTAAAGTTACTAATGTTCCAATTGCAGAACTGAATTCTGCTTTCACTTTCATTTTACCAGTCCAGAAATGTGCAGAATTTGAAGAAATTGGTATTGCATAAGTATAACTGGGGGCAGAATTTGGCTCTCAAAATCTTAATTAAAGAGCGCAGTTTACACAGAGCTGCAACGCTCCCCTCCTTTGTGAATGTGGTGAAAGTGGGAAGGGAGGGGTGGTGAATGGACTGAACCTCTTGGCTCCAATTCCACAACATACTGGTTAGCCTGCTAGGGGATATAGTCTGTGCCATACCAGGATAAGTGTTAGGGGGAAACCAGGAGACATATTTAGTGACTCCAGTTTTCCTGTTGCCTTCTGATCTGCTCCAAGGGCGACATGCTCAAGATATAATAGTATGCTCAAGATTTGTGGGCAAAGCCAAAATCTGTTCTTTCATTAAGTGGATTGGTGATTTCAGAATTTTAAATGGCATTAACTCTCATGTTCATAGAAGGGGGAAGAAATTGACAAAGTCCTTGAAAGTTTGGTCTTTCAGGAGCTTATGATGACACTTGATTACATTGCAACTGTAATGAGATTTGATTATATTGTCTTATATAAAATCACAGTGAGACCATTTTAGTGCTTGAGTATGCATTGCATTCAAATGAAAAGAACTTGTGTACAATGGACTGATGCAATGATAGATTATCAGTAAGAAGGTAAATGAATCCAGTGTTGGAGTTCAGAAACACCGAAGATGGATCCAAAACTACTGCTTTATATGCTAAAGGAAGATATCTCAGAGCTGTATTGAACCTAACTCACTCTGACTCTTGGCTGCAAAGAAGACATTATGATATTAAGATAGTGTGATAATACTAGTGTATTTGTGAGGATATAGTGCAACATCAAAATTAAATGATCAGTGTTGTATCAGCAAGCCTCTATCTATCTATCTGTCTATCTATCTATGTATCTATCTATCATTGTTTGACTAGTTACAGTAGTTAAAAGGTTCATATATATAACCCTAACCCTCCCATTGGGATATTCTGATTGTTACCATATTCTCCTTGGCTCAGTATGGCTGTGCTTTAATATGTCAGCACATACGGTGTCTCATTAGTGAGCCTGAAAGCTTAACTTAGTGAAAACTATATTAAATGAGTGTGACTTACATAAATTAATAATTAGACTGCTCTCATTTCAGGACTTTTGTTCAGACTGCTGTCCTTAGTTCTGTTTCCATAGTTTATTTTGTGCCTGGATGTTACTATATCTTGAATGTTCTGTGGGATCAGTGCTGCTCTGTACTGTGTTGGTGTGCAAGGGCATGTAAGGAGTCTGTTTCTGTCCCACAAAAAGCAGGGCCAGGACCAGGACCGCTCCATAGTGTACAAGAGTGAGCTAAGAATTCAAGAAAGTTAATATACTCACCTGCCAAAGTGCCAGTGAGACAAGATGAGTGAGGTAATATATTTTATTGGACCAACTTCTGTTGATGAGAGTGACAAGCGTGTCCAGTAACAATCAGGAATATGGAGCGAAGTGGTGGGTTCCTAGAGTATCTACTAATAAGTAGGCTTGGAAGGATTAGATTTTTATTTGTAAATGTTAATAAATGTTGAATTCACTGTACATACACAAATAAACAAAAATATTTCCATTGATGATAATTGATATTTACAGATAGGCAAAACAAGAAAAATGCTGCTTGAGAACATTAGAGTTTGATATAAGGCTGTTTACGTTGTGAATTTTGACAAGGGATGTTGAGTTTGTGTTTTAACTGTTATAAAGCTTCAACTTTTTGACTCTGTCCACTTTCATTAAATAATTATTGTCTGACTGCCCATTGTCTGACCCCCCATAATTTCCTGCAGCTGTGAAAATTTAAATGGACAAAATTGAAAAAAATCCTTATAAACCTCAATTTTGCACAACTGTGAAAATTTAAACAGATAAAAATAGAAAAAATGCTAAAAAATAAACAACGTTATCTGTTAAAATTATTTTAAAAAATCAGATTCTACCAAGCGTACTTAGAAGACAAAGTTACATTGTTTGGCACTGATGATAAAAAAGATGGCTGAAATTTAGTCCTGTTGTAAGTAGACACCACTCTGGTGAGTTAGTTCTGTTGCACCTGCTTAGAACAGGGCCATATGTGGCATGATAATAAATTGATTTTTGACAGATTTCATTGTGTTAGACAATTGTGTGGAGATAATAACTCTAAGATGTTTGACATGCTATATTGCAGTGGCTCCCAAAAAGGCTATGATGCATCTCGTCAATTGCTTGGAATTTATTCTACATTCAGTGCTTGCATTATAACTTCTGTTGGTGCTTTGGGTGTGCATTGATGAGAAGGTAATTTCTGCTTTAAAAGTTTTCACAAGATACCGAGAGCATAGTAGAGCATGTCAAAAATCATCCTTTCTATTTTAATAAAGAGGTCAACCCACTTTTATGGGATCAATGATTATTTTTAAAGGAAAAAAGTTTGCTTTCAGGTTATGAACCTGTATGCTACATTTTGGTCTGAAACATAATTTATTGAAGAATAATCAGTTGCTGAACAAGTTGAGAGGATAGAAAAGGTCTATTAGCTCATACTGTTCATCTTCTGCTAGTGCTGGATAAATACTAAAGAAAACAAAAGTAAAGGCGCTACTTAGCTTTCATTTTATATGTCGAACATGACAGAACACAGGTAGTAGCCCATTCAGCGTCTTCCTAGTGTATGTATTTATTGAGGTTAACTACATCCACAGTGTTTTTGTCATACTCTGTTATCTATACCTAAATTGATTAGTTCGTAGTATAAGTTCATAAATGGAAATACCTGTCTCATGAAACTGAAATATGTCAGATTTTCTGTACTCTTTTTCTTCTGCTGTCTCCCTCTTTCCTCTGACAGTTTTCTGGGCGTGTAAGGCTTAGATCTTTAAGAAATGTTAAATAAAATGAAAGTAATAAAAAGAATTATCAAGCAGTTAATGTCCAATATATAATATCGTTTAAAATTATTAGTTTCTAATGGAAAACACTCTGCAGATTCTAAGTATGTACTTATTTTTAATAGTTTGGGAGGATAATAGATTTTTCAATATTTGTTGGCGTTTTAAGACACGGGTGAGAATGGTAAAATGCATTTGGTGCTTGTTAAACAATTTGAAGCCACATGCAGTCCTTGGGACAGTCAGAAGAGAGTCAAAGTCTGGAGGGTTGGAGGTTCATATAATTCACATATTCCATTTCTCACCCAACACCTCAACTTAAATTCCTGTCGATTTTATTTATTTTCACACACTCTTACCATTTATATCCTTAGTTTACACTCCTCTGGCAGTGGATCGTAGAAGGTAGCAACTCACAGCCCAATCACTATTATGTAGGAAGCTTGCTTTGAATTGGGCCTCATTCTTTTTCTTTTGGTTATGTGATGTTTAGAGATGATGGGCCAAATTCTGTCAGAGAGTGTTGAAGGGAGGAGTGTGGCTAAAAACAAAGCAGCAAGCAGAAGTGATTGTATGTTTAAATAAGAAACCCTATTGAAAGTTGTACCTTTTTTACAACTTTTTCTAGCTCCTTGTTGTGTACGTTATACACACTGAGGCCTGGTCTACACTTACCTAACGGATTCAGCGGCAGTCGATGGGAGATACGCAAGTGACGTACTTGCATGCATCAGTTTGAATATGTCTTAGTATCTTTAATCTGGTTACCCTATAGTATTTATGGAGTATCAATCACCATGGTATTTAGGTCTTTATGAGTAAAATTCTTCTGTCAGTTATCCAGATGTAAATCTGGAATAATTTAATTGAGGTCAGTGCCCAGCTTTACACCACCAGTGAACGAGCAAAACTTACCCTGAATAGCTAATGAGCCTCTTAAGTTTTATACCTAGTTTTAAACTTGAACCACTTTTCCACAAACCACATCCTCTATATGCTATTTGCAGATTCTTTGTGCAGTATCATTTTTTCTTTTGCAGTTCAGTATGGCATCATATCAAGTAGGAAGTTGTGGCAGTCACTTGAGGCTATCATGGTAGGAAGTTGCTACAGTTTCTATTATTTGAGCTGTGTCAAGTCACAAGAGCATATGGCCCTTAGAATATAGATGGATGATGCCCTCAGCAGAATATGCCAATATACCAAGAGACATCCAGAAATATGAGCCACGTATTTTTGACTACTGTGAGGCACTGTTGCGTTGATTGTATATACTTTTGATTGTACATACTTTTTTTTTCCCCCTTCTTAAAATGTATAATCTTTATTACTCTGCCCTAGTTGCCAAGAAGGCTAATGGCATGTTGGGCTGCATTAGTAAAAGCATCGCCAGCAGATCTCGGGAAGTGATTATTCCCCTCTATTGAGCATTGGTGAGGCCACATTTGGAGTATTGTGTCCAGTTTTGGGTCCCCCCACTACAAAAAGGATGTGGACAAGTTGGAGAGAGTCCAGCGGAGAGCCACAAAAATGATTAGGGGGCTGGAGCACAAGACTTACAAGGGAGGCTGAGGGAACTAGGCTTGTTTAGTTTGCAGAAGAGAAGAAGGAGGGGGGATTTGATAGCAGCCCTTAAGTACCTGAAAGAGGGTTCCAGGGAGGATGGAGCTAGGCTGTTCTCAGTGGTGGTAGATTACAGAACAAGGAGCAATGGTCTCAAGTTGCAGTGGGGGAGGTCTAGGTTGGACATTACGAAAAAAATTTTCACTAAGGTTGGTGAAGCACTGGAATGGGTTACCTAGGGAGGTGGTGGAATCTCCATCTTTAGAGGTTTTAAAGCTGCAGCTTGACAGAACCCTTGCTGGGATTATTTAGCTGAGGTTTGTCCTGCCTTGATCAGGATGTTGGACTAAATGACCTCCTGAGGTCCCTTCCAAATCTAATATTCTATGAATCTAATAGATTTTGTGGTCCTTTTGGTAAAACATTTCCATCTTTATTTTTGCTGCTTCTTAAGTCATTTGTCAGCAACTGGTTGTACTGTAGTATGAAGTGAAGTAGCCATAGAACGTTTTCACAAAATAAGATATACTACCATTGTGTCTTTTGGGGTGTGGTTTTCAAAAGCACTATGTAATGCAGCTCAGATCTTATCGCCTTTCAGTGAGGCTTGTGCATCTGAGGGCTGGTGTACACTGAAAACTTAAATCAGCATTGTGACATGTCTCAGATATGTAAAACTATGCCGAACTACTTCAGAGTAGACAGTGCTAGGCTGATGGAAGAAGTTTACTGGCGACCCAGCTACCACCTGTAGGAGAGATGGATTAACTACAGTGATGGGGAAACCATTTCTGTCACTGTAATGAGTGGCTACAGTGAAGCATAATAGCGGCAGGCAGCTATGTCACTGTAGCAGGTTATGTGTAGATAAGCCCTTAGAAATTTCCACCACTGAAGCAGTACTGCATGCATGGACTCACAATTTGCTATTAGAACAGAGGAAAGAACAACATACTATAAACAATACTAGGAATTCAGTTAAAGAAATCTATGGGCTAACCATTTATTTACTCTCAATAGTACATATTTACGGAGTGTACTCACATAATAAAATAGTGTTTATGTTGTAAGTCATTGTGGGTAATGACCAGCACCCATACTGAATAGCTAGATTTGGCACTGAGCAAATGGACTAGTGCATAGGAGAAAGAATTTTTTTTCCTAGGGTGCAGAGTCACTCCACGGATGCTACTTTATTCCTGTAGTTGAAATAGCCCTTTGGGGGATTCACGCAGTGATTGATTCTTGGGCCCTGCCTCACCTACCCTTGCAAACTAAAGCAGAGCGAATCCTTACTGAGCAGGGCTCTGCCTTGTAGAAGAGCTGCGTACATCCTGCATATCCCAACCCAAACCCATTTTACACCTTATATGCAAGTCTGGGTGCTAGGCATTATAGTGGAGTTGTCAGCAATGTAGAGAACAGAGGAAGTTGAGAGATAACTAAGAAAAATGCAGATTTCATTTTGGACATGTTAAATTTCAAGTGGTTACAGGAACCCCCCAAGGAGATAACGTAAAGGCATTTGGGGATGGGAGACTGAATGGAGGTCAGGGTTATGAAGGTAGATTTGGGAAATGCCAACATAGCTTTTGCATCTTAAGTAGTGAGAGCAGATGAGGTCACCTAAAGAGAGAATAAATGTAGGCAAAAGAGGCGGTGTAAGGATAGAACTTTGAAGGGTGTCAACTGAGTGGAAAATGGCGAAGGAAGATACAGCATTCAAATGACATCATGGTTGTTATTGTGGTATGAGAACCAGAATCATACAGTCTCAGAAGCCTAAAGAGGAGAGCAAGCAGAAGAGAAAGTGATCAACATGACAAGTGCATAAGAACATCAGTACCAAACTGAACAAACAGTTAATAGGGGAGAAGGTGACCATGATGGTTTGGGGGTAGAGAGAGGATGTAACTAGTGCACAGATGATTAAATACAACCCAGTTAATGCAAATGATGTGTATAGCAGACCTTTTTTTAGGATTTTCAGTTACTAACCATGAGCTCACTCAAGTATGCTTATCAGTGTCACTTAGAAGAAACTAAGAGTGGGCATGTTTGTGAGGACCAGCCACTGACGCAGTTGTGTGTTCTGAGAAAACAGCATCCTTCTGAGCTAGCTGCTCAGTGCTTCATGACTTAGGCCAACTGGGCTGTTGTTCCTACTTCCCTCAATTTACTTCACCTCATTGGATTGTGAATAACAAAACATCATGCTTAGCAGTCCCCACTGTTCCAGGTTCTGCAGCACGTGTTTGTTTCTGACGGGCAAGCTGTCACTATAACCAAAAATTCCCAGAAAAGCATTTTACTGTGAGAGAAATTTGAGTCTATAATTAACATTCATTTTTTCTTTAATCCGTTTTAATTGTCTGCAAAGTGGTCGGATTGATCAGTTGGTCAGGCCATTGTCTGCCTCCATTTTAAAAATAACTACAGAATTACATGGTAAAATACTGCATTAAGTTTACACAGATAGATATGTGGGGCTAAATTCTGTGCTCAGATAAGAGTGCAGACTCACATTAGCTTCAGGACTTATATTAACTTCAGAGGCAGTTGCACAGGTTCATCTAAGAATATGGCGCAGAATAAATATCACATAGTTCCCACAAATTGTTTATTGAAAAAAAATTGATGTCCTTTGAAATTGTTTTATTGTTGAAGGAAATCTTTTCTGTGATTTTGATGAAATATCATCAGTCCTTTCCTTTTTGCTTTAGTTGTCATGGATGATGATGACGATGAGTCCTGTCTCCTTGATCTTATTGGGTAAGTTCCCCTTAAGAAATTCTTAAAGAAAAATCTGTGCAAAAATCATTGTACAAAAATGATCCATACAGAAGATGTTTAATTTCCAATAGTCTTTGAAGGTTGGTATCATGTGATAGGGTGAAGGCCTGTAAGTGAAATGAACTGATAGTCACAATCTAGTTTAGGAATCCACACCACAAAGCTGACTGACCGAGTCTGTCTGGTAGTCCATTTGTTGGCATGACACTGAATTCCCCTTTTGTCCAATGGTGGTCCTCTCAGGTCAGTGCTGAGGTACATTGGCAAGTAGTGTAGGGTAGCTTGCATTATTGATGCAAAAGAAATACCTCTTTTTTGGCTAGATAAAGGACTTCAACCTTCTGGGCTGTCACTACAACACCTTCACAAGCACTAACCTTCTGAATGAAATAATAGTTAAAATATATGAACGGTTTCAAAATACAAGGTAGCTAAATTATTTTTACAGAAGAAAAAAATGCATTTGTGTACAAGTTTTATAAGAATTGAATGGTTACCCAGCATGATAAAGAATTAAAAACAATCAAGAATTTTAAAGGTTATCAACTTTTGTGTTTTTAAAGGCATTTTTATTTTAAATTCCTATTTGTGTAAAACACAACAAAACCAAAACAACCAGTCCTGCAAACTTAACAAAACCACAGTACTACTTTGCATTATTTCTATACAGTTCTATATCATTTTTACATGCAAATTGGGTATGTATGCTATCTGAGATTCATAAATCAATATTTAGGTAAAATTGCACCCAAGAAAAACTTTATCTGGAAATGAAATATGCTCACTGTAGGTATGGTGCAGTCCTTTTCCCTTGATTGACCAAAATATCAGTATAATTCTTCAAGAGTAGACATTTATCGTAATGTGGCCAAAATGTATAGAACATCTTGAATATCCAATATCGAGTATTTTTTTTCAGACTCTTAATTTTTTTTTTTCAAATGATATATCAGTCACTGAAATAGGAAAGTTTTCCTGTATGGTTCTACGTGTAGATACCGTCAAGAACACAAATCAACCCACATGTCAAGTACAGAGAACAGTGGGCTTTATGTTACATTGCTTATGCACCCAGTACTTCCAGTGAAACCAGTGAGAGTCTTGAGTGCAAAAGGAGTGATGTTTCAGGCCCAATAATCACTATAATTTAGAGAATACTATGTGAATAACCTACCAAAATAACAAAATGTTGGTAGTGTTGCCTAACAGTTATGTCATGTACAGTATTATAAGACTGCTGACTTCAGCCACCAAAGGGAAGATATTTACATCCTGCATGGAACATCAGCATAAGAATTGTCCAAATGGAAACAAAAGTGAAAAGAGCTCAATAATAAGCCAAGTTATAAGAACTCCAGTCCTAGTCCACAGACCCAGAAGATGAGGTCCTACAAGTAGGAGAGTGTTGAGATGTGAAGCATTATTTGTTGTAGAGTCCCTTTTTACTGCTTGTATCAACTATCATCCAGAGCATCTAGCAGGACAGAAAACTGAAGTTTGTCTCCATTAGATCTTTCAGTTTGGTGAGTGTCTTCTAATCTTTATGGATTTATTTTAGAAATAATAAAAGTTTTATAAGAAAGGTTGGTTAGCTAGGATGATGATAAAATATCAAGATTTAAATTTCTTATGATCGTAAAAGCTGATGAGCAGTTTTGATAGTAAAGGTTTTGGTTATGTATCAGTAAAATCCAATAAACGCAACGGATCCCTGTATGAATGAGAGAGTGTCTCTTTTCGCCTTTATCCTTTTAATTTTCTGCAATCTTCACTGAAAACAAGATTTCTTTTAAAAATATAGTGTGAGAAGGTTGTTGTATGTGTGAGTAGAATCTGAGTTTAGATACCTAAGTGTTAACTGAGTATCATGTATACCATGCAATATGCTTAAAATGTGTATAGTAGGGACAGCTGAACGCAGCATGATTTTCTTGGTGTTTTTAAAGGTGTTTTGTGAGTTTATGCTTTCAGAAGGTTAGATGGAAACTTGAAGGTATCTTTATTTTGTTTTCTGTTTTTCTTTTAGGAAGATCAAGAAAGAAGAGGAGAAGTTTCAGATTGCCCCTGGTGTTTATTGGGGAGACCCTTAATAATGTTTATAAAAATGTTTTATTAGTACTGTATACAAATAAAGATAATTTCTTTTAAATCAAAGAGTTCTTTGATTGTAACTTTTTGAATTGAATGTGTACATTAATGGATGTGTCAAGAAAATAATTGTATAATTGCTGTATTTAGCACTAACTACAAAATAATCCCTGTAATTTAAAGTCACATTTGTTTGCATACATTGAGAATTTTTACCATCAGATTTGCATTGCATGAATATTTATTTTTAATACACTTTAACGCCAAATACCTAGTTCATCTGACTGTACTTCTTTTTGTAATTGTGTATCACTATTTTGTTCAGCGAAAGAGTATCAAGTTATCAAAGGAAAAAATGCATTTAATCAGTTACGCAGTTGACTTCATTTGGAAAAGATGTAGTTTTTTCCCCCAAGAGAAGATAGTGTTGCTCTTCCTTGATAAGTGTTCCTGTGGGTAGTCCACTTCTGGTGATGGTGCATCCCTGCGCCATTGATGGGAGAATTTCAGCAGCAGTGCCCATGTCGGTGGTGCATGCACTGTCTCCATCTCATGCCGTTGTCAGCGCTTCATCAAGCGCACATGACCCGACACCCCTCAGTTCCTTTTCAGCCATCCTTGGTCTGAGATGGCGCTCCCAGCAGTGTGAAAGCTGATAACTTTATTTAGTTTGTAGAATAGTTTGTTAGAGTAATTGTTTGTTGATTTATTTACCTTTTTCCTCCCCATTTTTCTCAACAAAAAAAACCTTACAGTAGTTTGTGTTCACCCTCAGGGCTAAATCCCCATAGTTCAAACCATGCCTGGTTCATCAGGCTTCAAGCACTGCCTTTCCTGCCAGGAAGCGAGCCCAGTATTGGATGGTCATTCTCAATGTGTCCAATGTTTAGGTGAGACATACATCCCACAAAAATGTTTTCACTGCAGCAACTTGAAGGCTTGCTCCAGAAAGGACAGAGACCTGTATTTCAAGCTTATTCTTATGAAAAGTCTCTGCACCTGACATCCGATCCCAGCCAGCGAGCCCCCTTTGGGCAGCGTTCTCCAGAAACTGCATTCTTTTCACAGAGGAGGGCTCATTCCTCTAAAAAAGCAACTAAGAAAAGAGAAGTAACTGCTAGTTTGAAAGAGCCACTCTGTATTCTCGGTGCCAACCGCACCATGGCTGAGTATGTACAAAGCACCAAATTCTTCTGGCACTGCCTGTGCCATGACATCTGCCCACCCCAAGCAGGCGGACTTGGAGTCAAGAGGCAAACAAAAGCCCACCTCCTCCATGGCGATACTGCTTGAACTGCCTAAAGATGTGGCACTGAGACTCTCCCTGTAGGCTATGGCTCCATTAGCTGCTTTGATAAGGCAAAGCACTTGGGTGTCAGCACTGACCCCAATTACAGCAGAGTCGTCGGCAGTGACCACTTTGGCGCCAAAACAATTGGGACTGCCCCATTTCCTGCACCACAAGGACTTGTTTTATCGACGCTGCTGTTTGGCTCTGATATATCCCTAATACATACAGTAGCCGGCAAACTGCTTCACCGCAGGCCTCTCTGTTTTCCAGCAAGGAGGAAGATAACAAGGACCTGTCCAACCTACTGCAACCCTATGACCTGTCTGACGTACTGCAACCCTAAGACCACCTGTTTGGCTGAGACCTCATCACAGGCCTGACACCCAGACCTGATACGGCCATCCATGGATGCCTCCACGTATTCCATTCCCCACACAGTGGCCTTATTGAGATTCCTGGGCCACATACAGGAGGCAATACCCTAAGCCCCCGAGTCACTATAGGGAAAGAGTTAGATCTCGCCTACTATCCTCTGTGGCTGCATTATCAGTGCCCTCTGAGGAAATTTTTGAGGAACAAGAGGTGCTTCTGAAACTGGACATGACACCACGTGCCAATATTTCCTCCTCTATTGCCTCCACCACCTACAGCCACGGATGACTTTAAACATTTTTAGGAAGTCTTCAAAACAGTGGCAGACTGCCTAGATAGAGATCCCTCTAGAGGAGGTCCCTGAGTTTCAACATAAATTGCTGGACATTCTGCAAACCTTGTCAGTTTCAAAAATAGCACTTCCAATAAATGATGTGCTCATGGAACCAGCCAAAAATATATTGCAGACCCCAGCAACAGTAACATCCACCTGGAAAGAGGGCCAATAAAATGTATTATGTCTCTTCAAAAGGGATGGACTTTTTATTCTCCCATCCCACACCAAACTCTTTGGTCCTCAACGAGCATGGTAAGATTCACCCCATATGACAAGTGGAAATGACTGGACCTTTCTGGCTGCAAGGCCTACTCACTGGCAACTCTGCAGTTTCGAATTGCCAACTCTGCGTCATTGATGGCTAAATACGACCTTGTAAACTCCAAACTTGCAGAATTTATTAATGATATCCCCAAAGAGAAGATGGACCAATTCAAATCCATCCTAGCTCAGGGTCAACTTCTGGCCAGAACCGCCCTACAGGTATCCCTAAATGTGGCAGACACAGTGGCATGCTCCACAGCCACTGCTATGATTATGCGCTGAGCGTTGTGGCTCCATCTTTCGGGCTTCCTAGGGACGTACAATCCATAGTGGAGGTCCTCCCTTTTGATGGCCAGAAACTGTTTGCTTCCAATACAGACGAAGCCCTACACACTGTGAAGGACCTTTGGGCAACTCTCTCTACCTTGGGGATATATACACCTGCAACCAAAAGAAAATAAGGTAGATATTATCCCTATCAGCAAGCAAGATCCACCCCATTCGCTCAACAACAAAGACACTATGAGACAGAGACCTCCAAGGTGTTGATCACCTTTGCCTCAATCATTGGCATCTCAATCATTTTCTGTTAAACAACAAGTTTGAAGATTTGGTCAAGGGCCCAAGCAACCTCACCCATCCATTAGTGCTGGCACCATTGACCTTCCATTTTGGATATCGTTTGACCCCTTTTTATTCAGCATGGGCATCCATCACCACAGACAAATGGATCCTAGAGATAATCCACAAAGGTTACTCGATACCATTTACCTCCATGCCTCCTACCCACCCCTGCCTTCCCACCCGTCTTCAGGGATCCTTCTCATGAATGCCTTCTGTGGCTAGAAGTGAACCACCTTCTACTTTTGGGTGCACTAGAACAGGTACCACCACAACACAGAGGGAAGGGTTTCTAATACCATTGCTTTTTAACCTAGAAAAAGAACAGGATGGTGGCCTATTCCAGAACTCAGAAAGCTCAACAAATTCCTAAGGATCCAACAGTTCAGGGTGGTCACAGTAGCAACGATAATACCAGCACTGGATCCAGGGGACTGTTTGTCAGCCCTTAACCTTCAAGACACATATTTCTACCTAACCATACACCCTGCTTACAGGAGCTTTCTGAGATTTACTTTGGGAACAGAGCATTACTGATACAAAGTTTTGCCTTTTGATCTCTAGATAGTACCATGGGTGTTCTCCAAAATTCTTGTAGTGTTGGTGGGGGCACACTTTCGCAAACAAGGGGTAATAATATTTCTCTATCTGGACAGTTGTCTACTAAAAGCTTCCTCAACATTACTTAGAAGATACTCGCCCTCTTTCTAAGACTGGGTTTATAGTTAAACATACAAAAATCAACTCTAAATCCCATATAGAAGTTGGACTTCTTTGGGCCCATCTTGACTCTCTGGAAGCCAAAGCCTCATTACCAACAAACAGGTTCATCACTATAGCCATCTTCATCTCTTCTGAAGTAAATAGTCCACACATATTGGCACAAACCTGCCTCAAACTGTTATGCCATATGGCGCCAACAACATTCATGGTACGACATGCACATCTTCACATGCGCGCCTTTTAGGGCTGGTTAAGAACCATCTACATACCACACAAGCCGCAGCCTAAACAGACACTTTGCAATGTAGATCAAAGTCAAAGACTCTACACTGGTGGACGCAATCCAATAAAGTGTGTCTAGGAATCCCTTTCACCCAGATTCCACCTTCACTGATACTCACAACCAGTGCTTCCTTGCTAGGCTGGGGAGCCCATCTACAGCACCACACAATTCAGGGCAGGTGGTCTCCCTCTCAGACACTGTTACTCATAAATCTCTTAGACCTCTGTGCAGTTCGCAGTGCATGCTTGCACTTCCTGCCATTGATCAGGAATGAGACTATACTGGTAATGACAGACAACATTGGCTTCATGTTTTATATAAACTGATGGAGGAAGGCAATCACACTCCCTATAGGGCACCAAAACCAGGAAACTAGTGTATCTGACTGTAACAGCATTGGTACCTGCCTCTTGAGAGCCCCTTCTCTGGTCATGCGTGAGGCTGCTTTTCTTTCAGTTTTTACATCTTGTGTGCATCCCCTTCTCCGCGCCCGGCCAGTGGTTCTTTTGATGGGTCTTCAGTGATGCACTGTCCTCCCTTCTAGGATATATAGTCTGTAGTTTTTTCTCAAAGCCCTGATATAGGGCTGAAGCACCAAGGTTTCCTTCCTGTAGGCACTGCCTTCTTTAACAGTCCTACAGGGGCCCATTTCGGTACCCTCTGCTGGTGTCCTTTCAGCAGCCCTCACCTGGGCTCAGTATTCAGCGAGAACAGCAGGGCCTATCACAGTACCCTCACCAGGTCTGGCTAGGTTCTGTGCTCAGTTTGCCCACATTGATTTGTCCAAGGTCCTGTTGCTATCTCAGCCAGCCAGGCACCTGGTCCTCCCTCCTTGAGCTCCAGGCAGTAACTGACTGCTCTGCCTCTACTGCGTCCTTTTTATATGGCACTTCTGGCCCCTGGTTGGCTGCTCCAGCAGCCCCTCTAAATGGCTGCTCCCCTGCAGCCACTCTAGGCTGCCTGGATGACTTCTTCTCTGCTCTTTTCTGGGGTGGGTGAGTCATGGCTGAGAGGCATCCAGCAGGGGGCCTCTGGACCTAGTCTACCCCGTTACACTGATACAGTGTCAGCATCTTAGTCTCATGTCTCTCAGGTTGTCAAAATACTACAGCAGATACGCTGAGCAGAGCATTTTCTCAGGATCACAAGTGCAAACTAAGTGCCATGGTCCTACAGAAAATATTCAGACACTGGGGTCATCCATCTGTCGACCTCTTTGAAACATTTTGCTTGAGAGCAGGTTTTGGGTCCCAATTCCTGCGGGTTGCCTTCCTCTTCAAATGGGATGCACCTTTGTTATACATGTTTTCTCCTGTTATCGAGGGTGATACACAAAATACATACTGACGAGGCCAAAGTCATACTAATAGCCCCAATTTGGCACAGACATATGTACCTGTTGCAGAAGATGGTATGTGCACCACACATTCTTCTGCCTCTGCCAGACCTTCTATCACAGGATGCCGGACAAGTTCATCACCCATACCTGGTGAGACCTCATCTGAGAGCATGGCTCCTACATGGTTCCATTATAACGATTTAGCCTTTTGGAACAGGTTAAAGATATATTACTAAACAGTAGAAGGACAACCATGATGCAATACTTACCTTCACAAATGGAAAAGGTTCCGCATATGGTGTCTGAACAAACAAAATAGTGCATCTTCTACACCCCTAGCCTTGGTATTGGACTATATCTTGAGATTAAAGACATCTGGACTCTCCATTAGCTTGATCAGAGTATATCTTGCATCTTGCAGCTATTGCCACCTTTCACCACAAGATCAACGGGGCATTAATATTTGTCCATCTGTTCACCAAATGTTTCCTTATGGGTATCAAGAACATTTACCTCTAAGTACATGTGTCTGCTCTAGCTTGGGATCTGAATTTAGTGCTACACTGCCTCATTGGACCCCCATTCGAACCCTTAGCAACATGCTCTCTGACACATCTATTGATAAAAGTGGTGTTCTGAGTGGCTATCGCATCAGCCCATCAAGTGGGTGAGTTAGGGGCCCTCATGGCACATCCACTGTACACCATCTTTTTCAAGGACAAGGTCACCATAAGACCTCACCCAAAAATTCTACTTAAAGTACCTTCCACCTTCCTCATAAATCAATCAATTCATCTTCCCTCATTCTTCCCCAAACTTCATGGGAGTATACTCAGTACTACATACTCTAGATGTGAGGCATGCACGTAGTGTTCTACCTTGTTAGAACTCAACTTTTCAGAAAGTCTCCGAGACATTTCATTTCCATTACAGAACATTCTAAACGCTCCGTTGTCTCTACACAGAGACTGTCTAAATGGATCTCCAGGTGACTCCGCCTTTGCTCTCAACAAAAGAATCTACAGCCCCCATCGGGGATTCGAACTCACTCTACCAAATCCCTTTCAATTTCAGTAGCCTTTCTAAACAGTGTACATGGACGTATGTAGAACAGCCACTTGGGCCTCCTCAGACACGTTTACAAAACACTATGCAAGCAACCAGAGCTCAAGATTAGACACATTACTAGGTCTTACGGTGTTATTGCATATGCAGGAACTCTGAAGCCCCTTCCATCCAATGTGGGGCACTGCTTGACAGTCACCTGAAGTAAAGCACCCACAGGGACAGTCCTTGAAAAAGAAGAGAAGGTTACTTAACCTGTACAGTAACTGAGGTTTTTCGAGATGGGTGTCCATGTGGGTGCTCTACTACCCACCCTCCACCCCTCTACTTCAGAGTTCAATTTCCGAACTCTTCAGTAGAGAAGGAACTGAGGAAGGTTGGGTCGTGTGTGCTCAATTAGGCGCTGACAGCATGATATGGAGACAGTGCATGTGCCACCCAGATGGGCACTGTTGCTGAAATTCTCTGATAAAAGGCGCAGGGACACACCATCACTAGAAGCGGAGCACCCACCGGACATCCATCTCAAAGAACCTCTGTTACTGCACAGGGTGAGTAACTTTTTTTGAGAAAACGGTTTCTTTTTTTATGAATTGATTGGCAAGAAAACATCTTACATATTTGGTTTTATTTATTAAATATGATAGCTCTTTATCAGGACACTAACCAATTTGCAGGCAATACAGTTCATTAGAGGAGATTATTCCTATTTTAGTTCTTACGTTTCTTGATCTAGTATCACTGTTTGTCCATCTAATGCAAACAATTGTGTTATAGAATGTTGGGTATTTATTTTAAAAGATGGTAGTAGTGGCCTATAGAATGGAAGTAAACATGTAAAGTGAAATTTAGAGTTTTTTGCAGTAATGAATATTTGTAATCTCCTGAAATTCTGAAATGTAATGGTGAGAATACCTGTTTTTGAGGAATTTTTAAAAAAAATATGGTGAAAAATATAAATTAACATGGTTTGCTGAAAACAAAAAACAACATCCTCAGTTGATGTAAATTGGCATAGCTCTATTGAATTCTTTGGAGCTACACTGATTCACATGAGTAGAGCAGCTGGCTCACAGTTTTTATTATTTTTGTCTTAATTATGTTTTTTTAACAAATGTAAGTACTTAAAAGTGGTAACTTTTTTTGTTTCTTTTTTAAAAGAGATCCACAGGCACTGAATTATTTTCTACATGGACCTAGTAGTAAATCTGTAAGTAGTATTCAAGTATACTATTCTAAAATTACATGAACTTCAGTGACTGCTTTACTGTTAGTTTAACATTACTTTACTATATTTGTGCCTTACCAGAGCAATGAAGATTTGACTAATGCAGGGTACTCTGCAGCCAATTCTAATTCAATTTTCGCCAACTCCAATGTAAGTATTCAGAAGAGAAAATATGTATTTATTGTGATTACACAGTTCCATCATGGTTTGTCCTATATAAAACTAAATGAAGTAGATTCAGCTTTTGGTGGACTTTTTATGATGAAATTCCAAATTCTGACCTCAAGCCATAACATGCCATTGGCTTTTATGGGAAGTTCTGCTTAAAAATGGATGGCATGATCAGGGCCCCTCTCCGTCTTGTGGTTAACATGGAAGAACAATTTAATGAATAGGGTATATATTTTCCAAGTTAGCTTGGACAAATAAACTCTGGGTTTTATATTGTTAGTGCTCATAGTAAACTATCTTGAATATTCTGTGTGCATTAGAATATTATCCCACCTTATTTCCAGGTAGAATCTGGGGTAATAGGTCACTGTTCATTAAAAAAATTAATCACCACGTTTTATGCTTTAAATGAGCAAATAATTTACAATATAGCAGAAGGCCGAACAATGAAAAAAGAACGTTCTCTTCTTATAACTCTAGAATTTGGATTCCATCTTCTCTGACTTCCAGTTCATACCAGAATCTTGTAATATGTTTAAGGTTCCCAACCCATGGCCCGAGGGCCAAAAGTGGCCTGTGGAGTCTTACAAAGTGGCCAGCTGCTCCCCTCCCCCTGGCTGCAGAATGGAGCTGCTGCCTAAGGACCCAGGCAGAGCCATTGCTGGTGCAGGCTCCTTGCTGCAGCCAAGGGGACGGGAGATCAGCGCTCCCCTCCCCATGGCTGTAGCAGGGACCTCACATGGTAAAGCGCTCTGCCTGAGTCTATAGGTGCCGGGGTCCCTGCTGGAGCCAGAGGGAGGGGAGCACTGATCTCCCATCCCCCTGGCTTCAGAAGGGAGCCACTGCATAGGGACCCAGGTGTAGTGCACAGGGATATTGGACGCGTGTGGTTTCCTTGCTGCAGCTAGGGGTTGGGAGGTCAGCGAGGAACTCCTTCTGTCTGGCTGCAGTGTCGGGGAGGAAGGGCTGCTGGCAGAGACTGGTGGCCCTATAGAGTTGTAAAAATGATATCTGTGGCCCTCAAGCTGAAAAGATTGGGAACCACTGCTTTAGAATGTTATGTATTCAATTTCTTTTCTCTTAAAGTGATCTGTACTACCCCACATTGTTAGTGGCTGATTAGATTCTTAGAAGATGCTTCAGTAAGACTGAGTAACTTAGAATATTTTAAACATTTTAATCGGTATACTCAGACTTGAGAGACACAAGTGGCTCTTTAATGTGTCTCCTGTGGCTCTTTGCAGCACAAGGTATTAAAACACTAATTTAATTATTAATCATTCAAAGTTATTAACCAATCAATATGCTTTTACTGTTATTAACCAATTGTAGTTGATAAAATAATCAGACTTTGCCAGTCATTTTTGTTGTGAGAATTATATATATATATATATATATATATATATTATATACACACACGCCCGGAACAGTGAATTCACACTACTTGGCTCTTTTGGGTAATGTTGATCACTAATTTGGCTCCTGAGCCACTCAGTTCTGAGTGTCACTGGTTTAAATATTTTTGTAGTGTATTCTAATAGTCATAGTCCCCTTCATTGTGAGTTGTTGTTCTGGGAAAGAATTGATTTTTGCTCAGATATGAGCCCTTACCTCTAGCTCAGGATTTGCTGTGTTTTTCATTATCTCATGCTACAACATGCATTAGCAGGGACTATTGCTTATAATAATTATTCTATTTAAATAATTTCTTTATGGATGATATTTGAAACTGATGTAATGTTTGTTTTTTATGTAATAATGCCACACAGCAACTTGTATAGAGAAGGGTTTGTCTAATATTTGTTCTTCTACATTTTACTGAATAATTAATAAGTAGTATCTTTACACACAGTTTTATAGCTTGCATCGTGAATGGTCCCACATGCTTAAAATAGCAGATAAGCTGTAGACATGTGTGGGCAGTTACGAATCTAGACCCTGAAAACTATGATACTGTGGGTAAAGAACCTATAACATTTCTCTAGTCAGTTTTTATAGAGGCAAATTGTTTACCCTCCTCCACTCTCTTTATTATTATTATTATTATTACTATTTTATTAACATTTATATTGCAGTACGGAGTGACAGTCCCTGTTCCAAATAGTGTACAGTCTAAAAGACATGATGTGACAGGAGGATAAGACAAAAAGTTGTTGGGATAAAAGTGGGAAAAGGGGGTAACAACAGCATTAGGGTGTGCACAATTTTCAGATAGTCAGGAACGGTGATCACAATATACCACCTGTCTAGCCGTTATTAGGCAGCTGTTTCCTGTATGCATCATGGCAGAGGAGACACCTGGAGGAGAGTAAGGTGGTGGCTCTGTGGATTTTGACTAGGAGGTCTTCCCACGTCAAAGAGCAAGTATGAAGGTGCTCATGGAAGAAGTGGGCAGTGTGTGACATTTCTTGTCTGTGACAGACAGTCACTGATTGCTCTCTGGGGTCCTCCTGAGCATGAGTGGGGAGGCAGGAACCTATTTCCTGCACATCTCAGAAACGGGACTTTTGGGGAGCTGGTTAGAAACAGTATTCAGAGGAGGCAGGAGAAACTGGGGAAGGTGGGTGTTCTTGAGGGGAATGGGATTGTTTGGGGGGAGGAGAGATTCTTGAGGGGTTTTGGGAGTGGCGGGGGAGCCTGCCACAGTCTGAGATGCTTGTGACAGGTGATTAGTCAGGAGGGCAGTGGGAGCTGGGACAGAGGGCTTTTGGCTGTGGGTTCCTGGTGCAGTATTCTGCATTCTGCCTTTTTTCCCATTTAGAGTAATAGAATTTAAAGACAGGAGGGAACACCAGATCAATCTAGTCTGACCTGTGTATCACAGGCCCCCAACACATGAACACTAAGCTCAACAACTGAAATTAGACCAAGGTGTTATAACCCACAGGATACTAAACTATTAAAATCCACCAGCAAGAGAATTGAGGGGACTGAGGTGCACGAGTGCCCAGCAGCTCTGCAGTGGCAGGATATTAAGTGAGATATACCCATATGGACGTGGCAAGTGATCTGCACCTCATGCTGCAAAGGAAGGTGAAGAATCCTCACTGTCAATGCCAGTATGACTTGGGGAAAAATTCCTTCTTGACTCCATATAGGGCAATCAGTTAGACTGAATATGTGAGCAAGAACAAACCAGCCAAGCACCTGAGCGAGAAAATTCTCAGTACCACCCAAAACGCTAGCCCACCCCATCTTGGGTTCCATCTCCAGCTGTGGCCATCCATGCTTCAAAGGAGACAAAAACAAAACAAAACAAAAAGCTCACAAAAACCAATATCAAAATACCCAAACCAATGCCAGAAAAAATCCCTTGATGACCCTTACAGGTGACAGCTTATGCATGAGATTTTAAAAATATCTGACATGAACCTGAAGGCACTCTCAGGGTTGCTGAGCCCTGTCCCCCACCATTACAAGCGGTCGTCGTGTCATACAATTCCACTCATAAATTGGTCCAGCTCTCTCTTAAAACTAATTAAGTTGTTCGTCCCCACAACTCCTATTGGAAGGCTTATCTGAACCTCACTCGTTTGATAGTTAGAAACAGTCTTCTGATCTCCAGCCTAAATTTGTTCATAGCCATTTTATACCCATTTGTTCTTATGCTAGCTCCTGTTCCTCATCCTGCTCTCACATACCCTCAGCTGTCACTACTGCCTCTTCCTAGGGTGAAGTGCTTCCCACTGACCTGACTACCTATGCATGGACATCTGCAGCCCCTGATGCACAGGCAGGGAGTGGCCAAAGCACAATTCCCAGGTGGTGGATGGTCCCTTGGGGAGCATAGTCAGCTGGCACATGTTAGAGCAGACCCCAGGCTACTCTAATGTGGACAGAGAATCAGGGAAATGTAACCAGGTTTCAGTTACCCCCTCCCACCCCAGTGCACCTAAAAGAAGGTGGACACAGCAGAGAATCTGGCCCATAAGTGTTAGGTGTTTTGGAGGTGTGGATAAAGTATTTGTGCCAGATGTAATCTTTGTGTTTTCATGCGTGTACTATATATTATAGTTTTACAGGTAAAGTTGCAAAGTTTCTGTTATTTTTGGAAAACTTTAATAAAATAGCAAGAACTATCCCACAATATTCCAAAGTGAGAGAGATGCTTTCATAAAATAAGATAGATTCAGTAAAAGGCAGACACAGACATTGTCAATTGAATTGAATAAATAAGCTATACTCATGGAATAGTGTGGCAATCAAAGAAAGGGGACTAAAGCAAACATTAAAGGTGGGGTTGTCATGGGGTATGTCCACTCCATCTAAGTCTGGGCCACATGGCGGTCCCTGCGGGTTGGAGCTCACCCGAGTGACCTCGGACTCAGGACAGTATGGCTGAGAGGCCAGAGTCAATATGGCTGCCCTGGGGATCAGGACTGTTTGGCCCAATGGTTGGAGTCAGGGGCTGCCACCAGGTGGTAATGACCGGGATAGGGGGACCTAGTCCCTCCCTTCTCCACTGGGTCACAGCACAGGTGTCAAGGGTGCTTGCCACTGAGTCAGCAGTGAATCTGACCACAACATGCTGACTCTTCCTAGTGGTCACAGCTGTCCCCCCTCCTCTCTGGCTACTTTCTACTCTGTCTCCTGATGTGGAGGTCCATAGGTCATTGGCACCCCCTAGGCTTCTCAGCTCAGGTAGCTTCCTGAGACTCTGACTGCAGTTAGAGATCCATAGGCACTGGGGATCCTGCCTGGTTCTCTGGGTCTCTGGCTGCCTTAGACAAGGGCTGTAGCAGCTCCTGGGCTGGCGCCTCCATCATGCATCCTTCCTCATTGGTGGTAAGCCTAGAGTGTGCTGTGCTGCTCCCTTTTATACTGATGTGCAGTTAGAGCATGCCTTGCATGATCTAGGGGGCAGGACTTCCTTCCCCCATAGTGTGGGGTAAATTCTTTCTGGGCTAGTGTTGTGTACATCCACCCCATCACGGGAGGGTGTGAAAGTTTTCTAATATGACAACTGTGTCATGCTGCACATTCAAAGCCAACAGCCCCTTACACTTGAGGGCTGAGGGAAAGTTCAGAACCTGAACCTGACTCTGGGTTGCACATCCAGACCTTGCATTTATCATGGGCCAAAAGGAGTTCGGTTTTGGAAGATACCTTGGCTTTGAGTGGGTTGAGATCTGAATTTTGCACCTTAGCAGGGCTGCCCCAGCAGTCTATTTTGAGGGCTTAGGTGATGCCTGGGCTTTGTGTTGGCCCTGTGCACATGTTGAATTTCACTCTGTATATGTAGAAACAAGGATGTGATTTTATAGAGAGGCTTTGTTTTTTTGCAGGGAAAAATTTAATGGGAAAGAGTTCGTATCTTACATTATTTAAAAAATGTGATGTAATTTATTTATTGTTTTTCATTTTAGAACACTGATCCTAAATCATCCATCAAAGATGTAAGCAATCAGCTTGGAGAGGGGCCTAGTGATGGACTACAACTGTCAAGTAGCCTTCAGTTTCTTGAAGATGAACTTGAATCTTCTCCTTTACCTGATCTCAGTGAAGATCAGCCTTTTGATATTCTTCAGAAGTCCTTACAGGAGGCCAATATTACTGAACAGACTTTGGCAGAAGAGGCATATCTGGATGCCAGTATAGGTTCTAGCCAACAGTTTGCACAAGCTCAGCTTCATCCTTCTTCATCAGCATCCTTTACTCAGGCTTCTAATGTTTCTAATTACTCAGGTCAGACGCTGCAGCCTATAGGAGTTACTCAAGTGGTACAGCAACCAGTTGGAGCATCTTTTGCAAGCAATACAGTTGGTGTACAACATGGCTTTATGCAACATGTGGGAATTAGTGTTCCCAGCCAGCATTTGTCTAATAATAGTCAGATTAGTGGTTCAGGGCAGATACAACTAATTGGTTCATTTAGTAATCAACCTTCTATGATGACCATTAATAACCTTGATGGATCTCAGATTATACTGAAAGGCAGTGGACAGCAAGCACCTACAAACATGAGTAGTGGACTGTTGGTTCATAGACAGACTTCTAATGGTAACTCATTGTTTGGTAACTCAAATTCAAGTCCAGTAGCACAACCTGTAACTGTCCCATTCAACAGCACAAATTTTCAGACATCTTTACCAGTGCATAATATCATTATTCAAAGGGGTCTAGCACCAAATTCTAATAAAGTTCCAATTAATATCCAACCAAAGCCTATTCAGCAAACAGCTTACAATGTGAATAACTTGAGACTGCAGCAGCATCAAGTACAGCAAGGGATTCCTTTTGCTTCAGCAAACTCACCTCAAAATTCAGTAGTTGGACCTCACATGTCTGTTAATATCGTTAATCAACAAAACACAAGAAAATCAGTTACTCCTCAAACAGTTAGTAATACTGGAGGTAGTATTGTTATTCATTCTGCTATGGGACAGCCTCATGTGTCTCAAAATCAGTTTCTCATACCTACAAGTCTCTCTGTCAATTCTAATTCAGTTCATCACGTCCAGACCATAAATGGACAACTTCTTCAGACTCAACCTTCCCAGTTGGTTTCTAGCCAAGTATCTGCTGAGCATGTTATGCTGAATAGGAACCCTACAAACATGCTCAGGGCCAACCATTCATATTCAGGACAGATGCTGGATAATCAGAATACAGCTGTTCAGTTAGTTTCTGGTCAGACATTCACAGCTCCTGGAAGTCAAGTTGTAGTAAATCATGGAACTTCTCAAATTGTTGGTGGACAGGTGCCATTACAGCAGGCATCACCAACAGTGTTTCATTTATCACCCAGTCAAAGTAGTGTTTCTCAAGGTAGATCAGGTTTTACTGCAATGTCACCTGGACAGTCTACAGTCTCAAATATGTCAACCTCTAACCGGTTTAGTGTTGTAAGTTCTTCTGGCACAGTACATCCCAGCCTGGGGCCACCAGTTCAGTCTGTTGCATCAGGAGGAAATTTTACTGGAGATCAACTTACACAGCAGAATAGAACACAAGTTTCAGTGAGTGTATCACATCGTCTTCCAGTTTCCTCTTCTAAATCTATCAGCACGTTCAGTCACACATCAGTAGGAGTAACACAGCAACAGTTCACTTTTGCTCAGGTATGAATACCCTTTAAGTACCAGCAAAACCACAAAATGTTTCTAATGCAAGCTTTAGCAGAGCATTACCTTTTTCTTTGGTGTTGGAGGACATTAATACATAGTACCCCTTAATATTGTATTCTCCAAATATTCATGCATAATTTACTATTCTTACATTAATTGTTTTACAAACAAATATTGTGGATCTACTGAAAAGATAGCTAACCCTGCTGCAGCCATTTCACCTAAAAACATCTTCCAATGTTTTTTTAATGTGGATGAATCTATCATTCCCATTAATTCAGATAATCTTGTTTTTGTTGATTAGTGGTGGGATTTTCAAATGTTCATCATGGCCTATTTCTGCTCCCAGTGAAATCAATGGAAGCTTTGCCATTGATTCCAGTGGGAGCAGAACTATGCCAACTCTGAGCACTTTTGAAAATCCCACCTTTAGATTCATAAGGCAAAACTCTGGCATGTGCTAAGCACCTGAAAGTCATTTTGACTTCAGTGAGAGTTATGCATGCTAAGGCTCTCAGTATTTGGCCCACAGGTATTGGAGTTGGAAAAGGGGTGTATGATCCTCTAGGCCATTTTTCTGCCAGCACAGGCATGTGTACTACAGCATATTTTATTTAGTACTGTGTTCAAAACGGCTTTAAATATCTCAGTCAATTTGGATTTTCAGTTTTGAAGTTTGGGGCAGATACATACTCTTGTGTAGACCATTACAAGAGCCACAAAGAGCTTAATTTCATGGTGCTCTTTGGATAAAAAATATTCCCATTAATAAATAAATTGTGAAAGGGAATCCTTTTTAATAAGAGATCAGTGAAATTAAAATAGTGATATTCTGTGTAACTGAATCAGAAATTGCATATGTGTTTTGGGATGGGGGAAACACAAGCTGGATTGATTGGTGTTGGGAGCTGTAATAATATACATGAAATTCAGACTGACTATGTCTGTTTGCATAAGTGAGCATCAAAATAATGTCAGAGGTTAGCTGAGTGAATGACTAGTTTCACGTGGTCAGTATGGGGAATTTACACCACTTCTGCTGAAATCAGTTAGTTATTTTGTGTTTTCCTTAAGCTTAATAAAAGGGTGACATGTGAGTTAATTGTTCTGTTATATACTTGGATTATCTCTCTCTTGCTGTTCTTTCTGAGAAACATTTTTTTTTCCAAAGAAAAAGTAAATGCTAAATAAAGGGAGCAAGCTTTATTTAGAAAATAAAGCTGTGTTGTCATGGGACCAGATTTTCATCTGAGTCAAAGTTGCCCAGGCAGTTAAAACATTTTGTGTGGTGATACTGTGCAGGGCTAGTTACCTGTGGTTTTTTGGGGTTTTTTGAAGTGGCCTCTGTACTTTCCCACTTGTGGGATGGGAGCACTGGGAATTTTTGTTGGCACTGAAAGTTCTGAGTCATAAAAGTGCTGTGTGGCCCCTGCTATCTCAGTTCTTTTCCATGATTAGCTCTAGCTTCTTTCTGTGCTTCAGCCATATTGTTAATTCCTAACTACCCTTATTTTATTGTTAAATTATATTTAAATTAATTAGTCAGCATTAGGTAGTGTGTGCCACTATCAGGGCCAGGCTTCTTGTACAGCTTGCGAGACCCTCACAAGTAAGAATATGCAGATGCCACTTTCAAGAAGAAAAATGGTTGCTCAGTTATCTCACAAATGGTGACTTTTCCAGAATGTTTACTTTGCACATTTACACTGCTTGTGTACTTTCTCTTCTTCCTTGGTGTTGTACTATGCAACTCTTCATATTTGTATATTTAGGATAATGGCATTTATATATTTTTATATATATATATATTGAAGGCACTAGGAATAGGATGGGTAGAGATGGGTCTATTTTATGGGGACGTGGTACAGTAGTCCTGAATATTTCCTTCCTCTTCTGCAGGACATTTCAGCATTCTAATGCTGCCAGTTCTTCTTTGAGTGCTTGCTCATGTCCATTCCATGTTAGGTGTATGCATGCCGCCTGCATGGTTGCCGGAGATTTTTCCCCTAGTGGTATCTGTAGGGATGGCTCCAGTGCCCTCTGGAGCTGTGCTTGTATGAGCTGGTATAAGGGGCACCGCTCACCCTCTGCCCCCTCAGTTCCTTCTTACCGCCCATGATGGTTGCTGGAACATCTTCTCTTGCTCCAGAAAGGCTTCTATCCTTAGTGGTTTAGTAATTCATTTGTGTTCAACTGCTTTAGTGTGTATAATTACTGTAAATAATAGTGTATATAGTAGTGCATATAGTGGATAGGTCCCCCTGTTGAGGGATTCCTTGCCCAGGGGTCAGGCATGCCCTGGTTCCCAGGTTTCAAACCCTGTGCCTCCTTTGGGAAGCATGTGCTCATGAACGACCTGCACGCTGACTGTCTTAAGTGCCTAGGATAGTCCCATGGAAGAGATAAGTGCCAGATCTGGGCTTCAAACCCCGCATGAGAAAAGAACAGGACAGTAGACTGAAAGTTATCCTGATGGAAGCTGCCCTCAGGCCCCGTTTCAGAGCCTATCCACTCTGATTTCACACCAAGTAAGTCGGCATTAGTGCAGAGTGTGCCCCTGGCACCGGTTACTTCTCGGAACTGCTCACCATCACCAGTGCCAAGGAAGAAACATAAAAAGCAGTGCAATAACAGAGGGCGCTCACTAGCACAAGTAAAGGACAAGTGGACAGAGGGAGTGAGACCTGTATTGGGCTGCTTCGCTTTCTCAGGACCAAGGTCAGCACCATCGACTCTGCAGAGGGCGTTGAGTTGGTCCACTGCCCACCCCGGGTGATGCCAGCAGTCTAGTGATCCAGTTCATGTCTGAAGCTTTTCAGGCAGCTAGGGACCTGTTGTCCCTGACATTCCACCCCACTCCATCTGGACACAGAGTGCAGACAGCCTCTGCAGGCAGGAATGAGCAAGAGGCTACTGGCACCTTTCCAGCACTGGGACCCAGGGCACCATGCAGAGGTAAGCCACAGATGAGGTCAGTGCCCTGATCCCTGATGTGCTTTCAATCTCCAGTGGTGCCGATCCCCAGTGCAGCACTGGTACCCGGCGCAACATCGGTCTCCAGATGGGTACCAGCCCCAGATTTGTCACCAATCTCCATATAGCTACTGGACCTCATCTAGCTATTGATCCTTGATCTGGCACCAGTGCCTGACTTGGGACCTTCCCCGATGTGGCACCGATCCACTGAGTGACATCGCTTCTCACATGTCTGGTGCCCAGTAGAGACAGAAGCAGGCACTGCTTCATCATGGTCACAAGGGGAGGACTCCACCTGGACTTGAAGGAGGAACACAACGGGTCAAGGGGATATTGGGGGCACTCAATCTACCCCGCTGCAGGCTATGGCACTGGCTTTCCAGTGGGTGGTTAGCTGGCTGGGTAGCCAGTGGGCCATGCAGTGGCCTTACTAGAATCCCTGGGGCTTTCTCCCCCTTCACACCACTTGGCTTGGCGGTGTTGGACAGATGGGGCATTGTGCCTATCCACTCGGCACTAGACCCTGACTCTGGTCCCGACCACAGGACGATTTTAAGGCCCATCAGGACCTATTGAAGTGGGTCTCTTCAGACCTGGGCCTGAAGGTGAAAGAACCCAGGGAGATCTTCCACACCTTCATTGATATAGTGGCTGCTACAGTCTCAGCCAACGTTGCTCTCTTGATCAGTGAGGCAGTAATGTGCCCTTTCAAGACACTATCGCAGACTCCATCTTCTCTAGCTCCAACATCCAAACGAGCAGAGAAAAAATACTATGTCCCTGCCAGGACTTGGACTATTTGTTCTCCCACCCTCACCTGAGATCCCTGGTAGTGGCTGCGGCAAATGAAAGAGACAGCCACCCCCAAGCATAAGGATGGGAAAAAACTAGACCTTTTCGGTAGAAAGGTTTAATCAATGGAAAGCTTGCAGCTTTGTATTGCCAACCAGCAGGTGTTGTTGGGGTGATACGCTTTTAATCTTTGGGACTCCCTTAATAAGCTTAAAGACTCCTTGCCCCAAGACTCTAAACAGCAGTTTGTGGCCTTCCTGGAGGAGGGTAAGAGTGTGGCTAGGATCTCTTTGCAGGTGGCTCTGGACGCTGCAGAGTTGGTGGCCCAGACAGTGGATTTCACAGTCACTGTGAGGCACTGCTCCTGGCTCCAGTCCTCTGGTCTACCCCCTGAGGTCCCTCAAACCATCCAGGACCTCCTGTTTGAGGGCTCAGCCTTATTTTCAGAGCAGGCTGACACCAGGCTCTACAGGCTAAAGGATCTGAGAGCCATTCTGTGGTCCCTGGGATTGTATGCATCCTCCTCTTTCAGGAAACACTTCAGATTGCAGCAACCCCAGCAGTTTTCAGGGCCTCAGAGATACAAGTCCTATAAAAGGAAAAACAAGGTGGTCTTTGAGTGTTGGTCCCTACGTGATTTTTATATGTGGGTGCGCATGTGCGCCATGTGCCAGAGCCGAAACTGTTTGAAGTAGTCTCCATTGATGCATGTGGTCCACATGCACGTCGTTCATGGTCCACGTGGTTGTGGCTGAGGTCTTATAAGGCTGAGTGGTTCGATGTCCCTTCAGTTCTAACCGCTGCATGGCCAGAGTCAGAACACCTCTCATTTTCAAACTGCATAGCTAGAAAGAGATGCTATTTTGTTCCAGCCAAGGACACCGGTTTTATCTTTGTTCACCTACTGCCCAACTTTTATGGTGCAGACAGCAAAGCAGAGGACCGGACAACAGCATCTTAGAACTGCTCCCCCAGACCGAATGGCCAAGAAGCTTGACCTTATTGAGAGGAAGGTCTACTCCTTGGCAGGCTTACAGTTTAGAATAGCCAGCTACCAGGCCATACTAGCAAAGTATGGCTTCAAGTCATACGTAAAGGTGGAAGAGATTCAAGCTGCCCTCCCAGAAGATAAACAGAGTACATTCAAATCACTCATTGATGTGGGCAGGCTGGTTGCCAAAGTTGCCCTTCAGGCAGCAGTCGATGTAGCAGATATGGCAGCCTGCTCCCTGGCCTCAGGGGTAATGCTCAGACAGGACTCCTGGCTGCAGAAGTTGGGATTCCCCAAGGAGGTCCAGACCATTCTGGAGGACTGCCCCTTTGGTCATCAGAAATTGTTCAGTGTTAAAACTGATTAGAGCCTGGATTCACTTAAGGACTCCCGAGCCACACAGAGGTCACTGGGCCTATACACGCCGGCCTCTGCCCGCTGCCAGAACAGGTCAGCCTTCTGCCTGTGCTATCTGATTAGGCCTGCCTATCAACCCTACCCATCACGCCAACAAGATCAGCTGCAACGATGCCAACGATTGCAATGGCCAAGATTCTTTCTCATCTCCACCTCTATGGCATCTACTTCCATTAACACCCTTCCAGATACCCCTTTTGACTACTACAGAGAGACCTGTGAACCTTGCCCCAACCCTCCTTTGGCTTCACTATCTTCAGGCACCATTTTGCTCTCTTTGCCCATAGCTGGAGCAAGATCACCAACTGATGGATGCTAGATATTGTACATACGGGATATATCATAGAATTTCACACCTTCCCCCCGCCATCATCCCCAGGCTGACCAGGAATGCCCAGAATAACTGGTCTTCTACGAAGGGAAGCATGCACCCTCTTCGATAAAGGAGCCATAGAACCAGTGCCAAGTCATTATCAGGACCATGGCTTCTACTCCCCCTACGTCCTTATACCAAAGAAAAGGGGAGATCTCTGCCCCATCCTGGATTTATGGGCGTTAAACAAATTCATCTGCAAATTCCAATTTTGCATAACTACCCTTCCCTGAATTATTCCTTCCCTCACACTGGAGCATGGTTTGTGGCTCTCAATATGAAGGATGTTCCATGTTGACAGCCACCCTACATGCTATGCTTTATGGTGGGGCACTACCATTACCAATTCTGTGTATTCCCTTTTGGGATTGCTACCACCCCTTTAGTGTTCACAGAGGTCTTTACTATGGTGTCAGCACACATGAGATGCTTGGGCCACTCCCCCTTTCCCTACCTGGCTCTTAATTGCACTGGCTTGGGCCCGCCTTCTTATCACTATCAGCATATTGCGGGAACTCCTGTCCATTCTGGGAATGTGCATCAATGAGGAAAAATTCATCCTGGTACCAACCAGTAAACTCACCTTCATACGAGCATGCTTGGACTCCAAGGGTTCATTTTGCCACACTCACTGCCTTAATCACAAAGCTGAAACGCCAGCTACGCACATCTCTGCCACTGCCTCTCGCGCCTGGAGCATATGGCAGCATGCACATCCATCACATGAGATGCTTTAAATGTGGCTTTGCTTTGTGTACGACCTGCAAAACGACCACCTCACCAAAATGGTCTTTCCTTCTGCAGTACTCGCTCCCCTGTCTTGGTGATATGACCCATCCATGGTCCTGACGGGCATTCCCTTTGACCCCCGTGCTTTTCACATCACCTGCACCACAGATGCTTCCCTTGTAGGCTGGGGCGTCCACATACAAGGCCATACAGTGCAAGCCTCTTGTCCCCTATAGAAGCATGGATGCATATAAACATCTTGGAACTATGGACAGTCCAGCGTGTCTTTCAGGCGCTCCTCTCATTCGTTTGGTCTTGACACATACAGTTTCTCTTGGACAATATGGTAATCAATCATGTATATCAACACACAAGGTGGAGCCAGATTGCCCACACTTTGTCAAAAAGCAGCATGGCTGTTGAATTGGTGCCTATGATACCATGTCACGCTTCATGCAACACACCTATAGGGCAGAGGCAACAATTTAGCAGACACCCTTAGCTGCTCTTTCTATTGCAATCACAAGTGGGAATTGCACAACTCCTCTTCTCCGCGCCATATTTCATTGGTGGGGCACACCACAATGGGATCTCTTCATGACATCCACAAACATCCCCTCTTCTGCTCCAGAGGAGCCCTCAGGCATGACACGCAGGGGGCTACCCTCCATCTCACCTGGACATTGGGCTTACAATACGCTTTTCCCTTCATCCTGCTTCTCCCAACAAGACTCCGCAAAGTGAGGTGAGACCAGGCAACTCTCATACTCATAGCCCCATTCTGGCCCCATCATTACTGGTTTATGGATCTTCTTCACCTGTCAACCCACTTACCAATCCACTGCCTGTCCTGCTCAACCTTCTCACATGACAACAGGGCCTAATCAGGCATCCCAACCTGGACTCTCTTCACCTCACAGCTTGGTATTTGGATGGGGCTTGCAAATAGACAATGCATGCTCCACACCAATGTGGGACATACTCACCCATAGCCATTGTCCCAGTACCAGGGCATGCTATCCGACAAAGTGGTGACACTTTCCGGAGTGGGTATCATGCAACCATCACTCTGCAGACACAGTGTCTGTACCGGTCATCCTCAACTATCTACTAGACCTTCGCCTTTTAGGCCTTGTCTGCTCCTCCATTCGAGTCCACTTGGCAGCTTTCTGCGTTCCTCTGTGTCTGTGGAAGTTTTCTTGGTCTTCAGCCACTCGACCACTGCTAGATTCCTTCATGATCTCCTGAACACCTTTCTGACGGTTAGAAGACCTACCCACATGTGTGATCTGAATCTTGTTTTGTCAGCCCTCACCAAGCCACCCTGCAAGCCACTCTTGTTCACTCACCCATTTAACAATGACGGTAATCTTCATAGTGGCCATCACTTCCTCCTGACGAGTCAGCAAACTAGCAGCACTGATGGCAGAACCACCTTTCACGGCATTCCAAGAGGATAAAGTATCCCTTTGGCTTCACCCCAAGTTTCTCCCTAAAGTAGCCTCTCCATTTCACCTCAGTCAGGTTATCTTTCTCCCTACATTCTACCTGAAGCCCCACACATCTGCCAGGACACATGCCCTACCTGTTCTTGATGTCTGGTGCATGCTTGCCTTTTACCTTGAACACGCGTATGCCTTCTGAACCTTGCCCAGACTGTTTCTCACTATAGCGGAGCACTGCGGAGGCCTTGCCGTCTTGTCCTAGCGCATCTCTAAATGGATCTCCTGCTGTATGATGGAGCGCTACCCTCTTTCATGATTCCCTGCACCACTGAGCATTACGGCCCACTCTGCCAGAGCTCAGGCCACCACAGCAGCCGTCCTTGCAGATGTTCCACGGTGGGACATTTGTAAAGCAGCAAAATGGTCGTCCATTCATACGTTCACCGCTCACTATGTCATATCCCAGTGGGCAGCTGCACAGGGATATGGTAGTCCTGGTCCAGGTCCTCAGGAGGCTGGTACACCACCCTTGACCTAAAGGATGTGTACATTCATATTTCCATTTTCCCCGGACACAGGGGGTTCCTCTGGTTCATGGTAGGTTGTTGCCACTTCCAGTTCACCACCCTACTCTTTGGCATGTCAGTGGCCCAGTTGTTTTTCAGAAAGTGGATGGCAGTTGTGGCAGTCTTCCTCAGTCGATAAGGAATACAGGTTTACCCCTACCTTAATGCCTGGCTTGTCAAAGATCACTCGCAGACTCAGATGCAGCACAGCATCAGCATGGTCCTTGGCACCTTCCAAAAGCTGGGTCTGCTGGTAAATGGGCAAAAATCAACACTGGTTCTGGTTCAGAGAATAGAATTAATCAGGGCGGTGCTCGACTCGACCCAGGCCAGAGCCTTTTTACCAGAGGCCCGATCCGCATTATGTCAGACCTTATTTCTAAGCTCACAGCTCACCCAATAACAACAGCTCGGTCTGCTTCAAACTGCTAGGTCACATGGCAGCATGCACCTATGTGGTGAACTATGCAATGCCTCAGGCTCCTCCAACAGTGGCTGATGTCTCATAGACTCATAGGTCAGAAGGGACCAATATGATCATCTAGTCTGACCTCCCGCACAAGGCAGGCCACAAAACCCTACCCATACACATTTATAACAACCCCGAACCCATGACTGAGTTATTGAAATCCTCAAAAATGAGATTTGAAGACCTCAAGCTGCAGGGAATCCACCAGCAAGCGACCCATGCCCCATGCTGCAGAGGAAGGCGAAAAACCTCCGTGGCCCCTGCCAATCCGCCCCGGAGGAAAATTCCTTCCCGACCCTAAATATGGCGATCAGCTAAACCCTGAGCATGTGGGCAAGACTCACCAGCCAGCACCCAAAAAAGATTTCTCTGCAGTAACTCAGTTCCCATCCCATCCAGCATTCCCACAGACCATTGAGCAGACTTATCTGCCGATAATCCAAATCAATTGCTCAAATTAAACTATCCCATCATAACATCCCCTCCATATACTTATCAAGCTTAGTCTTAAAGCCAGATAAGTCATTTGCCCCCACTACTTCCCTCGGAAGGCTATTCCAGAACTTCACTCCCCTAATGGTTAGAAACCTTTGTCTAATTTCTAGTCTAAATTTCCTAATATCCAATTTGTACCCATTCGTCCTCGTGCCTATATTAGTACTAAACTTAAACAATTCCTCTCCCTCCCTAACGTTAATCCCCCTGATATATTTATATAGAGCAAGCATATCCCCCCAGAGCCTTCTTTTGGCCAGGCTAAACAAGCCAAGCTCTTTGAGTCTCCTTTCATAAGGCAGATTTTCCATTCCTCGGATCATCCTAGTAGCCCGTCTCTGAACCTGTTCCAGTTTGAATTCATCCTTCTTAAACATGGGACACCAGAACTGCACACAATATTCCAGGTGGGGTCTCAGTCAGTGTACTCTCCAAGCAGACACCATTTGGATTTGGTGCTCACCGTTCCTCGTCTCCCTGTCCTGGTGGAAAAACCCCAGTTCAATAATGGAAGAGGTGCCCTTTGCATCAATGATCCAGGATATGGACATGTCAGACGTCGGGTGGGGAACCCACCTCAGCAGCCTCAGGATGCAAGGCTTCTTGTCCCTAGGACAGCTTCCTTTGTGCACAAACATCAGAGAACTCAGGGCAGTGCGTCTGGCCTGCTAAGTGGTCCTCCCCAAGATAGCGGGCATGGTAGTGCAAGTTCTAACAGGTCCTGACACAACTTCCATGTTTTATATCAGCAAGCAGGGAGGGGCAAGGTCCTTGGCCTTGTTCCAGGAGGCCCTGCACCTGTGGGACTTCTGCATGGAACAGAGCATCCACCTCGAAGAGGTGTATCTCTCGGGAGCCCAAAATGTGCTTGCAGATTGCTTTGGAAGGACGTTCTCCTCTCACCACGAGTGGTCTCTCCATCTGGAGGTCGTCTGGGTTATCTTCCAGATGTGGGGGTCTCCCCAGATGGACCTTTTTGCCAGCAGGCAGAACAGGAAGTGCCCTCAGTTCTACTCGCTGAGTGAGCACAGTTCGGGCTCCCTCTCCGATGCATTCCTGATCTCATGGTTACATCATTTTCTGGACGCCTTCCCTCTGATTTCTCTAGTTCAGAGTCTTTCTAAAAATCAGACAGAAAAAGGCAAAGGTCATCTTCATAGCAATGGAATGGCCACACCAGCATTGGTTCGGTGCATTTTTGAACCTGTTCGTAGCAGAACCCCTTGTGCTTTCGCTCCGCCTGGATCTGATTTTGCAGGACTATGGTTGCTGCATGGTTAAACTCTGAAGAGCAAGCCTGTTTGGAACAGGTTTGGCAGGATCTTGCTAGGCAGTAGAAAGCCCTCCGCAAGAGCAACTTACCTAGCTAAGTGGAAACACTTCATGTGCTGGGCATCTGAATGAAATCTTTCCCCATCTCATTTGTCATTGCAGGTCATAGTGGGCTACCTGCTCTAACTTAAACAGCAGGGCCTGGTGCTCTTGTCCGTAAAGGTTCACTTGGAAGCCATTTCAGTCTTCCATCCTCTGGTGAACAGCAGGTCGGTGTTCTCACATGACATGAGAGTTAGGTTTCTCAAGGGGCTGGAAAGACTCTACCCTCAAGTTAGGCAGCTGACTCCACCAGGGGACTTGAACCTGTCTTGTTTAGGCGCACAGGGCCTCCCTTTGAGCTGTTAGCATCATATTCCTACTTCTTTTGTTAGGAAGGTCACCTTCCTCGTTGCGATCATGTCGGCTAGAAGGGTCTCTGAAATCAGGGTGCTCACTTCGGAGCCACCCCACAGTGTTTTTTAAGAACAAAGTCCAGTTGCGTCACCATCCGGTCTTCCTACCTAAGCTCATATCTCAGTTTCATATCAGCTAAAATATGTTATTGGTTTTATTTCCAATACCTCACAAGTCTGCTGAGGAGCAGAGGCTCCATGCTCTAGACGTTAGAAGAGCTCTCATCTTTTATATCAAGAGGACTAAGCCCCTCTGTAAGTCCACACAGCTCATTGTAGCGATAGTTGAAAGGATGAAAGCCCAACTGGTGCCATCCCCAAGGATCTCGTCCTGAATAACCACCTGTATCAAGGCATGCTATGAGCAGATGAACGTCATGCCTCCAGCGATCAAGAGCTTATTCCACAAGAGTTTTAAGCTTCATCAGCAGAGTTCCTCGCTCAGGTGCCAATCCAGGATGTCGGTAGAACCGCTACTTGGTCATTGGTCCATACCTTCACATCCCATTATGCTATCATCCAACAGGCCAGGAATTATGCCAGTTTTGGGAGACCAGTGTTGGTACTGCTAGAGAATCACCTAACGTGGAATGGACATGAGCAAGCACTTGAAGAAGAAAAAACCGTTACTAATCTTCTTAACTGTTGTTTTTTGAGATGTGTTGCTCATGTCCATTCCATGACCTGCCCTCCTAATGCTCTGTTGGAGTCACCAGCAAGAAGGAACTGAGGTTGGCAGGAGGCCAGTGGTGTCCCTTATATTGGTGCATATGCACGTGGCTCCAGAGGGTGCTAGAGCCAGCTTTATGGATACCAATGGGGGAAAAATCTCCGGCAACTGTGCACGAGTTGTGCACACACCTGACATGACTTGGACATGAGCAATACATCTTAAAGAACAACAGTTATGAAAGGTTAGTAACTGTTTTTCTATTAGTTGTTAGGACAGATAGAAGAGCCAGGTAATCACACTGGAAATGTTTTACACATCAGTACTCTGTGTACTTATGAGCACTGTCTGGCACTGTGGTGCATGAGATCTGATTGATTATATGTCAGTACATGAAGAAGAGAAGAGAAGGGAGTGTAGACAAATAGTTAATTTCCCACCAGTCAGCACAACATGATTATTTTTCACGTTTGGGATTCCAAATTTCATTAAAATATCACACAACAGCTGTTAGACGCTATGTATGCCAACGTATCTGAGATTTAAATTGATAATATGAGTGCACTGAGTTTCTCGCTCTTAAAAATTAAAGAGAAAGTAAAAGTAAGAGAAAAACTGGACTTACTGCTATCATGGCACAGTTTAACCTGGCAGATGATGAACAGCTTTAGATGACTTAGGTACTGGGGGGAGAGGGGTTGGTTCTTTCAGGAAAAGTGGCCTATATAGAGAAAATATAATTTAATAAGAAATCTCAGAGGAAGTGAGTATGTAGTGAAAATTTAGTTTTCATTTTCATTTTGTTTCTTTGAAGCCATTCTTATATAATCACAAGGGGGAAAGTATTGAGCCGAGTTGTAGGTTTCCTTTTTGCATTGTTACTAGATCTGTTAAAACTTTCAGTGATTATTAAGCTAACCTTTATCTCTGTGGCATATTCACAGGCTCAGAAAAAAGTTATGAACCAGTCCTCACCAGTTTCTGCATCCAAGTCACAGGATAGCTTGAGACAACCCCAGCTAACAGGTCTTCTGAGTAACACGTTGCCAGGTCAGATAAAGTTTCTTTATGATGGTTTTCCCCAGTCCGTCTGGCATCTGAAATGGGTTCTCCTTCATTATGTCAGGCACTGATTGATGATCTGTTGTGATGTGGGGATTATTCTTTCTTTCTGTTTGAGGAACAATGTTGAGCCCACAGACTTTCTCTTTAACAATTGGTCATATGCTCTTTTTTCAAAAAGAATTGCTAGTAGCCTTCCGATTCTGTTTGCTGGAATGATAGACAAGATGTACTTGCTCAATGAGCAGTCAAAAATCTGTTTCCACAATTCAGATGTGTCATCTGTGTGATATGTCTCATCTCCTTTGTCTTAGAAAGTGAGAAATATAAAGTCACTTTCAAACCAAGGTCTTCTGCTTCAAAATTCCATTTATATCTTTGAGACTTCCAGCTGTCCTCATGTAACAACCACTCTAAATACTCACCATTTTGTCTTTTCTGGTACAGGATGTATTGGAAGCTAATCAGCCATTATTGTTTTGTAAACAAAATATAAACATCAGTTTTCAGTTAAAGTAGTGGTACATTGAATGTGAAAAGATATTATGTGGATTCTTGAAACAGCACCAGCCTAATTAAAATTTTAAAGTTTCTAATATAGACTTAAATCAACAGAAAATGTCAATAGACTTCAAGTTCAATTTTGGTTTAATATATTATAACGAATGTGTGTTCAACACAATGTTTCTGCGAAAAATTTAACAATACTATTTGTGCTACATGTGGTGGTTGTGGTGGGCTGATATGATTCCTCTAAATTATACAGCAGGATGATCAGGTGGGAGGCTGCCCGTTTGAATCTACAACAGTGTTTGATCTGGCCACTCGTTTACAACTTTTAATAGTGTTGGAGCCTTGAGTTTATCATTTTTGGGGACTATTTGTGAAAAGCTGGATAGACTCCAGCGTTTTATCTTTTTACAGATCTCTTCTGGGATGATGCTTATGGAATTTGACTTTTTTCTTTTTTGGATTGTTGTGTATGGAGATTTTAGACTGATTTGGTTTATTTATAAACATTTTTATGGTTTTCATCACCATAGCATCTGAGTACCATTTTACTATATGTGCTGATTTCCTTACGTGACTGCAATAGTAATACTTCCCATACACACCACTACTATGTATCAATATCTATCTATATGTAATTTCCAGATCAAGTAAAATGTTAGGCACATGACTTCAAATGTTCTGTGATGGTTTGTGTTAAGACTCATGAGTAATAAACTCTTTTTAATGTGTACTTTTATAGGACAGGATTCTGGAGGTAAAATCATGCATCAACCTTTAGGAACAATACAACAGCAGCAGGAAAAAGTACTAGGATCATCTCCTGTCCAACAAAATATGCAGGTAAGGAACATTTTTCCATTAATCTGTTTTTCTTAATTTTAGTGATGATAAGGAACCTGGAACAGTGTAGAAATATTAATAAATTACCTCCACAGTGTTATTCTCATTGATCCCTACCCTAAACACAATCATTAATCTTCCAAAAGGGTGTTTTGTGGGATGAAAGAGGAACGCCTTCCAAGCCCATAGTGATATTCTGGGAGACTCTTTACAGTTTTAAAGTTACAAAACCTTTTTCTATTTTCTAAATATTAGTAAATCAGTATAGCAAACTGAGTGAAGGTATGCCTACTAATTCCATACTGTGAACTCTGCTTTTGAGATCTATTCAGTCAGTAAAGTGCTCTGAGGCTACACCCTGCTAGTTACTCCACACTGTTTTTATTCTTTATGTAGTGGGACTTAATTGTTACCACTCTTGTACTATCTATGTGATAAGTTTCTTTTTTGAGGGCTGTGTAAGATGAGAGTTTTCTCCATTGATTATTGATGACTTCATTCATGAGCAAAGCAGGAATCATTTATGCTACCTCACATTTATGGCAAATACTTCAAATAATCTGTTTTCAGTGATACAGAAGCCTACAGAAAATATATCTTAATGGGCAATTTTTACAAAGAAATCCCATAATTTATTTTTTCTAAGGGCAAAGGTAATGCCAATGTAATTGAGGTTTTCTTTGGGCCTAGGTGGATGTTCATACAGTTGGACAAAAGAGACCTGCTGCTAAACAGCTAACAAAAGGAGCTTTGTAAGTAATTTTTTTTAAATTTATAGTGTTGTTACAGACATGTCTACTAACCTCTGCCTCTCTCACTATGTCAGTTTGTAAACTGTAACATAACCTTTCTATATTAGAATAAATGTTAATTATTGATATTAGTCATTTTTCCTTTCAGAATTCTACAGCAGTTACAGAAAGACCAGGCACATGCCATGATACCAGATAAAAGTCAATTCCGCTCACTAAATGATGCAGTCCAGAGACTTCTCTCATATCATGTGTGCCAGGGATCACTGCCAACCAAGGAGGATTTAAGAAAAGGTAATTTTTTTTTAATTTGGTATGATAAAAGTTGTGCTGCTGCTTGTTAGAATTTTTAAGCTGTTAAATATTACATGGGGTGCTGAGAAAATGGATTGTGTAAATCACAGAGAGTAAAAAGAGGAAACTTTTGCGAGTTGGTGCTAGTTATTGAAGAACATGATCTAATTGTATTCTCTGTGTCTTTTTAGTGGACAGTGAATTTGAATCTGTAGCCACGCAGCTTCTGAAAAGGACACAAGCTATGCTAAATAAGTATAGATGTTTGCTCATAGAAGATGCAATGGTAAGATTTATCAGCAAGATAATTTTTATTTTTGTGAAACATATCAGTTAACGCAAATTGGAATGAATTGTTAAAACAGGTGTAATGGTTCAGAATTGAGTGATCTCAGAGTTGTATTATTTCCCTCTATCCCCAAGTATTGTGTGGCTACCACACAGCAGCTGCAGATGACTGCAGTGGTTCTGAAACTGTACTACTCAGATATTAGGGGCTAGTAGAGCCTGGTGTCATGCTTACAGAATTGTTATTAGCTCTGCTTAGGAAAGGGGTTAAAGGTGGATAATGCCAGGAGAACTGCAGAAGAACTAATCCACTAAGCATCATCCTGTATATTTTTTTTCCACAGAAGGGGGTGAGCTAGCTTTTCTATGTATGTGTGTGTGTGCGTATGCATAAAATATATAATTATATATAGTATATTTTATTTATGTATATGCATATATATTTTACGTAATTTTAATTTTTTGTTATTTATCACTTAAACATACCTATTTGTAAAAAGAAATCTCTTTCTTTGCTTCTTAGTGTGCCAGTAACAACAGTTGTCTGGCTACAAAAGCAAAGATAAAAACAGGTTTATGGGTGGGAAAAAGAAGTTATTAAAAATATGGGTGATATTCAGCTCTTTGCAAAGAGCCTGATCAAGGACCTCCACACTGTTTAAGCGCCATAATAGCCTGAAACATGTGAATCTCTGTGCCTATGCATTCCAGAGCTGTGTGCTTTGCACGGCTCTGAATAGGCCAGCATGGAGGGGATCATTTTGTGGTGCTGTGCATAGGGTCTCTGGATCTGTACTTCTTTGAGCGCTTGCACATGTCTATTCCATATTAGGTGTGCGCATGCCATATGCTCGGTTGCCAGAGATTTTCCCCCTAGTGGTATCTGTAGGGCCAACTCTAGTGCCCTATGGAGCCATGCACATATGTGCCGGTCTGAGGGGCACCACCGGCCTCATGCCCTCTCAGTTCCTTCTAACTACCCATGATAGTTTCTGGAACGCTTTTTCTCTTTCCTGAGCAAGGCTCTTACCCAGTGGTTACTCACTTTTCTTTGAGTGCTTGTTCATGTTGATTCCAAGCAGGTGTGTGTGCGTTGCACGCACAGTGGTTGGAAGGCTTTTCCTTCAGTGATAACCATCGGGTCGGTGCAGGCGCCCCCTGGAGTGGTGCCTCCATGGTGCTGTACGTCGGGGCCCGCCACCACGTCACTCTCCAGTTCCTTCTTACCTCTGGTGACGGTAGTTGGAACTTTGGTCTTCTTGCTTCTACAAGTTCTCCCCATTGTCCTTAGTGGTTCCAGTAAATAGTTCGAAAGTTAGTATGTTGGTGTAGTTATATAGCTATAGATAAGTGTTAAGTGACGGAAAGTCATCTTTCCGTTTCTGGGACTCACCTGTCCGGGACCCGAAGGTATGCCTTGGGCCCAAGGCTTCAAACACTGCGGATTCTGCCACAAATTTATGCTGAAAGACGATTCTCACGACTCTTGCTTAAAGTGTTTGGGAGACTCGCACGAAACAGATCGTTGAAAGATCCACAAAGGGTTTGTTTGAGGAGCCGTAAGGAGAGAGGAGTGTGTGCCCAAAGTAGATCCTCATGGAGGCAGTTCTTTGGCCCCAACCCCCACATCGGTGCGCAGTGCCCTGTCGTCAGTAAGAGGCCCGGCACCGAAGAATTCCTCAGTGCAGAGAGAACCTCGGCACCAACACTTGCCAGTGGCAAAGACTGTGTGGCACCAATCCCAGTCACTGGTGCCCCGTAAGAAGCACACGATGGACAAGGGGCACTCAGCTTCAGTGCTGTCCTTGGACAAGGTCGCTAGCCCATCGCGCCCACAGGAATTTTAGGCGCAAGGGTCCCTGGGACCAGTGGCGGCAGCGAGCACCTCTGAATCTGGAAAGCACGGGTTCCCCGGTAAGGGAGAGTGAGGTGGAAGAGCTGGACCTCCTCTCTATGCCGGATACGTTTGAAGCGGCGCGGGACCTGATTGTCATGATGGCACAGCAGTCCCCTGTCTTGGGAGCAAAGATGCCAGATCAAAGACCTCTGGCACTGCTAGCTGTGGTGCCATTTAGAGACAAGCCTTTGTGGTGCAGTTCACCTTTGCCTAGGCATTGGTTGCCGTCTTCTAGGCACCGATTTCCGTCTCCCTGGTGCTGACCACCCCTGCGTGTCCGTTCGCCTTCTCTGGAGCACTGCTCAGCCTCCCCATGCTGGTCAGCCACATCTAGGCACTGGTCAACCTCGCCTTGGCACTGATTGTCCTCTTGGTGCCAATTGCTGGCACCATGGCACCACTCAAGGGCTGCAGCTACTTCAGCATCATTGTGGTCCCAGTGGTGAGAATCCAGATCATCGGACTGAGAGGTGGACTCTGGTGCCTTGAAGAGACAGGTCAGAGGGACGATATTATAAGGTGGGCAGACAGCCAACACCTCCTACTCGACCTTGGCCTATGCAGTGACAGGCACCTCAGCAATGGTCTTTTGGACCTGTGAGTGTACCACCAAACCCAAGGGTCCCAGCCCAGGGGGCCTTATTTGATCATCTCAGAGAGACATGCAGCTGACACACAGTAATGCAGCTCCATGCCGCACAGCACTGAAGCCAGTGGGTGCAGGTAGGCGATGCCACTGAGGACAGATTGTGTGGCATGCAGTGCTGGAGAGGAGGTGGATCTGGGTACCAAGGCGGAACCTGACGCCTATAGGGAGGTCCCGGGTACGGAAGATCCAGTGAGCCAGGACATTCCTGAGGTGGCAGGAGGACCCAGGGCCTCATCGTCTTCCTCCCGTGATGAAGCGATAATGGGGACTTTGACCATTATGCTTCCTATGGACAATAGGGCTCTTGGTAAGGGTGGCCCAAAACCTGAGTCTATAGACAGAGGAGGTTCAAGAGTCCATAGACCCTGTGATGGACATTTTGGCTCCGGAGGGCCCCTTGAGAGCAGCCCTGCCACTGATGAAAATGGTGCAAGTCCACAACAAAGATGCTGTGGCAGACACGGGCTCTATCCCACCTACAGCAGAAGGGATAGAGAGGAAATGTTTTGCCCCTTCCAAGGGATATGAGTATCTCTTCACCCACCCTCAGCCTGGTTTACTCGTTGTGTCTGCGGTAAATGAAAAAGAGAGGCAGGGGCGGCAGGGCCTGACACCAAAGGCAAAGGAGACTAGACCTGTTTGGGAGGAAGGTCTACTCCACTGGGGGCCTGCATCTGAGAATTGCCAACCAACAGGCAATCCTCAGCAGATATAACTTCAACTCGTGGGACATGATGGCAAAGTTTAAAGACCACCTTCTGGCCGATTCCAAAACGGAGTTTGAAGCCATGGTTGAGGATGGAAAAGCCGTAGCTAGGACATCATTACAGGTTGCGTTAGACGCTGTTGACTGCAGCAAAGACTATGGCTTCAGGACTGGCCATGAGAAGAAGTTCTTGGCTGCAAGTGTCAGGCCTCCCTCCTGAGGTCCACTCTACCATCCAGGACCTTCCCTTCGAAGGAGCAAGGCTATTTTCGGAGCAAACGGACTCCAAGCTCCACAGCCTCAAGGACTGTAGGACAACCCTGAAATCCTTGGGGCTACATGTGCCCTCCATGCAGAGGAAGCACTTTATGCCTAGCCTGGGCAAAGGTTTTATCCTCAGCATCCTCGGCAGGACTTCTCCAGGAGAAGGGGCAGGAGCAAAAGGCGCAGGACACCCCAACCGCCTAAGCCTGTCAAAGACACAGGGAAGCAGCCACCAGGGCCAAAATAAAACTTTTGGAGGTGCACCCGAAGGCAGCACTCCAGGATAGTTACCAGATTCTGTTCCCCCTTTCTGCAACAGATTATCCCATTTCTACCGTGTCTGGGCCTGAATAACGTCAGACAGATGGGTGTTGCACACAGTAGAAGTGGGATACTCCCTCCAATTTTGTTATACCCCAGCTTCCCACCCTCCTTCCAATCCCTCTTCAGGGAACCCTCTTACAAACAACTTCTCATAGGAGAGGTGCAGGAGCTGCTTTGCACTAGAGCGGTAGAAGAGGACTCTCATGAGCTAAGGAGAAAAGGGTTTTACTCTAGATATTTCCTGATCCTGAAGGCAAAAGGAGAGCTCAGGCCTGTTCTTGATCTGCGAATCTCAAAAGTTCATAAGGAACCTGAAATTCCACATGATCTCCCTAGCCTCGATCATTCCCTCTCTGGATCCGGGGGACTGGTATGCCATCCTAGACCTAAAAGATGCTTACTTCCATATCTCAATAATACCCTCCCACAAGAGGTTTCTCAGGTTCATAGTAGGACAGAACCACTACTAATTCGCTGACTTCCCGTTTGGCTTATCGGCAGCTCCGAGAGTCTTTACCAAATGCATGGCCGTGGTCACTGCATTCTTGAGGAGGCACAGTGTCCAGGTATACCTGTTTGTGGAGGATTGGCTAGTCAAGGGCTGCTCCAGGGAGCAGGTGGAAGCACACGTCACTCTAATACTGGCAATGTTCCTCAACCTGGGTCTGCAACTAAACGTGAGCAAGTCACAAAAAATAGAATGTATAGAAGTGGTCCTGAATTTAGTTCAGGCCAGAACTTGGCTGCCAGAGTCTCGTTTCTGGACTATGGGCTCCACAAAATGGATGCTTAGCAACTTTCTTAATACCACAGCTCAAAGTTGCCTGATGCTTCGAGGCCACATGAACTCCTGCACATATGTGGTACAGCACTGTAACTCAGATCTCTCCAGTTGTGGCCAGCATCGGTCTACCGACCCCACAAAGACAGTCAGGACCGAGTGGTCTCCCTCTCACCTCGGATTATAGAGTCTCGTCATTGGTGGCTTGACCCCTGTCATGCGTGCCTGGGGGTCCCATTTGCTAGGCCACAATCGTCGTTGGTGATGGACACTTCGACCGTAGGGTGGCAAGTGCACCCCATTGAATGGAGGACCCAAGGCCTTTGATCCCCAGAGGAACTGACACTCCACATAAATGTCAGAGAGCTACGGGTGATCAGGTTGGCCTGCCAGGCGTTCCAGTCTTGCCTGACAGGCAAAGAGGTCAGTATTGAAGGACAACACCATGGCACTGTTCTATATAAACAGATGAAGGGAGCATGTTCCTCTCCCCTGTGCAGGGAGGCCATCAAACTCTGGGACTTTTGCATTGCCTGCTCCATAAACTTGGAGGCGTCCTACCTTTTGGGCACCCAGAATCAGCTGGCAGATCACCTCAGCTGCTCCTTCAACACCCACAAGTGGTCTCTCAATGTGGATGATATGAGACACATTTTCTAGAGGTGGGGAGTTCCACAAGCGGACCTATTTGCGACGCAGTCCAACAGGAAGTACCACCAGATTTACTCCTACTGGGGGCACAGCCCAGGTTCCATGGCAGATATGTTCCTCCTTCCCTTGTTTAAGCACCTGCTGTACGCGTTCCCACTGTTTCCTCTTGTCCACAAAGTCCTCCTGAAAATCAGGAGAGACAGGGTCTCAGTTATGCTTGTAGCTGCAGCGTGGCCGAGGCAACACTGATACACAACGCTGCTGCAGCTCTCCATAGACACGCCGATTACCCTGCTGCTGGTTTCAGACTTGATCTCGCAGAACCATGATTGGTTGTGTCATCCCAATCTAGAGTCGCTTCACTTCACGGCATGGAAGCTGCGTGGTTGAACCCGAGGGCGACAGAGTGCTCAGAGCAGGTGCAGAAAGTTCTCGGTATTAGGAAGCCATCCACCAGAGCAGCATACATGGCTGAATGGAAGAGGTTCTTGGTATAGTCAGTACAAAAGGGCACCCTGTAGGGCGCGGAAGAGATTTGTGATGTGTTGAACCTAGATGGGGGCTTGACGGGTCTGGTCAGAACCGGTTTGATAAGCGGCATTGCTTGGCCTGGTAAACAGGCTGTGCAAGGCCATGGGAAAGTGGTCGTGCTGCCAAAGGAGGAGGAAAGTTAGGAAGCAAAGTCACCTGCTGTAAATTTGCCAATGCTAGGTGTACCTTAGAGCCGATATGTTATGCTGAATATAAAAGCTGAAATACAAGCTGCACAATGAGACTCGGCAATGAATCCACTTGGATTGTGTGGCAAAATCCCCCAGCAGCCCACTTCACAACGCGCCCTAAAGTCTTCCGTTGTTGTTTGGCGCGTAAACCGGGATTAAAGATAAGTGCTCCTAACTGGTGTGGGTGTGTTTTTATTCCTCACCTGGTATCCAGAACCTTGCAGGCAGCTGTGAGCAGCAGTGCCTGGCATAACACACTCTAATGCAGGCGTTGCTGCCTCTTGTGCTAGACTACCTACTGCACCTAAAGTAGTCAGGTTTGGCGGTTGCATCTGTGAAGGTGCACTTGGTGGCTGTCTCCACCTTCTGTCTGGGAGAAAGGGGCTGTTCGATATTTGCCAACCCTATGGTATTCCATTTCCTCAAAGGCTTAGAAAGACTTTACCCTCCTTTATGTCGTCCAGTTCTGGCATGGGACCTTAACCTGGTGCTCAGTAGTTCATGGGGCCCCCCTTTTGAGCCTTTAGCTTCATGCTCTTTGTTGTACCTCTTGTGGAAGGTAGCATTCCTTGTCGCTATCATCTCGGCAAGGAGAGTATCTGAACTCAAGGCGTTAACCTCAGAGCCCCTGTATACAGTATTCCATAAGGACAAGGTGCAGTTGCGCCCGCACCCGGTTTTCCTGCCCAAAGTGGTCTTTCCATTTCATGCTTGTCAGGAGATTTTCTTGCCAGAGTTATTTCCAAAGCCGCATGCCAACAGCAGGGAATGTATTCTCCACTCCTTAGATATCAGACAGTCACTGGCTTTTTACTTAGACATAACTAAACCCTTTCGTAAATCAACTCAGCTTTTCATTGCTGTAGCAAAAATGATGAAAGGACTTCCAGTGTCCTCTCAGAGGATTTCATCTTATGGTACGAGCTAGCCAAGACGCCAGCCCCGGTTCTTACGGCGCACTCCACGAGAGTTCAGGACTTGTCAGCGGCATTCCTGGCCCACGTCCTACATGGGAGATCTGTATGGCTGCAACCTGGTCCTCTATACATACCTTTACTTCATATTATGGTATTACCCAGCATGCTAGAGATGATGCAGCAATTGGTAGAGCAGTGCTCCAGTCTGCAATCTTGTGAGCTCTGACCACTCCATTGGTCTCCTTGCAAATCACCATCTTGAAATCGACATGAGCAAGCACTCAAAGAAGAAAAAATGGTTATTTACCTTCTGTAACTTTTCTTTGAGATTTGTTGATCAAGTCTATTCCAAGACCCACCCGCCTACTCCTCTTGTCAGAGCTGATCGGCAAGAAGGAACTGGAGATTTGGCGGGTTGGCAGGCCCCTATATACAGCGCCATGGAGGCGCCACACCAGGGGGCTCCTGCATCAACCCAACGGGTACCACTGGGGGAAAACCTTCCAATGACTGTGCACGCGGCACGTGCACACCTGCTTGGAATAGACATGAGCAACACAAAGAGCAACAGTTACAGAAGATGAGCAACCATTATTTATTCAGTTTTACTTAATAGTTTTAGCGTATATTTTTTATATTTGTTGCATATAATAGTGTACATAATTAGTGTAGTAGTAGTGCATAAGTCCCTGCTGTTGGGGAAACTTATAATTTCTGTGGCCGGTATACCCTGGTACCTGCTACCTGCAGAGGAAGGATAAGTGGCCAGAGGGAGTGCAGCCAGAGCCAGGCCACTCTGCTGCACCGGCACCGTCAACTCTGCCGGGAGCATTGAGTCTGATGCAGGACCCTCACCCATCTCAAGGCATGACCAGCAGCTTGGTGGTCCTGTCAAGCCAGAAGGTTTCCAGGCAGCCAGAGATATGCTGATTCTGCCAGTTCCATCGGGACATTGGGCACCAGTGGCCTCAGGTAGGAAGGAACAGGAGGTGTCAAACACGTTCCTGGCACCAGGACCTAAGGCACCTTCCAGAACAAGTTCCACATGACTCTGGTGTCCTGATCCCCAGCCACTATTGTTCCCCGGCATGGCACTGGTCACTGATATGGCACCAATCGCCGGTGCGTCACTTGTCCCCAGCGCAGCACCAGTCACCAGCACCGCGCTGATCCCTGGTGCGGCACCAGTCACCAACACCACGCTGATCCCTGGTGCGGCACCAGTCACTGACATGATGCTGATCTCCAGTGTGGCACTGGTCCTGAATGCGATACTGATCTCTGGCATGGCATCTGTCCCCAGAGCTCCGGTGCCTGACCGAGGTAGAAGCTGGCATCGCTCTGTTGTGATTGCAAGGAGCGGAGTCCTTTGAAAGAAGAGAAGTGCAAGTGAGAGGACACTATAGACACCCAGCCTACTTCCCTTGGGCTTCAGCAGTGGCCCTCCAGCAGGTCGTTGACTGGCTGAACGGCTAATGGCTAATGTATTGGCCCTATTGGAACCGCTTGGGGTTCTGTCTGGTGCTGGGTCCTCTCTTGCACCGTTTATACTCTGGAGTGTCTGAAGAACAGGGCACTGTGCCTTTTCACTCAGCATCGGACCCCCACTCTGGTACCGACCCCAGTACTGAGGCACTGGAATTGCTGCTAGGGGATGTAGTCAATGAGAAGGAGGGAGTTCCTCTCCTGGTACAACCTTTCTCTTCATCTTCCCAGATGAGGCAGTGGGAGGTCCAAGTAATTTACTGCTCCATCAGGTCTTACTAAGGCAGGTGGCATCATTCCTGGGCTTAGAGGTGGAGGAACTCATGGAGACCTCTCACAGCCTCATAATATCCTGGCTGCAGCTGCCCCAGCCAAGAGTCCCCTGCCTATCATGAGGCAGTGATGGGCCCAGTCAGAATCCTCTTGCAGATGCCTTCCTTTCTGGCACCTATGTCAAAAAGGGCAAAAAAAGGCACTATGTCCCAGCAAAACACTTTGAATACCTGTTCTCTCACCCTCCCCTTGGCTCACTGGTGGTGGTCACCGCAAATGAGAAGGACAGGAGAATGTGGCCCAGTTTCGAATCGCCAGTCAACAGGTGCGGCTTGTTCGGTACGCTTTTAATCTGTGGGACTCCATCAACAAGTTCAAGGACTCCCTGCCTCATGAGTCGTGGCTGGAGTTCTTGGCTCTTTTAGAGGAGGGCAAAAGTGTGGCCAGAACCTCCCTGCAGGTGGCTTTGGATGCAGCTGTCTTGGCAGCCTGAACAATGGCTTCTGTAGTCACAATGAGGTGATGCTCCTGGCTGCAGTCCTCTGGCCTTCCTTAAGAGGTCCAGCAGTCCATCCAGGAGCTCCCATTTGAGGGATCTGCTCTCTTCTCGGAGCAGACGGATACCAGGCTGCATGGACTAAAAGATTCAAGGGCTGCCCTTTGGTCCCTGAGCCTGTATGCTCTGTAAGCTTCCAGGAAGCACTTCAGACCTCAGCAACCCTGTGATTTTCAGGCACGAGCTCTAGCAAAGAAAGAGCAGGGAGTACAGACAGCACCACCCATTTTTGCCTCACTCTGCCCACTCTCCAGTGGGCACTCAGAGGTATTTGGGCAGGCCTAAACAGGCCTTTTGAAGGTATGTCTGGGTGCACTATACTTGTCACCCATAGCATCCAATGTTTCTGTTTCCTCCCAACCTTTATTTCGGGATCATCTGTTGCCCGTTAGCCCCCCTATATGGGTGTCTGTAACATTGGACCGTTGGGTCCTCAACATGGTGACAGTCAGGCACACCCTTCAGTTTTTGTGCACCCTTCGTCCCACTTCACTTCACCATTCCTCTTCAGGGACCCTTCTAACGAGCAACTCCTCGTCCAGGAGGTTCAGTCTCTGCTATGCTATGTGGGCTGTGGAGGATGTTCCTCAAGGCCTGAGTGGGAAGTGGTTTTACTCCCAATACTTTCTAATCCTGAAGGCCAGATGGAGGCTGCGGCCCATCCTGGGCCTTCATCACCTCAACAAATATCTCAAGAAGTTGAGATTTTGCATTGTCTCTTTGGCCTCTGTTATGTTCTTCCTGGACCCAGGAGACTGGTATGCCGTCCTTGGTTTAACGGACATATTTTCATCTCTCCATCTTCCCTGACCACAGAAGGTTACTCAGGTTTGTGGTGGACTGCTGCCGTTTTCAGTTCACCAACCTTCCATTTGGCTTGTCAGTGGGCCGGACTGTCTTCCCAAAATATCTGGCAGTCGTGGTGGCTTTCCTCAGGTGTCGAGGCATGGAAGTATACTCCTACCTCAATGACTGGTTGGGCAAGGGTCAGTCACAGGCACAAGTGCAACCTGTGACCAAGGGCATCAACATGAGGGCATTGCCTTCCAAGAGCAGGGCCTACTGATAAATGAGCAAAAGTCAACTCAGGTCCCTGTTCAGTGAATAGAATTCATCGGGACGGTGCTCATCTTGACCCAGGTCACAGCCTTCCTCCCAGAGGCGTATTTCCAGACCATGTCAGACCTTATTTCCAAGGTCACAGCTTACCCCATAACAAGAGTGTGGACCTGTCTCAAGCTGTTGGGCCACATGGCGGCATGTACTTAGGTGGTGCAACATACAAGATTACACCCCTAACCCCTCCAAAAGTGGCTGTCATGAATTTACACTCCAAGCAGATATCAGTTGAACTCAGTGCTTAGAATCCCACCTTCAGTCCTCAGTTCTCTGTCCTGGTAGAAAGACCCCAGTGCAGTATTGAGAGGGGTACCAGGGGTGCCCTTTGTGCCCCTGCAGCAATTGGTGACATTAGTCACGGATGCATTGGACCTAGGGTGGGGCGCCCACCCCGGCAGCCTCAAGACTCAAGGCTTCTGGTCCTGAGAGGACCTTGTGATGCACGTAAATGTCGGAAAGCTCAGGGCAGTACACTTGGCCTGCTAGGTGTTCCTCGCCAGAATCTTGTGTACAGTGGTAGAGGTCCTGACAGATAGTACCGCTTCCATGTTCTACATAAACAAGCAGGGGGACCTGGTCGTTGGCCCTGTGTCTCTAGGACTTCGTGTGAAACACGACATTCATCTCGAAGCATCATACCTTCTAGGGAGTCAGAAATGTGCTCACGGATCACCTCATCAGGGCATTGTCTTCTCACCACGAGTGGTTCCTGTACCCAGAGGTCCTCAAGGTCATCTTCCAGAGATGGGGATTTTTCAAGGTGGAGCTATTCACCACCAGGCAGAACAGGAAGTGTCAGCAGTTGTGTTCACTGAGAAGGCACAGCCCAGGCTCTCTCCTGCTCTTGTGGACGGACCATCTTCTTTAAGCCTTTCATCTGATCCCTCTGGTTCACAGAGTCCTGAAAATCAGATGGGACAAGGAGAAAGTCATCGTCATAGCACCCGCATGGCCACTCCAGCATTGGTTCTGCATGCTGATGGACCTCTCGGTGGCAGAGCCCCTTATACTGCTCTGTGTAGATCTGATTTCACAGGACCACAGCAAGTTACTGCACTGAACCTCGCCTCCATGCACCTGATGGCATGGTCACTGCATGGCTGAACACTGAAGAGCAGGCCTGTTCAGAACAAGTTAGACTGCTTGTTAGATAGTAGAAAGCCTTCTACCAGAGCAACTTACCTGGTGAAATGAAAATGTGTCACTTGCTGGGCCTCTAAGTGGAATCTCTCTCCATCTCATTCTTCACTGCAGGCCATATTAGACTGGTTTACTCCATCTGAAGCACCAGGGCTTGGCGCTCTCATTTATAAAGGTTCACTTGGCAGCCATCTCATCCTTTCACCTGCTGGTAAGTGGCAAGTCAGTGTTCTCTCATGAAATGACAGTTAGGTTTCTCAAAGGATGGAGAGGCCCTGCTCTCCGGTTCATGAGCCTACTCGGCTATGGGACATGAATCTGGTCCTGTCCAGGCTTACAGGTTCCCCCTTCAAGCTGTTAGCCTTGCGCTCCCTACTTATTTTGTCTTGGGAGGTCGCTTTCCTGGTTGCAGAAAGGTTTCTGAGATCAGGGCCCTCACTTCAGAGCCACACTTCATGGTTTTCTTCAAGGACGAAGTCCAGTTGCGTCCTCATTCGGCCTCCCTGCCAAAGGTGGGTGTCATGGTTTCATATTAATCAGGATATCTTTCTACCTGTTTTCTTTCCAAAACCTCGCAAGTCCACTGAGGAGCGAAGGATCCATACATTAGCTATTAGGAGAGCCCTCACCTTTTACATTGAGAGGACTAAGCCTTTCTTCAAGTCCACGCAGCTTTTCGTACTGATAGCAGAGAGGATGAAAGGACTTACGGATATCATCCCAGAGAATATCGTCCTTGATAACCGCCTGTATCAAGGCTTGCTATGTTACGCCTCCAGCCATCATGACAGCCTATTCCACCAGAGCCCAAGCATCCTCGGCAGCTTTCCTTGCTCATGTATCAATCCAGGCTAGCTGCAGAGCCGCGACATAGTCATTGGTGCATACCTTCGCATCCCACTAGGTTATCACTCAACAAGTCTGAGATGGTGCCAGTTTTGGAAGGACAGTGTTCCAGTTAGCATGTCTATGAACTCTGAGCACACCTCTGGGGCTACTGCTTGTGAGTCACCCACCATGGAATGGACGTGAGCAAGCACTTGAAGAAAAAACAGTTAACAACCTTTTGTAACTTCAAGACATGCTGTTCATGTCTGTTCAATGAGCTGCCCTTCTACTCTGTCGGAGTCACTGGCAGGAAGGAGCTGAAAGGGTGTGGGGTTGGTGGTACCCCTTATACCAGTGAATATGCATGTAGCTCCAGTGGGCACTAGAGCTGGCTCTATGGATACCCCTAAGAGAAAAATCTCTGACAACCATGCATGCGGTGCATGCACACCTAACATGGAATGGACATGAGCAACATCTCGAAGAACAACAGTTACAAACAGTCGGTAACTGTTTTTTACATTGATCCAATGGCCAGCTGGGGGTGCTGAAAGACAGAAGCCTCTATACTATGCCATAACACTGGACAACAAAGATTTTGCTTCCTGTATACTTTGAGGTGTATTTTATGGATTTTGGGCTGCTGCTTACGAAAATCACCATGAAATTTCCCTATCGTACCGTTTTTTTGAAATCACCTATATTTGTTATTTCAATTCATAATTAAAGTATATTAAAATGTTGCCCACAATGTAAGCTGAAAAGTTTTCTATCTTGTGTCCAAGCGTACCTAGGCATGCAGTGCCACTGCACCTAGTGCAGGCCACACATCCTGCAGTGGGAATGCTAAGGCTTAGGCAGGGCAGATGCTGGCAGGACAGGTTTTAGAAAGGCTATAAAAGCATTTCGCACACGCCGTTCTATGCATTGCATTTATATCAGTTTGCATTCATTTTGATGTGCATGCTCTATGCACATAGCATATTGTGTGTACTCACAATAATAAAGCAATTGTATTTTCAGGAAGATTCGTGATAACAAAATGTCTCGCCAGTGTCGCAACTGCCGTGATACATTTTGTTACATTTGTGGCGAATATACGCTTAAACCTCAAAGATGGAGCATGACTGCATGTATTAAGAAAGCGTATGAGCTCTACTTTGGCTGTAAAATTGATGATCAGGACAAAGCCTGGGCCCCTCGCATTTGTTGCACAACATGCGCTGTCGATCTTAGAGCTTGGCTCAGAGTACTCGGAAGTCAATGCCATTCGCTGTCCCGATCATGTGGCGAGAGCAGAAAGGTCATGTGACAGACTGTTACTTCTGTCTGACCAATGTGTCTGGTTTCTCTGCTAAAAACAAGAAATCCATTGAATACCCCAATCTCCCTTCAGCCATGAGACCTGTGCCACATGACGACAGTCTTCCAGTACCGAAGCCACCAGAGACATGGAGCCTAGATGAGGCAGATGAAGATGCCATGATGCACGAGCCAGGAATGGAAAACGACACTGATCCAGATTTTGAACCATTTATGTCGAGTGCACCTCATCTGATAACTCGATCTGAGGTAAATGACCTGGTCAGGGACTTGGGTTTGTCAAAGGCAAAAGCAGAATTACTGGGTTCAAGACTGCAAGGATGGGGTCTGCTATCACCAGGCATGCAAATTTCTGTCTCTCGCAGCCGCCAAGAAGATTTGACACAGTTCTTTGGTCAGGCTGATAATCTGTGGCTGAGTCTACACTGATGGTGGCAAATTCACCGCCGTCAGATCGATTGCTCTGGATCGACTGAGCAGTCTGTGTAGGCCCATTCAGTCGATCCAGCAAGCGATGCAGGAAAACCACCCTGGTAAGTGGCGTTGCGCTGCATCAAAGGGAACGCTATTCCTGTTGATGCAGCGCAGTGTGGATGGCGCGCAGAGGAGACGCTGCAAAGTCGACGGGAGATATGCAAGTGAATTACGACACTTGCGTATCTCCCATCGACTACCACCAAATTGCAAAGGTAAGTGTAGATTGGGCCTGTGTTTCTGCACTGACATTGATGGGCTGTTCACTGCTTTGGGTTGCCAGCAAGACCCACAACAATGGCTTCTTTTTATTGATTTGTCAATGTTAAGCCTGAAAGCTGTGTTGTTACACAACGGCAATGTCCACCCTTCAATACCAATCAGCTATGCAGTACACATGAAAGAACTGTACGGAAATATGGAAGTTTTGTTGAAACACATACAATACAGCAACTACAACTGGAACATCTGTGGTGATCTGAAAGTAGTCGCTCTGCTACTAGGAATGCAGCTCGGATACACCAAGTACTGTTGTTTCATTTGCGAATGGGACATCCTTGCTAAAGAGTCTCATTACATTAAAAAGAACTGGCCACTCCATAAGCAGTTGGTTCCAGGGCAGAAAAGTGTGGCACATAAACCACTTGTAGACCCGACAGATATTTTTGCTGCTTCTTCACATAAAACTCAAGACTGATGAAAAATTTTGTGAAAGTGATGAAAAAGGAAGGTGAAGGATTTTGATATTCGAGACAGATGTTTCCCAGAACACAAGATTAAGGAAGGCATTTTTGCTGGTCCACAAATCAAACAGGTCATCAATGACAGGCAGTTCGAAGAACTTCTAGTAGGGCCGGAGAAAATCGCATGGAAGGCATTGAAGGTGGTTGTTGAAAATTTTCTTGGCAACTACAGAGCACCAAACTACGTGCAGCTGGTTGACAACATGCTTCACGCATACAAAACCATAAAGTGCAACATGTCACTAAAGATTAATTTTCTGCATTCGCATTTAGACTTCTTCCTTGCAAATCTTGGTGCAGTCAGTGACGAGCATGGTGAAAGGTTTCACTAGAACATTGCGATTATGGAAAAACGGTATCAGGGCAACTGGAATCCATCAGTGCTTACGGATTATTGTTGGACACTTAATCGAGAAGCCTCAGATACTGAGTACAAACGAAAATCATCAGCAAAATGTTTTTAGCTCAGTTGCAAAGCGTCAGCACATTTATGCGATTAAACGCATTACATTCAATAAAAGTTAGTTTCTTGTTTCTCTAATTTCCTAAGTGATACAAGTAGTCTGAAATTATATTTGTGTTCAGCTTCAAGCGGTCTAGTATAATCAAAACAAATTTCCGAGGAAGCAACCCTTTCGAAAAAATGTGTTGTCCAGTGTAATCTGTAGTAGTAGCTGTGGAGTGGTCATTACCTGCCCCTCACAGACTTTAGGTACATTCTGGGTTTTGACCAGATATGCATTTAATGTGGGATGTACGCATAAATATGGACTAGTTTTAGTTCTCAATGAGATTCAATAAATATTTGGAAACATTTCTTTTTTAATTAAAAGTATTGTTGAGAAATAAAGTTAAGACAATGGGATTGTAATTTTCCTTGCTGCTTTAGGAATTCGAGGAGTGTAGTTATCTAGAAACACAGAAGTGAGTATTCATATAGCTGGATATCTGCACAGTGAAATAAACATTACAATATTGGAATCCAATGTGCATATCTTCAGTTTAGGGGTACATTAGTTCATGGTTATTTCTGGTGCTCCATATCCTTATTTGTTGAAATGATCACATGTTGAAATTGTTTATTTCAGTGTGAGATTCAAATGTGTAGATCTCCAGAGATAATCGAGCTAGCAAGTGCACGTATCTACAACTCTGCACTTGTTAATTTGTTTGTTTTAATGTGTGATATGATTTCTTTGCCAAAAGCCCCCTGGTATAATATTAAATTGAAATAGTTGTATATTCTCTCATCTAGACAGAATGTAAGTGACGTGCATTTATTTGAATGTTTAATAACTGAAATAAATGTGTGGATAGCTATATATAGTACTTTCCTAAGGCCCAATGCAGGCAAATATTTATGTCCTCAGAGTCTGATCAAAGTTAGTGGGTCTGCCTGTGGTTCAGATTTCCAGAACGGGGATTAAATTGGTAAGGGGAAAGATATACTTGTACATAAGCAACATGATATTTTTGTATTGGAAGCTCTTTATTTCAAAAACAAATTTTATTCGGTTTTAATTAAGTATGTTTTCCTTGTTGAGGACTCTCTTTACTATGCACCTGGACTTTATTCATAATTCTGTGTTAGACATTCTGTATGGGTGTGTCTACACTGCAGTTAAAAACCTGTGGTTGGCCAGTGCCAGCTGACTTGCTCTAGCTGCAACCTAAGCTCTAGGGTACTCTCACCTTGCCGGGTCCTAGAACCCAGGCTCCAGCCTGAGCCTGGAAGTCTGAACTGTAGTGAAACAGCTCTGCAGTGCAAGCTCTGCGATCCTGAGTCTAATTGCAGTGTAGGCATATACCCTGTGTGACCTTGGACAAGTCACCTAGGCCTGATACAGGAAACCACTTAAGCATGTGCTAATTTTAATTGTGTGAGTAGTCTTACTGACTTCACTTCTCACATTCTTAAAGTTAAGCAGATGCATAAATGCTCTCATCTGGCCTTGTCTTCACTAGTTTAAAAAAAAAAAGGTTTAAATTCATGTTAAACTAACCTTGATTTTAAAATCCTAATGAAGACATGTGTAGTCTGCATCTTCACAGCAAAATATGCAGCACAGTGATAACTTCCTGTCTCCCCAGCCCCCAAAACCTAGGTTTACTACAACTAGCTACACCAAAGTAGAAACTTTCAGTGCCATATTTCCAACAGGATTTTGCATTCACCATTTTCAAGGAAGACATGTCTGTAGGTTTAATCCACGTTAGCTGAGTTTACCTAAACTAGCTAAATGGGCTAAAACTACAACTGCTTTGGTTTCACCAGAGTTTAACACAGGTTAATCAACATGGTAATTTATCACAGGCTAAAAATACATATTTTGTCCTAGTGAAGACACAGCTTCTGTGCCTCGGTTTTCCCATGTGCAAGAATTAACTGTATGCTATTTATTTACAATCAGTTAATGTAAAACTGGAATTTCACCAGACTTTATGCTGTAGAAAAAATGTTTATCTGATTTCCACTCTGATGAATAAGAAATGTATACACAATTAATACATCAGAAAGAAAACAACAATAGAGTTCCATAATGCAAATGTCCTCCCAGAAGAATTCACCTTTGAACTGAGAACAAGCATGTGAAATTTCAGCATAAAGTGGTATAATTTTTGTCCCCCCAGAGAATTATAAGCACCTGAAAACAGACTTACCAAAAAAGTGCAGACTCAGCTGTAACAAGGTTCTATAAAAAGGAAAAACTGGTAATTTTATATAAGTGATAATGTTGGGGTCTATTGTGTGAATATCAGGGCATCCTCATAGTTGCTTCAGGCTTGGTGTACTTTCAAGTCTTTTTTAAAATAGTGTGGGTTTCAGTATAGTCTCTTTTATGTTATAGGTTTTATGGACACAAATAATTGTAGGTATCGTTGACATCATTTAGACATCTGACTGTCTGATTAGACAGCTATCTGATTGACATCAAATGTTCGGGGAAATAATTGTGTGTGTGCAAAAGAGTATTTGGATATTAAAAGAAACACCTTATTCTTTATCTTTTGAGCCATTATACAGTAATTCAGATTCCGTAACATTGGAAAGGAAACAATATTTGGAACAGTGTGCTATGGTGTTAGATTTATTGTATGGGATGTAATGTACCAGCCAATGGGTTAATCCTCTAGTGGTTGGTGATGGATTTTTCCTGGTTTAATCTCATTATCAGCAATGTAACAGAGCTGTCAGCACCAGAGAGTTAATTTTAAACAAAAAACAAAACAAAACGGAGTAATCAGAAGCATGTTGATAAATGCTACAGTATGGACTCTTCATGAGTGTTTTTTCTAACAGAGAAAGTTATTTCATACTAGATAATAAACTGCAAATTTCTATGTTAAATAATGTAGCCCATATTGAAATGTTATACTTTGTATAATTAGAATATTGATTCATTTGTTAAAACAAAGCTTTAACTAATACAATGCAGTTATTTATTATTTTGTATTCCAGTAGTACCTGGAGACCCCAATCAAGATTGGGACCCACTTGTGTTAGGCTCTGAACACATAATAAAAGACAGTTCCAGACCCAAAAAGTTAATACTAGTGGAATACAACAAGGAAAAAACCCTAAATTTTTATTTAGCATCCCTCTTCTCATGCTCCAAAGCTGTGGCTGGATTGTTTTTTTTATATGAATATAGGAAGTGACTTCTAGGAATTGTCTTTTGCAGCGGATAAATCCCTCTGCAGAAATGGTTATGATTGACAGGATGTTTAACCAGGAAGAAAGGGCATCTCTGTCCCGGGATAAGCGTCTTGCACTAGTGGATCCTGGTAAGAAATGTTTAACTTCAGCACTGTGAAATAGAAAACTATTTGCATAATTTTATAGGTGTTAAAAATATTAGGGGTCATAATGAGCTATTGATTTTTAAGTGGAATTCCTTTTTGAAACCATTGTTTTCTGCTTCAGAATTAATCGTTTATGGTGAAATCACGCCTTCAGCTTCAAGAACTTAAGTTGAAGTGTTTTACATCAAGAGACATTGTAAGGTTAAAAGTTCCAGAGTGTAGCCGTGTTAGTCTGTATACAACAAAAACAGCGAGAGTCCTGTAGCATTTTAAAGACTAACAAATTTCTGTGGGTATAAGCTTTCATGGGCTGCAGCCCACTTCGTCAGAGGCATCTGATGTGGGTTGCAGCCCATGAAAGCTTATGCTCACAGAAGTTTGTTAGTCTTTAAGGTGCTACAGGACTCTCTTTTTTGCTGTAAGGTTAAAGTTGTTTTCAGAAGAAAAAAAAAATTTCCTTGGCTCACTGATGGGAAACCATGCAAGAATCATGTTAACAACAATCATGTTGCTTGTGTGGACTTTGAGGTCTGCAGCCAGCCAGATAAAATTATGCTGACAGAGTGTGAGTTTCCTCATTCACTTAATGAGTGTTACTTTTGGACCACTTAAATTCCAGCACTGTTAATCATTTCACTGCTGACTGACATAACCAGAAACATTCAACAAACGCGCTTGTGTAATAGAGTTAAATGTTCCCTTTGCATCCTGATGCTCTGTTCATCTTAAAGGACATTCAGAGAATGTAAAATATGAATATTTAGAGAATCAAATATTCATTGAGATGCTGTTCTTTTAAAATATTTTATTCAGATAGTTAGAATGTTTGCCTTATTCTGCAAAGCTTACTTAATGGAGTAGGAGATGTAGGATACAGATCTTCGTATTGCTGTCAGGTAAAACGTGTATGATCCTGCCGACAACTCGGCATGCCGTAATTTGTGGGTTTATTATAAAGTTGGTCCAGTAGCAAAGACAATTGGGTTTATGTATTTTGTTAATAACTCTCCTTGTGTCTTACTATGTTATGTAATATGAAATATAAGAACATGGTGGGAAATTAGAAAATAAAAACAAAACTCAGCAGAAATCAGGCAGATTTTGGAGGAAAATTCACAGAATTTTGCATATATAGATGATGCATTTCTGTTGTTCAGTCCCTGGGCCTCCTTACAATGTAAACTTGTGAAGCAATTCGCTATCAATTTAACATGCAAAGGAACAACAACAAAGTGTTCTTTCTCCTATGAGTGATTGCTTATATCCATTCCAGTATAGGTGAGTGCATGCCACTGTGCATGGGTTCTTGGAACTTTTTTCTCCTTAGCAGACCCCGTATGGTCTGCTTAGGCCCTCCTGGAATACCACGCTCATGCCGCAGTACATAAGGCACCTCCAACCCTACAGCCCCTCAGTCCCTTTTTTCGCCTGTGACAGTTACAGGAACGACTCTTGCTACTGCAAGTATCTTCCCCTTTGTTATTCTTAGTGAGTTAGTTGTTAGCAGTTTAAGTGTTAAGTGTAGTTAGTTAATGAGATAGGAGCCTTAAGGGCTCAGCAGTGACCCGGCCATACCCAGGTCACTTGGTTTCAAGCCTTGCACCGGGAGTTCCTCTAGGGAGTTTATTTCAGCGTTTAACTACCCTGACAATTTAGAAGCTTTTCCTAATGTCCAACCTAAACTGCCCTGGCTGCAATTTAAGACCATTGCTTCTGGTCTTAGCCTCAGAGATTATGGAGAACAATTTATCTCCCTTCTCCTTGTAACCTTTTATGTACTTGAAAACTGTTATCATGTCCATTCTCAGTCTTCTCTTTTCCAGATGAAACCCAGTTTTTTCAGTCTTCCCTGATAGGTCATGTTTTCTAGATCTTTATTCATTTTTGTTGCTCTTCTCTGGACTTTCTCCAATTTGTCCACTTCTTTCCTGAAATGTGGACTCAGTACTCCAGTTGAGGTTGTATCAGTGCAAAGTAGAGTGGAAGAATTACTTCTTGAGTCTTGCTTACAACACTCCTGCTAATACATCCCAGAATGAGTTTGGCTTTTTTTGCAACAGTGTTACACTGTTGACTCATATTTAGCATGTGACCTCCAGATCTCTTCTTGCTGTACTCTTTCCTAGGGAGTCATTTCCCATTTTGTATGTGTGAAACTGATTGTTCCTTCCTAAGTGGAGTACTTTGCATTTGTCCTTATTAAAATTTGTTCTTTTTACTTCAGACTATTTCTGCAGTTTGGTGAAATCTTTTTGAATTTTAATCCTATCCTCCAAAGTACTTTCAACTCATCCCAGCTTGCTTTCATCATTATCTGAATCATTAATGAAGATATTGAACAGAGCCGGACCCAGAACTGATCCCTGTGGGACCTCACTTGATATGCCCTTCTAGCTTGATTGTGAACCACTGTAACTACTGTTTTCTATCTAGTTAGACAGACACCTCAGAATAGCGCCAGCTAGGTTGTGTTTCCCTAGTTTTGTTTATGAGAAGGTCATGTGAGACAGCGTCAAAAGCCTTACTAAAGTCAAAATGTGCCATCCACCACTTCCCCTCTATCCACAAGGCTCCATGCATTACCCCTCAGAGTGGAGCGGTGGACTAGGGAAACAATTTGCACCATCCTTTGCTGGGGGGAGCAGTCTGCATAATAGGGAACTCTGGAACAATCTCTCCTGGTGTCCCCCAGGAGCAGTGTAACTCCACACCATTTCCCATGCAGGACTATATAAAGCATGCTTATCTTATCCCTAACTTACCAGTTTGCATACCTTTAGCAAGTGTAAGGTCTTGAAGATCTTATCTTCTGTTCGTTGTTCATATGTTGATTTAACACTCTCCAGAAATGTAATAAAATTTCAATTTTTCAGTATCTTTTTTTATGTGGAACATAGTGGATCTTTATTCTGGTGAAAATTTTTAGAAATCTAAGTGTAATTGGTTTTCAGCACGATTTATATCCTGATGCCATATACCCTAGTAGCAAAATGTTGGTATGCATTCACTATACAGAGAATGAGCTTGTACCTCAAACTGCCTGTTTTGTGTATAATTCTCAGTAGGTTGTAGAAATGGTTGAAAAAATTTCAGCAAAATGGTTTTTGTCAGAATTTTCTGATTTGTTGAAATAGAAATATTCTGTAGGACTGTGCAGATATTTTAAAAAAATTCCACCAGAAACCAGGCCTTGAAGCCCTGGGTGCCTCAGGTCCCAGGCTCAAGGCTTTCTAGGATCCCCAGCTCTGGAACATCCTGCTAGAGCTTCTGGTAGACCTGGGTATAGAATGGTAATTCCATTCTGCAGGCAATTTCAAAATTTTGAAATGCTCCATGAAACAGAATTACAGTTCTCTGCCCAGCTCTAACAGAATAATAAACAGGATGATATACAGTGCTTAGCAAATAAAAAGCAGGATTCATAGTCATAATACGATGTCTGCACATTCCTTGTATTTCCCATACCTGAGAATGCATATATCTCAATGCCCGCTGTATTCCTGTAGTTTTGTTTTTATAACAGTGTCTTTTTCATGTTTTACTTTAACTACAGATAAATAGCAGGCTCTTAAAAGAATAGTACATTTATGTTTTTGGTACACTGATCACCATTAAACAAGCTATTAGTCATATAAAACAGCACATCTGCCATTTACTCAGAAACTTTCAGTATCAACAAAAGAGTTTCAGAATCCTGAAACTGCCAATATATACAAGACTCAGAACAATGTTAGAAAGTGCCAAGGAGGCCGTCTGAAACTCTCCCAGACACTCAAAGTTCCCATGATACATAATTTGTCTAACTTGTATCTGACTTTAACTGGGAGTACAGTGCATTACACTTAATTTGCCCATTGGTTAATTTGATCAAAACCTAATGTATTGAGCCCTAATCCAGTAAAATACTTAACCACATGCTTATAGTTCCATTAAAGTTATTTGCCTAAGAACTGACAGTTGCAGAAGTCACTTTTTTTTAAAGTGCTGTTAGCATATGAATGGACTGTCCACTGACTTGAACTCCACGTTGCCACAAATGTTTTTGTAAATGCCAATAAGACTTTAGGCTCTCAATAGGTTCTGTTGTCTAGTAAGTATGCAGTCAATACAAGAAGCATTTTCAAACAAGGGAGAGCAATGTGAGCAAATAACTTCTTTTTATTCAGAGGTTGTAATGCTCAGTCACATTAGAATGCTTGTTCTATTTAGTGCTTCTTTACATTGTACTGTCTTTGATATTTAATAACTCTAAACTAAAATGTTTGTTTTTAATTTTCAGATGGTTATCTGGCTGATTTTTGTTGTTCCTCTAAACAATTTGATGAAACTGCTGATGAAACACAGTCCAGTGAAAATGATCATCAGTGTAATAAAACTTTGACTTCCCGCAGTCAGACTACCAAGACCCAAACCAGAGACCAATCAAAATCCAGTAAAGTGGGGTCTACAAATCATGACAAACTTCATTTAGTGCCTAACAACATTATGACACCACAAGAAGGAAAAATTTCTACTAAAAAAACAGAAAGCATCACTAAAGCTTTAAAGTTTGAGAAGTCTGGCTGTTCTCCTAACAGTCAACACATGGCTGTCTCTGAAGAGAAATTGGCTGGTAAAGGTCTTGCCAAGAGCAGTGAAAATTGTTTGAATTCTGAAGACCTGTCAAAAACCTTGTCAAGAGCCAATCACGGTACACATAATAAAATGTCAAGGAATACAGTTGAATCTCACTCAGAGGTAACATATAATAACTCCCTCCAAGACAAAACTCAAAGGACCTTTCCAGAGAATGATGTTTTACATCCTGACAACCTGAAAGGCTCTGGTGAACCCCAACAGGATTTACTGCTCAGTAAGAGTTTAGAAACTACATTCAAAAACATTTTGGAACTGAAAAAAACTGGGAGACAGGCACAAAGTGAAGCTGCTGGTAGTCGTTCTGTAGAATTAGACTTTCCAAACTTTTCACCAATTGCTTCACAGGAAAACTGCCTGGAAAAGTTTATTCCAGATCACAGTGAAGGTGTTGTAGAAACAGACTCTATTTTAGAAGCAGCTGTAAATAGTATCTTAGAGTGTTAATAGTTACAGTAACATGGACAAGTTATGTTTCTCTTAGTAGAAACAAATGTGAATGACACCACAAGTACAGCCTGACATATGTCAAAGGTTAACCTTTCTAAACTAGATTTTGTTCTGTGTTTGAGAGCAATACTCATTGTGATTACAGTGAGATATCCAGTAAAGTTAATCCTTGTTAGAATGCAGTCTGTTGGGGCCTATACATTTCAAGTGTTATAATGATTGTGCTTTTGGTAATTGTTTCTCGCTGCAACTTAATGAGATTGCAGTTCACTGGGCCCTAGATAATAAGGTAATATACTGACAATCACAGTCATATGAAAGGACAGATTTATTCAAGAATACTTAAAAAAGACAAATGGAAGCAACAATTTTTTCCCCTTCCATAAATCACTATATTTTAGTTTTTTCCAGGAAAACCTTGTGGTTAAAAACCCATTGTACCTCTATTCAGAAATGATTGTCTGTCTGATTTATTATTGAATCCATCTGCCCTAGAATTTTAAGTTGGAAGAATGTCATCAGTACGTTTACAGGGCTTCATACTTTATGTGCTTTTCTTTTGTCACTGAGCAGAAAGTAGTTTGTGACAGTATGTCTGTAGTGGGTGAATTTAGTCTGTGGAATGATACTGTATAATCTTAGTCACAATGGCATGATGTGAAATAATAAATGCTAGACTAAGGAAAGAAGAACAGAAGCCAATAAGTGGCAAAGTGTACAGGAGGAGGCCATGATAGAGCCAGGAATTTATATATACACATACATATATGTTAATTCTTAAGGAGAAGGTTTTGCATTTTATAATTGGATATAGTCAACCTAAATCTTTCTGAAGTGGTATAAATGTTTGTTTAAGACCAAGTGTCAAAAGCACTTTTATTTGAAAACTGTGTTATCAAATTAGTCGTTTATACTTTGAGGGGACATTAGCCTTAATCTGACAAATTTAAAGGCCAGTGTTGTTTTTGCTTGTTTCTGCTTCTTGCTGTCAGAGAATATTAGTCATCCACAGCAGCAGTCATAACTACCAAAATATGTACAGACCAAAGTTAATCAGCTATCCCATCATTAAAACATATCTAAAATTGTATAATCACATTTTAGAGCCAAAGGAAACCGCTGCATGGTTTGTATTTGGCTGGTGTTCATGTTGATGAGAATAGAAGCTTGTTGTTTTATTTATTTATTTTTAATATGTGACATTTTCCCTTTTATGACCCATGCTTCTTTTTTAATAGCTTACTTTGGTCATCAGTGCTGTTGTGCACACAAATGTTCTGCCATACCAAGATTAATCTAGCATGTACATCTGCTCAGAAGGGTAGAGCTGTTGTGGTTTCTAAGGCATGCTCTCTATTTCTCTTTCCTTCTGTCTTCCTCCCTGTTGCTCACAAAAATAAACTGCCATGTTTCAAAACTTGCTGATTGCCATTATCATAGTCTAGAGACTCGTGACAAACTGTGGTTGTCAGTCAGATTGCCAGAACTGCTAGCAAAGAAAACAAAAGGCCAGGTTTTGCTATCATTTACACCAGTGAGTTTGCACCAGCGTAAAAGAGAGCAGAATTTGAACCTTGGGTTTTTGACAGCTTGAAATTATAATGCACTTCATTGTGTTGATCTGCAGTCCACCATGTGATAACACAAGAAAAACAAATCTAGTAATGCAACCTGAGAAAGATAACAATATTTAACATATAATTTAAGATGCAGTTCCCCTTCAATGTGAATGGAAATATAAATATTTTGTACATTATTAATTGCCATTTTAAAAAATTTGTGCCAATTTTAAAGTACAAATTTGTCAAAATCCAACATTCTCCAATGTCATGTAAAACATTTAAAATAATAACATGGTATTGCCAGTTTTAAATTTCTAGCTGGGCATTATTACAGTAGCCTCTCAGGCAATTGGCTACTTTCCAGTTAATGATACTGACTGTATAGTCATTGCTGATTGCCTTTGAAATTTCATAGATACTGATGACTGTGCATCCTGAGGACTATAAATCATATAATTCATACAATTTCAGGCAGTATGAGCTGTCTAGGAAGGAACACTGTAAGTTATATCAGCAACACAAATTAGTTTAATTTTTATCTTATGAGAAAAAAGATGCACATTTATGGATCCTGTTACTCTTGGTACCATCTCAAACAGGGTATAAACTTTCAAGCATCTGTACAGCTAACCTAAATAACAAAATATTGTGTCCGCTATGTAAATTTATTTTTCCTGGGCAGTGAATTAGATAGTGACAAATAAAGATTAAAAAATATTCTTTATCATTATTGATTAAGTCAGACATAGGTTTGTCCAAACATCTTATGTCAGGAACCCATTGAACAAAGGCCAGCAAACTAACTGTTGGATCATTAATATTCTGTTATTCATTAATTTGAATTCAGTTTTAGGAATCCTTGTATTTGGTAATGCAGTAAACAAAATAATCTTATATATAAAATGTTTTTAAAAAGTGTGAATTGGAAACTGATCCAGTGAGGTCCTTAAGCACATGCCTGATTTTAAGCACCTGCTAAAATGCTTTGCTGGATCAGCATAATGTTCTTTAATACTGCCTAAAGTTAAAATACATTTTAAACTGGCAATTACAAAAAAAATATTTTAACTTTGAAGAGTTTAGCATAATTTACCTGTTAGATTAGGGAGGCCTTACAGACTGACTTCACTTAAAGAGGATGTGTCACTTATTGTCAATGTGGTATGGACTTTATTTGCTTATATACCTTCATTTGTATAGTATGTCTCACTTGAAATTGCTTTGTATACATTTTGTAAAAATATTTATAAAATGTTTTGTAAAAAAAAAGTATAACAAATTGCAGTTTATTTTGTTATGTTGGATAAATACTGTTAAAAGACACAAGTTGGTAAATATATTGTTAATCCATGGATAGGAAATGTTTAGTTGGAGATTACAGATTGAAACAACCATTGCAATACAGCCAAAGATTTGGGAAAAAAGTATCTGTGATTGTCTTGATTTTACCAAGATGAATAAGTACATTTCCAAAAAGGGGGGTTGTTTTCAGTTTCAGGTAATATGGTTGCAGAATATTCTGATTTACTATACTTTTTATGATGCAACTGTATTATGAAATAACATTTGATAGACCAGCTTTTCATGCTGTGCTTGTAATTTTTTGAAGATATGTTAATAAGCCACGGGTCGTGGTAGCATAAAACCACTTAGTTTTAATCTCTTCTCTCAAAGTGCTTAAGATAGCGATGCCTTATTACGTTATCACAGAAGTCCTATCTTAGTGATAAGGTGACTGAAAGAAGGAACAATATGATATTAAGGAGTAAATTCTCTCTCCCTTGCCTGGGTGTGCTATAGTGGGGAAAAGGTACAGCTAGCCCTTTCTCCTCCTCCAGTACATCTTGACATGACAGAGGCATAAACTGTCTCCTAGGACTGGGGAATGCAGGAGAGAAGAGAGTTGTCTGTGCTAGTATCATTGAAGGGAGTATATCTTGGTGTAGCATAAGTGATTCCATGTTACCTCTCTTTCTGTGCCCCTAGATGACTCAACCCTTCCTTCACAGCACATAGAAAACATGGTTTTCAGTAATATAATACCTCTCCACCTGGGTGGTGTGCCTCCTCAGCACTGGTTGGGCTTGGCAGAAGATGCAATTGAATCCTAAGATCCTGATCCAGCAAAATGCTTTGACTTTGTAGCCTGAATAATGTAAACATACATAGGAGAGCATAAAGACTAGGGCCTGGTCCAGGGAGGTAGTGAGCACTTCAACTGCATGAATATCATTGCTCATCATCTCCTATGAAAACGCCACAGGATGTTAAGGTGGACTCAAAAGGAAATCAAATGGTAGAAAGCTTCGTGGTCTATATCAGTGTTTCCCAACCAGTGTGCCACGGAATTTCTTGAAAAACTACTTGAGTTCTGAGTTGGCTCATGCATATCCATGAGTTCATTTGTAGACTATATGGTGCTGTGCCTCAAAATAATTAAATGGTATCAAGGTGTGCCATGGCAGGGAAAAGTTTGGGAACCACTGGTCTATATTATAATCTATTCTAATTTGTATCAACAAAATAAGGAATAAAGCCTCATTACATTACATGATGCTTTTCACCTGGATTCGTCCTGTAACAAATGAAGATGGCTTTATGACTTGGTTATATGTTGTGTTCATCTTTATATAAAATAGTATGGCTGAGCATCTTGAAAAATGTTTAGTATTTGGCAATAGAATCACCAAGAAAGCTTCCCAGATGTCCAACACTTGTGAGACTACACAACTATCTTCACTTTAAAGTACACTTTCACTGTGGTCAGGTGTGGAATTCAGCTGTGCTTTGGTTTTACTGCAAGGGTGAGAAAAACTAATCGACTTTATTTTTTTAAACAGATACCTTAGCCTTTTCTATGGTGGTGTTTGGTCTGTAGATTCCAGCTTTGGAAGCAGAATTTCTGAAAACGTTATCTTCATGTATATATATGAATAAGTTATTTCAGAAAGACAGGATCATAGCAGTGTCTGAAATTTCAAAAAAGAAAAGAATGCCAGAATAAACCTGGAGCACAGCAGGAGGTATATAAGTGAACTTGAAAACTTTCTCACAAAATCTGCCTTTCATCTTCAGAAAATGTTTCCTTTATAAATCTTGGTGTTTTCCTTTGGAATGGTTCTGAGTCTTCCTTGCAGTTCTCAAACCAGGCTCTTCGTTAGAATACAAGAAACACTCTAGATGATTCAGCTTCAGCAGCCAATTTTACAGAAAGCCATCAGGAAAATCCAAGTAACAGGTTCTGTAGAAGATCCCAACTTCTGCAACTGTGAGCTCTAATATGCAAAATCAACAGAGTCCAGCCTCTAAATAATATCCTTGTATTTTAATGCGCTTATTATTCTCTGGTTTGTGAATCCACTATCATTTTTGTTTCCTTTGGTCCTCAAATCCTTGTGCTAAAAGCTATCTAGTCTTTATGCAATAAATCCATGCACCATAAGACTAAAGGAGTGCAAAATTGCAGCAAAAAGTGTGCTGGGTAACTGGTTGTAAGGATTGCCACTGGGGAAGTCAAACTCCAATCTTCAGTAGGCTCAAAAAACTGTCTTTGCTGCGCTAGGGAGAAGTTTTCTTATTAATCTGACTGATCCAATAGTTTTACTTTTAATACAAATCTAAAGTCATTATAGAAGTCTAAGCAGACTTTATTTTTTCTGGAACTAACTTTTTTCACAATAAAACTTTGCGCGCATGTCAAGTCTTCTCATTTGTTAAGCATGTGTTAAATCTTTCCAGGAGGAAAGTAAATCTGTTTATTAGGTTCCTGTGTGTTGAATTTGCTGATGTAACCCTTTTACTTTTATCCTGACCCTTGTACCCTGGGTTTAGTTTAGGTCAATATCATTACGCTTGCAGATTATTAACCTGAATTGTGACATTATATTACTTCCACCATTTCTTTTGCAACTCACATCTTTATGGAGCTAAAAGAGAGAGCACCAATTTGGGCAGATCCTTAGCTTGTGTAAATTGTCACATATCCAGTGGAAGTCCATGGATCTATGACGTTTTATACCAGCTGAGGATCAGCTCCTTTAAATTAAGTAAAGTCTGTTATTTGCCATCAGTGAAACCATATGCATATCACAAATCTTTCCACTTGTGGGAAATGTTTGTTAGTAGTCAGTCAGCATGCGTATGTTTTATTTTAGGCAGTAATGCTGACACAGTGACTGAATGACCTTAGGCAAATTACCATGGCCAGATTTTTTTAAAGAGCGCTCAGCACCTATTTTTGAAAATCTGCCCGTTTAGTGCCTGGGGGGCGGAGTTTGGAGCCCTTTTGGATCAAGCCCTAAGTGTCAGATTTTCAAAGTCCATGGTAATCAATGGAAAAACTTCAATAATGAAGAGGACTCTGCTCCTTCAAAGCATGCGTGAAGTCAGTTCATCAATATGTGCAAATGCCTTTGATACCCTTGGGTGGAATATGCTGTGTGAAGATGCTCAGATAGTGGTGAGCTTCCTGTAAGTACCTACACAGATAGGTAATGTTATAATAACAACAATATGACTTTACTAAAGCTACCGGATGGTGGCAGAGGATAAATAAAATGTCGCTGGTGCTATGTGCAAGTGGTTCGTTATGTGTGTTCTTTTCAAACGTAGACAATTTTCAATAATTGCATCATTTTGAAAGCAAAGCAGAAAGCCAAGCTGTACTTCTAGTTTGAAGTTTGGCCCAGATGCTCAACCCAAGACGTAGCACCATATAAAAATGATCATATTAGTGATTGTATATAATAAATATCGGTTGACAAATGGTTCAAGGGGAAAGTCATGCAGTAAGTTAATGCACTAGCCATTCACCCTGAGTTGAAAGCCTGTGTAGAACAACATAATTGAAACTAATAGCATTACTGAATGATAAAGTATAATGCTTGAGAGAGGTGCAAGCTTGCAATAGCAAGGTCTTGTAGCTTAGGAATGAAGGGCGTTGGCTGAGCTGTCTGCACAATATTGTGCGGCATCTTACATTGTCTGGCTGCATGCTCTGAGGGTTAGTCCCTCCTGATATTGTCTATTAAACACCATTGCACAAATAGCAGGACTTTTTCATTTTAAATTCTCAGATGACACATATAAAACACTGGGAAAAGGACCAAAATAGCACTGATAAATTTGCTAATGCAGTATTTTTGTGAGCAAACATCTCATTTGCCCAACTGTATCAAACTGTATCTGATTTGCATGCACAGATACCTGTTTTCACACACACAAAATCTCATTTTTGAGGATTTAATCTCATTTTTGAGGATTTCAATAACTCAGTCATGGGTTCGGGGTTGTTATAAATGTGTATGGGTAGGGTTTTGTGGCCTGCCTTGTGCGGGAGGTCAGACTAGATGATCATATTGGTCCCTTCTGACCTATGAGTCTATGAGTCTATGAGTCTATAAAATTGCAAGCAGTGAGAGTCAAGTTTAGAAAATGTGGCTCACTATGTCATTTCTCTGACCTTTTTCATCACCTGCAACTTGAGGCAATATCTAAAACAACATCTTTACACAAGTCTCCTGGATAGTATTGCAATGCATTGCCCTGGGCCTGCATTAACAAAGCATTTATTAATGTCACAATTTTTTTCTTTAGATCTGGACCGCTTTGCTAACAAATGTACACAACTGGTTTACCACAGTACTAATTCTTGCAAGATACTGAATTTGGATAATTTTGTTTGGTTCTGCTACGGTTCTTAATTTGTGTTTATTTACAACTTCCTTAATGGGTGATCTCTTAAATTTTCTGGTAAACTCCAATTTTATACTACTGTTTCTCCTTTGAGTGATTGCTCATATCCATTCCAATACAGGTGAGTGCACGCCACCGTGCACAGACTCCCAGAACTTTTTTCCTCTTAGCAGACCCTGTAGGGTCGGCTTACGCGCCCCCTGGAGTCCCCCTCTCATACTGCGGTACATAAGGCACCGCCAACCCTACGGCCCCCACTGCCTTCTTTCTGCCCGTGATGGTTACTGGAACGACTCTTGCTCTTGCAAGTATCTTTCCCTTTGTTATTCTCAGTGAGTTAGCTGTTAGCATTCAAGTGCCTGGGAGAGCAGCATCGGAGGGAGAAGTGTAAGATTTGTAAGACTTTCAAGCCCCAGACTCAGACAGAGCTGGACATTAGGCTGAAAGCCATCCTGATGGAAGTGGTGCTCCAGCCGGCTTCCGAACCACCTCAAGCCACATCGGCACCGAATGTCTCCTCGGTGCAGAGCACCCCCCGCACTGGAGCCATCCCAACATCAACCAACATCTCCGGTGCTGAAGAAGAAGAGGTGGGAGCGCGCTCGCTCCCCCGTACCGTCGACACTGGTGGGGTCGAGTGTGGAGGTGCGCCAGCCATGGCCCGTCGAGCTTGCTCTGGCACCTGCATCTCTGTGCAGGGGGCCTCCGCTGACTCTCGCGAGTGGGGGAGCGCCCCTGCAGGTGCCGTTGACACTGGAAGGTTCTGAGGCAGCAAGGCCCAGGTGGCCTTGCCCAAGCCTCCACCCCCCCTTGGCCTACGGAGAGGGGGCCCCCAGGAGGCCGGTTGAGACTCCTGCTAAGGGGAGAGTCTCCTTCCGGATGGTCACCAAAGGTAGAGCGTGGAAGCTCCTCTCCAAGCTCCAAGTCATCGTCATCGAGCAAATCCTCCCCGCGGCATCGAGGTTGGTCCCTGGCACCGGCGGCATCCAGTTCACAGTGGCACCACTCAGGGGCCGCCTTGTGGCACATGGACAGCTCTAGCTCACAGTCCCTGGCACCGAGCCGTTCCTCTAGGTGGCACCAGACCTGGTTATCAACATGGAGCCCTGCACCGGCGGACTCCCTGGCACCACGCCGTAAATCCCAGTTGGATTCAGGCTCGGCATCACGCGGCTCCAGACGGCACCACTCCCCCAAGGGTAAATGGCACTGGAAGTCATCGGTGCCAGGACACCGATTGTCGTCTAGTGCTTGGAGTGTGCCGCTTCACGTCGGCACCACTTGCATTGGCACTGGCGATCTTTGTTGTCCTTGAGGTCATTGAGGAACTGGTCCCCGACGCAGAGCAGCAAAGGCCGGAGACAGGGCTGAGTTCACTGTTCCAAGGACTCGGGTTCCCCAAAAAGTAGGGAGACCCAGGAGTCCCAACGATGATGCCAGGAGGCGCACCAGTCAGTACCGATGCCAACACCGGGGTGGTCCCAGGGTCCCTGGCAATGGCCTTATTGGGGTCTATGGTGGACCCAGATGGGACAGGGTACTGTGTCGGTCCCATCATCAGGTGCTCACTCGGTGCCTCCTGCACCAGAGAAGGAATGTGAGGGCAGTTCCTCAGATGAGGAATCCAGGGAGGGACCCTCAACAGGACCCCATAAGCATGGCAATCACCCACAGTCGTCGTCCTCTTCCCCTGACAAAGCAGCTTCCAGGGACCACAGAGCGCCCTTGAGAGACTTCAAGGTGCACCAGGAGCTGCTTAAAAGGATGGCCTCCAACCTGAACCTGGAGGTCAAGGAGCTTTCAGAGGAGGAGGACCCTCTGTTTGGTGCCTTTGGATCACAGGGTCCCTCAAGAGTGGCCCTGCCTGTGGATGACAGGGTCCTTAAACTGGCAAAGGCCCTGTGGCAAACCCCTGCCTTGGTAGCCCCCACATCCAAGAGCGCCGAGAAAAAGTACTATGTCCCAGCTGAAGGGTTTGAGTTCCTCTTCACTCACCTGGCCCCAGGAACTCTGGTTGTGGAGGCAGCCAAGCAGCAGAACAGGCAGGGGTATCAGAGTGCCACTCCCAAGAGCAAGGACAATAAAAAACTAGACTTGTTCGGGACAAAGGTTTACTCCACGGGGGCCTTACAGCTCCGCTCTGCCAACCACCAGGCCCTCCTAGGTCATTATAACCTCAACCTCTGGGGCTCTCTCAGGAGGTTTGCAAAGGCTTTGCCCCAGGATCAGGCGGCAGACTTTGCCACGGTACTGGGAGAAGGGATCACTGTGGCAGGGACAGCACTACAGACGGTTAGTGATACCACAGACACCACCAGCAGGGCTATGGCCTCCATGATTGCTATGAGGTGGTGTTCATGGCTTCAGTCCTCAGGGCTCTCTCAGGAGGTGCAGCAGTCCACACAGGACCTCTCCCCTTTGATGGGTCGGCCCTGTTTTCAGACAAGATCGATGAGAACCTGCATGGCCTCAAGGATTCCCGGGCTACTCTGCACTCTTTGGTCCTCTATACATCCCAGGCCTCCAGGCGCCAGTTTTGGCAGCAGCCATAGCTGCAACCTAGGCTGTTGATTAGACCCTCTCAGCCCAGCAAGGGCAGAGACAGCAGCAGGGGGTTTGGCAGGCGCAATAGGCCTAGCTCATCCTCCGGGCCCCAGCAAGGGCCCTAAGGGTCTGGAAATAAGAAAGGCCAGTTTTGATGGTGCACCCGAGGGTGGCACTCCTCCTATGCCTCTGGATCTGTCCCGACCCTTCCTGGACAGGCTGCATCCTGTCTTCGCAGAATGGGCGGGCATTACATCAGACCGCTGGGTCCTCAGAGTTCTCCGAGGATATGCCCTTCAGTTTGCGGCCTGCCCTCCAAACAACCCTCCCCCCGTCCCTCTTCAGGGACCCCTCTCACGAGCAACTCCTCTTACAGGAGGTAAACAGCCTCCTCGACCTGGGGGCAGTGGAATTGGTCCCCCTGCATGAAATAGGGAGAGGATTTTATTCCAGATACTTCCTCATCCCCAAAGCAAGGGGGGGGCCTAAGGCCCATATTAGACCTACGTTATCTAAACAAATTCATAAAATGGCTCAGGTTCCACATGGTCTCCCTAGCCTCCATTGTCCCTGCTCTGGATCAAGGGGATTGGTTTGCCGCCTTCGATTTGAAGGATGCATACGTCCATGTATCTATCCTTCCCAGCCACAGGCACTTTCTCTGTTTATGGTAGCTGGATCCCACTACCAATTTACGGTCCTGCCCTTTGGCCTGTCTTCCATCTCCAGGGTGTTCACCAAGTGCATGGCGGTGGTGGCGGCCCACCTGAGGTGGCGGGGGGGGGTCCAGATTTTCCCCTACCTGGACAACTGGTTAATAAGGGGAAAGTCCAGGACCCAATTGCAGGACAATGTGTCCCTCACCTGTGCCACATGCAACAGGCTGGGGCTGCTCATAAATGAGCAGAAGTCGACGCTATCCCTGGTGCAGCAAACAGAGTTCATGGGGTCACCCTGGATGCTGCACGGGCCAGAGCCTTCCTCCTGCAACCTCAGTTTGAGGCTATGGCTACAATCATTGCCCAGCTGCACCAGAGCCCCACGATGATAACCAGGCACTGCCTACAGCTGTTGGGCCACATGGCAGCTTGCATGTATGTGGTCAGGCTGGCTCGCCTCAAGCTCAGGCTGCTCCAGACATGGTTGGTCTTGGTGTATGTGCCCAGCAGGCACCCCTTGAACAGGGTGGTCAATCCCCCCTATGGTGCTGGGTTCCCTGAATTTGTGGAGGAACCTGGGGCAGTGTTGAAGGGCATCCCCTTCAGGGATCTAGCCTTGTCAGTCACCCTGATCTCCGACGCCTCAGGGACTCTGGACAGAGGAGGAGAGGAGCCTCCATATCAATGTGAAGGAGCTCAGAGCCATCAGACTGGCGTGCAAGGTGTTCCTCAGATTTCTGATGGGCAGAGTGGTACATGCTGACAGACAATACTGCAGTCATGTTTTATATCAACAGATGAGGGGAGGTGAGGCACACGGTCTTCGACCCTGTGCCGAGAGGCTGTTCGACTTTGGGATTTTGCAGTGAGGCACGACTTTCATTTATCTGCCTCTCACCTCCCAGGGGTCAGGAACAAGGCAGACCGCCTCAGCAGGTCATTTCTACCCCGCCACGACTAGTCACTGCATCCGGAGGTAGTGGCTTTCATCTTCTCCAAGTGGGGCGTCCCCAACTGGACCTGTTCGCATTGTCCTGGAACAAGACGTGCCTGAGATTTTGCTCGCTCTGGGATTGTGAGCCGGGCTCAATATCCAATGCCTTCCTCACTGAATGGAAGGGAACCTTAAGGAATGGGTTTCCCCCCATTGTGCTTCTGCCCTAGGTCCTCTTGAAAATCAAGAGGGATGGAGCGGACGTGATACTAATTGCCCCAGCCTGGCTGAGGCAGCACTGGTACAGCATGCTCCTGGATCTCTCGATCACCACTCCAGTAGAGCTTCTGAGATGGCATGACCTGCTTTCCCAGGACCATGGTCGCTTGCTGTACCTGTACCTGGACTCCCTGCACCTAACGGCCTGGAGACTCTATGGCTGAAAGAGGGAGAGAGAGCCTGCTTGGCGCAGGTCCAACAGATTCTGCTGGGCAGCAGAAAACCTTGAACACAGGTCGTGTACTGGGCCAAGTGGAGATGGTTTTCCTGCTGGGTGGAGTCCCAGGGTATCCCACTGAGCCTCTCCCCTATTCAGGCCGTCCTGGAGTACCTGCTACAGCTGAAACTCAGAGGCCTGGCCCTAGCCTCCCTGAAGGTCCACCTAGTGGCTATCTTGGCTTTCCATCAGCCACTAGAGGGGAGATTCCTGTTCTCCCATCCCATGTCAGTCTGGTTCCTCAAGGGGGTGGACGGCCTTTATCCGCAGGTCTGTAACCCGGTGACTCCTTGGGATCTCAACCTGGTCTTCTCCAGACTAACGGGGCCTCCCTTTGAGCCCATGGCTTCATGCCCTCTGCTCGTCCTCTCTGGGAAGGTAGCCTTCCTGGTGGCCATTACCTTGGCTAGGAGGGTTTCTGAGATTAGAGCTTTGACTTTGGAGCCCCTCTACATTGTATTCTTTAAAGATAAGATGAATCTGAGACCCCACCCAGCCTTCCTGTCCAAGGTGCTTTCCCAGTTTCATTATAATCAAGAGATCTTCCTCCCCATTTTTTTTCCCAAACCACACAGTTCAGAGGAGGAGCGGAGGTAGTGCTCCCTGGATGTGAGGTGAGTCCTGGCCTACTACATCGACAGGACGAGACCCTTCAGGAAGACGACGCAGCTCTTTGTCACAGTGGCGGATTGGATGAAAGCTCCCCTGTCTCCACGCAGCACATCTCCAAGTGGATCACCTTGTGTATCAATTGCTGCTATGAGCTGGCGAGTGTACCACTCCCAAGGATTGTCACAGCACACTCAACCATAACCCAAGCTTCGTTGGTGGCCTTCCTGGAGAAAGTGCTCCTGCAGGACATCTTCAAAGCTGCCATCTAGTTGTTGGTGCACACCTTCACGTCCCACTACACGATCATCCAACAGGCAAGGAAGGACGTGGGATTCAGCAGAGCTGAGCTGCGGGCAGCTCACCGGTAACTCCTACATACCTCCAAGGTATTGCTTTTTAATCACCTATATTGGAATGGATATGAACAATCACTCGATGGAGAAAACAGGGTTACTTACCAGTAACTGTTGTTCTTCAAGACGTGTTGCTCATATCCATTCCACACCCACCCTCTGTCCCCGTTGTCGGAGTTGGTAGAAAGAAGGGACTGAGGGGCCATAGGGTCGGCGGTGCCTTATATACCGGAGTATGAGCGTGGTACTCCAAGGGACACCTAAGCCGACCATATGGGATCTGCTAAGGGAAAAAAGGTTCCGGGAGTCCATGCACGATGGCGTGCACTCACCTATATTGGAATGGATATGAGCAACACGTCTCGAAGAACAACAGTTACTGGTAAGTAACCCTGTTTTATTGTGCACAACTTACGAAATTTCTGTTTTAAATGATTGCAACTAAAGTGTCTAACTTGTTGCACGGTCACAGGCAGAACAAACTAAGTTTGGCAGATATTCCATTATAGTTCATTGCATGGTCGGAATACATTCATTATTTGGTGTTCCTGTAGCACCATCTGCTGGTAAGTAGCAGTCAAAATAAAAACATATATTAAGAAAGATGCTTACTTCCAAGGTGAAATTCACCAGAGGAGAGGGGTTTGGAAGGCACCTTCCTAGAGCAGTGTAATGGACATAGTTCCTCTGTGGGTGGGACAGAATGGGTGGTCGCCAAGTGGGCACTTAAATGGACTCTGAAACTCCTGGGTGCAGAGTTTTGTGTTAACTCTACCTGGACAAGTGCCCAGAGGGCCTTTTGGAGTGAACTGAAAGAGACCCAAAGGTGTGGTCATAGGGTCAAGCTTCTGAGAGGAGAATACCAAAGCAAGTGGTAATTAGTGTGGACTGTAGGTGTGGGGCAGTTCGTGAAGTGGACATCTGTCCACTGGGACTTGGACTGAGACCACCAAACTCACCTCATAGCACAAAATTTTATATAAAATGTGCTATGCATGAGAACAGATTTGTGGCCTTTTCCAGTAATTCTGCATTAGATCTGATGTTGATGGACACATCCTAGAAATAAACAATTTTTATAGAACAATTTTTTCCCCTACCAGTATTACAGAAGTTCTTCTTTGAGTGATGTCTCTATGAGTGCTCCACTTTAGGTGCCATTGCGTCCGGCGCCCTTGATCAGAGATCTCAGCAGTATTTGTCTGGGTTACGCCATCAGTGCCATTGGTGCACCTGCTAGTGCGCACGTGACCCGGCCCCCTCAATTACATGGTCCAAGACAAAGTGTTACCAGCAGTTAAACTTTACTCATGTTTAGCACTGTTAGAGTTAGTTATTAGTTTACTTTAGTCATAGTTAAGTCTGCTTTTAGTTGGTTAGTTATTTACTTGTTCAAAAAAAATATATTTTATTTTTCTCCAAATAACAGAGCTCATAGGCATACGACATGCCAGGCTCCCCTGATTTTAAGAGACGTACCTCTTGTAGAAAGGCTATGCCAGTGTTGGACGGACACTCACTCCGTGTATGGTGCTTGGGTGAAACCCATGTACCACAAAGTGTACACACTGTAAAAACCTCAAGGCAAGAGCCAGGAGGGATTGAGATCTGAGGTTAAAGCTAATTTTAATGGAAAGATCCCTCAGACCCTCATCTGACCAGGGACTGGACAAGCCTGACTCAGAACACACACCAAAGAAAACAGCCTCATCTCCTACTCCTAGTACTGGAACAAAAAGAAAGCGTTCACCTAAGGGGCTGTCCCCCTTATGTAGTACCAAAGAGGCAAAAGGATCCTCAGGTACTACACGGTCAGTGCCACCCTAAGGACTTGAAACATCCAGGTGAGGAGTTGAGCAACTTACAAAACCTGTCCTCCTCCAGCACAGCACCACATAAAAATACGGTGCGGAAACTGTCTGACCAGTGGTCAATGGCAACTATGGCACCGCTAGACTCCACGATGCTGAAGAAAAGTGTGTTGCTGAAAGAAACTATGGCACCCGAGTTGGCACCGCAACTGAGCATGGGACTGCCAATAGAAACAATGCCAGCCCTGGCACCGATGACCAATAAGGTGTCTACAGCAGCACTGATTGCTAGTGATGCACTGCTTGCGATGTTGACTTCCAACACAGTACAGATCTTGGCATTGACCTCCATTACGGATCCGACAGGAAGCATGGCACCGACTTCAGCACCATCAGGCAAAAGAAGGTGCACACATCATATACAGCCTATCCAGACTTCATCACCATGATCAGAGGGGACTGCAGAGGCTCCGGTATGTTTTGCACATGACGAGGCGTTCTCGTCAGTACACTCCTCAGTGCTAATGATGGTGATGCAGAGGAAGCTCAATTTTCATCTGAGCACTCCTCCCCCACTAGACCTTCACTACAACCAGTTGAATATGGCCATCCTAGAGGACACAAACCATATCCATATTATGGCCCACATGGTTTGCTCCTCCTATGCCATACCGCATGCAATGGCATAACTGGGATGCGTGGTCCTCCCACTCTAGGACATGAGACAGGTCTACCAGTTCCCATATGAGTAGTATGAAATCAGTGAGACCATCAACTTCGAATACACTGGTTGAAACAGGGAAGGAAGCTCAGATAGAGGACTCCACTGTGGAGCAGGATACATCTCCTCCTACCAACGAATCATCTTCACCAGATGACACCGTGATTCCCCCTGCACCTACTGTTGTAGATGACCATAAACAGTTTAATGATCTCTTTAAGAGGGTAGCTCAAGATTTAGAGATCCCTTTAGAGGAAGTGACAAAATCACACAGGAGGTTGCTGAAAATATTGCATACAGCAACATAATCAAAAATCGCTCTCCTGTGGGACGGGGAGCCCCCGTTGGAACCCGCCAATAACATATGGCTGACACCAGCAACCATTCCTCATACCAACATGCGGAATGATAGGAAATATTATATCCAGCCAAGGGGACGGAATTCTTATTTACCCATCCACCTCCAAACTCAATAGTCGTAGATACTGCCAACCAAAGAGGAAAACAGACAAATTGTAAAGCTACCACCTGACAAGGATTGGAAGAGACTTGATTTATTAGGCAGCAAGGTCTACTCATCCTTCACATTACCAATGAGGGTATCTAACTATGCAACACTACTGTCTAATTATGGCCATAACATTTACGAAAAATTGTCACAATTCATTAATGATATTCCAGAGAGTAAGAAAGATCAATATAGGAAGTTGATTAATGAGGAATAACGTGCTGCCAGAACATCCCTGAAGGCTGCTTTAGATGTGGCTGATACAGCAGCTAGGACAATGGCCATGGCCATTGTCATTCAAAGGGCTTTCTGGCTTCATTTTGCAGGCCTTTTGAGGGAACTGCAGAAAAAAACAGACGACCTCCCCTTCGATAGGACAGCTTTTTGCCGAGAAGACAGACGAAGTCCTGCCCTCAATGAAGGATTCTAGAGCGACCCTGAGGACACTAGGCATATATACACCTAGAACAAAAAGGACACAACACAAGTTTCAACCGTACGCTCGCAGATATCCCTGTCAATTACAGTACAGATAGTATGAACCCCAAAGCGGAAAACAGAGATCACACTGATGCAGACAAACACAATTAGCATCTTCCACTTCCCAAACTACACCATTGAAACAGCAGTTTTGAGAAGCTGGTCGAGGGTCTGAGAAACACCACTCAAAATAGAGTGCCAGCCTTACCAAAGAAAAATTTTGATTTTTGTCTATGACAGTTCCACCTCAATTGGTCAACAATAACAACAGACAAATGGGTTTTAGAAATAATTAGGTCAGGATACACTATCCCATTTATATCCATCCCCCCTACCCAGTTCCCCTTCCTGTCTCTTTTTAGGGACCCATCTCACATAGAATCATAGAATATTGGAGTTCGAAGGGCCTCAGGAGGTCATCTAGTCCAACCCCATCATCAAAACAGGACTATCCTCAGCTAAATCACCCCAGTGAGGGTTTTATCAAGCCTCAGCTTAAAAACCTCTAAAGATGGAGATGCCACCACCTCCTTAGGTAACCAATTTCAATGCTTCACCATCCTCCTAGTGAAAAACTTTTTCCTAGTGTCCAACCTAGACCTCCCCCACTGCAACTTGAGACCATTGCTCCTTGTTCTGTCATCTGCCACCACTGAAAACAGCCTAGCTCCATCCTCCCTGGAACCCCCTTTCAGGTAGTTAAAGGCTGCTATCAAATCCCCCCTCATTCTTCTTTTCTGCAGACTAAACAGGCCTAGTTCTTTCAGCCTCTCCACATAAGTCTTGTGCTCCAGCCCCCTAATCATTTTTGTTGCCCTCTGCTGGACTCTGTCCAACTTGTCCACATCCTTTCTGTAGTGGAGGGCCCAAAACTGGACACAGTACTCCAAATGCAGCCTCACCAATGCCCAGTAGAGGGGAATAATCACTTCCTGTGATCTGCTGGCAATGCTCTTACTAATGCAGTCCAATATGCCATTAGCCTTCTTGGCAACCAGGGCACACTGCTGACTCATATCCAGCTTCTTATCCACTGTAACGCCCAGATCCTTTTCTGCAGAACTGCTGCCTAGCTCGTCGGTCCCCAGTCTGTAGCTGTGCATGGGATTCCTCTGTCCTAAGTGCAGGACTCTGCACTTGTCCTTGTTGAACCTCATCAGATTTCTTTTGGCCCAATCCTCCAATTTGTTTAGGTCCTTCTGTACACTATCCCTCCCTTCCAGGGTATCTACCACTCCCTCTAGCTTAGTGTCATCTGCAAACTTGCTGAGGGTGCAATCTACCCCATCCTCCAGATCATTAATGAAGGTGTTGAATAAAACCGGCCCCAGGACCGACCCCTGGGACACTCCACTTGTGACTGGCTGCCAGCTAGACATGGAGCCGTTGATCACTACTCGTTGAGCCCTTTACTCTAGCCAATTTTCTATACATTTTATAGTCCATTCATCCAACCCATACTTTTTTAACTTGCTGATAAGAATACTGTGGGAGACCATATCAAAAGCTTTGCTAAAGTCAAGGTATATCACGTCCACCACTTTCCCCTCATCCACAGAACCAGTCACCTCGTCATAGAAAGCAATCAGGATGGTCAGGCATGACTTTCCCTTGGTGAATCCATGTTGACTGCTCCTGATCACCTTCCTCTTTTATAAGTGCCTTAAAATGGATTCCTTGAGGACCTGCTCCATGATTTTTCCAGGGATTGAGGTGAGGCTGACCAGCCTATAGTTCTCTGGATCCTCTTTCTTCCCTTTCTTGAAGATGGGCACTATATTTGCCTTTTTCCAGTCATCTGGGACCTCCCCCTGTTGCCACGAGCTTTCAAAGATAATAGCCAATGGCTCTGAAATCACATCAGCTAACTCCCTCAGCACCCTCGGGTGCATTGCATCTGGCCCCATGGACTTGTGTATGTCCAATCTTTTTAAATAGTCCTGGACCTGTTCCTTCAGCACTGTGGAATGTTCACCTCCTCCCCATTCTGTGCCACCCAGTGCAGTAGTCTGGGAGCTGACCTTGTCTGTGAAGACAGAGGCAAAAAAGGCATTGAGTACCTCAGCTTTCTCCACATCCTCTGTCACTAGGTTGCCTCCCCCATTCTGTAAAGGGCCCACACTTTCCTTAAGCTTCCTCTTGTTGCTAACATACCTGTAGACACCCTTCTTGTTCCCCTTCACATCCCTTGCTAGCTGCAACTCCAATTGCGCTTTGGCCTTCCTGATTTCATTCTTGCATGTTCGAGCAGTATTTTTATAATCCTCCCTAGTCATCTGACCAAGCTTCCACTTCTTGTAAGCTTCTTTTTTGTGTTTAAGCTCACCAGTGACTTCTTTGTTAAGCCAAGCTGGTCACCTACCACACTTGCTATTCTTTCTGCACATTGGGATGGTTTGTTCCTATACCCTCAATAAGGTTTCTTTAAAATGCAACCAGCCCTCTTGGATTCCTTTCCCCCTCATATTAGCCTCTCAGGGGATCCTGCCCATCAGCTCCCTGAGGGAGTCAAAGTCTGCTTTTCTGAAGTCCATGGTCCGTATCCTGCTGTTCTCCTTTCTTGCTTTTGTCAGGATCCTGAACTCGACCATCTCATGGTCACTGCTGCCTAGGTTGTCACCCACTTCTACTTTCCCTACCAAATCTTCCCTGTTTGTGAGCAGCAGGTCAAGAGCAGCATGGCCCCTAGTTGGTTGCTCCAGCACTTGCACCAGGAAGTTATCAGCGACACAGTCCAAAAACTTCCTGGATTGTTTGTGCTCTGCTGTACTGCTCTTCCAGCAGATGTCAGGGTGATTGAAGTCCCCCATGAGAATCAGGTCCTGTGAACTGGAAACTTTCCCCAGTTGACTGAAGAAAGCCTCATCTACCTCATCCTCCTGATCTGGTGGTCTATAACAGACACCCACCACAACATCACCCTTATTGTTCTTGCTTCTAAGCTTATTCCAGAGACTCTCAATTGGCTTATCTCCAGTTTCACACTGGAGCTCAGAGCAAACATAGTGCTTTCTTACATACAGTGCAACTCCTCCACCCTTTCGCCCCTGCCTGTCCTTCCTGAATAGCTTATACCCATCCGTGACAGTGTTCCAGTCGTGTGAGTTATTCCACCAAGTTTCAGTTATTCCAATCATGTCATAGTTCCTTGACTGTGCCAGGACTTCCAATTACTTCTGCTTGTTTCCCAGGCTTCTTGGATGCAAATATTGCTCCAAGAAATAGATCATCTTCTACAAATAGAGGCAATAGAACATGTACCATCCCATCACATAGGGAAAGGATTCTATTCCCACTACTTTGTGGTATATAAAAAAAGCAGGGGGTGAAGACCCACACTAGACCTCAGGACACTAAACAAATTTGTGAGGTGACAAAAATTCAAAATGGTCACTTTAACGATCATAATACCAGCACTGCAAAGAGGGGATTGGTTCTGAGCCTTCGACTTTCAAGATACGTATTTCCATATTGCTATTCACCTGGCACACAGATGTTTCCTAAGATTTATGGTCTCTGGCAGTCACTACCAATACAAAGTTCTACCATTTGGCCTTTCTACAGCACCAAGAGTGTTCTCCAAAGTTCTCGCAGTTGTCGCAGCACATTTAAGGAGACAGAATTACCATCTTCCCATATTTGGATGATTGTCTGATAAAGACATTTACTTAAAACCTAGCCAGACAAGCTACTGATCAAACCATAAAACTGCTTCAGACACTTAGACTAAGCATAAGCATTGAAAAGTCCACTCTGAATCCAACACAACGTTTGGAGTTCATAGGAGCAGACTTGAACTCGACAATAGCCAGGGCATCACTACCAGTGCCAAGATTCAGAGCTATTACGGACCTCATGTCATTAATAAGGAACAGTCATGACAGCACATTTTGCCTTACAGCTTCTAGGACATCAGATGGTAGCTACAACATTTGTGGTACACATGCGCTGCCTCCAAGGATGGCTTGCTTCTCTATACAGACCAAACAGACACTGTATGAGCAAAGTTTTGACAGTACTAAATGAAGTAAAAGACTTCCTTATATGGTGGACCCAGGAGAGCAACATGATGGCGGGAATCCAATTTTCCCAAATGCCACCCTCAATTGTGATCACCACAGATACGTCACTCCTAGGATGCAGAACACACATGCAGGAATACATAATACAAGGCAGATGGTCAGAAACTAAAACTTACCTTCACATAAACATATTAGAACTTCAATCAGTGAGCAATGCCTGCTGACACTTTCTATCACACATAAGAAACAAATCCATAAAAATAATGACGGACAACATAGCGTGCACATTTTATATAAACTGCCGGGGAGAAGCAAGATCTCACTCCCTATGCAGCAAATCAATGAAGCTCTGGAACTGGTGTATAAAACACAACATCCACATATCAGCATACCTACCCGGCAAAGAGAATACAACTGCAGACAATCTAAGCAGACATTTTGCATGCAACCACAAGTGGGAATTGAACAACAAAGTCCTGAAAGAAATTTTTCACCAATGGGGACATCCAATGATAGATCTCTGCCACAAAACAAAATGTCATCGTTCCTGCTCGAGGGCAGAAATAGGACCAGGATCAATGGGTGATGCTTTCTTACTCAACTGGGGCAAGGGACTACTATATGCATTCCCACCCATACCAATGATACCCAAAGCCATATACAAAATCAGGGCTGACAAGGTGATTGTGATAATAACACCAGTTGGCTGAGACAAACACACTTCTCAGATCTCCTGAATATGTCAATGTGCAACCCCATTATGCGTCCCCTGAGACACCATCTTCTTTGGCAGGATGCTGGTCAAATTTATCGCCTAGAAATATAAAAACTCCATCTCACAGCATAGTTCATAAATGGTTCTGCCCTGATGAGTTAGAATGCTCGAAACAGGTTGGACAAATACTACTAAACAGCAGAAAACCAACAACAAGACAGACTTCTATGCAGAAGTGGAACAGATTCGAATCTTGGTGCGAAGACAGACAAAACGAGGCAACATCTTCTATCCTGATAATCCTTGAGTACATATTGGAATGAAAGAAATCAGGTTTATCAATTAGTCCCTTAAAGGTACACCTATCAGCAATCACTGTCTTCCATGACAAAATAAGTGATGCAACCATATTCACTCATCCGATGGTAAGAAGATTCTTAGCAGGTTTACAGAGAGTATTTCCCATTGTATGTGCCCTGCACTATCATGGGATCTAAATTTAGTGCTCCAAGCCCTTACTAGAGCACCATTCAAGCCTTTCGGAACATGTTCCCTCCTCCACATGTCCACGAAAGTATCATTTCTAGTTGCTATTACATCATCCCGGCCAGTAGGAGAGATCTGTGTATTCATGGCCTATCCTCACATGATTTTTCAGAAAGCTAAAATCGCCCTTAGGCCACACCCTAAGTTCTTACTAAAGGTAGTATCGGACTTCCATATTAACCAACCTATCCATTTACCAACCTTTTATCCAAAACCACATACCAAGCCACAGAAAGCAGCATGGATGTCAGACAGGCCATAGCCTTTTACCTAGAGAGAAACAAAAACATTTAGAAAATCAGATAAACTTTTCGTATCAGTAGCAGAATGCATGAGAGGCAAAGCCATCTCCAGCCAAAGATTATTCAAGTGGATATCAACATGTATCCACGTAAATTATGAACAAAAATGGTTTACAAGCTCTCTCAGGAACCAGAGCTCATTCACAGGAGCAATATCCATTTCCATAGCATTCCTGAACAACGATCGTATAATGGACATATGCAAAACTGTGACATGGGCATCAGCACATACTTTTGTAAAACATTATGCTATTGATCAGGCACTTGCCAGGGATGCCTCACTAGGCCTAACTGTACTGTCATATATACAAAGCAATTAACACCAACTCCTGCAGTACAGGGCACTACTCTACAGTCAACTAAAGTGGAGCACCCTCAGGGACGTCACTCAAAGAAGTAGTAAAGGTAACTTAGTGCAATAACTGATGTTCCTCGAGATGTGTCCCCCTGTGGGTGCTCCACTACCCACCCACCTCCCTTCTACTTCAGAGTTCTAACTGTGGACTCTATGATTGAGAAGGAACGGGGTGGGGTGGGGGGGCTAGAAGATGTGCTAACAGTGCCGTGAGACGGGAGTGGTGCATGTGCAACCCGGGTGAATACTGTTGAGAAAGTCTCCCATCAAGGGTGAGGGATGTGATGCCACCTAAAATGGAGCACAGGGACACACATCTCGAAGAACGTCAGCTACTGCACTAGGTAAGCAACCTTTTCGTTTCAACCTTCTTCCCCTTACCAAACTTGCAGGGTATCTGGATTTTATAGGTGTTGTATGAAAAGTAGATTTGACAATGTAGCTTTTATTCCACTTAGCAACTCAGTCCGTGCCTAGACATATATTTGTTCTTTCTTGTAGTAAGGACAGGGTTTAACAAACGCTGGTTTGAGAGAACTGATTATAAAAGAAAATATCTAATACCTCAAGGGTAGATTGGAAATCATAGAAGTAACTATTAAAAGCTGTGGCTAGACATCAAAAGCTTATGGAATTAGGGAAATGCTTTCAAAGTACTGAATGATATTCAGCAGCAATAGATTAATTTTTTCATACAAGATTACATTTTCCATACTGATAAGAAATATACTCCCTGATAGTGAAAGTCAAACTTTGGACTAGTTAGCCAACACTATTAAGCCTAAGTGATTAGTGTAAGCTTTCCAAAAATGCACTTAAATATTGCTTTGGCCTGCTAGAGGGAGTTTTAATCTTTTGACAGTAAATGCAGGGTAAAATATATTTGTTTTTTCAGGGAGTTGTGGTTTTCTTTTTCCTAAGGTACAACTGTACCATGCTGATTGCCAAAGGACAAAGGCAAGACCTATTTCTTTGGTTTCTCTCTTGGTTTGGCAAATCAGATGTTGAAGCAGTAAGTTCAGTGAGTATCTTAATATCTCTAACTGAGACTCAGCTTCACCATTTTATTTCCATAATGCTATGTTCCATCAGACACAGATTATTTTTCCTTTTAGAAACCTCATAATTGAGGCATCCATTATCATGAATCATTTCTGAAAAATTTTACTTTTGTGGCTCGGTTCCCCATCTGTAAAATGGGGGTATAATAGTATTAGCTTTGTCTTTCTTGCCTATTTAGCTTTTAAACTCTCTGGCCCAGGAATTCTTTGTGTATGTAATGCCATGAACAATGGGGTCTTTAATCTCATCTGGATTCTAGAGGTGCTATTATACTACAACTAAAAAACAACACCACAGAAATCAGTGATGGTTCTATTGACATTAATCAGACCTGAATCAGAGCTGTTCAGTTCCTGTAAGTTTAGATTTAATTTCTGTCTACTTTTATTCTTTGTGACAGGGTCAGGTCAGACGGCTATGCAAGAGTACTAGAAGGCATGTATATTAGCCCCAGGCTCAGCAAAGCCCTATTCCCTGGGTGATTCAGCTGGGGCTGCTTAGCTAATTAGGCCAGCTGGGGCTGCTTAGCTAATTAGGCCACCTGGGGCTGTTTAGGCAATTAGGACGCCTTGGGCCAATCAAGGAGCCCCGCCCCAAACACTTAAAAGCTCCAGGGCAGGCAGGCAGTGTGGGTCGTGGAGTTTGGAGTGAGGAGGTGTGGAGTTTGGAGTGCAGAGGTTGGAGTTGAGAGTTAGGAGTTTATCGGTTACAGTTTTGGAGTTGAGCGTTTGAAGCTTGCAGTTTGAAAGCCTGCAGCTTGGTGCTGGCAGCCTGGAGCTAGGAGACTGCAGCCTGGCAGCCTGCAGTCTGCAGAAGTTTGGAGCTGCCACAGTTGCTGCCACAGCACCGGAGGCAGGCCACCCAGCTGGGGAAGCAGGAAGTGGTCCACAGACTACCCCAAGGGAAGGTAGCAGTACTCAGGGGCAGAGCGGGCCCCATCCCCTCCCTAAACCTTCCCCCAGCTGTCCCACCAGCCGGGCCGGAAGAGCGCAAGACCCACGAGGGCGGAGTACATCTGTTCCTCCCCCCCCCATTCTGTTACATCTTCTTCAAATGTTTAAAACAGTCTGACTGTTCATTTCTTCGTAACTTCATTATCTTAGTGTGTATGGGTCATAGATATTGCAAGAATAATTTATGTTTTGCTTAAATTTTTAGTTTTTAGTTTTCCTTTTATTGTAAATCAGTGTCAAGAATTAGTAAGAGGACAGTAGTGCTGCATTAAATTGAAAGCAATATGAGCTTGGAACACATCCCTACCTGTCCATTGAAACCTATTATAAACTTAACTTGATTATGGTCTGCATGTCATGGATCAGTTATATTGGAAATACAGAGATCATCAGTAGGTATTCATATGTTTAATTAACAAGATCCAGATCCTCATCTGGTATAGCTCTACTGAAGTCAATGGAGCCATGATGATTTACACTAGCTAAGAACTTGGCTCCAGATATTTAAATTGTATTTTATTATAATTAACCCAACCTTCAATGTGACTTATTCATCACTGGTTATTGGCTTCAGAGGAGCTATACCAGTGTAAAACTAGAGTAATTCAGTAGTGAATCAAGCCCATGCATCTTTCTAGAAAGGGAAAGGAAAAAATCCAATGTTTTGTTACCCTCTCAGTGAAAGCAAGAGTTTTCACTAATGAAATGGAGTATAGTCTATGAAAATCTCTGTCTAGATGTGAGAAATATTTAGAAACAACTTAATCTTTTGAGTCCCTGTATGACTGTGGTGGTTGCTCCCAAAAGGAAATAATCAGATAGCAAATTTTCCATTTGATGGCACAATTGGCTATTTAGACATTTAAGGTTGAGATCCCACACAGCACTCACTCAAGTCAATGGGATTCCAGGCACATGTGGGAATCAAAGTTGCATGAGTGTCTATGAGAATTACAAGCCTGAAAAGGAGGTCCGATTAAGGATGGTCATAAAGCAGTCAAAGATTTTTGTTATTTCCTAGTGGTCAGTTTGTTATGGGACATAGCAAGAACCAATTCAAGGTTGTTGGTGGAATTCATGGAGTGTTGCATCTGGGTCCGGGAAATGAGCACTGACTAGTGGGATTGCACTGTAATGCAGGCCTGGGATGATGAGCCGTGGCTGAAGAACTTTTGGATGCGCAAGGCCACGTCCCTGGATCTGTGTGCCAAACTCGCCCCAGTCACCCAGTGCTGGGACACCTCTTATGTTCTTATAAGTCAGTTACTGAAAAGTCAATAGCTGTGTCCTGTGAAGTTGGGGGAGCCATCAGTGTAATAGGAAATACATTTACACGCTTACCTGAGGTTCGTTCCCCTGCATCAGGCTCACCTGTGCTCGACTGCTGGGACTGACTGGAGGGTGGTGAAGTCCTAAACAAGTCCTGGCTTGCGGCATAGCTGGACCCTCTGATTACATGTCCCCCATCCTCCCCCACCTCCTCCTTGTCCTTGCTGTTCACTCCAGGGGCCTGTGACCCAGTCTCCTTTGAGATATCCACAGTGGTGTTCAGGGTGGTAATGGGGTCTCCGCCAAGTATGGCATGCAGCTCTTTGTAAAAGCAGCAGGTGTGTGGCCTGGCACCTTCCTGGCTTTCTGATATGCCTGACGCAGTTCCTTTGCTTTCACGCAGCACCGGTGCTGGTCCTGTTGTACCCCTTCTCCTGCATCCCCTGTGCAATTTGCTTGTAGATGTCCACGTTTCTATGGCTGGTCCGTAGCTGTGCCTGGACAGCCTCTTCTCTCCACAGGCCCAGGGTGACAGCCAATATCTCCTGTCTACTGTAAGCTGGAGTGTGTCTGGAGTATGCAGTTGGCATGGTCAGCTAGGCAGTTGCACACAACAATTGAAAGCTGCTAGGTGTGCTTGCCAAGTTGGATAAGTAGGAAAAGGCATTTCAAAATTTCATTGGGCTTAAATGGGGATCTGGGGCCTTCTGGAGCTCCGTGACTCTTGGGCAGTGTGCTTCACAACCGTGAGTGTCTAGCAGTGTGGAACAGCTGCTGGAGGACTGTTAGGGTTGACATAGGTAACAGTGCCTACTCTCACGCTGTGTCAACCTCAGTGCCTCAACATGGCTCAGTGCCACTTGGGGAAGTGGTGTTATTGTGTCGCTGTATTGGGGCATGTACATTGGTGGGAAACAAATTTAAGTGTAGACACGTGCATATGTAGGTCAATGAGCAAGGCAGCTTACATCCATCTAACTTTGTAGTGTAGACCAGGCCTCAGTAAAAACATCTATTCAGTATAAAGTGATGGTCAAAAGCAGAAAACCAAAACCAAAATCAAAACAAACAAAAAAGCAAAAAACCCACTAGTATACGTAATAGCTTAGAAAAAACTGAAAATATTACACCATTATATAGGTTAATAGTATGCCCTCCGTTTGGATAAAGTGTTCAATTCTGGCCACTTTATCTGAAAAACAGTGGAGGAAGTCCAGGGACAGGCAATGGAAAGGTGTCCACATGAAGAGAGAGAGATTTAGAATTGTTTAATTTACAGTGGAGTCAAATAAAAAGGGACCTGATATACAAAATAATGAACGACATAAAGAAGGCAAACCAGGGATCCTATTTACACTCCTAATAGAAGAGAAAGGAGACAACCATTGAAAAGAAGAGATATTTTAAAAGGATAACTGGAAATATGTTTAAATCAAAAAAGCATAACTAATCTATGGAACTCACTACTACAGAGATGATGGTGGCCAAGAGCCAAGGAAGGGTTAGATACTGTATGGATCTTGAAGCCAGGCACGTTTACATGTGACAGAACAAAAATGTTGTGGTGACTGATGTAGATTACAAAAAAGAGTTCCAAAATGTACCAGTAGATGGAGAAACTGTCTTATGCTTGAGCAACATGCGTATTTCAAGAACCCTGTACTATAGTTCTTATTTCTCTGCTGTTTTTACTGTGCAGCATTCCAACTTTCCCTTTTAAACTTTTGATGGCAGTCAATAAGTCCATTTTACTGTAGAATTTGATTGAAGGGATTCTATAGCAGGGAAAGGAGATGACTCCCTGTGAATTTTCTCCTTTAGTAGGGGATATTTTCAATATGCATCTCAATGTTAAAATATAAAATACAAATAGCAAAAGTTATAGACTCCTGAAGTACCGTGTAGCAAAACATATTGATTTATATTAGGATACCACCAAAGGTTGTAAGCCTGTGAGGTGTGACTGCCCTTAAATTCCTATTGATTTCAGTGGGAATTGAAAGCACTCAGCACTTTGCAAAATTAGGCCCAAACTCAGTACCTTTTATTCTCTGAGACATTTAAAAATCAAAAGGAAAGGAAGGGGGAAACGATGTGCTTTAAAACGGAGTCCTAGGGCCTATACCCCTTAACCCATCAGCGTTCTTTCACCTGTAGTCCCATTGCCCTGACAATCATGCTGTGAACACAGGAAAAGATGTTTCTTTTTCAACTGTGTTGATTCAGTTGAGTTAGCTTAACATGATTGCAAAGCTTCCTTGACACCTGTAATTTTAACACCTTCTCACTTGAGTTAACTGGTCATCTTGTGGCAGCTTTACCTTTAAAGTTATTAAAGTTGTCTACAGTGGTGATAAGGGGGCTTTCCAATCATGTTGACCTTACTTAATTGCAAAAAAGCAGACGCATAAGATGACAAATAAAAAAGGTGGATGATAACGAGGTGGCATGGAATACGCAGGCACATGAGGAAAGACTGGTGTATTTCAGTCTAGTCTACCCTAGAAAGGGTTTGCCCGTACAGCTTGTGCCAGTTCCTCAAACGATGTAAGCCATATCAGGAAAAGAACATCGGGGAAGGTATAAATGCATATATACTGTGGCTTTGCCAACATAGTTGTGTGGGCAAAACTTTTAAGTGCGGACCCAGCTGACCTAGCATGTCTAGTGTAGACACAGCTAGGCTGGCAAAGTTGCTCTTTGTAATGGTATAGTAGCCCCTTCCTCCTCCCACAAGTGAAAAAAGCTATACTGGTAAAAGCAGTGTTGCTGGTATGGCTGCACCTACACTAAGGACTTCTATGGCACATCTGTATTGGTCAGGGATCACATCTCTTCACACCCCTGGCCACGAGCTATAAGTGTATATCTGGCTTAAACTTCTAATTCCCATCTGGAGACTTACAGTTCAGCTCATCTGAGTCATTGGAGATGATTGGTTCTGCTTTAACAGAAATGTTTTCTGCTTCAGTAACAAGAGAATTAAATGAGATATTTGTTTTCCCAGGGGATATAAATATGTGGGAAGGCCTCAAAACAACCTCAGGGAATGAGTTTTTGCCCTCAGAACATAGCTTCACCTTACCTGTAGAGCTGTGCTCACAGAGCCAATGTGCAGAAGGTAAAGTTCTTGCGTGGAGGTTGTGTCTGTCACGAAGCCTTTGCCAGCACAACCCCCTAATGTAGAGGCCTACAGCAACAGAAGGAGTTTTTCTGTCGATGTAGGAAGACCATATCCCCAAACGAGAGGAGCTACTTCAGCAGACGCCTTCTTCCTCTGACATAGCTGTGTCGGCATAGCTGTGGCAGATAGGAGCGTGGTTTGGTCACACCATGGACTGACGTAGCTGTGCTCCCGTTACTTGTGTAGACCAAGCCTGGCTTAAAACAGAGCTGGCAAAGCTGACTCTGAGGAGACTCCCATGACTCTGTTAGCCACTATTTATTAATTATTTATAGAGGGCTCAAGTGTGAGCCCGGTTACGTGACCACACAGGGGTGTAAGGCAGTTCGCTCCTCTGTATGGGCTACCCACATCTCCTGAACTTACACAGGGGTGAGAGCGTTTGCTGCTGGGCTGCTGCTCCCTTTCCTGGGTGGGTGGGCGGGGAATGGACAACGGCAGGCTTTGGCTGCACCCATACAGCACCTGGTGCAGAGGCAGAAGTAGCAATCTACTGCAGCAAAAAGGGCTGCTACCCCTTATTTCCCCCTGGAGGAAGGGTGGAGCAGGAGCCAGTCTGGTTCCTGACCTGCTCCTGGGGATGTGCAGCTCCCAGCTGCCCCTGACTCAGGACTGGGGACTACACTGTAACCCCCAGTGCAGCCAAATACCTACAGGCACTTTACGAAGCAAGAGACAGGTATCAACTTCTGGAAGCTTGCAATCTAATTGGCTGACATGGGTATTCTCCCAGCCCCATGGGTGAGCAATACTTGAGGTGTTACATTTCTTACTATAATACTGATAACGTATCACAACCCATTTTGGGTGAAGATGAGATTGAGAGAAGGCAGCACTACATAAAGGGAATTTAATTTTAGCCACATGCTTCACAGTTTGGGCAGGCAATTCAATGTATAAAATGTAGTGTCTCCTAATCTCAGAATCATGATTCTAATACATAAAATTAGTAGCAGTAAGATGGCATAGAAAAATGAGGGGCTTAGAATTTGCCACAGTATTGTGTCCTATGTAATTCATTATCGCCAGTTCCCTTCATTACAGAGATGTCAATATTTTTGCATCCTTATCAAACCCTCTTTGCTTTTTGATGGTTTAGATTTATTAGCAGTCAGTCATTTAAAAAAAAATCTGTAAAACATGCAGTTCTGTGAAAACTATACTCAAACCTAATGTAGTGGACTGGAGATATCAGTACACGGGAGAAATCAATAAAGAGTAGTCGGACTAGTCTGTTCAATGCTGGAGAACCATTCTTCTCCTGACTAGTGTTGCAATACGGTATTTCCTCTTAGACTGCAGCCAAGTGCAGAAAAACTGCACATTTTGCCAAACACGCAGCTGATGACACATATATTAATGCATTCTGGCAAATCAAATTAAACAAACAGGGAATAGTTTGGCCAGACCTCACTGGAGATTATACTTTGTTATAACATAAGCATGAGCAGCTTTTTCTCCATTCCAATTATGGCATCTCTTTATTCAGGAAGCTATTTGAAGGGGAAAAATATAGCAGGCAGAACTCCCAAAGCCCAGTAACTGTATAGTATTTGACAGTAGCTAAAGTAAAGGAATCAGGCAGTTGGGCATCTCTCTCTTTCCCATACAAAATGTGGTCATTTTAACTGATATATTAAAATGATCAAATTCATCTCTAATAAAGCAAAATCACTCAACTCTCCATGGACCCACCTTCAAACAGCACTCAATAACATCAGCTGATGTGTAAATAAACACTAGACTTCAGTTGTCTGGTGCTAATTATCACCCAAATTTGATTTGCACATACTTCAAAGGGCCCCATGTCTTTCCATTTAGTTATTTGTTTCAGTATGATGAATGTTTAATTCAAACCAAACGTGGGTAGGTTTCCAGCCAAAAAATGCAAGGAATGTATTTGTCCCAAATCATATCACTCTCTCACTTTCATTTTATATATGTAGTATATTCGTGGCCTCAATGGGGAGGTGAATTTGTGTCAGTCGGCAAATTGACTGTATTTGTTTAGCAAGTTTGTAAAGGTTCGGTCAGTTGTAAAAGGGCTTAACTAATGGTGCAAAGTGGAACATTTTAGACAGGTATTAGTGTAGGCAGTGTAAATACTTAGGTTACACAAGCATAGAAAAATCTCATTAGGATGGAAAAAGATTATTTTCTCTTTTTATTTGTACTTTTAAAAAAGCTCTCTTATAATGAACAGGGACAAAAATGAAGAAGCAGCACAATCTGTTGTTTACAAAATCCTTCCTACTGCATTCAGATAAAACAAAATCAATTAATTTTTTGGAGATCGACTGTCTGTTACTCTGATCTTCCATGACGTGACCAGTCATTAAGTCTTTTCAGCTATAGAACAAAAACAATTGTGTGCTTTTTCCTCTTGGAAATAAATGGAAAGTACTGAATGCAACAAACAGGTCCACAGTGCCAATAAAACTCATTGTAATAAATATCATATGGAAGCATGATTTACCAAGAAGACAATAAAGACTAATTTAGAAAGAGAAACCCTGCCATGCTATTTCTTGTGGGTAAAAGCAACATCATTTACGCTCCTTTTACAAGTGATTTACTTAAAGATTCAACACCGCCCCTCGCTTTCTTGTTCCCAGAAAAGGGGAGGAGAGTATTTTATTTTATTCACTCACTCTCCCTTACATTCGCACATGGCCTACATTTTCTTTTCACATGGAGATTGTTGGTGGGAGTTCAGAATGTTTTTTGAGAACACTTTCAAGATATTTCTGTGCTATGATGTGACATTTCCCAAACTAGAACTAACTAGACTAGCGTAACAGGGCCTCATTTTAAGGAAGCCTATAAATACTGAAGAAACACCCCCATCAAGCTTCTTTGGGGTGCCTTAGGCCATCTCTACACGACAGACTTCTGCCAGCATAGCTATGTCGGTTAGGGATGTGAAGAAGTGTGATCTCTGATCAACACAGCTCTGTTGGCAAAAGCCTGTCATGTAGGTGCATTTATACCACAAAAACTATACTTTTACCAGTATAGTTTGTTTTGCTGGGGATGTGTGTGGAATATGCTATGCCAGTAAAAGCGCAGTTTTGCTGTATAAGCTGGCTCCACATTAGGAGTGCTTTGCCAGTCTAGTACACTATTATAGCTATGCAGTTAAGGGTCTGTCTACACTGCTGGGTGCTGTGTTGATTTGCGTGGATCGATGCAGGGGGATTGATTGAATGGGCAGTGGAGACCCACACAATTGATCCTGGAGGTGCTCTCCAGTCGATGCAGCAAATCCCCTCCCTCCGAAAAGAGGATGGTTGTGTCGACTGGAGGGCGCTACCCATCGACGCAGCACAGTGGAGACACTGCGGTAAGGGAACATTAGGAAGTCGACAGGAGAGATGCAAGCTACAGTATGTAACTTGCATCTCTCCTGTCGATGGCCGTTGGCAGCGTAGACCAGGCCTAAAGTGCTCCTAATGTGGACATAGCGTTAGGCCTAGTCTACGTTACAAAGTTTTACTCACAAACCTGGCCTTCTAGCAGCACAATCTGGCAAGCATCCACACTCAATTTTGAGTCTTGCCAACAAAACTGTGAACTTCTGTTCATCAAGTTAAACCAGCATCCTGAGCCATGCAAGTTCCATGACAGCCAGCACTATTCCACCAATACAGTACCTGTGTGGAGCTAGATTCCTGATACCAGTACGACCAGTCCTCCAGAACCAATCCCACAATGCCCCTGTCCCTGTGGTAGTGACTCCTCTGCTCCAATTTTTGAACTCTGCTGCCTAGGGATCATGCATCCCTCCCTTCCCTCCCCCCTGCTTTAAAATCCCCTCTGTGTTTTGGAGAAGCCTCTCTTCCTGCCAGCCAGCCTTTGCAAGCACACAAGCATGGCTCCAGGTAAAGCTGCAGCTAAAACTCCAGCTAAACCTCGTGCTGCTCCCTGGGCCAGGAAAGAAGTCCTGGGTTTCCTTGGCCTGTGGGGGAAAAGAGCATTGCAAGCCCAGTTGTGGCATTCCTGCAGGAATAAAGACATGTATTTGGACATTGTGGAAGAGATGTAGAAGCTGGGTGTGACAGGGACGAGTTCCAGTGCTGGGCAAAGGGAAAGCAATGGCATACCGAGGGGCAGTGCGGGGATGGCAGGGGGCCATGCCCCCAGGCAACCGACCTGGGGAGGGGCCCTTGCCAGGCCCTGGCTCCTTGGAGGAGGAGCCTCCCCCCCCCACCCCCGTTGCAGGCAGCCAGAGCATCCTCTCTGTTTCTCCACCCCTTCACTGGGCACAAGGAGGGAGCTGTGGGGACTGGAGCCCGTCATGCCCCCCACACCACTGGGCAGCTCCCATCATCCCCACAGTGGGGGAAGTGTGGGACATGGGCCCACAGACACCCCTCCCATGGGGTACTGCTAACGGGGGGGTGGGAGGGGAGTAGGTATGGCCTCCAGGCGCCAGAGACCGATGGTATACCACTGAGGGGAAGGAACTGCAGCTGTCCGAGCAGAACACAAAAGAGGCCACCAAAGCATCTGGCATGCTCCCCAGAGCTGCCACCACCGGATGTCATATTGAAGAAAGACCCCACCGCCCAGCTGCAAGTGACAGTGGACCCCCCCCTCATATGTCTGGCAGAAGGCACTCCAGAATAGCACAGCGACCGTGAGTTCATTGAGAAGAGGGATGTGGGGGATGCAGAGCCAATGGACAGCCCGGAGCTCTTCAAGCACCAGCCAAACTCAAAGAGAGAACCACTGAGCAAAGGCAGGGGACTCAGGTAGGTGTATTTACTGCCCCCATTAATGCACACCTTATTTATTTTTCTTCAGAGTTCTGAACACTTCCCCCATCCTTCCCATTCCCCAGCCCCCCTCTGAAAATGGCATCCAGCTGCCCGTGGGCAGGAAACAAGCAAATTGTTTCAAAGTAGCCAGTTTATTTTAAGAGTATGCACTGACATTAATAGGCACAAAGGAACAGAAAGAGTACTTTAAACAACCAAAAGACATTCCCATATACACACTGTAGCATTCAACTTGAAAACATTCGCAGGCAGAAAATATTCTAGTACAAGAAGAGCAATGCAAATATAACTCAGTGCATTCAAAACTGAAACTGAAATGCTCATAAACCAGGAACCGAGTATTCAAAGGAAATACATCAAAAATACAAAAGAATGCTTGCAAACAATCCAGTCACTGGGCATTTGGATGACATAGTTCTGCAGAACTACTGTTGTAAACTTCTTGAAGGCAGGTTTTCTAGTCCAAACCACAATGTTTCGGTTTTCAACTCTGAAAGTTCAAGGTCTGACCAATTGACTTGCATGCTGTGCTTACATTCAGGAAACAGGTAGAAACTGCTGCTGGTTCAAGGACGTTGGCTTGGACCAGCTTACAGAACTAGCTCACTACTATGGCTCTTCCCTGTGTGCAGACCTCGGCTCAGACATTCTTTTTGTCCTCTGAATTTTTCAAGCAAGCATTGTTTGAGCTTTATCTATTTCTAGGAAGAGCTGCCTTGTCTCTCCTTCTTGTGCTGCTCTGCAATGAATTCCCCTGGTTATTATCAGTGTGACGAAGCCCAGGCAACCTCGAGTCATCTCAAACAGCTTTCTCTGGGCCCTTGGCAGCTTCACGGCTGATGTATCTGCCAGGAACACTACTGCCTGTCATAACTTTAGCAGTGTGTACTACACTATCTCAGCACTTACTGGATTCCCCAACATGAACCCATCCCTCAAGGCTGGAGAGATTGAAAAGTGCCCTTTTATGCTCACTGTGGTTGCATGGCCCTGAAACTGTGCGTGGTAGTGAATGTGGACTTGTTCAGATCCATATGGCAAAACGTTAGGGAGTTGTGACACTTCTGTCATCAGACATCTGCACTGAGCCTTAAATCTACCAGATGCACACTACATAGTCATCCTGCACTTGCCAGGCAACAGTTATAGCTTTCCTTGCTGCTGTCCACATGCCTGGTGTATGGCTTCAGGAGCTAGGGAAGCAAACAGTAGACTCGGCCCCCAAGAATCACAGTAGCATTGACACCCCACCAGTGTGAATGTACTAGCCCAGGAAAAATGTGTGTGAATGGAACTTCTCATAAAGTCCTGGATTTCTAAAGATTCAAGAATCACTTATCTGTCAAAGTTAATTCCAGTGGAATATACCTGGTGATCCACCAATGCTTGCATAACCATGGAAAAGTAGCCCTTTCCATTAGGGACTCAAAAACAAAGGGCGAGGACAGAATTGGGATATGTGTCCCACCATAATTGGAGAAGCCCATTTCCATTAATCCATCTATAATCTCCTGTGCATTGAATCCATTTATTGGCTCCAAAGTTGCAGTCCTGTGCAACAGGACATGCTTAATGATCTTCTACACTTGGATGATGATGGCCTTCATTGTTGATTTTTTTAAACACTGGACTGATTGCCTGCCAACCAATAGAAATCTGAGGTTGTAAACTTCCACAGCATCCTCCTCTGCCAAAGGAGCTCTCAGTCTGGTGTCTGTGCTTTGGCATTCCGCACACAGCTCCAGCAGTGTGGCATTCCTCATCTGAAAGATCTGCAGCCACTGCTGGTCATCTCAGATTTGCATCATGAGCTAGTCCCACCACTTAGTGCTCATTTCATGGACTCAGAACCACTGCTCCACCATATTCAGCTGGTCAGTGAATGCCTGTGCTATCTGGTGACTTTCACTCATTGCCAACATTATCCACCCGTGCTTAGTTTTCTCATTTTCACCACTGCACATCTGGCCATTGGGGTAATTGTTGTAGTTAATGTCCACAAACACAGAAGAATCAGTAGCCATGTTTCTAAAACAGATGAGAAAACTCAGCTGATCTGTTCAACATCCTTGCTTCTAATAGCAAGATAATGGAGAGATTGAAAACTGGCACAGATAAAAGCAGATTACAGGATGGAACAGAGACAACTGTGGCAATCAAAAGAACAAAACAAAACAGGGCATGAAAAAGAGAAGATTGAGGGATGGAACAGAGAGAATTGTGAGAACTCAACTGCCAAACCCCCCCAGTTCCTGGGAGGACTGAAGGAATCCCACAGTGCACTGTAAACGTTTCCTCAAGATAGTGCTCAGGCTAGTAGCACAGGGAACACTGGAATACCTGTGCCCTGTGCTGCATGTTTGTGGATACAACCTGTCACCGCACAAAGGTGCTGCACTAACAAAAGCAGCCAAAGGTGAACACCATTCAGCAACACAGCAGTGCTGGCAGCTGTATGCTGGCAGAAATTTTACTGATAAAGCTTTCTGGTGTAAATTTGACCTCAGTGTCCTCAGGCGGCAATGCATGTAATGTCACAGCAAACCATGAAGCATATTTTTGCATAGGCAACAGACCAGCTGCTGTCCAAGCTTTCAAAGCCAAATCCTGGGCCCACTGCAAACAATGTCCAAACTCCCCCTGATGTCAGTGGAACAAGGATATAGCCCTTATTGCATAAGTGGAGATTCTCTGGTGCAGGACTTCTAGTTTCTATCCCAATTCAAATCTGAGGTCTCCTGATGATGTCATTACTTGATCCTAATCATAATGTTTACCAAGCAGAACACAGTTATGAATAACAATGAATAACTAATAAGTGTATACTTCCCTACACCTGCGACCTCTAGTAGGGTATGTGTAGCTACACCACATGAATCCAGTAGTACCCACAGTAATCTGCAGTAGTGGAGTAATACAGTGGAGAATCAGGCCCCAGACTCCACCAGTTTAAAGCTTTATAGTGGAAGGGAATTGCATTATTTTGTCTGGAACCCTAAATGTATGCCTGAGGGGATTGTGAAGACTTGATTATGGCAATATCCTCACGGGGGCTTTTAGTCATTGATGGGAATGTCTCGTGTAAATATGGTACTCTAGTGTAAATATGGTACTCTAATGTAAATGATGGCTTTCACTGGCATAAATTGCAGCAGTGCAAGGCACAATTTACACCAGTGCACTGTGATTACACCAATTCACTTACATTGGTGGAGTTCCACTCGTGGCTAATAACCCAAGTAGATGCAAGGTCCCTGTCTTCAGGAATTCTTTGATGTAAAAGGAAACAAGGAAGATTCCATGACTTGCAAATCAAGAGAAATATTTCCAGCACTTAACTCTTGTTGAAACTGGATCTGTGTGCCCACCTCTTCAGTCATCAAGTGAACTAAACCATCTTCCAGAGGGAGGAAAGAAACTGACACAACCTGAACCCACCAGAGAGGAGTGTTACCCAGAGTCCCTATGAAATAACATCATTATGGCTAATGGGGAAAAGTTAGCTGTAGTTAATAGAGACAGGAAACAGTCTGAAATCTGTCAGAGAAACAGCCAGAGCACTAGGAAGAATATACTTTCCTAATTCTCAACCCAGAAGGTAAATACATTGAGCTGGACTTCTCTCTCCAATCAGAAGTGACAAGGCAGATACATTATATGGCTTAATCACTTAAAACTGTAGTTTCATAAAATCTCAGCAAGAACATCTCCTAAAAATCACACAGAGCAAACTGAGGGATCATGAGCACATGAGTGGTAGGGTCATGACAGACATCCCTTTTGAAAGGTTGGCTAATTACAGGATATTGACATCTCATGAAAAGCTCTGCAGTTGAATTGTGACTCACCAGCCTTGCCCACCCACCTACTTTGCCACTCCTAAGCTTTTAGATTAAGATAATTTTATACCTCAATGTTTCTACACTTAAAAAATAATTAAAAAATATATATATAATTGCCGACATACTTAAAACTTCTACCAACCTGCTCTCCTCTCCAACCCTCTTCCCGCCTCAGCTGCCCATCATGATGAAAATCTGTCTCAATATATCTGAAGGGATGTTAAATTTAAACTGTAGGACCAAATTTTCAGCCACCGTCTATGCTTTTAGGACCACAAAAGTGCATGCAAAGTGCTGGTGCCCTCAAAATCTTGTGGGTACTCAGCAATTCTAGCTGAGCTCTCAGAGATCCAATTTGTCTGTACAAAAGTGAGAACAGGTTCAAGTTCGAGAGTGCAATAAATGTCTGTGTTTTTGGTGGATAGTTTGGGGGTCAGCTAAAAATTTGATTCAAAGTGATTTTTTCGATCCAAGTGAAGCAGATCCTCAGTATCTTGCACACACTCAACTTCAATCACAGTTATTTTATAATTACATTGAGAGACCGTTTCCATAGAACAAATGCACAGCAAGGTGTAGCCCAATTTGTTATCCATTTTAAATAGCTATGCTAAAAATGGGCCGCTTTTCATGGCCCTTCATATAGCAGAGACTGAAAGGGTGTACCAGCCCTGCCCTGGTCCAGCAAGGGTTAACTCCAGCCTGTGGGCCAAAGAGGCCACAGCCCCTTGGCTGGGCATGCTTCAACTGGAACCTCAGTACAAAAGAGAGCAGCCCAGCTCAGTCAGGGCTGGCAACGGAGGAGGGAGGATGCACCTTGCAGGATCCCATCCTGGAGCTGCCAGAGTCCCAGTCTGCAGAGATGCCAAAGCCAGACGGACATCCAGCTGCCTGCAGGGGCACTGGAGTCACTGGGAGACTCAGAAGCCCACGGGAGGCACAGACTACGGTGCTAAAGAACCGGGTAGGAAGTAACCCAGGGGATTAGATTTTGATCCGGGTGTGGAACTGGTAACCTAGGCAGTGTGTTTTGGCTGGATTCCTGCTGACCTATTGGCTAACCCATTTGCTGCTACTAGGGCCCTGGTCTGATACCTGGTGGAGCAGGGAGGGACCGTGTCCTACCCCAGCTGATACCCACCCCTGGGTGATGGCCTACTTCCCCCTCTGGTCACTAGGCCACACAGCCCTGCATGGAAGGGCTGCCTTATTGACTCTGGCCACTAGGACATCCTGTCCTGCACGGAAGGGCCACATTATTGACTCTGGCCACTAGGCCATGCTGTCCTACATGAAAGTGTCGCCTTCTTGACTTTGGCCACTAGGCCATACTACCTTGCTAGGGAGGCCACTTTATTGACTTGGGCCATTAGGCTGCATTGCCCTGTTAGGGAAGGCTACCTTGTTGACTTGAGCCATTAGGCTACACAGTTCTGTAAGGGAGGGCCGATGTTTTGATGCCAGCCATTAGGCCAGACTGCCCTGAGGCATAGGGTGGACACTTCGACTCAGCCATGGGGCCATAATGCCCTCTTCTCTCATCCCCAAAGGGGGACGGGGTTTACCAGCCCTGCAACACACAGGACAATGATTTCACTTTTCATCCAAGAGAAAAATGATGACAAATTATATGAATTTCATAAACCTTCATGAGTCATGAGAAAAATCACACTACCTATAAAAGAAACTGAAAGCCCATTTCATCTACTTACACAATACAAGTATATTACACCCTATTCTCAACACAGGAGCTGTTGGACCTGATTCTGACCTCACTGATTTTCCCCAAGTGTAACATGAGTACATGTAACAGTAACATGCGTAGAGTGAGGTCAGAAACTGTTCATATGAATCTAATACACGTAAAATTCTTGGATGAATGATATCATGAACATTAAATACACTTTGGGCCAAGTCTTTGGTGAAAACGTTGGGCTTTTTTCCATCTGTGCCTGGTGAGAAGGATGGAGGCCTTTTCCCTCCAGTGCAGGCAACTTGCCATAGTTATCCAAGCCTTTGTCACTTTGAGATGGGCTGGTGTAATGTGTTCTACATAGGGCTATACATTGAGATCACTCGGCAGTTGGAACTAGTGCAGAATGTGGCTGCTCACTTGTGGAGTTTCATGGCAAGAACACTTTACAACAGGGCCTTGGGATCCGCACTGGCCTCTAATAGGCTTTTGAATGGAATTCAAGGTGTTGATATTAACTTATAAAGCTTGAGAGACCACCACTCTCCCTGTACCATGTAAGGTGACCAACTGACATGAGTCCAATTTCAGGACAGCATGATCTTATTTGTGGAACATCAAGGGACGTGGTGAAATTAAAATAAATAAGTCCCTTTAATATAACCAAGAGCACTAATTTCATCCTGTAGCAAAATAGCCTGTTTCAGGAAGCTGTAGACAGTTAAAACAACACATTTAATTAAATTCTACCTTCAGTAGCTAGCTACTAGCTGTCTTTATAGCTAGCTTGCTAGCAAGGTAAACAACCCTGCCCCACAGCTGGCCCTGACCCTTTCGCCCTTCCTACCTGGCTCTGCCCCTTCTGTGCCCCTGCTACACTCGCCCACCAGCCAGCCCCAAGCCCCCCCAAATCTCCTGAGCTGATGCGGAGCTCCTCCAACTCCTAGCTCCATGCACAGCAGAGCAGCCTGGCCAGGTAGCCCCTTCTCCCTGCGACTCTATATTTTGCGGGACATTGTGCAATCGTTGCGGGATGTGGGACAAAGGATCCAATTGCGGGGCAGTCCTGTGATTTGCGGAATGGTTGGTCGCCCTAGTACCATGCCGCTACAGCCGAGATTAGTGGAGATGCTTGAACTGGATCCTGAGTTTTGGAATTCATTCCCCCACCCAGTCCACCCAAGCCCAGCTCTGTTAACAGCCAGCACATGCTGAGAATTCCATCTATCTCCTAGTGTTTAGAATTGGGTACAGAGGTTCTGTTCTTTGCTGTGGGGGTAATTTCATTTACTGCTAAGTAATTATTTGTGCATTGGGAAGAACAGTCCATTATATTTGAAAATTGAATGTGAAAATAATTTAAGTCAGGGACAGGGGTGCCACTGAAGATAATGTGTTATAACTGGCTGCAGTGTTATCAGGATTTGGCCCTTTGAGATTCAGATAAGGATCCAAAGAAGTCTATATAGAAAGGGATGAGCTTAGGAAAATCTGACAAGAAATTGCAACTGTTTTAAAGTTCTATGTTCAGTAACACAAGACATAGCTGATTACAGTCACTGCAAAAGCATAAAGTGAGGATCATAAAATGAAGGCACTTGGTGAGAAGGAGTTATGGGCAGGGGAGAGAAAGAAGGATCAATTTTTGTCTTTGTGATAGATCCCATTTTATTCCACAGCCCTTCATTTTTCTAACACCCAGAGGAAAGGAGAGCAGCAGAAGGAAGGGATGTTTGTGTTTCTTCTGCACATGTGGAGAAAACAGGTAAGAACACAGCTACCGTTCTGCTGTGTGTCACATAACAGCCCAGAAGCTGAGCAAGTCACAGCTCAATGGTTACATAAGGTTCTGTTGTGTGCTCTCTTTGCAGGCATCTGGAAGACTGAAGCTGGGGGAACATGGTGTCATGGATGAATCTCAGGGCTGTCATATTATGGCTATAGGTGAGGATGCACACCAGCCTTCCCCACTGAAAAATAATCTGTGGTGCCTTGCAGTGTATTTTGTGGAGCAGAGGGAACATTGGCAGAGGAATTTGTCTCCCCTACAAAACCTATGAAAATCACATTTAGCTACAGTTGTTGTTTTAGGCTGGGAATGGTCTTAATGGGGAAAATGACAGGGAGTTTGATGAGATATGAGTCTGCTATTCTTTTATTTGATTTGGCTGGGGGCTATTGGGAAAGAACACTCTGCAAATCCAAAGGATGAATTATTTTATGCACCACTGTCTCATCCCTGTAATGTTTTGCCTATGGAGTAGATTTCCTGTTTGAGACAAAGGGAGGTAAAGTCAGTATGTCACCCATTGACAGAGGATTGTTGTTAGAGCACACATACCAGACTTTTCTGGTTTTCCTAGCAAGGTAGAAGTAATTGAGCAGTTCTGTTCAGACAATTGACAGATTCAAGTGATGCGCTACATTTTACTCCAAACAACAGATGCACGAACTCCCATTAAATCCAGCAGCTCTTCCAAAAGCCAGCTTGCTAGAGAACTGAGCCCTGATTTAGTAAGATTCTTCATAAAGAAATATCTAAACAGCTCAGGTGCTCAATTAATCAACTTCCCCCATTTAATCCTTTTCTGCTGTAAGTCCCGGCTAAAAGGATGTTGCTGCTTTAGGCAAACTGGAAAACATCCATCCCCCTCAGAGCCCACAGGCACTCACAGAATAAACAGTCCCCAAATTGTAGGTGAAAGAGTGTTCTTCTATCTCTACTATCTCTGTGCGTTAGTGATTTTCCAAATCTATGTGTGTGCACTTCCCATAAAGGACTTTTCGCCAGGCAAATGCATGTCCTAGTTCCACAGTTAATTCATAAGCCTGATTGATGTGCAATGAGACAAAGTTAGACTGACAGTGAGTGTTTCATTGATGTGAAATTTTACACCAAATCTGGACATAGTATACACTTGGTTTATGATCCAGCTAGGCATGCTTGTTAGTTATTGTTGGGGTCAATCAAAGTGTAATTGTAACATAGGGAAAGACAGTCCCAGGGCTACAAAGATTTGTTTCCAACAGCTGCTATTCATTATTCATTAAACTCTACCTTCTGTTTTTGAAATTAATAACCCCTGGCCTTCTAACAAGGCATCAAACTTTGAGAATATAGGTTTAATAATCAAAGATACACTAGTTTCATCCCCAGACAAGTGATAGCACAAGAAATTTTAGCTAGTAGTAGGACTTGGCTGCAGAACTATTATTTCTTCATATGGAAAACCAGATGTCAGTTAATTAACCCAAAATTTACAGGCACCATATACTGTATGGAAGTAAACCAACCAGTCTGTATACAGGTTAAACTTCAATTTTAAGAAAGTCTTGGGGAACATTTAAAATTTTCATAAAATTAGATTTAATAAAAAAATGACGGGATGGTAAATAACATTGCTAGAATGGGGACACTTCAGATTAAGAAGAGTTTATTTGAAATGGAGTTTTGTACCTGCATTAATTCCCTTTATCTGTTAAGAAACTAATCCTAGCATTGTTGGTACTATAATACATACTTTGGCCCAGATCTTTTCAGCGGAACCCAGGGGAAGGAAGGAAAAGTGTTGCCTCTATGCCACCTACTCCCTATTCTCTATGAATGCCCTTTCACTGAGGCTCCGTGAATTTTTGGCACAGGACTGGGAAAAGATAGGGTGGAGCAAGGGGCTGTCTAATCTGTATAGCACCCCACTACCTAGTTGTGCCTAAACCTCTGACTGCCAGAAGCTAGGACTGGATGATGCGGGATGGATCACTCAATATATTGTCCTGTTCTGTTCATTCCCTCAGAAATATCTGGCACGCGGCCACTGTCAGAAGACAGGATACTGGGCTGGATGGAGCGTTGGTCTGACCAAGTATGGCTGTTCTTATTTTCTTATTCCCTGGAGACTAGATGAGTTTCTGTGTGGAAATCTGTGCAGGATGTAACACAGCTCCTGGTCCCTTCCTTGCTACGGCTGTGCATCTGCAGGGGATTGAGCCAATGGCAACCTAGTTGTAGCAGGCCTGCTTTACATGCTTGGTAATTTCAGAGGGTGTTTCATGTACTTCTGTGATAGGCACTTCTTTGCCCCAACTACATCAGGGTGAGCGTTGCCAATTTGGGTTGGATGCATTCCTGGAGGTTTCATCATGTGATATAATCTTTAATTCCTGGAGACACCAGGACAATCCCGAAGGGTTGGCAACTCTAATTTCAGGGCATGTACATAGGAAATGGCAATAGGTGAGAATGGCCTGATTGAATAAATTAGTGACTTTGAGTTTGGATGGGAGAGAAAAGGCCCAGTACCAGATTGTCTTGTCCACTTCAAAAATATTTAATCCAGGAACAGCTAGCAGACTACTCTTTATGGTGATCCAAGAATAAAATAGCCAAATACTTGGTTACCAATGGTATATCAGGGAAGATATAAGACTAAATAATCAACCTATCCAGATCTCTATCCTCTACACTACATTGTAGAACATCCACAGAATTTAATAGGGATGAAACAAAGAAGGTGCTACAAAAATCACTCTGAATTTAGCAGAGAATAATATCATTTCTACAACATTTCTAAAACAGCCTATAGAAATTTAAAAGAACATTATAACCCTGCAATCAAACTCCGTAAGTTGTCTTAAAAATTGTATCAGAAATTTATCAATCTCTCTGAAATTCTACAAGATTTTTCCTTAAGATTAATATGGAGTAGCAAGTATCTTAAATCCTTCAAAGGTCCCAATCCAAAGCCCAGTAAGTGACATCAGTGTAAATCACTCCATTGATTTCAATAGACTTGGGATCAGGACCAAGAAATACATGCTAAAATAGGGCTGTTTTTCCTATAGCATCAATTTGGTATTGCTAGGAAAATGTTCCTCTGATGCTAAACTATCGACAAGATATTTGTCTGAGATTGGATTTTTCACTGCAAGTTATTACTTTGCCTTTAAAAAAAATTGTTTAAGTTAACTACAGTATATGATCATAATGTTAATTAAAATGGGTCCTAACCATCAATTTATTCTCAGCTTGTATGAATCTTCCATATCCTTTTCTTTTTCCTGTGTAAATTCCACTACCTATTCACATGGGATTCTTTAAATCAGCACTAAATGTTACATTTAATGCCATTTTTCCAAGCAAACACCGGGATATCCATTGCACATGAACATGTTTCCCCAGCTCTGTTGGCCATGTTGGGCAGCTTATCTGCTGTTCTCCCTAAATCCAGCCTTTCATGTTTAGTTACTCTAAAGACACAAGAAAATGAACTATCTATCCAATTTCCTTATAGCTTAGGGGTAAGGTTAAAACATCAAGTAGCTACCGTATGTTTGACGTTATACTGCCACAACGGATAAGCAAATATTTTCCTTTTAAATGCACATCTGTAGATGTACATAACAAGTTTTCTCATTCCTGTTCTCTATCCTAGAGGAGACCAAGACTTGTCAAATATAAAATGTCGCCTTGGGTGTTTATCTTGCTAAATCTGTCCACATTGATTGGTTCTGCCTAGCATGTATTACAAAGCACAGTGCTATGGAAAGGTCATACATGTTGCCTTTCTGTTCACTTCCTCACTTAGGGTGGTGCCTGTTTGTAATTAAGTAACAATTTCACTTGGGAAAAGAAAAAGTAATGTCACTTCATTCGTACTTCGTTGTTTTACCTTTTCCTTTCTTTCCTAATTTTACTATTTTAAATGTCACACATAATATTTTTAAAGATACCGTAAAGACAAAGAACAGTTAAACATATGTTGTTTCAGAAGCCAATATATTTTGCTTCATTTGGGGTTCATTTGAAACACCTTCCATATTGTATATTCATATGTGGCTAAAGTTCCTCATAACAATATCAACACAGAGCTTGAAAGTATCGGTCAAATGCAAAGGTTTTGATTGCAAGGCCATCTGGCATTCTTACTGAAAACACGCCTGAATACTTAAAGGAACCCAAACCATATTGTTCCATAGGTGCTGACTCCAATGAAATTAAACCGTGTTGGGACAGGTTTGTTGCCTAATTGTTGGAGAGGCTGTGGGAAATCAGCTATTTTTATATCAGTGAAGTGGCTGTGGCTGAGAATCCTGACTTTTGGGAGAAAATGTTGAATGGAAGACATTGGCGATTACAGCAAAATGTCTAAAACTAGAAACACAATTTTTTATTTAGTCCCATGCAGGATGTACCATTTTCATATACACAGAGAAGCATAATTATGTACCTTCTTTATGTTCATACTAGGGTGGTGGCTAAATATTGCCAAAGAGCAAGACTATTAGCCACAGAATGGTTTGCAAAAATGTGGGCAATTGGTTTTGTGGAGAAATTGACAACATGCCTCAGGTATTTATGGGAAATATAATGTTACATGGTCCCCTTTCTTGGAGTATGAAGGACCTTGGGATTCTGGGAAACCAAGCTTGTTAACTTCTTTGTCTTACAGTGTGAGTGGTATTTGCTTACAGACATTACTACCTGGAGGGACCTGAAGGGATTAGTAATGGGATATAAGGACTTTCATATATCGGTCAAATTTGTCCCAATGTAGTTATTATTAGTAATTATGTAAGCTGTTTGGTATTCTAATGAAATGAGATTTAAAGTGCACACCCCGCCCCCCCCGCCTCCCGGGGTGATGCACCCAGCCAACATAGAAAGAGCCAGTGGGTAGCTTTGATCTCCAGTGATGGGAGAAATGACAGAGCCAAATCTGAAGCAGAGCATTGAGTTTCCCATCCAGTATATGTTCTTATATGTTCTGTCCTCCTCTCAGGACCTAGTGCTACTGTCAAAGATGCCATACTTAATGGATGTAAGTCTCTCATTGCCAGGTGCTGGGACTAGATGACAGGAGATGGATCACTTGATAAATTGCCCTCTTCTGTTCATTCCCTTTGAAGCATCTGGCACTGGCCACTGTCAGAAGATAGGATACTGGGGTAGATGGATCATTGGTCTCACCCAGTATGGCTATTCTCGTGTTCTGACATCTGACACAGAGGAACACACCCATTAGAAATGAATTTTGGTGAACATTGAAGGTCATTGTATAAATCTTGTGGGTTGATTTTAGTTTGACTTCTAACTTTTGAATTGCTCTGTCACCACTCTGAGCCTTTCCCATACTCATCTCTGGGTGGTCTGATGCAATCCCACAGCGCATGCTGATTTACATGTTCAGTAATTTCCCATCATTGTCTATTCTGAATCTATCCATTTTTAAATACACTCTCTTGAGCCCTTCCAAGTGAAGATTATAATTTGAGAACACTGTCCAAACCTTAACGTTTTGTTATGAGTTTATGAAATGACATTGGTCAGCAGCAAGATACTTGGCACTGATTTGAAACATCTTTAAGCTGTGGTTGCTAGTCTCAGTTCAGTTTTGCATGGATAAGTTGCCATACACATACACATACAAACAACCTTACAATTTTCACCCCTTCTTGGCAATCTTAATAGAGAGGCCTAACAGTGAATGGACATGGAGGTTGAACTCCACCCTCAGTTTTCCAGGAAAGAGTTAAAGCAGGCCACATTAGCTGAGGGTTGGAGCACAGGGAGGCGTTTCAACAGAAGGGAGTTCTACTTTTGCTTCTTGTGCTGTATCTTCTAAGCAGTGTGACAGGGTGCTAGAAGGCCAATATATCAGCCACAGGCTCAGCAAGTCCCTTTTCCCCTGGTAGCTGAGCAGGGGTTATTCCATATTAATTAACACAGCTGGAGCCAATCAAGGCCCCACCCAGGACCTGTTAAAAGCCTCCCCTCCAGAGAAAGGATGTGGCTAGAGTTGTGAGAGTGAGCCGAGCTACCAGAAAGTGTGTGAGCAGGCAAGACGCTGTCAGAAACCAGGAGGGTTTAGAAGAAGGAGCAGAATGCTGGCAGAAGAGAACCCTGATGGTATAAAGACTGGGGGAGGGAAAAACCCTGCCCGAAGAGGGAAAAGGACCTTTCCCAGGCCTGGAGGCCTGCGGGAAAAGGCCCTGCCAGAAGAGGAAGATAGAACTGGACATTTGGTTTGGCACTACGATGCCCAGTGCAGCTGTCAGGGGTCAAGAACCTTTTCTGGCAAGGAGGCCAGGAAAGGCCCCTGTCTGAGCAGGGTGCGGACATTAAGTCAAGGGGCAGATTTCCTGAAGCCATAGTATGAGGCTGCTACTTGTAGGGTCTGTGGGTTGGGTCCTGGAGTCGAGAAAGCCGTTCCCCTTCCTCCCCCGGCCATTCACTGGAGGGGCAAGAGCCCCAGTGAAAGCAAGGGCCTGTAAGAACCAGACACAGAACCAGAAGCCAGCATGTAGCGGCCATCTTAGAGAGGCTATATTACCCTCCCTCACCACTAGAGGGGAGAAGAACACTAAAGGATGAAGCAGTTCCCTTACCTACCACTAGAAGGAAGCGCTGGACCAACCAAGGTAGTGGAAGAGCTTTGTCACAGTGGATAAATGTAGGTAATTCAGTCTCAATGGTTGTCAATCAACCAAATTTCATAAGAATTTAATTCATTAAGAGAGAAAATAAAATGGATACATTCTGTCTTTTATATAGTTTATTTTCTAAGGATTTTTTAAAACCTTATTTAACTGAATATTTGCTTCTCTTATATTTGTAAAGTTCTGTAGGTTGTTTACATCATTTGAACTTTTATATTTTTGTTGTATTTTGTTCAAACAGTTTAAAAAATTCAGTCCCCCATTTTAAAAATGATACTGTTTGTCAAATCCTCAGCTAGTATAAATCAGCATAGCTATACTGAAGTCAACAGTTTTATGCCAGCTGTCAGTTTTACACCAGCTGGCCACAGAGGTTTACTGTTATAAATGCTAGAGCTGGATGAATGCAGCAAAGATTTTCTACTGATATTTGTTTGGATTTTTACATGAATTCTCTGATTATGTTTGCACCCTTTTTGTTTGTTTTCCAGGAATAGTCTAGTGAGCAAATTTACTGGATAAAATATTTGCAGAAATAGTAAACATTAAACAAACATTGGCATACATCCACAGGAAGTGAATTTTAAATATGTGATCAGGCGATATCTCACAATGGCAATCTGAGGAGCTAGTCTTTTTTAAATAAGTAAGAGAAACAGTGCTATGACAACCCCCATACATGCAAAAATCATGAGACTGGCTTGCATGGATCCCTGAATCTGCCACGACTCCGCCTGGGGCTTGGGGAAGGTACTGCTATGGAGATAGTGAAACTGTGTTAGCACTGACTTAAGTATAGGCTAGCTGCCCAAGTAATTACCCAAGGTCCATAGTGAGCTTGTATACACTGTGATGAAGCCCCTGCTGCCATGGCGTCATGATACATGGTTTCTTTTCTTCCGCGCAGAGGGTGGGAAGAGACAAGGAACACTGTCAGGTCGGTGCCTGAGACACAAGGTGGGTGTGGTAATATCTTTCACTGGACCAACTTCTGTTGGTGAGAGGAACATGCTTTCAATCCTCACAGAGCTCTGTAACACCACTCAGCTTTCTCAGTCTGGCCTGATCAAGCCTCCGTGTATTTCCTTTATAGCTGACCTGAAGAAGAGCTTTGTGTGGCTCAAAAGCTTGTCTCTCTTACTAACAGAAGTTGGTCCAATAAATGATATTATCCCACCCAGCTCACCCACCTTTTCTTTCCTGTATAACCTGGCAGTAGAATGGAGAACATTCTTTTTGGAAGGAGCCCTGCATTCTGTGCCAGGAATTCAGGGCCCCCCGCTTGTAACTGTTTGCTCAAAACTGAAGCTTCCTGCAGGAGCGTGTTTAATTTTGACAACATTTTGTTTGGGGGTGGAGAGAATGAAAAAAAAAGGTGTTTCAATTAGACCAAAATGTTCCATTTCAACATTTTCAGGCTTTTTAATTTCAAAATGACTTTTCATTGTTTTCATTCTTTTATTTTCTATTTTTTTTGTGAATTAAAAAAGTCTAAATTGAAATGAAACATTCTGAGGTTATCTAAATGAAAGGTTTTGACTGACCTGAAATTAAACGTTTTCAGAAATTATATTTCACAGAAGATTTCAGAACACTTAATTTTCATTCCAATTTCGAACAAAACAAATGCCAATATTGTGGAATTTCCTGTGAAACAGAAATTCCAGTTCCCGCACAGCTGATTATAACTCTTTACAGCTAATTGCAACTTTTGCTATCTCAGCCTGATCTGAAATGAATTAACATGGACACACACAGGCACAGTCTGCGCACACTACTAAATTGCAACTCATGACACTATAACCAAGCTGATTCCGCACTGGAAAGAAAGGAGTTTGTCTCTATCTCCACTTCTACAATCCTTGTCTTATGTTAGTTATATAACACTAGAAGATTTACATAAATCCCTTCAATAAAAGGCCCAGAACTATAAACTATCTATAATGTTCTATAATCATCTAAACTACAATCTGTGAAGATTTCACTCATATACAGTCCCCAGAGAGTTGTATCACTTTGAGAAAGGCCTCTTAATTTCAATCTTTGCAGCAAAAAAGTGCCTGGAGAAAAAGTATAGAATGTTGCACAAAACAAATGTTGAGTCAGACAATACCGCCCCATCCTGATCTGTGCACCGAGGAGACCATCTGCACATAGCTCATACTTTGCAGGGGGCTCCCACAACAGGGGATAAAATGGAGAATGAGGAAGAAAAGAAGCCATGCGTCACTCCAGCAGGAGAGATATGTTCTCCTCACCGAGGCTTTAGTACCGACTGTGGAGCAGCTCTGTGGCTTGGATTGTGAAATACGGCTCATCCTAGCACTTACAGATCTCTCTGTAAGTCTGGTTACTTGGTCTTTGTATATGGGACAGGATTTGGGCTGCAATGCATTGGGCGACAGAGAATGATCAAAACTCAAAGAAATATACACACCCTTTTTCTACCTATATCTAATCTTCCTGTCTAGCCATTTCTACCATGCTTATCGCAGTGGTATCTGAGAGCCATAAGAACTTATTTGACTCAGCAGTACCTGAATTTCGGCTTCAGAGCAAAGGAATTGAGCCAGATAAAAAAATTCATCTCCTGAGGTTTCTAAATTTCGCGATGTATTGGATCACTCCCATCAATCACCATCCTCTCATATCATGGGACTGTATTTTTGGTTGCTCATTGCAGACTTGCTGAGCTGCCGCTGCTGGAGGAATACCTCAATTCAGACAGAACAGCAAGACCATAAATCCTTATCCTTTCTATGATGAATTGTGTTTTAAAGGAGATAAGTTTCTTCAGTAAGAAGGCACGTTCAAAGAAGAATTCTTCTAGTGAGGCAAAACCCAGACACTTGGAAAAACTAGATTAAGAAACTCAGGATATGTCTATACTGCAATAAAACTGTGGCTGGCCCATGTCAGCTTATTGGAGGTCATGGGGCTTGGACTGTGGGCTCTAAAATATGCATTGTAGAATTTCAGGCAAAATAATATGAGACATATTTTCAAATGTGGCCTCTGTACCCACTTACCAAAAAACTTGCTGGTGAAATTTTTCACATGCATGTCTGATTATGGCCACTTTGAATATCTGACCTATAGAATTCGCTATATGAAGTAAGTAACCCCTTCTGTCCCACCCAAAAATGCATTCTTAATTGTTCTAAATGCTCCCACAGTTTTATTATCTTCAGCCAGCTACTCTTAATCCACAAGTAAAGGATCTGCATACGGGTGTGGAACTCAAGACAAATTAGTCAAACATAAAGGAATGATACACCCAGAATAACATTCTGAGACTTCCAGTGTATCACAAACCAAACTGTTATGTTTTATTTCACCACTGCATTATTCCAGAGTTATAGTGATGTAACTCTATAGAAATGCCCCCATCTGTCTAATGTATGTACTTATAAAGCATCAAATAATCCTATTAGCTGAATGTTCAACCACCTTTTATAACCCTAATGAGAATGGAATGTCCTTTGTTATTTTCAACTATCCCAGGCATCAAGGGATAAACTTTTAGAACTATAATTACACCCATGCTAAGTATCTAAAATACTTGATGGACGCAAGTCCCTGACTTGTTCACTTGGGGCCTGAGCCAAAGTCCACTGAAATCAATGTAAGTCTTTCCATTCACCTCAATGGGCTTTACATCAGGCCCTGATTCAGCAAAGCATTTAAAATCGTATTTAACTTTAAGGACATGTTTAAGTTCCCTTGAAATCAATGAGACTTAAACATGTCCTTAAAGTTAAGCATGTGTTTAAGTGCTTTGCAGAGCCAAGGCTTTGCCATGGGCATTCTGCATGTGCTGCTCAGTTATACATAAAGGGGTAGGTGTGTGTGTGTGTGTATGTGTGTGTACCTGTGTTTGCACCCTTTTAAAAATAATTGGATCTCAGTTTCCATCCCTCCACTATAACAAAGAAACCATGCTGACAGAATCTTTGTTCCAAACAGGAATGTGTTCTCTCCTTCTCCCTCCTCCCCCAGACTGGGAGGTTGAGGCTTCCAACTGGAAATAGTGTAGAAAACAGCCAAAACTGGGATCCTTTCAGGCAATCTGAGAGACTGAACAGGTCAGAGGGCATATACTTTTGCAAATTAAAATGCCTTTGCTCAGCACACAATGTACGGATCAGCATCTTATGGGTCAGGATATAATTGTCAGCCAAATGTAAGTCAGAGAGAAGCACAGAACAAGGATGGGGTCTGGTAGATAAAGCACTGTCTGGGACTCTGGAAATCTTGGTTCAGTTCCTGACTCTGCTATAGACTCCTGAGGGATGTGAGGCAAGTCACTTCAGTTCTCAGTGCCTCAGTTCTGCATCTGTAAAATGGTGAAGATAATATTTCCTTTGTTTGTTTGATCTATTTAGGCTTTGAGCTTGTCCATGTTATCAAAACTGCACACACATAGCTGTTGGGTGCAGTCTATGACATGATTAGGCTAATAAGATTTCCAGGGAAAATATCTGTGTCTACACTCATCAAGGGAGCTATTCTGGCACCCCATTACCAGCAACTGTATTTAAACACATGCTACATACCATGGCACAATTCTGATCACTAAATGATGTTAAGAAACAGCCTTGCCTCCTTTTCCCAGCTCTCCTTCCATCCCCTTTGTGCCTCATGTTCTTGTATTACTCCTCTCTGTCCTCATTCCTGACAGTTTGGCAGTGATGCTAAATGTTCAGATGAGACAAAACCACCAGCCAGGTATTTTCATGGCCTGTAATTCTTTCACGCACTGAACGTAAGACCCTGCTGGAGTTATCAGTTTCACCTGGGTTATGTTACTTTCAACTCTGATATATTTCTGTTTTCAGTATTATATAGTGGTTATCTGTTGGGTTTTTTTGGGGTTTTTTTAACCATACAAAAGATATAACCTCTAAGAACCAACATTAATTTCCTCTGGAGGCTTATGAAAAATATCAGGGGCGAGCTTGACTTGTGGTGACAGAGCTTTTCAACATATCCAGAGAAAGAACTGCTTCTGGGCACACATGGTAGCCAGATATAATTCATGTTCACAGCGGTGTATGTATAGTGCTAGTTCATTAAATTTCCCATCATGAATCTGCTAACCAGATACTTTACTAGCCACATTTAATGTACCATCACATGTCTGAGGTCAAATATTAGTAATACCCAGCTGCAGCTCAGGTTGAATTTCAATATGGTTTCAAACAATCATGATTAGGTGAAAGCTTAATATTTTGGAATGGTATAAATCTCTTTGTTTTGTATATTACATCAAGCGTTCATAAAGGGGAGATTGACCAGCTTATTCTATGTAAAATTCTAGGAATCTAAGGTAATTCTGTAATTCCCAGTATTATCCCTAATAGTACAATCCTAAAACCACTGATAAGATGAAACAACAAAGTCATTGTATGGCTAGCCTGAAATAAGAGGATCTACAGCTCCTGCACTGCAAGATCTAACAAAATCACAATTTGCAAATAACTTGGAAAAACTCCAGAAAATGGTCTTCAGTTTGAGGTGATTATGAAACCATAAACGAACATGATGTTCCTCTGTAACGTTGGGAAGTAAGGTTTTGCTAGGCTAGCATCAGCATACTGCAGAGAGACATAAGGTGCTAAAGGAAACTTTGCAGCTTTCAAAAAAAAGACACCCTGTCTCTACATTTTTATTTTCATATTCTAAATATGTACTTGTACACTCAGTTAGATTAAGGTCTTATTTTTAAATCATGGAGTCTTAGGCCTCATCATGTCTGGGTACTACTGTGTTGCACGGGACCAGATGTGTAGGTGTCAGTAATAAAAATGGATGTTGCAGCTCTAATTCCAGAGCCCTGAACTGAATATTTAGCTCATGTGGTCAAATTTTCAGTGGGCCTCTACTGTGTGATGTACAATTTTTGCGTCAATTATTTGCACATGGAAAACATTTATTTGTGGAAATATGGGCATCTTTCTTAAGTTCCTGGGCAGGGAAGCGTGGACACAAAACAGAGGCCCTTAATTTCTTTGATTTGAGGAAAAAATAAAACTAACCAACTAGTGCCATGCAGTCTTACTAGACAGTATTTTCCAGTGTATCCCTTATTAAACTGTTAGTGAGATGAATGACATTGAGTTGGAGGAAAGGGAGGGGGATCAGGCACATCTGTTGGAGGAAGACAATTGGAGTAATTTGTTTTCACCTTTGCTGGAACATGAGGTAATTCAGGGCTAATATACTGACAAAACAAAATCAAAACCAGAACTCTCACTGGATCTTTAAGTCGTGCATCAGACTAGAGGTCAGCAATTAATTCTGAAGTAACAATTATAACTTTTTATGAGTCATTGGACCTGATTAATTGCTGCCCTATGGTCTCTTAGCACAAGCTACATGGCACAAAGGAGCCACAGAGCAGACCTAAGGCCTGCCACTGGCACAGGAACCTCTTTGCCTAGCGCAGACCTGCAGCTGCCGGGTCTGTGCTCCCAGGGTACTTGAAATCCTCATATGAAAGGCATTTTAGAAGTGAAAGCACTAGATGAACAAATCATATAACTATAAACATTTCACCATCTTTGGGGCCAAA
>ML675614.1:33684851-33771236 GCA_007922155.1 Mesoclemmys tuberculata | reverse complement strand
CAACTCCACTGAAATCTATGAGGCAGAGTGAAAGCAGAATTTTGGCCTTTGTTTTTATTTTTCCCCCCACATTAACACATATTTATCAACTCCTCAGACAAGATGGAAGAGATACTTGGGCCATGTTCAGGAGTGGTGCCAAAGATCTATAGACTTATCCTACCCGGACAACTGAGGGTACATCTACACTGCAATACAAGATCCACACTGAGGCTTCAGTTGACTTGGGCTGGTGGAACTCATGCTAAAAATTGCAGTGTAGCTGTTCAGGCTCAGGCTGGAGCCCAAACGTTGAAACCCTACAAGGGTAGTAGATCTTAGAGCCCGAACTCCAGACTGATGCAGAACTTCTACACTATAATTTTTAGCCCCACAGCCTGAGCCCTGAGAGCCCAAGTCAGTTGACCTCTGAGACTCAGTGCAGGGTTGTTTTATGGCAGTGTAGCTGTACCCTGAGGATACTCATCGGTAAGCACTCACAAATGAGTAAGATTGTCTTCCAGGGATCTCAGTAGTGGGTCCACAGGTGGCTACATAGCCCAATCCTGGATCCACATATATTGTCACAATAAGGACAGGTGTTTCCAGGAGTGAAAGACAGTGTTGCTGCATTGAATGTCCTGCTGTTCTTTCTGCCTGTTCCTCTTTTCCTCTTCTACCTGTCAATGAGCTGTTTCAAAGTGTTGAGATCCCTCTGACGGAGTCTTCCTCCATTTTGGACGGTCTTGAGCAAGGATCCCCCAGGTATTGATGTCAATGTTGCACCTCTTCATATTTGTCTTCAAGGTGTCTTTGAAGTGCTTTCTTTGCCCTCCGTGACTTCGCAGACCTTTCAGCTGTGAGAAAAGGATTTTCTCGGGGGGACGGGAGGCAGGCATGTGAACATGACCTATCCAGCGAAATTGGCTTTGAATAATCATGGCTTTAATACTGAGGATACTACTGTTATATGGGGAGCAGGCCCAGAATGGGTCTGCAGCCAGGCCCAGGATTAAGGGAAGTGGAGAGTTGGGTGAGAGCTGCCTGTATGTTTTTCTTCCACAGCTAGGCCAAAGAGTGAGACTATTTTAACATGGTACAGAGGCCTGTTAAGGCTCAGAGGGGCATATTCAGGACTGTGCTGAGCCTATTCTAGGGGTTTTTACCATCTGAAAATGCAGCCCCAGACAACACCTGCCAACAGAGAGGAAGTGGTCCTGAGGGTAACAGCTTATGGTTTTAGAAAAACTCAAAACTAATGCTGTTTAGGGATTGAAATCAGAACTTTGAAGAGGCAAGACTCTCCTCACAGGTACTATTGTGGGGAATGGTTTGGAAGAGTTATCTGAGGGAAGGGATCAGAAAGAGACCCCATTGATCGGAAGGCATGAGATGCATTTTCCTGGGGATGAGGGTTCCACAACCACAACGCCCAAGAGGAGGAGATGGGTGGTGGTAGTCGGGGACTCCCTCCTAAAGGGAACAGAGTCATCCATCTGCCATCCAGACAGGCAAACTCGAGAAGTTTGCTGCTTGCCTGGTGCTGGAGTTTAGGATGTGATGGAGAGTCTGCCATGACTCATCAAGCCATCAGACCACTATCCCTTCCTACTTCTTCACATGGGCACCAATGATACTGCCAAGAATGAATTTGACGTGCAAGTGATGTTCTCATCCATCCTCCCTGTTGAAGGAAAAGCCCAGGTAAGGACCATCAAATTGTGGAAGTAAATGTGTGGTTAGGCAGGTGGTATTGGAGAGAGGACTTCGGATTCTTCAACCATGGGATGTTGTTCCAAGAAGGATTGCCAGGAAGAAACAGGATCCACCTAATGAAGAGAGGGGAGAGAATCTTTGCAGACAGGCTTGATAACATAGTCAGGAGGGTTTTAAATTAGGTTTGCCAGGGGAAGGGGACCTAAGCCCAGAGATAAGTGCAGAAGTGGGGTACCTAGAAGAAGCACAAGGAGGAAGGTGAAACAGGGGAGGCCTCCTGATTCATACTGAGAAAGTAGGGCAATCAGATAGTTATCTTAGGTGCCTGTACATGAACACAAGAAGACTGGGAAACAAGGAGGAAGAATTGGAAATCCTGTCACAGTCAAGGAACTATGATGTGATTGGAATAACAGAGACTTGGTGGGGTAACTCATGTGACTAGAGCACTGTCATGGATGGGAATAAACTGTTCAGGAAAGGCAGGCAGGGGAGAAAAGATGGAGGAGTTACACTGTATGTAAGAGAGCAGTATGACTGCTCAGAGCTTGAGTATGAAACTAGAGACAAGTCTGTTGAGAGCAACAAGGGTGATGTCATGGTGGGTGTCTGCTACAAATCACCAGATCAGGAGGATAAGGTAGATGAGACTTTCTTCAGACAATTAACAGAAGTTTCCAGATCACAGGCCCTGGTTCTCATGGCGGATTTCAATCACCCTGACATCTGCTGGGAGAGCAATACAGCAGTGCACAGACAATCCAGGAAGCTTTTGGAGAGTGTAGGGGACAATTTCTTGGTGCAAGTGCTGAAGGAAGCAACTTGGAGTTATGCTTTTCTTGACCTACTGCTCAAAAACAGGGAATAATTGGTAGGGGAAGTAGGAGTGAATGGCAGCCTGGGCGGCAGTGACCATGAGGTGGTCACGTTCAGAATCCAGATAAAAGGAAAAAAGGAGAGCAGCAGAATATGGATCCTGGACTTCAGAAAAGCCGATTTTGACTCCTTCGGGAGTCCCTCCTATGGGCAGGATCCCCTGGGAGGCTCATATTGGGGGGAAAGGAGTCCAAGAGAGCTGGCTGCGTTTTAAAGAAACCTTACTGAGGGCACAGGAACAAACCATCCTGATGTGTGGAAAGAATAGCAAATATGGCAGGTGACCAGCTTGGCTTAACAGAGAAATCTTCAGTGAGCTTAAACACAAAAAGGAAGCTTACAAGAAGTGGAAGCGAGGACAGATGACTAGGCAGGCATATAAAAATACTGCTTGAGCATGCAGGACTGAAATCAGGAAGGCCAAAGCACAACTGGAGTTAGAGGGTTTCTACAGGTATGTTAGCACCAAGAAAAAGTTCAGGGAAAGTGTGGGCCCCTTACTGAATGGTGGAGGCACCCTAGTGACAGATGATTTGGAAAAAGCTGAAGTATTCAATGATTTTTTTGTCTCTGTCTTCACAGACAAGGTCAGTTCCCAAACTACTGCACTGGGCAGACAGTATGGGGAGGAGGTGAGCAGCCCTCGGTGAAAGAGCAGATTCAGGACTATTTAGGAATGCTGACATGCACAAGTCCATGGGGCTGGATACAATGCATTCAAAGGTGCTGAGAGAGTTGGCTGGTGTGACTGCAGAGCCTTTGGCCATTATCTTTGAAAACTCATGGTGATTGGGCAAGATCCTGGATGATTGGAAAAAGACAAATATAATGCCTATCTTCAAAAAAGGGAAGAAGGAGGAGATGGGAAACTACAGACCAGTCAGCCTCATCACTGTTCCTAGAAAAATCATGGAGCAGGTCCTCAAGGAATCCATTTTGAAGCACTTGGAGGAGAGGAAGGTGATTGGGAACAGTCAGCAAGGCTTCACCAAGGGCAAGTCATGCTGACCAACCTGATCGCCTTCTGTGATGAGATGACTGGCTCTGTGGATGTGGGGGAAAGCAGTGGACGTGATATACCTTGACTTTAGCAAAGCTTTTTATATGGTCTCCCACAGTATTCTTGCCAGCAAGTTAAAAAGGTATGGGTTGGATGAATGGACTAGAAGGTGGATAGAAAGCTGGCTAGATCATCAGGTTCAATGAGTAGTGATCAACAATTCAATGTCTAGTTGGCATCCAGTATCAAGTGGAGTTCACAGGCATCAGTACTGGAGCTGGTTTTGTTTAACATATTCATTAATGATCTGGAGGTTGGGGTGGATTGCCCCCTCACCAAGTTTGCAGATGACACTAAGCTGGGACGAGTGGTAGATATGCTAGAAGGTAAGGGTAGGATGAAGAGTGACCTAGATAAATTGGAAGATTGGGCCAAAAGAAATTTGATGAGGTTCAACAAGAACAAGTGCAGAGTCCTTCCTCAGGAAAAAGGAAGCTTTAGAGTCAGGGGGATTTACTGAGAGTTTCTCTGGAGAGAAGGGAAAACTCAGATGAGTTGAGTCCTTGGGCAGGGGCTATGTTTTTTGTTTGAATTTTAAGCTTAGAATCTTTAATGTGCTGTTCAAAACTTTGTCTACCAAGACTTTGGACTCCCAACAAAGATGCCTAGGAGGAGAGGTGGTTTTCTTTAGGTTGAACTCTAACATAAAATGTTTCCGTTGTTTGAGACTTTGCCACCAGATTCTTTGGGAGAAAAACCCCCCACTTCTTTTCCTCTAGGATATTGTTTGTGGCGCCCTGCTGCCATGTCAAAGAAAATGGTGATTAACAACCTGATAGCAAGCTTATTACAGTTAGAAATTCTGCACTATAAAGCAAGCCAAAAGCAAAAACTTCCAAGTGAGATTTCATAGACTTATTTTTGCCCTCAAAAATGAATCACTAGTTCCCAAATAGTTTCAATGGGCACATAAATACTTCCTTGGAGAATCAGCTGCTTGGCTAGCTGCAGAGATATGCAAAAATAACTTTGACTATTTAACTGAGCAATCTCTGGAGAAACGACTCAATGCCACTTGTATTGATCATGCTTTTTGAATGCCAGTAAGTGAGTGCAACCGGTGGGAATTGTTATTACTTCCAGCACCATCATTTCTCAAACATTACAGAAGCCTACTTCCAGCTTCATCCACTGTCAGCTAAAAAGGGATTAGTTACTTAGACAATTTAAAATAATGAGTTAGTTGACCAATTAAATCATTAATTTTATTTTATAATAATAATCAACCCCACCTGAGTTCACTGAAAAGGAGTAGTAAGAAGTTTGATTAAAGAGTCAAACCCTGGACTGTTATCAACCAATCATTCACTTGATTAATGAACTGACTACAGCCCAGAATTTACTATATGGCGCAATTCTCATCTGTGTTGAGCACAGGTAAGGGCTGGCTGATTCAGCTTAAAATAACTGATATTTAATAAACTTAAGTGTCTCAGTTAACCAAGGTCTACTTCAGCTGAGTATCATAGCAGAGGGTTACATATATATATATATATATATAGTTCAACTATTGAAAGATGGTCATTGATACGATAGATAAGCTATGCAAAAAAATTACATGAATTGATATCTGACAGGTGAAAATGGAATAAGTAATTACAGTAGAGTGGCAGAGGAAGAGAGAGATACAGAGAAGCGGTATGGTCTAGCAGTTAGGGCACAGGTCTGGGCACTAAAAGACTCATGTTCCATCCTGGATCTGACTCTTGCTTTGTGTATTGAGAAGGTATTTTGACACAGCAGTGAACTGGGGGGTTATATGGAGCAACCTCAACCCCATGAAACACTGGGAGACATTCTGAGTATCTCCCTGAGCTACCATTGTGCAGGGGGAGCCTGTTATATCATTCCCATCCACTCAGCACCCCTGGAGAAAGGGTTAGGCAGAATCTAACCACATCAGACCTCAAGGTGTACCAATCAGGGACCCAGAAAAAGGAGGAACACACAATTAGTGATCACCTGTGAAAAGTCTGGTTTAAGTGACTTGCCCAGCGTCACATAAGAATTCTGTGGGAGACACAAGGATAGAATCCAGCTCTTTAGGGCCTCATTCAGTTGCCTAAACCATGATATTAACCCTTCTGTTCTTGCGATCTCTTGCTTCAGTCACTATTTACCTTCCAGCTTCTGCAACAAGTGAGGTGGGGGCAAACAGACATCGGAGAAAATTTTCAAAGGTCTAAATGGCAGCTAACGACCTAACTTTCTTTTGCTACCATTAAAAATTTCCTCTAAAAACCACGCTAAGAGCTTGATCCTTCCCCACTGATGTGAACGGGAGTTTTGTGATTGCCTTCAATGGTAACAATATCAGACTTTTACCATGCCACCCTGGTTCATTCTGTGAGTTCTGTCTATTCTGTGCACTGAAAGAACTTATGAGTACTTGACTTTGCAACCTTATTGTTTAGCATAACTTTTTGTGTGTAATAGCCCAGGATTTTAAAAAAAAGACTGCAATAACCAGAAATTGAATCATATATATTGACTGCCACATGGGTAATCAGCCGATCCACAGTATAGAACTCTGCCACTTAAGCTAATATAGTAACTGATAGTAGTAGTAGGTTTTCATCCTCTGTGTGGGCCAGTGACTGTCACAGCTGTTTTCTGATCATAGAGGAATGGCCAGATGCAGGAATTCTGGATTCTAGCCCAAATTTTTTAGATTAATATACTCTAAATTTGGATGGTTTTTATGATGACAGTAAATTTGTAGCCCCTTTTCCTCTCAAATATGAAAGTTTAGGGTCTGAGGTTAACCATAGTGGAGAGTAGTCCTATATTCTTCTCATACCTGGAACCTAGTTTATTCCCCAGAATGAATAGGTGCTTCAGCTAGAGGTGCAGCATGCAGCCACACCCCCTCACTTGAAGTGGTTTCCATTATATACAGGGTTTATAGTTTGGTTCAGTGGCTCTCAGCCGCCTGTAGAGGGGTGCCAGTTGCTCCCCCCCATTTGGGTCAGAGGGAGGCCACACTGCCTCTCTCAGTCACTGCCTGAGATGAGCCAACCAGCAGGTAAGGGGGTTGGGCCCTGGCCCTCAGGCAGGGCAGGGTAAGTACACAGTCTTAAGAAGGGACAGAGCCAAGCAGTGGGCTACAGCCCCCAGCCCCCAGGCAGGGTAGGGCAGGCAAGCAGTCGCTAGCTCACGACAGGGTTTGAGCACCTTTGCAGTCTAGAGCTCAGGTAGGGGGTTGCTGCCACCATCAGGGGGTAGGGGGTTATGGGCCCACCTGACTCAACTGCATCCCAGCCCCAGGCCCTAACAATGGGGGAGCACACCACCACTGGGTCAATGGGGAATCCCACCATAATGCACTGACCCTTGACCCAGCTGAATTGCAGTAGGTCACCCCTTGACTACTGCCTACCATCTGCCTGGGGTGTACCTGGGCCTATGGGGCATCCTCAGTTACCCTCGGGTAGGTGGCCAGCAGCAGTCGCAGTGGTTCCCCTGCAGGCATAATCTCCCCAGTTGGCAGGGCATCTCTGGGCATGTCAGCAAAAAGAGTGGCCAGATGCAGCCATCTCCCTCACTGTCTCAACCCCAACTGAGCTGGAGGCCTTTTATACTTCCTGTCTCACCCACCTACTTCTGATAGGATGGTTGAGGTTGGTCTAGCTCTGCCCACTGGGGTTAGGGAGGGTGGCTCCTCCCCCTCTGGCTCAGAGGGAGGCCATGTTGCCTCACTATACACCCCCACTATAAAAATTCGTCCAGCACGTATGCCAGTAGGGTCTTGATAGATTACAGAGCTGCTGCATTCCCAGGCTGTTTCCATAATGGAGACTTTGGACCACCTCCTCTAGCGAAAGATGAGGTAATACAATTGCCAATGTGGCACAAGGTAAAAATGAAAGGGAGGACTGGTGATGGTCTTCAGCAAAAAAGAAACTACCGTCTCAGGTCAGAAACTCAGATAAAAATATAAACCCACGTATCTCTAAAAATATTAGACTTAGAGCTTAGAAGATCCCCGTTTGCTACTCTTCATTTAGTACAAAAGCATTCCTCATTGTGATATATGGCATTATGTTCAAAGATAGGCTATTTCTCTCAAAATTATTATGGCAATAAAATCACTGCACTGATGATAAATCCTTTAGCTAGGATTAATACAGTGCTGTTTTGATAAAATCTGAGATTACATTAATTTGAATTGACCAATAGTAAAGGAAGGTAAGATAATGGACAAACTGGAAACATGGTTTTTGTTCTTGGTTCTGTTTTCACCAAAGTGTTTTTGGGTTTGTTTGTACCATATTTTTAACCCTAAGAATTTGGTTAGTTTTTCATTTGTTTTGTTGGGTGAGGTGATTTTAAAAAAAATCTCAGAATGATTCTCTTTGCCTCACATTAAGGAGCATAAATTATAAATCTATTATATATTATAGGTAATAACTTATTTTTCCTTTCATTCTAACTGTCTGATGCTAATAGTCTTCTCAATCAGTACACAATACCCCCACCAAAGAATAGTGACTGTTCTTGTTTTTCTTTCATGCTGTATTTGCTGTAATGTAAGGACCCTGTTTCCCTGACCATCACATCTAGCTACAACCCTAAAATAGGAAAGCCCAAGTCTTTCCTGCTGACAAGTCTCTTTGAAAGATTGGAATTTGGGTTCATATTTTAAAAATATTACCACCCAATAAAACAAAATAGATAATTAGGATATTTTTACAGGAAAAGGAAAGGTAAAAGGGGGAGAGGAAGGAGCCATATTTCTATCAATCTGACAACTAGAGTCACTTAAAAGTGGCACTTTCATGGTCATCTTCAGTGTGGTGAGTCGTTTGATCCATAATAAAATTCATTTTGCTAGTGTAGAGCTAACACACACTTATATTTTATTATGCAGCTTTCTTTTTACTTGAGTAATATTTTTCTTGTGTTTATTTTAAAAGGTCTACATTTTGTGGTGACAGTCTCCCATTTTGCAAATTAATTGCTAGCAGATGTTGCTGTGTGTCACAAAGCACACCCAGGAACATAAACCACTACGGTCTGCATACCGGTTTTGAAAAGCTTTGTGCTTTTTAGGCAAAATTCTTAAGATTCTATAAAACACTTAAAGTAGGAACTTATATTGAAAATAGATGTTTTTTTTTTAAAACTTTTAGATCTTTTTAATATTTGCATTACTGAAACATAATGGAGATGTACCTTCATTTTTGAAGTAACATTGCATTCAAGGAGTATCTTTCAGAAATCTATGGCTGATATTAAAGTAATAATAGGCAGTGCAAATAGTGATGGCTATAGATGAGGTTGCCTGACATTTCTTATAAGAAAACCTTTTTTTGGGTTGCTGGTATCTTTGCCAAACTTTAATCATTGGGCCTGAAATCTTTCCATGCTTCAGGCTGAATTTTTTTTTTTTAATATTTCAGTCAAAATGGGTTAGCCATTTCGAAAAGGAGATTAGAGGAAACACGTTGTTTTGACCGTGTGAAAAAATTCTTACAACTGTTTAATTGAGAAGCTCTAGAGCCTCCCTGGTTTGGAGCAGGGACTTGTATTTCATCAGGGAAGTTGCCCTGGTGTCAGGGATGTGCCTTTTTCCATCACCAGGAAAATCCACCGACATATGGCCATGTTCTGAGTTTCTGAAAAGCTCAGTTTGCACATGCTCAATAGGAATTTCTTAGAGTTTGGCAACTAACTAATCTACCTGTGCCACTTATAAATCAATTTTTAAATTGTTCTTGTTTGTTGCTGTTACAATTAGTTCAAGACTGGCTGTGTACATGCCTCACATTGCAGTTTCCTTCCAGGAAAGCCTGAAGGTGCCATTGTTAAGTGCTACAAGAACATAAATTATATCCACAAGATTAAAAACATACATTAGATTAATTGATCACTAGATGTCACTATTGCTTTACAGAAATATGATTGCAAACAGCCTTTTCAGGTAGTGAAACAGGAGATCCTTACAGAGAGATATTAGGAAAGGACACTTCCAGGTGACTGATACATCTAAATTTACATCCATTTCAGCATTTTATCTTCCACTGAAATGCAGCCACCTCTGGTCTTAAGTGCAGCAACTATTTACCAGCACACTAACACTACACTGAGGTTTAGGATAGGAAATGAATACTATCTAATATAAATCTTAAAACTCTTGGTAGGGAGAACGTAGGTACTTGAATTGGAACTTTGTAAGGAGCATGAGGGCTAATATTGCTATTCTTAAATAAAAGGACCATAGTCTCTATGTATTTACCACAAAGGGTGGGGATTTCTGTTTTAAGTCTTATTTGTAAGACAACATTTCCCACAATATAGTGCATGTGGCACAGTGCTGGGACATTGGTTGGGTATTGATTAATGACTTGATCTCTCGTCCGTTAAAATGACCGTAAAGACTTCCATTGACTTCAGGGGGCTCTGGATCAAGGGAAGTGGTCTGTGTCTACTGAGCCACCGACATGAGTCCCTGAAGCACCTACTTCTTCAATGTCCGATCTAATTTCTAAGCCACCCCAGCTGGGCTTTGCTTAGCTCTTGATACCTGTGGAACCACAGCATAAGGAGGGAGAGCTGCAGTGATTATTGCAATATTCCAGGTAATATTTACTGGATACAAATACATGTAAAAGGGATTTTCAGAGTAATCTTTACAAATACCTGTAATTGTTTCATTATCTGCATGCAGCAAATGGAGCTCAATGAAGCTTTCCTGTCCATCAGGCCTGGTTTGATGTAGTACTGGACTGAAAGAATATACCTTGCATTAGAAACCAGAGAATTGCAGTGGTTTTGAAAGGAAGGGTGTATAGTGATAGAATGTTTTACACTTTGTTTTTTAACTTTAGCCGCTGTTAAATAACATCCTCCCCCAGAAAAGTTTCCACATTTTTAGGATGCTCTAAAGATGGCTAAGACAACTGTTAAATACAATTAAAATATTATCTGACTTAGGGTCGGATTTTCAAAGGTATTTAAATACCTTAAGGTGCAGATAGGCATCAAGTGGAATTTATATAAGTGTCTATGCAGGTAGGTGCCTAGCTCCTATTGAAGTAAATGGGACTTAGGTGCCTAAATCTGATTAGGTACTATTGAAAACCCCTTTTAAGCACCTATCTGTGTTCAGGTACCTGGAATTGGAACTTTATAAGGTGCATCTGGCCTGTAGTGCTTGAGCCAAATTCACTAATACTAATGGAATTGTTTCTTTAAGGGCCAGTTTTTTTATGAACATCACTAAACTTTGGGGCAGGTCCTTACAGCACAAAGACTTTGAAACTCTGATTTCCAGTCCCTTTAAATGGGACATCTCATTTTTCATTTGGTGGTTTCATTTCTTTGTGAGATGAACTCTCACAAAGCAAAGGAAATGTGTAGACTTTTGTAAGATATTCTTTTCCTTTGAAAATACCTTAAAATTTACTATATGTTAAATAATATCGTTAAGGAAAAGGATATCAATTAATTTTAAAAGTTAACTCAGAAACAGAAGCTGTCTCACACTGTTTTAATGCAAGAATAGGACAAAATGACTCTTTCATTTCACCAAGTCATGGTGTGACCATTTATACAACCTGTCGCTGGCCAATAGCTGACCTTTGGTTGACTTACTTAATCATCTATCCTGTCTTTAGAACAAGTAATAGGTACGTGGACCTGAATCGCACACTGAAAAGGTCCTGTCATTAGGCACTAAGACGTATATCTGATAATCCGCCTGTCATACAATATGCATGCAGGTGACAATCACTTACTGCTTTTGTGATATAAGGCTGAAATTGCCTATAAATGAGGAAGAAAGCTATTATTTAATCAATAGAATTGCGTCAATTGAGTAGAATTTGTCTCCAGTGTAAACAAATGGAATGCCTATGTGCTCTGTGAAAACAAGACTAAATTACTTGCAGATCTTTCAGATAGAAAAACATAGGAAGTGGACTAGCAGCCTGACACATTCAGGATTTTGGAATAGACATTAAAGATAATTGCTTAGATTACATTGGATTGCTTATTTGTTTTTGCACAGTGTATATGCAACTTTATTTCTATAAAAAGTAAAAACAATTTGCTCTTCTTAAATTCAGTGTTTGCTGAGGGAGTATTTTAGAAATGACTTTGGCTAATGCATGTTTATTACTAATAAATGAATTAGTTAAACAAGCCAAACACAAAATTCCTATGGACTTCGGTAGGTTGAGGATGGAGCCTTACTACATCATGATTTGTCAAATATAATGAAGAACCAAGGTAGTCATAACAGAAGTGGAGGGTGAAAGGGGTCTGACTAAGAAACATTGACGGCAGAGTCATCATAGCCTGAGCTCCCTGATAGCTTTCTCCTTGCAAGATAGTACTTAGATTGGTGGCTGACCACAGCAGATCTCCTTTGCAGAAGAAAAACCCACGTATCCAATTCCTAGAGCTATTGTGACCTTGCAATGGTTAATGGTTAGTCCTGTCTAGAAAAACCTGTTTTGGAAATTGTGCAAACCACTTGAGATGTTGCTATATTAACATTTTGTTATTTTATATGCCCTCAAGTTTTCTGAGGATTCAGTGGAAGGGATACTTGAGGATGTTTAAGATGGATGTTTCTAATCTGTAAATATTTAAATTGTTGACTTGCTAAATTAAATGTCAGTTGCATTTCCCTAACTGAATATAAGTGACCACCTGGAATGATATCACCTGTCTACATGACTTGATGCCCCTGGAGAGCAAGACCTTGTGTAAGTGAATCTTCCTTACTGATCTAGAAATTGGGATACTTCCATAAAGATGCTTGTAAAAAGAAGCTCATCTGGGAATCAACTATATCGTCAAGTTTTTCTGAAAGCCTCTGTCATGACCCTCAGTCAGGGAGGCAGAGATACTGCAGGAAAAGCACATAAGAAGTCAAGAGCTACAGCTTGGTTTTAGTATGTAAATCCCAAATCAGAAGGTTTCTTTGACAGCTCTTGTAACCAATGAATACCTAGTCTGAGATTAAAAGATTAAAAAAACTCAGCACCTTGTAGAATTGGGCCCTACACAAGACAAGAGCAGCAAGTGATGACACCCAAAGGGTAGTGTGGGGGACCAGGGTTGCAGAACCAAAATATAAACTGTTGTTTAAGTGTATTTAGTTATTCCCCACCCTCCTTTTTTAGTTGTTGAGATAATTTTAGATATTGTAGGGATTTTTTTAATGATCTGTGGGAGTAAAGTCCAGCAAGAGGACAGAAGTGATGGAGTCAGATATTTATTTGCCATATACATTTCTGCCATGCCAGTACCATAATCAGTCTTGATACACCCAACTTTTCTATTTATTATCATTAGTTAATATTTATGTCAGTTGTGCCCAATCAGAATCAAGGTCCCATTGTGCCATGTGTACAAAAACATTCAAAGATGGGTATGAGCCTTTTCAAAATGTTGGGCTGCAATTGTATAAAAGAGTTGAAAGTCAGTTAATCTTTCCTATGGGATGGTGTTTGCGATAGCTACCCTACCAGGATTTCCCAGTGAGATGAACATAGAAGGGTCTTAGATCTTCTGGCTAGAGCAGGGGACAGTGAGACAGGACTCCTGGGATCTCTACTTGACTCTGCCACTGACTCACTGTGGGACCTTGAGCAAGTGGCAATTTGCTCTCACATATGAAAACTCATGAGGGGGAAGGAATGCTCCTTGAGGCTGACCTCACAGAGATTCCACCAAGTAATTCCATTGGGGTAAGATTTGTCCCTTCTGGCTGTTGGAATGAGCAGGGAGTGCGGTCCCCAGAAGCCCCCCTTGAGATCTGTGTGGATTTTTGGGACTCAGTTGTGGCCAAGGCGATCTACCCTGGCTCTGGTGCTGCCACAGTCTCCCACACTCACTGCCCACAACATAGAGGGGCTTCTCCTAACAGGTATACTAACTTTTAAATAGAATATCTGGGGGCTTGGTTAGGCATATAGCTCACTCACTGCTCCGTCTCACCTCAGCCCATTCTCACATGCAGCTCCCCAACTCCCTCGTAGGTCTTCTACGAGGTTCAGGGTAGGAGGATGGTGCCTTAGAGGGGGCACCTCCACTTCCTGCATTGAAGATCTGGGCATGAGAGGGTCCCCTCTGCATGTGGATCTTGTGGGAAGGATATTCAGTTTAATCATCTCTAAATCTGAGTATAATAATACCTGAGTGTTATGAGACTTCATTTATTAGTGTCTGTAAACTTATTGTGAGATTCTTGGACGTAAGGTGCTGTATCAACACATCATGTAGTGGCTTCAGAGAATGCAGCAGGAAGATTACAGCTCGACCCAGCTTCATTAGAGAGCTGCTTTATGGGACACCATTTGCACTTGGGCCTTCTTTACATTCCAGTTTCATGGCTTAGTGTATTTCTTTCACTGAAACGGGTTGCTCTGAGTGTTTGTATATATTTTTCCAGACATGCTTGGCAAAAGAAATTGAAAGAGGTTGTTAGGATGAGTTTGAATCATATATATTAATAACCAGCAAACAAAGTGACAATATCTTTGCGTTTGCCTAAGAATCTGACTCTGATTACTTCTAAAGTCAAATGCCAGTATCTTGTTTCTATTCTTTTATGATTTAAGGTAATTTGTTACCTTTTAACGAGTTAAAAAAATAGCCTGCATTGTTAAGCTCTGCATAGCAAAGCACTCTCAAGAAGCAAGCTAGAGAAACCTGCACCTTGGGAGAGTATCATGTTGTACTGAGCCTTCAGAGAGATTAGTTTTTAAAGAACCTCTTTATTTTTATTCTGAATATGATCCACTTCTAGGGATTTAATTTTCCATGCCACATCACTAACTTTGTATGTTTTCTTATTACAGGATGAAAAGTTAGGGACTGAACCTGCAAACCTTTTATCACACAGTTTCTCCTTAGTCGCATGAGTAGTGCCTTTAAAATGGCTGGTTTTATAACAATATCTAGCTTTTCCAGAGTGCTTGTCACCATTAGCTCTCAAAGAGCTTCACAAAGAGAGGTCAGCATCATTAACCCCATTTTGCATCTGGGAAAAATGCAGCACAGGAAGGTAAAGAGTCTCGCTCAACATCACCGGGTAGCAGAGCTGGGAACAGAATCTAGTTCTCTTGCATCCAAGTAAAACGCTCGATCCACCAGAACGGCTGATTGTCTGTGCTGCCCTTGCTGTTATAACACATCTCCCATTGAAGTCAATAACAAAAGTGACTTCAGAGGTGCAGCAGGCGCTCACTGTCTGGTTTTTGTGGAAAAAGGAGGCTACTTAGCTACAGAGTCAAACAGCTTTAGCAGATGAAACTGTAAATTGTTTACATTTCACTGCTACTCATCCAACCCTCTGTGTCCAGGCAATACAATGATCTTTCAGTTTTTGTTCAAAAGGCTGCCACCCCAGTTTTCGCCAGTATCTGGATAGTTTATTATTACTGTATACTAGTCACCAATCAGCTCCTGAGATTTGGAAACAGATAGATGTATCTCTTGCAAGAATGCTGTGGAATATTTTTTGGTATTTTTAGAAATAAGATAGTTTTCTTTTTCTTTTTTATTTATGGAGCCATTAAAATGCCTAACGTTCCAGGAAATTAGTTTAGGTATGTTCAAAGTCATAAATGAATGATAGAACATTAGCTTTCAACTTATACAGGTGAAGAGTAACCACAGGAAATTGTCCCATGTGTATATGGTATACGAAGTGCAAGACTGAAGTCTGATAACATTGTGCAGTGGAAGGGCTCCGCAGGCTTTTGGAACAATATATAATTGCATATCCACTATCAAGTGCCATAATGGTGAAACAAGAAGACTTGGCTTTATAATGCAAGAGCTCTCCTTTGAAAGACTAATCTCTCGAAGGAAAATAAAATGTAAAAGGAAATATAACCTCTCAACTGAAACATTTACAACAAGTCTCTATCAGATGAGGTATATCAGACTAAATGGTGTACTGTATAATGGGAATATGACACCTTTAAAATGTTGCTTTTAAGATGAAGTGACACTCTCCCTTACACCTTTTGTGGGGTAGAAGGAGCTAAAGAGAAAAAGGCTGGATCTAGTCCAACTGAAGACAATGGGAAAACTCTCCCTGGACTTCTGTGGGAGTGGAAACGGGTCTAAGGTCAGTAATGTAGCTTTGAAGAGCTGACTCGGTGCTCTCCTCAATAGAAGATCACATGAGTGTGCATCTGGGGATCACAGAAATATGTTCTCCTGCAGTTTAGAAGTTGTACTTTTTAAATATTTGCTGCCATGCCCTCAGTTTCCATGCAGAACTGCTGATGTCATTGGGAGCTGTGTGTGCTGATCAAGATCAGCAGTAGGTATGAGAGGTCTGCTGTGGGTCCAATTTCCCAGGACCTGGGATTTTATAGTACCATGGAGCCAGGCTTCTTGGAGCCTGGTCAAATACAGACAAACAGCCAGAGTTTTAAATGAGATGTTCAAAAGAGCCACCCTACAGCTCAGGTTTCAAAAGGAAATTGATTGAAGGATAGTTTCATGCTGGTGATGCAACCACAGTTCATGTACAGCAAAAACACTCTTCCTCCTAGCCACAAGAAGGGTCAAGCTTTCCTTGCACACAGCCAGACTCACCTGAGATCATGCACAAGACCATACTCTCACTCCTTGATGCAGTGGTTCTCACATGGGTGGTGTGGGGGCTGCAATCAGGCATTATCCAGGCTTGCTGAAACTATGACATCAGACATAAGAGTCCATTATAGCTACACTGAGTAAAGTGCAAAGGTGTTTCACCAGTATTTCTGAGTTTGAAATGTGGATATATTAGGTCCTGCTGGTTTGGTGAGTAGAGCATCAGAGTAGAAGTCAGGACTCATTCACGTGTGCTGCTGCTAGCTGCATCACTGATTCACCATGGGACCTTAGACAAGCCACTTTGGTCAACATTTTTCACAAATTCAGTGTACCTTGGTCTTTTGGTACTCAAAATGAGACACCTAAAGCCTAAGCTTCAGAGCTCTTGTTCACCCACAGTTCTGGCACCTTGAATATCAGGCCCTCGTCATCTCAAACTGAACACCCAAAATTAGAGGGCATCCTTGAAAACTGTCAGCTTAATCTCTTTGTGCTTCTGTTTTCCTGTCCTACCCTATACAGTGTTGTGAGGCTTAATTGATTGATTAAGCATTTTGAGATCTTTCAAGAGGTTGTACAAGAGCATACTAGTTATTATTATTAATGGTTATTTTTGTTATTCTTGTCTTTTTGGAGAGTACATTGTTCTGATGGCTGGTGGATTGTTCGGAGTTCAGTAACGGACTTCTTTCCTGGCAATCCGTACAGTGAAAGCATGGTGGTGTGGTTTGAACTCTGTTCAGTAGCGCGTGTTAACCCTTGCTCCAGCACAGGGCTCGCAGCAATCAAAGTGTGACACTGTCGTCCATAAATGACTCTAAAATGCCCGGGCACAGTTCACCTTTGTGTTCAGTTTATACTGATGTAATTACATTTATTTCAACACAGTTGAACTGGCATAAAATTGGAGTAACACAAGGATGAGGCAGGTCACATCTGTGAAAAAAAGCCTGGAAGTCATATAGCTGCATTAAATATTTGCACATTTTGCTGTGTTTAGATTACAGTTTAGGAAAAGTCTAGTAGTATGACCAGTTAAGCAGGCATGGGATGAAAATTAACATGACTGAGACTGAGGTTATGTGGGACAGAAGAGGTGCCACAGGGAAACTGGATATAGAGATTAATGGAGTGTGACTAAACCAGACTGGCCAGTTCAAGTAGCTGGGTGGCTGGGTCATGGAAGATAATGAGCCTGAACAGGAGATACAGTCCAGATTGAGGAGTGCTGGAAGAGTGTGGAATAGTGTCTCCGGTGTTGTCTATGAAAATCATATGTCACTGAAAGCCCAATTATATAGCACAATGGTGGACCCTCAACGCTGCATGTTGCACAAGCAAAGGTGGTGAAGGGATAGCAGAAGCAGCACCTACAAGTACGTGAGACGAGATGTTTTGCACGATAAAAAGAAGGGACAGATTGTTGAAGGAAAATATTAGGTTGGAAGTCAAAGTCCGTGATGTGGCTGACAAAATCCAGGAGGCATGACTTGGCTGATTTGGATACATGCAGAGAATGTACGAAGAGGGTGAAGACAGCATGATAAGGGAAGGTGGTAGAAAAGAGACTCCGAGGAAGCAAGAGATGTATTGCATCAAAGAAGATGGTAACCAGGTTGACTTTAGTGCTGCTTCAGACAGATGCAGATGGTAGATGCTTACATGACCACCCGACCCCCGCAATGATGGGGGAAGGAGAAGAAGAAGAGGAGTCTGGAAGGAAGTTGAAAGGCATACAATAATTGAGTTAATTGAAAACAAGAAAAGATTAATTCAAATGAGATTTGAACCAGCATATCTAGGAAAGAAATAATTCAGTTTCTCTCTGGGTCCAAGGAACGCCACTTCCTCTGAAGTTCCTCGGCAGAATATCAAATTAGAAACATTTTGCCACTTTTATTCTTATTTTCTCTGTGATTAATCCCAAGGATTTCAATATGAGTAAGGGTGACACAATTGGACCCCAGATCAACCCCCCAATTTTTTCCATATCCAGAGATCGTGATGTTTCTTTTCAAATTAACCCTGCCATTATCTATATTACAGAAAAATTTCAGGGATCCTTGTCTTATGTTATCATTTCTTTCCTCTTCATCTATCATAATTCAAAATAGATGATGATGACATTTTTTGTATTATCACAGCGCCTAGGAGCCCGGCCTTAACTTTCATTCTGATCCAAATTCTTTCTTGGTAGAACACTATTTGGTTTACACCAGGAGTGAATTTGGCTCTTTGAGAATTCATTTTCTTGACTCTTTTAATATATATACTTTTTGAAGCAATGTGCCAACAGTTGCCCTCTGAGCTATCCTTAATCATTGTTGTGATTACACTCAAATAAATGAGAGCCCAATCAGTGAATGTGGTAATTTAGCTGGTAATTTGATAATTTATTTTTCATGAAAATGACCCTGTATCACAAATATTTCTCTTAGAGAGAATTCTGGTTCATCAAAGCGTGGTCTGGTGCTTAGATAGGTTCAGGTTTCATAGCAGAATGAAACATTGATCAATGGGATGTAGCAGGAAGGTTTTGCAGAGGTTTTGCTATAGTTGAGCTGACATAATAAATGACTCTTAGTATTTATACCTGTCATCTATCACTGTAAATCACATCACTGTCACTTTTTCTACTATTTCTAGCTTGCATTTAACTTGCCAGTGGCTTAGGAACCTTTTCCACTGATAGCCTGTTTGTTGATAAACAAACAAACAAACAAAAAAAGATAATTAAAATAACAGAGAGTCAGCTTGTTGCTCCTTCCCCATGTAGATGCTGCAATCTCCAGGGAGAGGAATGCAATGAAACAGTAGACCCTTCTTCTAGGAAGTCGCACTGAGCTGCTGACAAGTTCTTCATGGGCTGTGGGCAATATACCACTATGCACTTGTGTCACACCACAGGGCTTCCCATTGATGTTTATCCCTTTAGCTTGACCTCTGAACTCTGCTGCTTGCCCCACTTAGTGAAATAGCAGTTCATAAATGAAAGCAGGAGCAAGGCCAATGGAATTTTCATGCACTGTATTTAGCTTAGCTAATATTATTTGCCCTTCATAATAATAATTAATAATCATGTTATGCTTTTTCTTATTTTGATATAAAACTCACCTTCCAGCTGTGTATCAAACTGTGGAATAACATCCAATCTTCCTACCATCAGTTGCGTGAGTGTTCAGCCTGACATCATTTTCTCTATATGTTTATCAAGAACCAACCCTTACAAGCTTTGAAAATATACAGATCCAGATCCTAACTGTGCAGTTTGGGCCCATCAGCAATTTCTGTCTGTGTGATTTTTACACAATAATATTGCACTGAAGAAAGATGCATGTTGCAAGCAAACTTCAAATAGTCCAAGTAGAAGTGATTTTGAATTTGAGCATCTGCATTTTTGTTCATAGCCTCAGACTATCCTGGATGATAATTTTTCAGAAATACTATTATTGTTCTTGAATATGTCAGTGTTAATAGCAAGATCTACAGTCTTGCTAATATCCTGAGTCTGAAATTACTCCACCACTGTGTTTCGCACGTATGATGATGAGAGTGAATTGTTGAGGGAAGGCGTATTTATTTATTTACAGGTTTATTTATTTATTTACAGCACATAGGAGCCCCAGTCCTGGAGCAGGAACTAATTATGCTGGGGGCTCAACAAACACAGAACAAAAGCAAAATAATCTGTCTGGTGTTGGGTGGAAAAACAATGCCACTGTCCTCTTTCACTTTCGTGTTTGATGCTCTGTAGTGATTAAGGAATGGTTTTTCCTTGTCCCATCCCTCCCGCCTCCCCAAGTGATCTTGCAGCAGGCATCAAATCAAAGAGCAGAGCCAGAGAATAAAGGAGAAAGGCAGTTGAATCAGAAAACAAGTCTTAGAACTCAAAGGAACACTTCTTTCCAATGCAGGGCAAGATCCTCAGGATGTGGGTGGGGGGAGCTTCACAAATACGATTTGTGATTTTTGCATAATTGAGATTGGCAAACCTGTAAATTAATAATGAGGGACTGGTTCTCCTTTGTACTAAGACCCCATTATACCTTTCTGGCAATGTGCAGGGTGTTATTGTAAGTGGCAACCAGGACCAGAATTTCTTTGTGCTGATTAAATATCCAGTGCTGAAATGAGGCCACTCGATGTACTTGCAACTGAAGTTACTACTGTAATCAAATGATCTCAGTTTGGTTCTTGGTAACATTTCATCCCTTTCCATGTTCTTTAATGAAGTCGTGAGGTCTGTGCTTAAAACAGATAGATAATGGGCTGGATCATTCGAATGCTTATGCACATGCGTAGCTTTAGCCATAATAAAGTCAGTGGGACTATTTCCATACATAAGTATCTGCAGGACTGAGGACAATATTTATCTTCTCCATCCTCAGATTGCTACACACGTCCTTTTTAGATGACAGGGTTTAACAGGCGTTCCTCCCTCGTCACCTTGCCCCCCGTGATCTGCGGACTGTGAAGGAGATGAAGGTATTATCATTATACAGGAAATACATCGTAAAGATTAAGCTGATAAATGATCAGTTCTGGCCCCATGATTGAAATTCAAGTAAATTGTCTGCACAAAATGTGTAATATCATACAGAACGGACATTTATCTCTTTTCTGACCTTGCAGTGCTGTGCACGAGATGCGAGTAAGCAAACGCGTAATCGATTTTATTTGAGATTTCCTATTTTCTACTCTGGTAGGAATAATTCATAAAGAGGTTGTGTGTGGCTTTCCAACAGGCTGTGCATGTATGCTATAAAGAGATAGCGTCATTAGAGTGTGTATTTCTCTATGCTAGAGGGTGACAGGCTTGTAAGTGGGTATCCTAGGTAAGGGCATACAAGGAGTTTCTCCCATCTTCCAACACTATTCTATTCTATTCTAGTCTATCCTATTAATCAGGCATGCTCATGAGGAATCACGTCTCCTTGAGGCAGAAAGTCTGCTGGTGTCCCAACTGGCCAGTGTGAATCCACGTCATTCCCACTATAGAGCTGTACTTCAGTGGCATAGCTGGGTCCCCAGAGACTTACATGCCATACAGTCCGAAATAGATATTGTTAAAATATAGAAATCAGTTGATATAAGATCCAGAAATGTTTACTTAGTAATTCTGAAGACAAAATTTAGCAATTTAGATGGCACGTTATTCCACAAAGGTAAGTCAAAATGTGACTTACCTTGACAGTGGACCCATCCATAAGACATTACCTATAGGAATTCAAGCATCTACTTACTTTTTTAGTCTGTTCATACCCCCTCCGGAAATTTAACAAACAATATGTTAGGAGGCTAAGTACCAGCAAACAAAGCCATGTGCTAATAAATCCTAAGTCTGCTTCTTAAAAAATTTCTGGCTGCAGCAAAAAGTGGTTGAAAAAATAATTGAATTCGCCCTGTCCAGTAATTATCTTGAATATACCTTGGCTAGATTCAGGAATAGGATCCCAAATTTCTTTTTTAATCTATATTATTATTCTGTACCAAATTTCTCCATTCCCCCCCATAGCTCAAAGAGAGCCCTTCAGCCCACAAACTGACTTTTGCTGTATTCCAACCAGTACATTGTTATGTATCTTATTTTATTTTAAATGCTACGGTTGGGTAGGTTTTAGTGCTGCAGTGATTTACATTGGCATATGGGAGATTCAGGTTTGAAAACAACCTCAGGGATTCCCGTTTTCATGGCAAATAAAGAAAGACGGCAGAGATTTTGCACTTTATACTTTGCTGTCAGGAAAAGGGTGGAAATAGAATATTTATTATTCATTGTCATTATCACTTGTATGCACTAGCACCCAGAGTCCCCAGTCACAGAGCATGGCCTTATTGTTCCTGACATTCTACAAACACATAACAAAAAGATGAGAGCATTGCAATCTCTCAGCTTGATTCTTATCAGCTGCCTCCTTCTCTGGCTGAAGGATGCTTTATAAAGTAGACAGCTCCATGTTCCCCAGTGTCTAGAAAGCACATTATAGTTTCACAGCAGGATGTTTGTAAAAGGGAAAGGAATGGTGTATTGGGAATGAAAAGTTCTGTAAAACTAGAGTGTCTTCCTCCTAAAGTGACCATCTTGTCCAAGTCATGTCCAGAGTCTGTGGTTTTCTGTCCTGAACACTGGGACCATGAGTTCAACCAGTGCATTCTGAGAAGAGCCAATAATGGCACAATACTGTAGAAACAATGTTCAAATTCTGAATGGTTGTTCAGTTTGATCATGTTAGTAACCCTTATCGCTAGCTATTAACAAACTGTAAAGCAAATGAGGTTTTTGTCAGTGATCCAGCACAATTCTTAAACATGTGCTTAACTCTAGGCATGCTAGCAGTCCTTTTAAAATACTCTTCACAAACTTAAAGTTAAGCGTGTGCTTAAGTGTTTTGCTAGATTAGGGCCTCAGTTCACATGAATATTTAGGAAAAGGCTGTTCCATACAGATTACGGAATGAATAATAAAAGATGTTCTTGAGTGAACAAACGCATTCATTGTTTGCTATTAGGGATTTGTTATTTTTCATTCATTATTCTCTTGTTTTAAATGTTTTTCTTGGAGCAGAAACAGTAGCAAGGGACTTTAGTAACAAACATGCACCAAAAGTAGTGGGTAGGGAGAAGTGAATGAATGTGTAAACTTTCTAATAGTCTCCTGAACTTTGTTTGCATGAGTCATTAAGTGAATGCTTATTAAAGGGGAATATATTCAAAGAAATCAGAATCGGTAATCAGAATCTGAAACAGGAAAAAAAAAATACTAAGCTGTGTCTTCAGTGCCAAAAATATGTGTGTTTTGATGGGATAACTAATATACATTAGCCATCTCACTGTAAACCCCTAGTGGAGACAAGGCTCTTGTAGGTTTAATTGCCCAATAGCTAGGTGAGGTCAGCATTATGTCTCACATCTGTGGCTGCCCTTTCTTGTTTACCTCATGATAAAACTATAGTGCTCAGATTCTTACAGCAAAATGTCTAATACCATGTTATCCTGTGCTACAAGTACACATTTTGGGCAATGAAGACAAAACTTAACTACAGAGGATCATTTATTTGCAACAATTAGTTCAACCAGTTCTAATTCTAGGAATCCAGTGGTACAGGTTGAATTGGTAGGATATTAATTTCTCAGATAGTAGCCACCCCTTGTTATGGCTGAATTTTTAAAAGTGAGAATACAAATGAAACAAAAACCCAGTTAGCTGCTTACAATAAAGATGTATTGTGCATGATCTGTTCAGTTACATTTTCTGGTGATTTTCCCTCTCTCAGCGGAAATCTTTTGCTATCAGCAGAAGAGGAAAGTATCAGTTCTGAAGATTTAAACAGGATTCAGATAGTACCATTCTTCCCTGCTATCTTCAAATGAGATGTCAACTTCTTTTTGGCACACTCCTGTGGATATATAAGGGTGGTGGTTGTGGGAACAAAGGGCTTTTGTGACAAGTGAGAAAGCGAAAGATTCAGATTAACAGGAATTTGTATCTTTGTTGTACTTTTAACTTCAGTTTTAAATCTTAAAACAGATTTTCAGTGATATATAAACTCAATGAACTAATATTCTGAGGCATTTAGATTTCACCACTCTGGTTTTTTAGCCTCAGAGTCAACTCCGTCATCTGGAGCAACGATTTACAATCAAGTTGTTTTGCCCACAAAAGCTCAGGCTTCTTTCCTATAAGCATGAAATAGGAAGAGTTGTTCCAAGAAATGGATTTAAAATAAACGGGTTAACACAGTAAGATCCATCTTATTTATTCCTAGATGATAAGTAACCATTGGTTCTCCCCTGTTAGGGTTGCTTTCGTTTCAAGGGTCAGTGGCTAACTGTTTAACACAAGTGGAAATAAAATTAAGTAAATAACTTAAACATGTAAAAAATTGTGGAACTTTTCATCCCAACTGGTTCACTCGCTGACTTTCTTCGACAAAAGCTCTTTACATCTTCAAATGTCCTCTTTCCCCTATGGGAATTAGGAACTTAGGTGCTTACTGAGATTTTCAGTGCTTATTTCTATTTAACTGCCTGCACTGGATTGAAGCTGTTTGTTTAGCTAATTAACAATTCTTTTTTTTTAAAGGTCCGTTTTTAAACTGCACATGCCTCGTTGGCTTCAGGTCCCATGGCTTCAGAATGGGGAATGGTCATTTGAAGAGCCATCTGGAAAACCCTACCGTGGAGCACACTGTGATGCTAGAGGTGAAAGTGCACAAATCTGCAGCGTTATACAGTGAGGATGGACAGTATTATTTCCATTTGTTCTTTCAGTGGAACACAGGCAGATTAAATGGTTTTAATTTTTTTAATCTGGGAAAGAGAGATGTGCAAAACTGCATTCATCCCTCTTCCCATGAGACAGAGGAAGGGTCCGTCAAATGCTTGTTGGAGCCCCAATAGCCTTTCCCTCACTAAAGATTTCTCCACTTTAAGCCCACCCACCCTTGTCAACATCTTTCCACTTGAAGAGGACTGGACAGGACTTCCTCCAGAGCCTGTCAATATTTCTCCTATAATTGCCTTGGGGGGGATGCAGCTGAGGCTTTGTCTATTGAAAAATCCGTTGACCTAACTTACAGATACCACTGTAGTTACAGCAGTGATGAACCCGTCTTCTCTTTATTTCCTGCCATGAAGACATAGGTTGAAACCTTGGCTGCATTGACAATCAATGGCAATTTTGCCATTGACTTCAGCAGGGCCAGGATTTCACCCATAATGCTGAATTTCTGACATTATATTAAAGTGCACTGCACTAATTACTGAAGGATGAGAAAAAATCTCATTCAAACAAAAATATGTGAAATAATAAACAAGGGAGTGCAGTTAAGTTTTCTTTCTTACTCCTGAGGGAATTCTTCACCAAAAAATTAAAAGTTCTGTGCACAATATTTAAAAATTCTTCAAAATTCTGCCTGCTTGTTTGTCAAAATAACACAATATAATCATGCCAGTTTCAATTATTTTGGTAATTTAGTTAAAAATACCTATCAACAAATATGTCTGTAACAGTAAGAGTAAACCTGGAGGATTGTTGGGAGTGTGTGGGAGAAATATGGAACAGGATTTGAGGGGGAGTACACGGAGGGATTGTTAGGGAGTTGGGGAGCCTCCCCTTTGCAGACCCTGGCTGACCCCCTATCCTTGACCATTCAGTCAGGCACATCTGCCCCGTCCCTGTGTGTACCTGCAGCCCCTGTGCGCCTGCAGTCCCCCTGTGCCCATGTGTGAAAAATCGGGAAGGGGGGGGTAATAGGCACTTATATAAGAAACCCCCCTAGATATTGGGACTGAACCAATAAAATCAGGACAACTGGTCACCCTAGTGTGACCCTCCCAGCAACCCTGTGTACCCCGTGCTGACCATCCTGTGCCTCCTCACCTGGACCCATTGTGAGGAATGCAGCATCTCGGCAAGCTAGCTGTCCTCTCTAATCTAATCATCTAATGCCACAGCAGCCCCTGGTGGGAGAAAGGTATAACTGTAGTGCCTCTCCAGCAGAATCTATATTCTGCGGAGAAAAAAAAATCTGCAAGGGAACATGAATTCTGAGCACGTGCAGTGGCACAGAATTCCTGCAAGAGTGTCTTTTTATATAAATATTTTTCCATGTCTGCTGCCATGTAAATGGTCCTTTTTAAGGAATCCCCAAAGTAAGCAAGTGTAACTTTCATTGAAGTCAACAGTTGTGTTGACTTATGCCAGAGTTAAAACTGTCTCTGAATGTTTGAATTATTATGTTACAACATTGTGATCATGAAATCATAGAATATTAGCGTTAGAAGGGACCTCAGGAGGTCATCTAGTCCAGCCTCCTGCTCAAGGCAGGACTAACCTCAGCTAAATCATCCCAGCCAGGGATTTTTCAAGCCACAGCTTAAAAAAACTTCTAAAGATAGAGATTTCACCACCTCCCTAGGTAACCCATTCCAGTGCTTCACTACTCTCCTAGTGAAAAACTTTTTCCTAATATCCAACCTAGACCTCCCCCTCTGCAGCTTGAGACCACTGCTCCTTGTTCTGTCATCTACTACCATTGAGAACAGCCTAGCTCCATCCTCCCTGGAACCCCTTTCAGGTAGTAAAGGCTGCTATCAAATCCCCCTTCATTCTTCTCTTTTGCAGACTAAACAAGCCTAGTTCCCTCAGTTTCTCCTCATATGTATTGTGCTCCAGCCCCCTACTCATTTTTGTGGCCCTCTGCTGGACTCTCTCCTACTTGTCCACATCCTTTTTGTAGTGCGGGGGCCCAAAACTGGACACAATACTCCGAATGCAGCCTCAGCAATGCTGAATAGAGGGGAATAATCACTTCCCTCAATCTGCTGTCAATGCTCCTACTAATGCAGCCCCATATGCTATTAGCCTTCTTGGCAGTCTGGGCACACTGTTGACTCATATCCAACTTCTTAACCACAGGTCCTTTTCTGCAGAACTGCTGCCTAGTCCATCAGTCCCCATTCTGTAGCTGTGCATGGGATTCTTCCGTCCTAAGTGCAGGACTCTGCACTTGTCCTTGTTGAACCCCATAAGATTTCTTTTGGCCCAATCCTTCAATTTGTCTAGATCACTCTGTATCCTATCCCTACCTTCAAGGGTATCTACCACCCCCCAGCTTAGTGTCATCTGCAGACTTGCTGAAGGTGCAATCTACCCCAAACTCCAGATCATTAATGAAGATGTTGAACAAAACCAGCCCCAGGACCAACCCCTGGGGCACTCCTCTTGTTAGTGGCTGCCTGCTAGACATTGAGCCATTGATCACTACCCCTTGAGCCTGATGATCTAGCCAGTTCTCTATCCATTTTATAGTCCATTCATCCAACCCATACTTCTTTAACTTGCTGATAAAAGTACTGTGGGAGACAGTATCAAAAGCTCTGCTAAAGTCAAGGTATATCACGTTCACTGCTTTCCCCATATCCACAGATCCAGTCACCTCTTCACAGAAGGCAATCAGGTTGGTGAGGTATGACTTTCCCTCGATGTATCCATGTTGACTGTTCCTGATCACCTTCCTCTCTTCCAAGTGCCTTAAAATGGATATCTTGAGGACCTCCTCCATGATTTTTCCAGGGATTGAGGTGAGGCTGACTGGTCTGTAGTTCCTTGAATCCTCTTTCTTCCCTTTCTTGAAGATGGGCACTATATTTGCCTTTTTCCAGTCATCAGGCTCCTCCCCCAAATGCCATGAGCTGTCAAAGATAATAGCCAATGGTTCTGAAATTACATCAGCCAACTCACTCAGCACCCTCGGCATTGCATCTGGCCCTACAGACTTGTGTATGTCCAATCTTTTTAAATAGTTCTGAACCTGTTCCTTCAGCACTAAGGGATGTTCATCTCCTCCCCATTCTGTGCTACCCAGGGCAGTAGTCTGGGAGCTGACATTGTCTGTGAAGACAGAGGCAAAAAAGGCATTGAGTACCTCAGCTTTCTTCACATCCTCCATTACTAGGTTGCCTCCCCCATTCTGTAAAGGGCCCACACTTTCCCTAATTTTCCTCTTGTTGCTAACATATCTGTAGAAACCCTTCTTGTTCCCTTTCACATCCCTTGCTAGCTACAACTCCAATTGCGCGTTGACCTTCCTGATTTCATTCCTGCACGTTCAAGCAGTATTTTTATAATCCTCCCTAGTCATCTGACCAAGCTTCCTCTTCTTTTAAACTTCTTTTTTGTGTTTAAGCTCACCAAAGACTTCTTTGTTAAGCCAAGCTGGGTGTCTACCATATTTGCTATTCTTTCTGCACATCGGGATGGTTTGTTCGTATGCCCTCAATAAGGTTTCTTTAAAATACAGCCAGCTCTCTTGTATTCCTTTCCCCCTCATATTAGCCTCTCGGGGATCCTGCCAATCAGCTCCCTGGGGGAGTCAGTCTGCTTTTCTGAAGTTCATGGTCCATATCCTGCTGTTCTCCTTTCTTTCATCAGGATCCTGAACTCTACCATCTCATGGTACTGCTGCCTAGGTTGCTACCCACTTCTACTTCCCCTACCAAATCTTCCCTGTTTGTGAGTAGCAGGTCAAGAGGAGCATGGCCTCTAGTTGGTTGCTCCAGCACTTGCACCAGGACATTATCTGGGACACTCTCCAGAAACATCCTGGATTGTCTCTGCTCTGCTGTATTGCTCTTCTAGCAGATGTCAGGGTGATTGAAGTCCCCCATGAGAACCAGGTTCTGTGAACTGGAAACTTTCCCTAGTTGACTGAAGAAAGAAAGCCTCATCTACCTCGTCCTGCTGGTCTGGTGGTCTATAACGGACACTCACCACAACATCACTCTTATTGTTCTTGCTTCTAAGCTTAACCCAGAGACTCTCAACTGGCTTATCTCCAGTTTCATACTGGATCTCAGAGCAGTCATAGTGCTCTCTTACATACAGTGCAACTTCTCCACCCTTTCGCCGCTGCCTGTCCTTCCTGAACAGTTTATACCCATCCATGACTGTGCTCCAGTTGTGTGTGTTACCCCACCAAGTCTGGGTTATTCCAATCATATCATAGTTTCTTGACAGTGCCAGGACTTCCAATTCCTCCTGCTTGCTTCCCAAGTTTCTTGCGTTTGTGTATAGGCACTTGAGCTAGCTAGCTGATTGTCCTGCTTTCTCAGTGCAATTCAGGAGGCCTCCCCTGTTGCACCCTCCTCTTTCTGCTTCCTCTTCGTGTCCCACTTCCCCACTTATCTTTGGGATTATGCTATCATGTTTTGGACTTTGAATTTATTAAGTCATGATATAATGTGCTAAGTCTTTACAAATCACACTTTATTTTGATATCACGCATTGACAATGTTCCCCAAATGAAGCAAGCAAACTGGCTCTTGCACTGGATTTTCCATGCTGTTCTTCAAGCAAATGACAAGGTGAGAAGCTCATCTTTTGTCTTCTGGAGATCTTATACTTCCAAAGGGCTGCACTGGTCAATTCCTTGAGTATGGGGCAGTGCAAAACTGCACCATCCCAAAAGGAGCCCTGGAAAGTGAGAGGAAGTAATTTGTGCCACCTCTTTCCAGGTGAACATTACTCCCCTCCCATGCCCTGTCAACATGACTAGCTTTTGGGGCCCAGGAGCAGAAACTCATTCAGTCCCTTCCCCTTTCCATCCGCACCCTGTGCTATCCAAGTTTTCATGTTTTGTTATGGAGATTAGGACTACATTCTTCTTTCAAGAAACTGCCCTATGTTCAAACAGAATTTACAAAACATTGTGGCTTTGCCATGTAATTCAACCACTTTTGAAAACTTTTGAACACAAAGAGGCACTCAGATACCATAGTGATGGGCAGCCTTAGGAAAGCCTCGTCAGACAGGAACACCTAAATGGTTACGTTTTCATCTGATTTTTACACTCCTTAGTAGTGTTGACAAGGACAGAATTCAGAAAGGTTTATTGGACAAGAGAAGCCAGATAGGAAATAATTTTTGCCACTGGTGTTGGCACCACACTTAAAAAAAAATTCTTGTTCAGCAGGCAACCACAGGAGTTGCTCTTCATCTATTGTTTTTACCTGCTGCACAATGCTGATGATTTCTGTGGGTAGTTGTGTATAACAGGATTTAAAAAAAACAAACCCCAAACAAAAAACTGTAGTCAGCTCAAAGGTCCTTCTCATGGAAAAAATTTTTCTTCCTCTGAATTTGAAGATTGGCCAAGGTTATTTTCTTGAGGGTCTGACAAATTTCCACCCGATCCTTGTACTCCAGAAAGGTTTACTGAAAAGACTGTGGAGATGCTCTGTGACATTCTGATTATTTTTCCTGGTGAAACTCACTGTATAATGTTATTGGAATTGCTAAAATAATAATAATAATTAATAAGAGGTTCCTTGCCATGTAACAAATAACTGATAAAAAGAAAAAGGGACTGAGAAAAGCATAATAAACCTAGAAAAAAACCTGAGTTTAAAATGACCTCTCTTGACCTTTACCATCAAACAAGAGGACAGAAGTTCTTAATGGCCGAGTCTAGTTAAATGTAATCCATACAATGTCTACTGTATTCTCTTGAGGGAATTCAGTGCTTGACTAGCACACTGTGTTCTCACGTTAAAATGTTCCATCAGCATTGCTGTGGGCTGTGGGGATATTAGCTCTGCCAGTCTGCTTGCCTCTCTAGCCTAAAGAAGAGGCCAAAGATCACCAGTTTCATTAATTCATTCAGGAAGAGCGGAAAGTAAGAGTAAACCAAGTATTTGTTTTCATTGACTGTCCAAGCTACATTCAGTAGTTTTCTCTTTCCTTTTTCACTGCTAGAAACAAAAGGATAGAAGGATTTTAGTGATAGGGCAAAATGACCTGTTACTTAAAATGGAAGGAATCATTTTACCACATTCAAGTGTCTGCTGTTGTTTAAAGTTTATTTTTGTGTGTGTTGTCACTAGAATTAAGGAACATGAAACAAAGAAAGTTTATCTGTCTTATTTGTAATTTATAAACACATGCTCCTTATTGGTCATGGTTCATTATTCTCTGGAAGTTTGATTATTTTCTGATTATCGTAGGATATATAGGGCAGCTGAACACAGAATACTGTTCAAGGTTGATGGCCTGAATTTCAGAGCTCTGGCTGCCTGAGAGATCTTCCTCTCTGTCATCATGACCTCCCATAACATGGAACAGTTAAACTATTGGTCAGTATGGGAAGATGTGGTCGTGGGGGACAAAATCCTCACAGAAGCCACATCCAGACTCTGAAGTTCACTGAAAAACAAAATCAGAATGGTCATTAACGTCACTACATTCCCCCATAAACCTACTACTTAGCCTTAGCTTTCCCCGAGTGCACCTATAAAAAAATCTCATTTTTATATAGTCAAAAATAATTAAAACAATTATGCAAACTATCCTAGCCCTGCCTCTCATTGGTAGGGATGAAAGAGAGAGATATCCCTGTTGTTGTTTTTTACTCCTGAGATGTGCTCAGATACTAAACTGCTAATACCAGAACCTGGACAGATAACTAGATGTATGAAAGGAGATAAGTTTCATGTAGCTGTGTATATTGCACATTAGCAAACGTGTAAGCGATAAAGCTACATGGTGTAAGAAATAAAGGACAGGATTGGACTAGAAATTTCTTGAGGGTAGCAATAGCTTAGCTTGGTTTACTGTGGGATTCAATAGTTCATGGAAGGTATTATGGCTGCGTCTTGTGGGTTTTCCCTAAGAATAGAACAATCCCCATGTAATGTTATTTGGTTTAGAGTAAGCTAGTGACAAATAGAAAAAGCATTGTTGTAGCTGTGTCTGTCTCGGGATAGGCTGTTCCAAGGAGGAGGGAGAAAAATTGTTCTTGTTAACCTCTGAGGATAGGACAAGAGAAAATGGACTTAAATTGCAGCAAGGGAGGTTCAGGTTGGACATTAGGAAAACTTCCTAACTGTCAGGGTAGTCAAGCATTGGAATACATTGCCTAAGGAGATGGTGGAATCGCCATCACTGGAGATTTTTAAGAGCAGGTTTGACAGACACGTGTCAGGGACGGTCTAGATCAGTGTTTCCCAACCAGTGTGCCATCAGGCCTGAGCAGGTGTGCCACGGAATTTCTGAATTGGCTCATGAATATCCATGAGTTCATTTGGAGACTATATGGTGGTGTACCTCAAAATAATTAAATGGTATCAAGGTGTGCCATGGCAGAGAAAAGTTTGGGAACCACTGGTCTAGATAATGCTTGGTCCTACCTTGAGAGCAGGGGACTGGACTAGAAGACCTCTCAAGGACCCTTCTAGTCCTATGATTCTATGATTCAATAATCTTAGAGAGAGAAGGTGAATGAGGTAATATCTTTTATTAGATCAATTTCTGTAGGTGGGAGAAACAAGCTTTTGAGCTACACAGAGCTCTCTCTCAGGTCTGGGAAAGGTACTCAGAGGGCCACAGTTAAATACAAGGTTAAACAGATAGTTTAGCAAAATTGTTAGCACATATTGTAAGGGACCAGTCAGGGTGAAGTGGCTTATTAATACTGCTGAAGTCATAGGACAAAAAGGAAGGCTAGTGGGCTCCTGATTGTTGTAATATGTTTATTACAACAATCTGTAACAGTCTGGAAAGCTCGCAACAGAAGTTGGTCCAATAAAAGATAGTACCCCACCCACCTTGTCTCTTTAATATCCTGGGACCGACATGCCGCAACTACACTGCATTTAGGTTCCTAAGTCATATTTGAAAATGGGACTTAGGTGCTTTTGAAATTTACCCTTAAACTGAATTCTAGAAGTATTGTTTTCTTTCCTGCTTGGAGGTTATAATGATAATCTAATGTTTCACTGACACCTGGCTGCAGCACAGTGGACAGTTGCAAAGCTCATTTCCTGAGTTGCATCTTTTTGTTTTCTTAACATTTCACAAACTGTCTGACTATCTCTTGATTGGATTCCAGATATTTCCTGCCACTTGAAGGAACCAAGAAACATTGCCTTAGAAAGGTAGCCAACATAAATATAATTTTACATAGTGACGTAATAGCCAGCATTTTGTTTCACAAAATTCAGATTGACTAAAAACCTGAAACTCTCCTCTCTGCAACCAATCTGGCTTGAAAAATCTTTCAAGCTTCCAAGGATGTGAATGACACCAGGTTAAACAGTTAAATCCCATATCCTCTGACTTGTTTATAGATCCCCAGGCCAGAAGGGACCACTGTGACCATCTAATCTGACCTCCCTTAAAACATAGGCCATAGAACTTCCCCAAAATAATTCACAAAGCATGTCTTTTAGAAAAATATCCAAGCTTGATTTAAAAATGGTCAGTGATGGAGGATCCACCATGACCCTTAATAAATTGTTCCAGTGGTTAATTACTCTCACTGTTAAAAGTTTGTCTTATTTCCATGCTGAATTTATCAACTTCAGCTTTCAGTCATTGGTTTCTGTTATACTGTATTATTGCATAGGAGCAGACCCTTCCACCTACATGGAACTCCATTGACTTCCACACAAACATGTGCCCACATGCAACAACTTGCAGGATCAAAGTCTTAACATGCACACTTTTCATGAAACAGTTAATATCTGCCTTCCCAGTTTGACATCATTTCCTCTTTCTCTCTCATTCCCACAAGTAATATTGGATTTGCAACAATGGAACACAAAGGTACTTGGCAAGATAACGTTATCACACTGGTTGGCAGCATGGCCTATCAAATAGGGCACTGTATTACTTTAACACAGTGGTCTGTCTTCTGCAGTAACATCTTCCTCAATGACTGCCTACTTTCTGCCAACCTTTCTCTAAAATAGATAGTCCCTTACAGGAATTTTTTCCCAGCATGCATTTCTAGGATTAGCTCTTTAAATTTGCAAGACTGCAGCAGCTGCAGCCCTAAGGTGGCCATTTTGCAACTATTTGCTGCTTGCTGCATCTCTTGTGGCTCAGCCGGCAAGTATTCTTACCTCCTGTTATATTTTTCCTTTCTTATTTCTGAGGAGATGGCACATTCTTACAGTAGGTGTCAGGAAACTTGGGTTCTATTCCCAGCTTTCATCACTGCTAAATAATAAAGGTTGTCCTAAGTTCTCTACTTTAGGTTGACCATGAAGTTCACATACTCATGTTGGTTTATCTGGTAGCAGTGAAATCCCGAATGTCTAGGCTTTGACACTGTCACACTATTTCTGAAATCCACATGTGATATGGCATTTAGCGTTATGCAGGAGCAAACCATATAAAAATGGCATGTTAGGAAAGAGACTTGTGTTTTAAAGCAAATCTCAGTGCCAGTATTTTCATAAGGTTATATGAAAGCCTAGCAAAAGATAACATGGAAATATGTGTAAGTCTAAATGTAGCTGAAAGTCATCCTCTGTATTATTACTGTTATTTACTGAGCACTGTCTGTGTACAAACAAGTTAGAAAAATATTTCTTTAATTGATGACAATGTCAAAATCAGCCACAATATTTTTCCCATCATAGTTACTGATTTTTGATGCTCTATCAGGGCACAAATTATTTAAAGGCCAAATTCTCCTCTTCAGTTATCATAGTATAAATCCAGAATTACTTCACTCAGCTCAGTGGAATTATTCTGGAATTACGTTAGTGTAAAATGAGAGCAAAATCCGGTCCCAAAGCTGTGAGTAATGGTGGTGGTGGTAGCAATTTAAATGAAGGAAGCGGCATGGTCAAATTGTCAGGTCGAGAGGGAGAGAGAGATGAACTGGAACCTTTCAGAGAAACTGGTGTGGTTGGTTTCAGGGAAGAGGCCCTACTGAAAGAGTCAGGATCTAGGAGCATCACCAAGGGATTCACCCCTGAGAGGTTCAGCCAAAGGACTTGAATTTTGGAAGAATTTCAGGGTTTTTTTTCCCAACCAGTGTAAGATTAATTTACAGTATTGGGGGTCAAATTGGTGGCAAGCTGCCAAAAGCCAATTTATCTCCCTTTATCAAAAGAAAAATAAACTTTCATCTGCTTTTCTGATTTTTGCCTTAATGTAGAATCAGGAGTAGTATGAATTAAGTGCACAACCTGCTCCATGGCAATGAATTTTTAACATTTTAAAGATTATTCCCTATATATTGTCTCTCTCTATATATTAAATCAGCTTGTTAGGATTACTCAACTTTATGAGCTTTGACTTGACTTTGGTTTCAACACAAAATTAAAAATCTCAGTGAACTGCAGCTGCCAACCAGTTATTTTCCCATGGTCAGTGTTCAATTACCTCTTGGCTCTCTCTGTAGCTTATGTCGATTTGCTGCTTGAAGGCCATCATTTAATTCACTCAGTTCAAGTCCCTGATTAAGATTTTTACAGCACTTTCTTGTATCCCCATTCATGCATTTTTTCTGCAGTACGAAAGCATCCTAGTTCAATGACACTTTGTTTTCTGATGCGATTTATCGGTAAATTGTGCTCGGACTGAAAAGCTACCCACTGTCGTCTGTGTGGCTGGAGTGAATCTGGACTTCTTTCAGGATGCTCATTCTCCATATTATGGCCAGGGCTCATAGCACTGCCTATTATTACGGTTGCCTGACATTTCCCCTGAGAAGACTCTGTTTTCAGTTGTTTATAACTTTGCCAAACTTTTGTGTGTGTAAAATATACATAATAAAATAAAATAATATCTATAGAATATGAATGTTGCAAAGAACGTTTATATTTCAATGATTATTTTGTGCAGCAAATTTTGTATTCTGGTATTGAGCAGAACACCACACAACTGGTTGAGTCATAATGCAGCTTGACATGATTTACTTTTCCTGAAAATTGTAGACAATAATAAAACTAACACCCGTGTTATAAAAATTCAGATTGCGGTGCAGACATTGTCTCCTCAGAGCAGCATATATTAAGATAGGCATCCTATTACTTGTTGAAAGCTGAATCTTTCTGAATTTGCTTGGAAACAGTTGAGTCGGCTGATTTGAATTTGTTTGGAATCAGTTGAGTCAGGCTGATTTGCTAATAGCTCTATTGTTCAGCTTGTTTAGTGGAATTTTGTTGCATTAATTTTTTCTGATGTATAGCTGCAAAGGGTACGTGGTAGAGGAAAATATGGTTATTATTTGACAGATGGGGAAACTGAGGCAGAGAAAAGTCAAGAGTTTTGTTGGAGGTTACTCTGTTGGTGGCAGAGGGACTTGAACCAAGGAGTTGTGATGTGTAGCCTCTTGCTGTGAACATCAGACAGTATTGCTATTAATTATACAAAGATGTTTGGGGACCTTAGGTGCCCCTCCGAGACATTGATTTATTCAAGAAATGAGGGTAGAATACTGACACACACACAAAGTGCAAGTTTTAATGCTCATTCCATTAACGCAAGGATGGGAAAAAACATGTATATAATTATGTTGACCATTAGATATATTCCATATGAAAATCAAGTAAAAATCATGTCTACATTTATAATTGGACTATATTCTGTTCTCCTTGTGCAAAACTCCCATTGATAGGAGTGGGATTTCTGAGCAAGAAATAAGGGTGGAGTAATTCATTTAAAAACCACATTTGTGAGATAAAAGGGTGAATAAGATATTATGGTAACTATTTGTACTTTTAGTACTTTAAGTACAAATACATTTTTTTACAATTAAAGATATTTAAGAGAAATGCATTGGATGAAGAAATATTGTAAAAAAAGCACATCTGTTGCAAATTCTTATTTTGGGGAAAAACACATGTTTTTATTTTAAATTTGTATGTGTGTTGTTATCCTTGTGTTAACTATTAGGTAAATAGAAGCATTGAGAATCCATTTTCCAGTGAAGTTTGGTTAGGAATATTTGTACACATTGTGTGGGAGATAATTTGAAAGCTAATTGGAGATTTTGATGAGCCAATTCCCTAAAGATCCCTTAATTCAAAGTACCTGCCTTTTGTGTACTAGTATTTACCAAATGCGCATATTTGTTTTGGATATTAGATCACTTTACTCTTCAATGTGCATTTTTTACATGCCTTGCTAGAGTATTGCATAACACAGAACATGTCACATAATGTGCTCCAGCATAACAAACAAAATCAAAGCAAGGGATGGACTTTAAGGGATAGCACATTTGTTTTGCGTTTATTGGGTACATGTATGCAACCACAGTCAGTTTAAATACTGTGTTATGATGTAATATATTACAAAGTTAATGAACTCCCTACTGAGTACAGATGGGAACTTGTTCTTAGAAGGCTAGACAAGTGTTTAAAATAGGTTGACATTCTAGTCCTATTGACTTTCTTCACAGGGCTAGAATTTCACCCCAGAAGTTTTGGTTGGGTCCTTATATAGATCCTCACCCTTTCTCAAAGATTTAATGTAGAAGGGTGGAGAGCATGTATCTTTTTTAGGCCATGTCTACAATGGGACAATCAGGAAAGTTCAAGCAAATTAACTAAAGGCTTGAAGTCAATGTGCATAAGTTAAAGTTCATTAACCCCTGTTAGGGTTGCTGTCTGTCCCACTTTTCTGAGGATTGTTCTTTGTCCCAGGAAATATGTTAGATGAGTTACCTCTCAACTATGCTGGGGGTTTACATCTTCTCCACCTCCACGTTGCTGCTGTTCTTTCTCCCTCCTGGCTGCTCTTTGGCTCACCAGCAGGAGCTGTTATGCAGCAGCAGTTGCTGTTTACTACCTGACCAACAAGCTGCCGAGGGCAGCAAAAAGAGCTGAAGGCAGCAACTCCACAGCACCCTGCCCCTCGCCATGGTGGTGGTTCCTCAGCAGGGCCCTGCTTCCCTTCCAGGAAGACATCTTCTTTTCCCACGCTCCTTGTGTGCTTCCCTTCCCCAGCTCAGGGATGTCACTGTTTTTTGTACCTCAAAGGTGGCAGCCAACCCTTGTGTGGATGCTCTCATTCAGGAATAAAGTGGCCTAAGTTCACTGAAACTTGGAGGAAGATTATGGGCTTGCCTACATGGCGTGGCAAAGCGCATCCGAGGGGTGTGATTTGTAGAATGCGCTAACGTGATGCACTGTAACTGCCCAGTGTAGGTCCTGCTGGTGTCCTCTAAAAGGTATCTAGGGGAGGATAGTAACAAGATACCCATCCTCCCACTCAACCAGGGGGCCCCTTGAAATCCAAAGGTGGCCAATGCTGGCTAGAGGAGGAGTAGCTTTACTTCCTCTGAACTGTCACTCCCAGGAATGCTCCCTGAGGACTATCACACAGGAGCAGTTGGACTAAAAGAAGGTTTGGATCCTTTTCCAAAACTGGGACCCCCCCCTTCAAAAAGCTAAACACAAACAATCAAACAATAACAAAAACACCAATCACTCCAAACTAGCCCATCCAAAACACTTCCTCTGACCTTAGACTAATGAGGGGAAATTTCAGGCCAAAAAGAGTTTTTGTCTTGTGAAAGGTGGAAGGAACACCAGGCTTAGAATGAAAACAAACTTAAGGACTCATTACAATCAATTCACCATTATTAGTGGCTGGAAAGTCAGGGCTATGATATTGCCTCGTCTACCATTCTACTACTCCAAAACCAGAGTAATAAAAAATAGTCCCAGAGTTTTATGTGTAATGAAAGAGGTGCCAGGGCACAAGTAATTAGGTTCTGGGGCTCAAGCAATTTTTTTACATTCATAAATGATGCAGCACCAGAACTGCCAACCCTGGAGGTGCTTGGGCTCAGCCCTGGCACAAATTAAGCACTGAATAGGATCAAAGTCATTAGAGAATTCTATGAAACCATCAGGATACCTCTAACTGCTGCAGAAAAAAGGCGGCAGGGAGGTTTGGCCCTGAGTCTTCTATCAAATATTTTTACCCTTGCAGAGGGCAAAGTGCAGAGGGAGAAGGTTAAAGAAAAAAAATTCTTGTTTGTAGTTTTTGTGAAATAGACATGGTTTTTGTATTTGTACAGACCCTCTTGGGAGGTGGGGAATAGTCTGATGTCATAAAAATTCACAGACACTTAAAATGTATACTGTAACTGTTATCTTTATTCTGACTTCTTTCTAAATCATATAACAATCAGTGGTCTGTATATGCAGTCGTGTTAATAACTGTCGAATAAGGATAAGGCAGAAAATGTTTCTAATGTCAGAAGGAGAGCTGTGCAAAAAACTGTCAGTTCAGGGGCAGCTGTGTGTGGTGTCTCACATGGTGAATTGTTCTGTGTGAGAGGACTCCTGCCCCAAGCCCCGTGAACTTCAGTGGGGCTCCATGAAATGCCACATGGAGTGAGTTTCGTGACTGGGGCCCAGCTAGAGAAAAAGTGAGTACGTGCAATGTACGCTTGAGGACAATGAAGGGAACTTATGGCAGGAGTCAGAGAGAACACTAACGGAAACTAAACAGGGAGAGAGGAGAGTAATAAGATGGCAGAGCTATTACAATTAGGTGAGTTGGCTTGGATTAAAAATCCAGCTGATGTTTACTGACTGCCTCACAAACTTGAGTCAATATACAGCCTTGCCAATTGGAGTGTGAAATCCTGTCCCCATCTAAGTCAATGAGAGTTTTGTCAGTGACTTTAATAGGACTACGATTTCACCCCCAAGGCTCTCAGACCTGTGTTGTTTACATAAGTAATTTCACTTCCATGCAGTCATCCTGAAATCCAGTATTGTGTCACACTCCCCTGGGTTTGTGTTAACATATACGTTTATTCAGACCCAACATGGCAGAAAGGAAACTCTAAGTAAAAGTGAGGAAGTTACTTTTAAACTCTTTGCATTACGTGCAGGATAGTGAAAATTCATCAGGGCTGGCTCATTCAATCCAGAAGACCAACTGTCACATTTTTTCATGATGAAAAGATAACCAAAGTATGAAACTCATTCTTGAAATATTAATAACTACCTTGAAACATCAAAAAGTGTAAGGACTTGTTGCAGACAAAGAGCTGGTGGTCTTAATTGCCCTGGTAGGACTACAAAGTGGCTCATCCTCATGTATGGTTGGTTGGTGAGGGACTGCTGTCAACTCATTGACTGGTGCTGCTTCCCATGGGAAGGAGGGTGATGTTTCCTGGAATTACATGGCAGTGTAAGACATACCAATAACGGCTGTAGCTGGCACGCCTAAGAAAGGCAATTCCTGGCATCAGACCAGCATGTTATTGGCTGCTTTAGTTTCTGAGGGAAACAATGAGTGGATATACACTGAAACCTATAATTAGGGTGTTTTTGTTTGCAGGACCTTTTCTAGTCTAAACTCTCCGTCATTCTTTCCCAGGTATCCCTGTTTAAGTAGTTTGACTACTAGATCAAAAGTTACAGCCGCATAACACAGAAACCGAGGATCTGCCATACAGGATAAGGCCTGAGGTCCATTTAATCTGATAGCTGTCTCTAACAGTGGTCAATACCAGATGCTTGAGAGGACAATACATGGACCCTGATGTAGCTAGTTATGAGATAACCTGTCCATAGGGTAAACTTCTTCTGAACCCCCATTCTTTAGAGATTGGCTTATGTCTTGAAGCATGAGAGTTTGCTACTAACAGTAATAATTGATGTTTATAGGCTATATAAGTCCTTGACATAAGAATGATTGAATGTGATCAGGAAGATGGGAGTATGTCTGATATGGCATATTTAAAGGGATTTTTTTTTTTAAGTAAGTAGGGCCCAGATTTTCAAAAGTATTTAGATTTTAACTTCCATTGATTTCAGTGGAAGTTAGGAGCAAAATTCCTTTGACGATCTGGGCCTCTGGTATCTGTTCCTCAATTAAAGCAGCAAAGCACTGAAAAATATCAGAAACCAATGTTTCTTTCTCTCTAAATTCTGTATACTTGACTCTCTGCTTCACAGAGATGTGGCCTCCCCTTGTTACTTTTGCAGTCATTGTTGGTTTTATGGCTGAGATTGTGGCAAAGGAGAAGCATGGTGAATCCAAGTCAATAGAAAAAATGCCCCTAAAATTAAGTTGATTAAGAATGAGAGAGATGCCAGAGGGGCCATCTTAAATTATTTTTTGTTACATTAGGAGAATGAAGCTGAAAAGTTGACAGCACCAGTTTGATGGAGGCATTGGGAAGCCAAGTTCTCTGAAGGCTTTGACAGCTCTGCCCTTGTATCTCCTTCATGAATTATAACATGATCCTCATTGGCAGCTTCTGAACCGAGACCTGAAATTGTACCAAGAATTGATTTGAGAGTCAATGTACTGAGCCCCAATGTGATGTCCTTGTGGTGTTTTACATTTCTCAGGCCAGGTCTACACTACAGACCTAGATCGGTATAACTACATTGCTCAGGGGTGTGAAAAATCCACACACCCCTGAGTGATGCAGTTAACCAACCCCTCCTCCCTCCGTAGACAGTGCTATGTCGGTGGGTGAGCTTCTCCTGTCAATATAGCTACTGCCTCTCAGGGAGGTGGATTAACTATGCCAACAAGAGACACGCTCCCATTGGTGTAGGAGTGTCTTCACTAAAGTGCTACTGCAGAGAAGCTGCAGCACTATACATGAAGACAAGCCTTCAGACATTTCAGTAGTATAAAGTGGAGATGTCAATAATGCAGATTAGTGGGTTTGTCTTCGTCTGAGAATCTAGCTAGCTAGAGGAGGGAAAAGATGTTTCTTGCCACTGTTGTTATCTTTGTGTCCAGGAGAAGTGAAGAGTGTAATAGGACTATCTTGACAATTGGAAGACAGATGCCCTTAATGTGGAGGGGTGTGGGGGCTCAGTGTTTTTCCCTTCCTACTTTTACTACCTTTGGCTTACTTGGATTATGGTCAGATATCAACTAGTCGTAAAGAGGAAGCCAGCAAACTGATTTCCACTTGTGATCTGAACCACATTTAAACCTAGTTCTTCTGAGATGAACTCACTTCTATGTTTTAATTCACTGATCAGCCTTGTACCTGACCTGATTCATTTTCAACTTTGTTTAAACCTCAAAAGTCCTCAATTACACTCTCATAGGACATCTTTTAATGAGCGGAAGCATTAACAACAGAAAAAATGCAGCCTTTTAAAATCTTCCTTATGCGTGGGAGATGAAAATATGCATATTATTTCCTTCTATTTAGATTTTAAAATAATTAGATCACAAAAGCACTAAAGATTTCCATTTGTGGCAAAAGCAGAGAGTTGAATGTGCCAAAAAGCACTGCTAGTTCAAACTAAATTTGGCAGTTCTCTTTTGCATCACTTCTTTTGTTGGGGCTGCAGAAAAATTATAGCATCCAAAAATATTGTTCCATACCATAAATGCTGGATTATATTCTTGGGCTGGCACACACTGGTGTTATGTGTCCTCCTATATGATCTTTTCATGCTTCTATTGACACTTACAAACCCTGCTTTGTATCGCTACCATGCAGGAAACTGGGGCTTCAGTTTTTTTGCTTTTTTTGTTAAAAATTTGTCAGCAAAACTCTGTTTTCGGTAAATATTTTTAAAGCTATCCAGTGCGCTCTCGCTCTCTCTCTTTCCGGTATACTTGCAACTGTGAATACTGCCACTGCATATATAAATTGTGACCATGTAGAGTTAAACACCTCAATGGTCATGTGGAAACACAATATGTTAATGCATGTAAATACACAACTGTACACAGACCTTGGCTACTGAACATGTTGCCATTAAAGTGCAAGCCCTGTACATACACACAAGTGCATTCCCTGCTTATTAGCAACCTGCTAGAAACTTCTGTTGACATAAATATTGGTCATGCGTAACCATAATACACTTTTTTTAACTCTCACATTAAGATTCTCAGTTTCTTGTGAATTCAGTCACTATAGTATTTTCCTTTTAAACTGTTTTTATTAATACCTGTTTGATCTGTACGAGGTGCCTGACAGACTTATTATCCACTTTGGTGATGAAAAACTCCTGACAAGTTCTGGGAGAACTGGATTCCAAGGATCAGCATGATGTCTGTCTTATAAAGCTCTCATTCTTCTGGCTGACCATCTGTGCGTGAAAAAGGACTGCTACTGCGCAGCAGTGGTTTTGTTGAGCTTGGCCTTGATTTCTTTTTTCCAGATCCTGCCTAGCAAAAGGGGGGCTGGGGATGTTGGGGGTGGCCAAGGCGGTGTTCAGGGGGGAGAAACCTCAGAGAGAATTTCATTAGGAATTGGACGGGAGGGCTGAAAGCTTAAAAAATGACTGACTGGTAGAAGATTACAGTAAAGTCAGTGAATAATTTTACTGTCCTGGTCTAGCAGCTTGGGAATGTGCCATATTAAACAATAACATCTTCCAAGTAAGTGAGAGAGAGGGACAGAGGAAGAGGAGGAGTGGGGTGAAGGGTGAGCTGGGGAGCGGAGCAAGAGAATGATTGAATCCTTGAGTACAGGCACTGCCAGTTTTTCAATTGGTTACATTTTATTTTTCTTACTTTTTTTTTTTATTGGATATTTGACAGAACCCAAGCCTAGGGTATAAAATCAGTGTTGGTCTATTACCAGGGCTTGACAAATAACATTACAGGTAGGCTGCTGCTCCAAGTTTTATACAAATAAATTAAATCGTTATTGCTTCTTTGGAGCCTTGTGGACCTCATCTCTATAAAGTCGTATTAGGGCATTTAAAGAACACTAGGACCACGCTTACAGAGACGAAGGAAGCCATGTCTCAGTTTCTGGCTTCACCAGGATTTATGGAGCTCACATGGGGCAGTGGCTGCTGTAGAAGGGAATTTTCAGTTTGCTGGATGTGTAGAGTCTGTGTTCTGGCAGGAAGGGTCTATATAGAGAGCTGTGTGTGGAGCCATGGGCAGTCTTGATTTAGGCTCACATGAATGCAAGGATATATCTATTTTGGGGAAATTGCCGCTGCGCCTGAATGCGGCCATAGTTTCATTAAAAAGAAAACCAGGCCTTAGCCTCCAATGGTTGATGCACCATCTGGTAAGAAGATATACTGTATATAGAGAGTTATATATACACATTTGCCCCCAGTCACCAATGCACAGAGGAATTAGGCAAAGAACTTCCACTGGAACCCATGCTGGTTTTGTGTGTAACCCCTCCTCGCATCGGTGGCTGAGTAGATCTCACAGGATGCGCTTCTCTGCAAGACAGCTGCAAACTGGTTATCACAGACCCAGGTTTCAGCTTCCGCTTGACTGTACGACTTCATTCTGAGGCTAAAATCATGCACATTGAGCTGACAGTGAAAGGAGAGGAGCAAGAGTAAAAATTCTGCTGTAAATACCATTATATGGGGTCGCTGGGAAATTCAAATGGCTTCAAGTGTTTGAGGCAACTGACGATGGGAGGCAAGTCTGAGACCAGACTCTCTGGTGAGAAAAAGGGAGAAGGAGAGGGAATTGGGAAAGCATGGATGGAGCATGGAAACAGAGCTTTTTATAGTAACTTTCTTCTGTAATGGCTATAGCTGAGAACCATCAGAGAGACCAGAAAGCTTTATTCATTTATGATCAACATTTAAGCAGTGCTAGTGCCTCTAGGAGCTTAAACACTAAGAAAGGTATAGCCAGCTTTCAGAACATATGTGAGGTCCTCCTATTTAATTAGAAAGTTGCAGTGGCACAATAGAAATCTAAGGCCATGTCTACACTACCACTTTTGTTGGTATAAGTTATGTCACTCAGGGGTATGAAAAAAACATCCCACTCCACCAACAGAAGCGCTGGGGTGGACAACTCTGTGTCAGTGGGAGAGCTCTCTCTCATCAGCACAGAGTGGCTATGTGAACAATCTTACAGCGGCCCAGCTGTATTGGTATACCTGTGCTGCTGTAAGCTCTCTAGTGTAGACATGGCTTAAGTGGGTTTTTCCAGTTGGCAGCAGGGGAAGAGGAGTCTATAGCCCCAATCAGACACTGAAAATAGTCACTTAAGCCTTATGAATACAGTACCACTATTGTATATGCACAGCACCAAATAACTGACAGGGATGATTTGGGTTTGGGAAAGTTACCTGATAGTTGGGTCTAGGAATAGCTTCCATGGAGTCACAGCAAGGATGAAACCGGCCTCACGTCTTTCTGACTTAGTACTTTGATGAGATGAAGAAAAGAGACTGCCCAAGAGTGTACTATAGGCAACCTGTGCTTCTATCTATATTGGATCCTATCTATACAAAGATCCATCTCAATCTCAAACATAATTAATAATACGATTTATAATGGAGAAAAAGAATGATCACAGTTAATGCTGCCGAGAAGACTCGGGACCACATGTTTTGGGAAAGCCTACAAAATCTTATTAGACAGGCAGGTGGTTGCTGAGACCCACTGCTGCTAAAGTAGTGCCTGTATCAATGTCAAAGAGTCAAACCAACAGCTGCCATACTGAAGAGAAATGTATTGGTTATGAATGTCAGCATGTTGTCAACTATTACACCATATTCACTTTTCCCACTTTGTCTCCTCTTTAGACAGAGAGAGATGCTGCAGAGTTACCAAGACCTGCACATTCCACGTAGGTCTATAGTGTGTGAGGAGTTGGGGAGTTTTATCATAGCACCTGTGCTTCATTCTAACCACAAAACACTGCTTGTGAAGAAGAGTTGGGGAGAGAGGGTGGGGAATGCAAGTATATGCAAGTATATGTGCTCTGATTCCAGATCAGAAGCTGTTCTAAAGAAGAGATGACCAATTTTCCCTATTTTTGGAGCATAATTTGAAATGAACCTGTCTTGTGATTCTGAATACATGGGGGTTTTTTCACTTCTGATTTCTGTCCAAAAGTGGAAGTGCAGGAAATCCCTCAAGAAAGCTCTGTTCTGGAGATTTCCAGCCCAATTTTGGGCTCTAGAGGATCAGATAGTTTGGCTAAGCTATGAACTTTTGGATGTTTTTCTGAACTGAACCTGAACTCTGAGCCTTTTAAGGTTCACCAACCTTTATTAGGGCAAGTTTAGCTCCAGTTGAAGTCAATGGGAGGCAAGCTCATAAAAAGATTATTTTTAATGTTCTTTCTCTCTTTTTCTCTTCAGCCAAGGATTCCACCCCCAGAGAATTTCTACGTCCTGCTCAGCATTAAACAAATAGAAAATGAAATACAAATGTATCAAATATGAACAGCCATACATTGCATGCACCACTGCTGTTCCTACTGCTGTCCATCCAACTTGCTACTCGCTGTCTTTGCAAGAGGATTTAGCCAGAAAGAGAAGTCCATATCTATATCTATATCTATAATTGTTTTAACCTGACAGTACCTCTCTTGCTATCTGTATCTTTCTTGACTAGGAGCTGACTGACCAAAAATGTCAAGACATTAAGTTACTGATGAATAGTGAACAAAACAAAACAAACAATGATAAAAAACCAAACCAAACCCTATGCAAAGCAGATGTTTCTGTGGTTCAATAACATTTGTAGAGGTGAATATGTTAATTCTTTCTACTCATATGCCCTCTTTACTATTGGATCTGAGAGACTCCCATTTATTTATAGATTTATCCTCTCAACACCTCTGTGAATCGGCGAAGCAATTTATAATCTCTTTTGTGCAGAAGGGGAGTTGAGGCATATAGGTAATGACATCCTGGCCCCATTAAATCAATGACAAAACTTCCACTGACTTCAATGGAGCCACAATTTCAGGGATTGTCACTTGCCCAAGGTCACATAAAAAGTCTATGGCAGAGCGAGGAATGGAACCCAGATCTCTGAGTTTCAATCCAGTGTCTCAACTACAAGGCCAGTGTTTCTCAACAGGTAGTAAGTGACCGGTCCAGGGGGGTTCATGAAAAGGGGAGTGGTAATGTGATGAAAACTGTATTGCAATCTAAAACAAAGAAAATCTCGCTCCTCCATTCCTTCACATCCATGCCCTTGAAGAGGAAGTATTCTCTGTCAACCTCTCAAAACTCACACAAACATAAATTGTATTTGTCTAACACTGTTGTCAGTGATACATGTTTTTACTGTTTCTTTTACAGTAAATGTAAGGAAGCCATGAAAAGTTTTGACTTTAAAGAAGGGGTCACCAACATGGAAAGGTTGAGAAACATGCCCCTAGATCATCCTTCTTCCCTTGGAGAAGGCCCCTCTGTCTGACACTATATCACCAAACCCACCAAAGAAAGCTGCTGCACTGGGACAGTTGACTTCTGTGTTCCTGATGTGTGACCCAAGTGGTGCGCTGGAGAAGAATGTGTTAAATTTCTTGTGGGATATCTCAAGATTAACAATGCAGTAATAAGGGCTGAGGGGGTTGCACTCCATTTTAGTAACGTGATGAGACTAGAATATTTTTGTCTGAAATGCTTTCTCTTCTCATTCAATATTTTAGAAGAATCATACTTCTATTGATAGTATTTCAGAGCAATAATGTTTTGACCGTGTTGCCACATCAGTAATCATACAATTTTTATATTGTCTGCTGCTTTAGGGGAATTTTTGGAGGCTGTATTTTATACACTATAGCCCAGATTTTCAAAAAAAACTCAGAAACCAACAGCTCTCATTTAGGCACCTAAATAATGACTGGAGTTTCATAAGTTTTCAGCTCTCTGCAATTTGATATAGCTCGCAATGGCCTTTCTCAGTTTTAGCTGCTGGATACTGAGCCACTTCCTCTAGGTGCCCAAAATGGGAGCTCAGCGCTCTTGAAAATCTGGTCCTTCAGCCATGCAAAACTTCTGCGGCAAAATCAATGTTGGGTGAAACTTTGATCCAAGCTCATTTGAAGGGTTTGTGAACCTTTCAACATGATTTGCAAGCAAATCTAGTCTAATTTAGAGTTTTGAATGGGTGCTGTATGGGACACTGCAATTTTGTGGGATTCCCTGTATCTGGAGATTTTAGCTGTGTTTCACTTTCACTGCATTTGATGAGTTCATGGGTATGATGCACAAGGATAAAGCCCTAAGGAATGATTTTCATGAATCCCTGTGGACTGAAACTGCTAGTTTTACACATCTGCACTGTGCACCTAACTGTATACTGCAAGCAGCAATTATCAAATATATACCACCTGTATTTGAACAAAAAGCTATGAAAGCCTGTTTTGCTTCTATGATACCCTGTTCATAAAGGAAGCCATCTTCTCTCCTAATAAAAATAATGTAATAAAGCACTGAATGAGTTCATGTACACAAATCAGGCAGCAGTAATGGGTTAGTCAAAACGTCCATAGCAGCAGGATGTACAAATGCCTTCTAGATACACTTAACCTGGTATGCACAACTGTGTTTATATAGTAAACCAAAGAAGATTAGCTACTATACACAAGGTCCAAGAAGATCTAAATCAGAGGAATTATGCTTATTCCAAGGATATGGTATACCAACCCTTTTATGATCAAAGATTGCTTTGGGGGATTTCCCACAGATTGTACTCTTAACCTGACCTTGAGATACAGCTATACAACTAACTGGTTCTGAATCATTCTGAATCACTAGCTGAATAATTTTCATCTTATCTGAGTACATCTTTGCTGCCTCTGTCTCATGTGACTTCCTTAAATTAACAATACACATTGCCATTCACAACCTGGTTCTGACTTACTTGTGAAACAAATATAGATGAGGAACTTTTCACAATTAAGGGGAGAAATTTTCAAGTGGGACAATTAATGTATTTTGTCCTTAAAACGTTATAAGAAGTTTAGTTCAAAGCACATTCCCATCAACAGTAGCATATTCTAGCACTGATGCTGCTTTATCTCTCACAGAGAGATAAACTTTGGGCAGTAAACTGAGGTGATTATCAGTGCAAATGAAAACATTCAGTAGAGTGAAAGCATAAGAATAAACAGTCTTACATTCCATCAAAAGAAGAGCTTTCAGCTGGAACTTCAACGAGAGAACATTTACCCTACAGTCGGAGTGCGCCAAAAACGGATCCAACTCCTCTGAACTTTAGGAACATTCAGATCTAGGGCTGAATCAGAATACCTGGCTTGGGCCTGTCTCTGTGTTGGGTAGAACCAGAACTTTGAATGTAACATATACCCAAAGTTTGGGGAGTTTAGATACATTCCCTATCTGAGTGTGAATAGCACGGTGCGGGGCACTTATTAATCGGCTGAAACAGAGCACTGAATCCAAATACTAGCAAACTTTGGTGAAGCTGGGCTCCATATCTAATTCTGTATGTAAACAGCATGGCTTTGGTCCAGTTTATCCCCAAAGCAATTTAATACACCATGGTTCTGCATTCCCTTGTTGATGTTATTTATTTCTGAATCATATAATTCTCCCTCAGGTCACAATCTAGTTTCTTTTCCAGCTGAAGTCTGAGGATAGCGATCAAAATCTTCTGTTCATTATATCACAATCAAGTTGTCATGGGAATGCCTGTGATGTTGCAAATTTTGTGTTAAGTCTTCCCTGCTGGAACAAAGAGGAGCAAGAGGAAAAACTGTGGTGGCATGTGGGGGAAGGGAGGGGAAACCTTATGTCAAAGGTCAGTTGAAGTCAATCGCTCATCTTGAGGTTAAGCATTTGTAGGTTGGAGGCCTTGGGAGGCTTTGTTTTTTGGCTAAGCTTAGGCTTTGTTCTTGGGCTAAGCAGTAGCAGCCATATTAGGAGAGACAGCAGCCATAAGCTAAGTAGCAGGTAGTCACATCTTCACATTCCTGAAACTATTTCAAAACAATGTAATATCAGGCTGCCAAGAAGTGCTACTGTCTTTATAGTACCTACCACCACCAGATAAAGAAACATCAAGATATTAAAATGCTTAAAGAAAACTTTTTTTGATAGCATTCTGTCTGGAAAGAAATAACTTATCAACAGTTTTGGTTGTAAAATCTACACTTCTTAGTTTTGCCTTTATGGTACTCAGTTCTCTATTGTTTATCTGAAAGATTTCTGTCTGGTTCTTTGATTGTTTCTGTCTGTTGCATAACTAAATGTGTACTATTTAAATCAATTAAGGTGGTGGGATATGATTGGTTAAAGAACTGTTTTGTAATGCGCTAGGATTGGTGTTTTGTAGTACTTTCGTTTCAATGATTAGTTAAGGTACAGCTAAGCAGGACCCAAGTTTTAACTAAACTAAGGTCCAAAAGGAAGTTCTTTGAAACCTAACTCAAGTACACAGCCCAAGAAGATCAGAGCTGCCAGACCTCAACACCCTGCCAACCATACTGTGCAGACGCTGGAGTCCCCAGATGATCTAATCCTGATTAGCCACCGGGAGAAGTTTGTCTGCCTTATTGGGAATGGTGAGCCTTGTATGTTTAGTGTGTGTATTCTATTGTGGTAATTGTTAATACATAGAGAATAAGGAAATTACTGTGTAAAGCTCGTTCACTGGTAAAAGATCCTGCAAACCCACAGTAGTATACACCTAGAGCCCTAAACATTTGGGGAAGGGTGTGGGTACTTATATTAACCGGGTTAGTTTCACCTGGAGCCCTACAGACTGGGAATGGGTGACCCTGAGCCCTAAAGTGTGAATTGAGTAAGGGTAGGTGCATTCCCTCCCTTCCTGATTGGGAAAGGGTGGAGGGGTGCTTTTGAGCCTTAAAGTGTGAATTGGGAAAGGGTTGAAGTGCCGAAATTAACTGGGTTATGCCTTGAGCCCTACGGATTGGGGTAAAGATGGGGTGCCCTACTGTGTGAGTAACAAGTTGGTCATTGTTTTAACATGTCTGAAAATCAGACCACTCATTTAGGTGCCTAATATGGATATTGGAGTCTAACTTTCAACATCATTTTTGAAAATTTTGGCCATCATGTTGTTTCTGTTCCCTAACTGAAATTTCTTAATCAGCAGAATAAGAAAGGATGAATATTGATTAACAAATAAAACACTGTCCATCATGATTTTTCAGACAAAAAATCATTGGTGCAAAAATTATTAAATGCTTGGGATTCCTGAGCAAAGTTCACAAATTTGGTTGGTGTTTGGTGCTTGTCCAAACACTTGAGAACAAATAACAGCAGACTGATCTCACCCTGTCCATTGCAGAAATATTTGAAAATCATTTCTTCCATTATTCCACCAGCTCTAGCCAGGATCAAAACCATGCAGGGTTAGAGAGCAAAGGCAACATCTCAAATTGCACACAGCAGCTACTGAAAAAGATAGTGCAGTCTGCAGAGAACTGATGTAATATGATCCCTGTGATGGACCCTACATAGCAGCCAGGCAGCTATATTCTGTGACAGATAGATATTTCCCATCATTTTGTGCCTCAGTTTTCATTATATCATGCAAAGAGCACTTCCTGTCCTGGGTCAGCTCTTCGTGTGTTAATGAAAAGGCAGAACAATTGTCTGGATAACATAATTGTTTGGTATTGTCTTTTTCTGGAACGTCCTGCAGTGTGAAGGACCGAGGAGTGATGGCAAAAATTGGCCCTGTTACTTGCATTCTACTCCAATGTGTTGGAAAGGCCAGCCATTGGAAACATAAAAATGTTTGTTACTTATTTCCCAGTGGTACTTTTGACTTAATAAAAAAGAGCCTAAATCATTATTTTGGAGTGAACGCTCTTCATCACTTGCAACTCAAAGAGCTATCCATCAAAATGTCCACAGATTTTGCTCAGTGGCCTACTTGATGTTTCCCAGTAGACGTGTTATTACCAGTGGTGGTGATACAGCATAGCAATCTAGTGGTCTGAGTAAAGGATTGAGCGAAGAATTCAGTTTTCATTATAATTCTGTCCCTGGGAGTCAGATAGGAGGATACCTCACCAGGGCTAATCTACACTTAAAACTTGCAGTGGCGCAGCTTTATTGATACAGCTACAGGGCAGAATTAAGATTGTTTGGCCGCCTCAGATGTGCATTTCCATACTTAAATGCCTTCAAATTTATTTCCCCCTTCTTATATGTCCTGTCACTGGACAGAAAAACAGGACATCCCTTATATGTAAATCCTTCCAAGTCATTCTAGTCATAAAAATTGGGCAGAAGGTACAGTGTTAAAAACTCCCAGTGTTTTATTGAGAGTCTCAAGGTATTTGATGGTTTTATAAAAGCCCCAGCTTCTGGAATCTGGTTGTTATCAGAATATCTTGGCTTTCGTTAACAAACAAAACACCCAGATTGTTTTGCCAGCAACATGGTAGCTGAAAAGCATTCTGGTGCATGTTTTGCCCAGAGTTAGCCAGAGAGGAAAGTTGGGCTGTAAGCAACAGATCCACAGAAGCGAGGGTTAAAAAAAGGGAGGGTGGTTGTGATTACCTCATGTCCTCAATCCATGGAACAGTGCCAGGAGGGAGCACTGCAATCCAATTAACTTCCCTTTCAGAGAAAATCTTGAGACCAATAGATAGATGCTGGCAGGTCCCAGTAGGGAATGGGAGACAGAAAATAAAATATTGGGTGCGTGGGTGCAGCACAATGGTGAGTTCCATGACTGCAACGCTAAATACCATGGCATGTTAGACAAAAAGCTGAGTTCCATGGCTGTGGGATCACAGAGCCCTTGACTGAGAGGAATAGGCAGTGCACATTTTTAATGCTATTATTTCAGGCTCTTCTCAGGTTCAGGCCGGCATTGCTCCCATCAGTTGTTTAGGTTTGCTCTGCAACCATTAAGGGCAAGCAGAGATGACCCATAACTCTTGATGGTGGGGGCATAATTTAAATGTGTGGGGGGCATATGACCTCCCTACACATTATCTCTGGCCCCTTTCCCACTCCACCTGTGCCTCTCACAGCCACTTCAACCTGGTACCACTTTGCCCCCACTTCTCTCACAACTCCTTTCCCACTTACTTCTCCCATCACTGTCCCGCTGCAGGCATAGGACAGGCTGAGCGGGCTCCGGACACCTATTACCAAGCAGGTAACTGTGGCTGTGGGCAAGGAAGGAATGGGACTCAGAGGGCTTCTCCACACTCCACTGGTGGAGCTGTGCTGCCAGCCTGGTCTCTTTCCTGCTCCGGGCGCCTCCTAGCGGGGCTCAACGGGAGGCATGTCCCCCTCAGCTGCACTCAGCTCAACTTCCACTGTGCCAGAAATCATGGGTTGCCTCTGTGGACAAGAAAGTGAGAAAAAGGTTAGATTGTCATTCCCCACCAGGATGAGTACCCTGATGTAACAGTATATTTCAATATGTGCACTCCTTCTTTACACTGGGGAATAGGAGAAATTGTGCCACCAACCCCATCATGGGCCTGTCCCCTCTCTGGCACAGTATAGCCTTAGATTTTTTTTTTAATGCAAGTTTTATAAAACTTAGAATTTCTCAAATTCATTCTGGTTGCTCTGTAACCATCAGACATGGGACTCAGGTCAAAAAGTTCATGTCACAGAGTTGCCAAGGCTTGTTGTTTTATTTCTCTGGACCCTCTGTGTTTTTAGGCCTCTTCTCTGCTTGTTTTGCTGCTGACTCTGTTCAGCTTTTAGGTTTTCTAGCTGAGATGGAGGTCGTCTCTCTTTTTGTAGGGGTGTTCTGTCATCTGTTGGGTCTCTATTCAATCCTGTTCTGACACCACGTAGAGATTACAGAGTCACAGGACCACATGGTCAGGGGAATGCAAGACTGTCTTTATTTCCTATTTACAGGGTCTTTCCTCCATGCTATATGTGCCCTACTGGTCATCCTGAATTAGTGGCTTTAAACGTGCACAACTAACACCAAGTGTATGAGTATGGCTGCACTGCACTAAAAGACCAGTGGCAGCGAGTCTCAGAACCTGGATCAGCTGACTTGGGCTCAGGCTGTAGGGCTACAAAATATCAGGGCTTGTCTCTGAAATCTCATGAAAGGGGAGGGGCTCAGAGCCTTGATTGTCCATACTGCTATTTTTAGGCCTGCGGCCTGAGCCCCACAAGTCGAATCAGTTGACCTGAACACTGAGACAACTTGCAAGCTTTGGACCTTCTTAAGAAAGACAAGACTTCTTTGTCGTCTGCTCCTGCGGCATTCAGCTGAAGTTTTGCAGACTTCCATAGGAGACTTCCACTAGGCTCTTGGTCTATGCTATGGTGTGTTTTATCTGTGAGGGAAAGAAAGTTTGTGTGTGTAATTTGCTGTTTAATGGTTATATTTTTTGTGAACTCTGTGCCTGGCTGAAAGCAGTCTGGAATTAATGAGGATCAGGAGGGCTTCTGAAGGGAAAAATGTCCCATACAGACATATTAAAGTCAGTCCAGAAGTGAACTGATGATTTTGCAAACCTCAAACCAAGTAGCCCATACTATTTTTTCTTATGAAACTTAATCACATTTGAAATATGAAGAATGTGTGCATGACCTTCACGTAAGCTGCCATGATTTATGGTTACCAGAAAGACGAAGGTATCTCGAAAGGGAACCTTGTGAGTGAGTCAAAAATTAAATATTCTGACCAAAAGCTACATATGTGGGATTGCAAAATGATTCTAGGTCTGATGAATCCTGACTGAAACCAGTTTAACCACAAAAACGTCTTTGTCTTCCTTGCTCAGATGATGCACAGTGAGTGTCTCCTCAACTTAGGCTCCAGAATGGCTTAGGTCACTAACTGAGTTTCGGTGAAGTGGTGTTTGCTCCTTTCTTTCTAAAATTACTGCTTGAATTTTTTGCCGCTTTCTGTGCTGTGCTTGGATTTTCTGTAATGGTTTTCTTTCAGTTGCTGAACCATTTGTGTCACCTCTTTGGTTATTTTCTTTGGATACTTAAAATAACCTAACGTTCCTTTTCAAAGATTTTTCAGCAACAGAATTGGGAAATGTTCTTGCCCTGCTTCATTAAACATGCTTTCATTTAAAAATAGGTATGCCTGAGTGGAGACATTTTTTCATTTTTATAATTTGACATGTGCTTCCTCCATTTTCCCAGTCTTCCTGGGCAATCTCTCTCTCTGCCCTGCAACTCCACTCTCTTCATATGACAGTTCTGAAGCAGGTAGGAGAAATGAATGGAAACAACCATTTCGTTTTTTACTCTAAGATACCATTTTAATTTGCTGCAGCAAAAAATTCCTGAGCTGAAAATAACAAAGCAATATGGCTTTCTAAGGATAATACAATAATTTTTGTTCATGAACATTCTTGAAACATGACTTCTGGGTCTTATTTCCCACCAGTACTCTTTATAGTCTTTGAATTTGAGTTTACATTGATCCTATATTGCTATTCCTATCTCCTTCACATTTTATCGGTGCTGCTTTGTGAGTCATTAACTGCATCAATTAGAATGCAGAACAATTGTAATGAACTGGATTACATCACATTGCATTTTATGTAGTGGTTAAGATATTTGGGAATGGTTAATGATTTTGGATGCCTCAATTTTAAGGTGTCCAACTAAAGGTACTTCAAAAGGACCTTATTTGCAAAAGTGCTGAGCACCCAACCTCTTACAATCAGCCTCCCTTTAGGGTGATTGCTGAAGAGCACCCAAAATCACAAGCTCCTTTGAAAATGTGATACCACAGCTCTGAATATGCATGTCTAGGGTTGTGATATGTCTATGCAATATCCTATAAGGTATAAAGCAATATCTTAAGATACAAAGAAGATACTTAATCTACAGCAAGGGAGATTTAGGTTAGATATTAGGGAAAACTTTCCAACTATATTAAACTCTGGACTAGGCTTCCAAGGGAGGTTGTAGAATGCCTATTACTTGAGGTTTTGAAAAAGAAGGTTGGACAAACACCTGTCAGGGATGGTCTAGGTTAATTTTGTCCTGTCTTCCCACAGGGGGTTGGACTTGATGACTTCTTGAGGTCTCTTCCAGCCCTACATTTCTATGATTCTATGGTAATGTGATACATTAGCATCAAATATATCTCTGATTTTACTGTTAAAGCATAATCTGCATGATGCAGAGCTAAGACCCATGGAGGATACCTGTGCAGCAGCTGTGGGGAATATTTGGGAGTGGTCAGGGGGCGGGATGGGGAAAGGCTTGGAACATTCTGGCTGAATAATATATGGCTAAATCCATCCCTGGAGTAAATTCATCTGTGGTGAGTTTGATGCTCTATGGGCCCAATTCATCATTGTCTTACACCTTGGATACTTATTTACTAGAGCTGGTCATTTATTTTGTTGAAACGTTTTTCTTGGATGAAGAATGTTCATTCTGGTCAAAATTTTCCAATTTTGTGATGAAAAAACAGAAACCAAAAATTTTTTTGTTTAAGAAATTGGTTTTCAGTTTCCCCCCTCTTTTGTTCTGTCTGTGCCTCACCCTACTAGGTATGAGCGAGATGGAACAAGTCTCTTCTTGGTCTCTAGATTTGGTCAGTACCTGAGGTGGGGCGAGATTTTCAGTCAGTGGTCTTCAGCAGTGGAATTACTTTTGGGAGGAGGTTAAGCCTGACTTGCATGCTACAAGTCCCATCTGTTTTAACTGGTCCATCCTTAACTCTTCTCCACTCCCCCCATCCTGATCTCTCAAGTGGGAAATGACCCCTTTGTTGGTGAGGCAGTTTGTCTTGACCATCTTTGAGTTCCCTCATTGGCATCTCAATTCTGTCTGTCTGTATATTGGGGCTTGTCATTTGATTTTAATTCTCTAAACATCTTGTGGTTTGATTTTATAATACAGTCCTTAAATCTTTTGTGACAGGTAGCCAACAAATGAATTGGATTAAATAAACAGACGTGTATGTCTTATGACTTATCTACAGAAATCAACCATGTCTATAGAAAGATAAGTTTTGAAATAGTAGATGCTACCTGAGTTTTTCTGTGAATGGTGCTGTAAACAGAGAGACCAAATATTTAATTTTAAAGTAAATTTTAGTACTTGTAAAATGGGCTTGACTGAGAGAATTGAAATGACTGATTGTGAAGCCATTGAACTTAGTGCTAGACACTGAAGTGGCATATTTAACCATAGAGAAAGTACACTACAGACTTCATTGCACAGAGGGCTAACATACAACCTATGCACTATTTAAGCCCCAATATAGACTGACAAATGCAAGATGGACACCTGTCCGCTAAGACCAGCAATTCGTTTTTCACAGGTCATGATATGACTATCAGATGCTAACTTGCTGTCTCTATCAATCCCAGATGAATCTGAATCGGTGATGAGCAGTGAAAGGTGATGTATTGAATTGTCAGTCTCTTTAGCCATACAGTCACTATCGGAAATAGAACTTTAATTTCAAACAGTGCAATCTATATTGATTTTGTGTGCTGCCATCCTATGAAACCAGTTGTAATGCCTAATTATCCTATATAAAGAATACTTTTTCCCCAATCAAATTATACCATTTTAGGGTCTGCTCCTGCTCCCCCTAAAGTCAATGTCAAAATTCTTATAGGCTTTGAATGGAGCTTGAATATGCCTTTTAACTTAACAAGATACTTGTTCATTGTTAACTGGATTTAGGGCCTGATTCTGTGCATATTCACGGCAATAGAATATCTGCCACTGGGTTAATTGGGAACAGAATCAGGCCCTTAGGATGATTTTAATAGCTAATGAAAGAGGCAGTAGATAATAAGAGCAAAATATGAACATGTAAAATGATTTATTTTTCTACTGTATATAAATTATGTATAACTATATGAGAAAATTATCTGATGTGCTCATATGTTTTTAATATTTTGGGAATACACAACAAACAGCCCTTTAAATGCTTCCAAAATATTCGATGTTTTATTCCGTCTGCTCAGTCCTCTTGAATGTTAGCCAACGTTAATTCAAGCTCAGTTGATCCTAATAAGTCACTAAGACCTCATTTCATAAACATGCAATTCCAGATTATTATTTCTGGCACTGCTGTTAAGAAAAAGCCGCTACTTTCAGAAACACAGAATTAAGGGATTATGGGAAATTCAGAATCATGAATAATGCACGAGCTTCTCCCCCTAATGGTAATTCTGCCAGTACAGATAATTGGCTCAATCCTACCAACCCTTATTCCTGCGAGTAGTTGATATGCACGCGACTAGTCCCACTGTAGAGACTGGAGCTATTTTAGGTGAGTAGGGTTTGCAGGATCAACCCCAATATATATAAGGCTCTCTATTACACTAATAAGTTCACTGAGCCCAGTCTACTGTACTTACACTTTTGCAGCTGCATTAAAAGCTATAACTTATTCATACATATCCTGATATCTTTATTGTCCTCCTAAAATATATTGACTCAAAAAGTATATTCCATATCTTGTGTAATTCCCATTAAATTATTTTTGAGAAGGAAAGTATTATTGTTTCCTTAATGTGGCCATTAAAATCATCTGGAAGACATCTCTTCTTTCACTCATTCCTTTAGTCTTCTGGCGGTGCCTGTATCTTTCTGTTGGATGTTGCCAATGAAGGCATTAGTTCATGTCTTTGGTACAAGACATTTGTGCATAATATAGATTGTAATGTGTAGAATGTGCAGGTCATTGAAGTGTCACAGTCTACTGAACTGGGTCTGGAATCAATAAGGTATACATCAAACTCAATTTTATTTAATTTTCATTACTACCTAAAGTAAAGCTCCACACTGTTTTACATGAGTGGAAATGAAAGATGAAAGCTCATCTGTACTCTAGAAACAATATTTTAACAGCCTACAAATAGAGATAAATAGGATTGCTAAGCACATTACACTATTATCACTAATTTTTCTTTTCATTTTGTGATCATCAGACTTTGTAGGCAAAGCAGACAAGACGTGAACATGTTACAAAGCCTAAAAAAGAAAAACAAAGCATTATGTGGTCATTTACGAGCATGACTTCTCTGTCCTTGCACCCAGTAGTTCTCCAGCAAGTTGGTTTGTGAAACTTGGACATAAAGGAGAAAAGTAAAAGAAAGTTAAAGAGATGTGTTTTATTGCCTAAAATCCAATGCCTTCAAATTAAAGCAACACGGAATGCTGTGTATTCTGCTTGAAAGGGCATAATTACAGTCACATTTTAAATCACTTTTCTCTCACTATCCTCTGTTTTGCCACCTGTTTTGCATGAAAAATAGAAACTACAAATGTAGGCAAATGATTGTCTGCTTGTAGTAGGCAGGTGATGAGTTGGGATTACTTCTCCTGTTGGCTAAAATTTGCATACATCTTATTATTTTTATATTGTGTATCTCACCCACCTACCCAGCCCTCTTATTTGCCTCATTCATATGCTATGTTTTGTCTTTTAGATTGCAAAGTCTTTGCTGACTGTCATTTTCTATGTTTGTACAATACTTAACAAAATGGGGCCCTGAACTGGTTGATCTCCAGGCACTTGCAATATAAATGTTGATAATTAGAATATGTGACAATATCCCACTTTGCCTTCTACTGGATGGAATCAGAACTGCTCAGCTATATGTCATAGGCACTGTACTGCTCACAGCTAATAGAGGTTCCTCTTTAGCTAAAGTGGGGGGGGACTTGTTTTTTTGATCAGGAGTGTCTGAGTTCTGGCCTCGCTGTTGCGGTGAAGTTCTGAGTGGCCATGGTGCACAGCATAATGATAACTATAAGCAGTCTACAGATGCATAGCTATTTTAAAATAGTTATTAAAGGCCATGTGATGGGACATGCCCCCGTCCCACTGTAAGACTAATGGCTTTCCTGCACTCCAATTAGGCATGCCTGCAGAACAAGCTCCATCTGGAGTAGGTTTGCTTAATAAGGTGAAACTAGCCCCAGAGAAGGGGAAGTTTGCCTAACAGCAGAGAGGCTGCTGGTTGGCTACAGCAGCAAGGGGATCCTAGGCCAAGGCAGTGGCTAGCTTTTCCTTCCTTCCCTGTCCCATAGACTGACACTATGAGCTTGATATGGGCAAGGAGCCCTGGAGAGCTACTTCATGCCAGAGACCTGTGGCAGGACCTGGGGAGTGCCTCCAGGGAGTAAAGACAAGCAAACTGTAGATGGACTCTGAAAAGACCCCAGGAGTGAGTTAACTTGTGCTGGCAACTGTGTGTGGGTGCTCCCGCAGGGGACTTGAGGGGAAGAGGCTCAACAAGACCATGGCTAAACCCCAGTTGGGAGTTGGCTGGCTACAAATCCAGACTAGCAACTGGAAATTAGGACACTAGTGACCTCGCTTCCCTGGGAATGTGACTGGGCCTTAACTTCTGTGTTAAGTTATGCTGTTTAGGGTCTGTCACGCTCTTTCCCAAATGATTACTAATATGGTTACTGTTTTATGCTTTCTTTTTTCTTTATAAGCAATAGTCATTTTTTGTCAGATTATCTGGAGAAAATTCTCTGCGCACAACCTTTTGTGGAAAACATTTTGAAAAGACCCAGTCAGATCATAATAGAAATCAGGTGGGCTGCTGTGAAGTAATGGGTCAATAGCAAAGCACTAAATGCTTTCCCCCCCCCTTTTTTAGAGCTGAATTTAGTCTTTTAATTTGAAGTAAAATGGGAGGTATGTGTGCAACCCACATGAACTGGAGATTCTCCAGATCAGCAGGAAAAGCCTTTTCAAACATATGAAGCAATGATATTTTAGTGGTAAGTGAAATGTTTGATTACTTTTTCCATAGCTTAACAAAATTGGAACTTTCCTCTGCAATGTGTTTCTCAGTGATATGAGGGAAAGGTGTTTGCAAATTGATTGCTTAATTATTTGCTCCATTATCTTTTGGTACTGAAGTTAAGATGACTGGTCTGTAATTCCTGGGGTTTTCCTCATTCCCCCCTTTTATAGATTAGCACTATGTTTGCCCTTCTCTATTCCTATGGAATCTCTCCCATCTTCCATGACCTTTGAAGATAATTGCTAATGGCTCAGATATCTCCTCAGTCAGCTCCTTGAATATTCTAGAATGTATTTCATCAGACCCTGGTGACTTGAAGACATCTAACTTGTCTAAGTAATTTTAACTTGTCCTTTCCCTATCTTAGCCTCTGATCCTACCTCATTTTCATTGGTATTCACTATGTTTTATACTATTAATATATAAGAATTGGGTAATATCCCTTTAGATAGTTTGTGACCTCACTAGCTTCCCTCACTGTCTTCTGTGGTTCAGAAGCCACCAGATTCTTGCCAGAGCAGCAGTGTGTATATATATAGCCAGGCCTTGCATATGGTATAGAGTCAGTAAACATGGTTATTTGGACCTCATTGTGCCCGTGTAGTTCATCCCTATTATGCTTGTTGTGTAAAAAACAAAAGCTGCAACATCTTCCCAGAGAGCAGTGCAACTGAACGGTTTTAGAACCCTGCTAGCGTGGGTGCAGAGAACAAGCATGGCCAGTGTGAAAGCATTAAACCATTTAAGCCTTGACCGGTTTGGCCAGTTAGACTGTGAATGTTCAGTTGTCTAGTGTAGACCTGCCTTAAAGGACAAGATGTTTGTAAAGAGAAGGTAGCAAGATTTCTAAGAGGCAGTAAGAGTAAGTTATTGATGCAGAAGATAAACACTGCTAAACAATCCCTGTCCCCCCAGTTAATTATTTACTTCAATCTTCATAAAGGTGAATAGGAAACAGATGCCAGAAACAGAGATACCTGTCAATTTTCTATAGTGGAGAAAGACGAAATACCAAGGGAAATCAGAATTGAACCAGAAAAGGTGAATAGGAAATTAAAATGTCTGAAGACTGCCAAAACTTCAGGACCACACACGTTTATAGAGAGGCTTCATCTCTGAAGAGGTTTCAGATGTAGGTTTCCTGTCTCTTTTGCCACCTAGAAATCTGGACGAAGACAAATGGTGACCCTCCGCCCCCCTTTCTTCAGAACAACCTCGCTAGAATACAGTATTTTGAAAATTGCTGTGGAGATACGTATGGAGGGTGTTGATGGGTGGAGAGGCACTAATGCAACGCCTACCCTCTCTTTAATAAGAAGGTTCATAGGAAAGGGCAAGGGGGTTTAATGCACTAGCCATTAACCTTGGCTTCAAATTTTGCTCAAGCCTACATTTCTGCTTATAAAACATATATCTTAACTCGTATATTAAACCCACAGTATTACGGTGAATGCTTTGGAATTAAAACTTTAGATTTCTGGTTAAAACCAGCAGCAAAAGTATCTCAGGTTAGATAGCACAGTGGGTATCTTTACTAGCCTTCCATCTGTAAAGAGAGATTCACTTGTGCTATGATTTTGGCAGTGACATCCTAGTGGAGAGCGGTCCACATCAGGCACTCCCTGAATGACTGGTACTCTCTTCCCCAGAGAAGGCCAGGCTGGGCAAAGCTATTTCAGGTCAGGATTTCAGTGGATTGGCAGGATTTAGAAGGCAGGCCTGTGTTGTGTCTGTCAGTATCAGCCATTTCTGCTAGGCTCTGCCTTTCTGGTACATTTTTGTCCTTACTGCACTTTACACCAAACTCCTGCACCATGCAAGATTCAGGGGAAGGGGATTGAGGGCCAGAGTCTGAGAAGTGAGAGAGAAAATGATGTGCCTAGAGTGGGTGGGGCAGAGGTGGAATTGAGAATAATAGCTGGAGCTTTCTTGTTAGCCAGGAAGGCTGGGAACATGCAATTTGTCCTAGCAACAGCTAGGATAAAGAGGGAGACATCCCAGTTACACAGAAAGCTCAGATGATTTATTCCCATTGAGCCTGTAGCCAGCATGAAGCAGCATATGCTCCTCATCATGTGCCGTTGGAACACCAACTGAAAATACCTACTGCTATAGCTGGGACCTGTGGGCACTGTGTGCCTGCTGGTTTGGCACCATTGTCCGAACCAGCCCAGCCTGTGGGATACAACTACTGGCTCAAAGAAGAAGATGACTTCAGATAAGATTTCTGGTCTCCTTCCATCTTAAAATGACTTCTGGTTTTTAAGTAGCCATGGAAGCACAATGAGATCTACACTAGCTGCTGCATCCTCAACGAGGGAATTTTAGTTCCTGCTCTAATTTTCTCTGCTTCACAGCTGCTACTTGTCATTTCATGCTCAACAAACTGTTTACACTGAGGACTGTCCACCAACCTTTCCTTCAACAGCCAATTCTAAGCCAAGTGTGTCGTTATGTTTAGCAATGGATTTTTTGTGGTACGGTTTTGGAGCTGTCACACTTTGACTTTGGCTGGGTGCCTCAAAAACCGTAACAGCTGAAACCCTGCTGTATTTGGAAAAAAATGTGCTGTTTCGGGGGTGTGACCTCATGGTAGCCCTGTTGCTCTCTTCCTGTCTTCTGGCTTGCCAGTCGCTGCATCAAATTATTTCTCACCTTTCACTGAGTCTCCTCTCCTCCCAAAAAGGAAGGAAAATTCTAGTGCCTGACGCTAGTTTGGGTCCCATTCCTTCTGCTGCAGTTTGGTGCTCACCACTGCTGAAGTATTATACAAACACCAGATCAAATAAGCTCTGGGTAAGTATCTCAAAACTTGTTGCCATTCCATGACTATTGGGGGGTTGTGACATGAGTTGCTGGTTCAGTGTAATTCCTAGTGGACATGCATCTACATCATAGAACTGTTACCCACTGCATTTGGCCTTAATTGACAAATGTAGGCCCTTCACTCACAGTTTCCATGGAGAACAAAGTTCTAGCAGAAGTTTTATATTATACATTTTTACCTCTAGAGGTGGACTTTCCAGGCCAGGATTGATGCATGTTGTTGATGTTTTGAGGACCAATCTCTGACTTCAGTGAGATCAAAATTTAGCCTTTTGTTTATATATTTTTTTAAAAAAAGAACTCCCTGTAGGCCACATCCCAACAGAAAGACTGTTTCATGGACAACTTCTCTGCAATCATCTGGGCCACTTCCTCTCCTGATAGCAATTGAGTAACAAACCACAAATCCTACATTTGGAGCCAAATTTGATAGGACAGAGGCCCTGGTAAATGTCAGTAAGGTGTGTGCTGATAGCTTGACTTCTGTGATTCAATCCACATTGATTTAAAAAACATAAAAGCTGGGCTGAGAGGGCAACCAAGGGTCTGAGCCAAGAGTTTAGCAGTTCAGACATGAGAGAAGGTTGCAACTCCAACTGGGATTTGTTGTTTATTTAATTGAAGCTTTAAATTATCAGTTTTTGTGTGGCATCTGGTGTGAGTGGATTGTATGTGAATAAAAAATAGGCTGCTTTTAGGTGGATGCTGGCAGGAAAAAGAGTTAAAACTCCATCCCCCAACCAAGAGAGCTGTAGCAGGTGTCTCCCCTCACAGACGGACTGCTAAGGAACACAGCACTGCCAAAAAGCCCAGCTATGGGTTCATCTAAAGTTACCCAATTACCTATTGTGTGGAGACAAGTGGGACTATCAGATGTGGGAGGTAGTTGGGACTCAATATCTTTGCTGATCAGGCAGTGAGATCAGAGTCACCCTTGAAGCAGGAAACGAGGGAGTTTTTGTTGTGCAATTACTTTTCAGCTGATCTTTCTTATATAGAAAGGTTTGAGCCAAATTAATTGTTGGACTTACACCAGAATGACTTGATGGCCCATTGTGTTTATGGCTTGATGGCTGAAGGACAGATTTATTTCTCTCTTTTGGGTGGGGGGGGAAGGGAATTGTGTTACAGAAATGTGTTTCGTGGCCTGGGAGGAAAAAACGGACTTTTAGAAAACATTCACCTTCCAGATTTCTCTGTGTTGAGTGTTTATTTTTTCAAGGATCTGAAGCTGGTTAGTCCTCAGCGATAACCAGGCTGAAATAAATCTTTCAGATATTTCCCTAATTTTCTCTCTCTAGTTAATTTAAAGTTGGAATGAAAAACACTTGGCCCATTCTGTGTGTGTTGTCCTGCTGTTTTTCCTGTCTATGTCCTCTGCATTCCCCTCCCTTCGGGCCATCCTTATTCAAACAGAGTAGTCATGATGATTGAGTGGAACTACTTGAGGTGTAAAGGTCTTACTCAATGTGAGTAAAGGGGGAAGTCTAGTCCTAGATGAGCAGGCAGATATGGGGAAGGAGTAGACATTCTTTGATATGTACTGGGACACTGATGTAATTTAATGGACCGTAGTCAGCCCTGGCCTTAAAATATTCCTCTCCTAATCCCCTTAACCTGTGGGGTTTGCTAAATGCAGCCTCTGGCGCATGCACGCACTCACTTGCCCTAGTCCCACATTTCAGCGCAGAGTGCTAAAGCTGCTCCTGCTTTCTGTGTGGTCTTTGAAATTCACATGGCTTGGTGGCAACCAGTAGAGAGGAAAAATAATGTGTTTTATTTATTTAGAGTCGAACACAGTTTAAGCTCCATTCTAAATAAATACAAACTTTTAGCTGGTTTTATATAAATAAAAAAAGGCAGATTTTCCCTCTCTCCTGGCTGCTGTTGAACTGCTTTGGTTTCAGAGACCACACAGGGAGCTGCATTTCCAGCTCTGAAATGTGGGACTGAGGCGTAGGTAGGAAGGACCGTGGTTTGAGCCCTGCTGCCTTAAACATGTGCTCAGGTGCACAGGAAGGCTCATCTCTCAGTCAACTTATACTCTGCTAGGTGATGTTAGTGGGAACAATCTTGTTGCGTCATGTGGTCTACACGCTATGAATATCTGAACAAAAATAGCAGCCCTACTCCACTCCTCTTGTCTGACCCTGAGTAACTTACTCAGGGTGAGGGGATTAGTTTACATGACTGAGTCCCATTATGCCAAAACGCATTGCCATTCAGAGGTACATTATATTACCCAAAGGCGATAATGCACACCAAGAAGGACAGCGGTGCATGCTTCTCCGGAGGCGGAGGATGCTTGAGCTCGGTGGCTGTGATGCTGAGTGTATCTGCACACTGCTGTCAGAGGTGTGACGGAAACACATGTCGACATACCAGAAATAGGGTTGCACGACTAGCTCAGATCACAATAGCAGTGAAGTCATGACACACAGTGGCAGCAGGGCCCGTACGACTCAGCCCAGGGTGCTGGTTATGTACCCGAGTGGCTACCCTCTGCTGCTGCCCATGCTGCTGGGGGTTCACAGCTATTGGTCAAGCTAGCTAGATCAGCACGAGCGGGGGTGTGAATAGAAATGCAGCAGTCGCACCTCTGATTGCAGCGTAGACATACCCATTGCGAGAAAAGGGTTTCCAGCACAGGTGCTAGCAGCCGTATGCAGGCAATTGTAGACAGGGCTCAGGGCAGCCCTGAGCAGGTTTTCATTAAGGTGGAGCTGAAAACATGTCTGCACTAGTGTCCGTACCTCTCAACCTTTGAACCTGTCAAGCTACCAGCATGTGTGACCAATGACTGAAATGTGGAACACCTGGGTTTTGTTGCACATTGCCACTGTAATCGACAGATTATAATGGGGTTTAAACTATAACATTTGCTTTAAAGGGTGTTGCTTCCCTGTGTGAATCTTTCGCTCAGGCTGTTGGGGTTATTTGGGGGTAGGGTCCCAACCCTGGCTTCTTGCATGATGCTAAAGGGACATGTTTCATGGTAGAAAGGGTGTTCCCTGTCCAGGTTGCCCCTATATTCAATCCACACTGCTCTTTACTCTTCAATACAATGTAATCTGTGTTGTCTGCTCTCTTGGTACATTGCTCATAGGAGGGAAGGCCGTTGCACAGCAGAACCTGGAATGCTACTTCTCTCCTTGTGCCCGGCTAGTAACGAGTGCAGCAGTTCAGAGCCTGTCTTCCCACTTCCCTCCTGTGAAAAAAGCTGTGGTCCCTGTGGTTTCTTTGGTCCTCCTCATGGTCTCCTTGGAAACAGTCATCTGCTCCGAAGCAGTTCTGCTTTCTTCCCACAGAGGCATCTCTGTGAGTCTTTAAGGGCAGAGAGAATCAGGGCTGGGCAAGGCAGGACAACTGAGAATTCTGCCCACTGAGGTGGGGCAGCAGGACAATCTGCCCTACTGAAAAGTGGACTGCACAATTCAGAGAGATGGAGAGGCTTGCTAGTTCTTCGACCGTTGCTGGCACTGGTGTAGCTGTACTCTTGTTGGAAAATAGGTGCAAACTTTCTCAGGTAGACATGACTTTTTTTACATAATAGCTCACAGTATACCTGAGCACCTGTATATATCGTGATATAGGTACACATGGGCTGTCTACATTAGAGATCTTTTGCCAAAAATTTCCCACTGTGGCAATGGCCCCCATCCAGGAAAGCATTTACTATAAGCCCATGTTTAACGTCAAGCACATGAGTTGCTCCACTGTCTTCAGTGGGGCTACTCACATTTAAGCATGTATGTAAGTGTTTTGCTGGATCTGGGCCCTTGGGGTGAATATTTGTCCCAATTAATGTTAATGAATTACATACATTTAAATTTTTAATATGGGCTCCTCTCACAGCCTAGAGGCCTTTGATAAACATGAAATGTGTAGCTAGTGAAGAAATACAAATCAAGCAGCATAACTTTACCCATTTTGCATGGATCAATTGTCTTATGGTTACATAACAATCAAATGATTATTTCTGCTGTGTAAAACAAAGTGATAATATAATAGGTTGGTGGTAATTGTTTTAAATTCACTATCCATTATCATAGAAGTCTATGACCTGCAGAGAGGAGTGGAAGCTAATCCTGACTCTTTTACTGACTTCTTTTATAGCCTTGGGCAAAACACTTAACCTCTCTATCTCAGATTTCCCTTCTGTAAAGCATTTCCCTTGAATAAAATATTCACCTCTGAGGGAAGCTGTGAGGATTAGTGAGTTATGTTTGCAAAGCGGCTTGACGATGCTAAAGGCTTACCACTGCTGTTGTAATGTGAGAAGATAAGAATTGCATCCAGGCACTGCTCTCCCAAAATTCAAATTTGATTCCTCAGACAAGAGCATCCAAACACTTGCTGATGTGCCGAGGCCTGATTTTCAGATGGATAATAGCCCACCCTCCCTTTGTGGGGGGAGCAGTGTTGCATCTGCAAACAATGCATCTTGCTTTATTTCCTTGTCTGAAATTAATTGAAAAGACAAACAAACAAACAAAAAGAAAAAAAGCTGCCGTTTTTATGGATGCAAATTACACTTGCAAAAAGGGAGGCTACATTTAGAAAACTTGGATCTAGAAATTCTGTGAAAGGTTCCATATAGCACTTTCAAGCCTTATTGAAATAATTTTTTTTTTAAAAAGAAAGACTATGATTTTTAATTTTTTCCTATAATAGGAATAAGATCTATGGTCCTGGGATGTACTTGCAATGAACGGCATTTTGCAGTTATTAAATACCCCAGCTTTACCTTTAATTGTAGTCAGTCATAAAAGCTGTTCACTGCTTTGTATGCTGCACTGCAATGAACAATACCACTTACTTGTCATTGTGTTCTGAGTAACTATACCAAAGAGTGCATTCATTTTAGCTACAGAAATAACAGCAAAAATGATTCTACCCCACATTATCTCATAATAAAGTGATTAATGATGCAAATGTGTAAGAGAATTGTATGTCTCGGCCTCATTTCTTTTCTGAAAATGGTGGCCAAACTGGGGAAACGGTTGATTCTAGGGCTCCCACATTGGTGATTATGCAACATCAAACTCTTTCCAAGGAATTGACTGCAGGAGGAATTCTGAATAAGAATACCTTACAAAAGACAACCGCAACATTTCCAACATAAATAAAGCAAGTCTAGGGATTCGAACTGAACTGAAGCTGATATTCCACTCTATTTTATTGGATATGAAATGTAAATGTTAGATTGGGAATACTTGGTACACGGAGAAGTTATAGAGACTGGAAAAAGGTTATTTTGTGCCAATATTTAAAAAGGGTAAATGGGATGACCATGGTAATTGTAGGCTGGTTAGTCTGACATTGATCCCAGGCAAAATCAGGGAAAGGCTGTTACGGGATGCAATCTGTAAAAAATTAAAAGATGATAGCATAATTAATGCTAATCAAAATGGTTTTATAGAAAATAGGTCTTGTCAAACAAACATCATATTGTGTTTTGTATAAGATTACATGTTTGGCTGATAAAGGAAAGTGTGTTGAGATAATAGACTTAGCCTACTGTAAGCTTTCGATCTTGTTCCATGTAAATTAGCACTATACAAAATCAGTATATCCCTATTAAATGGAAAACTGATAAATCTCAAAGTAGTGGCAAATAGGATATCGTTATCCAAGGGAGGTCCCATGGGGAAATGTTCTTGACCTAGTGTTATTCAATATCATTATCAATGATCGGGAAAAAAATACAAAATTACTGCTGGTAAAGTTTGCAGATGACACAAATATTGGTGGAGTGGCAAATAACGATGGGGACAAGTCAGTTGTACTGACCAAACAGGGTCACTTGAGAAAGTGAACTAATCTGAGGCTACATCTATACTGACGGTGGCAAATTCGCTGCCATCAGATCAATATCTCTGGATCGACTGACCGGTCTGTGTAGACCCGCTCAGTTGATCCAGAAATCGATGGAGGAAAACCACCTCCATAAGTGGCGTAGCGCTGCATTGAGGGGAATGCTGTTTCCTGTTGGTGCAGCGCAGTGTGGACAGCGCGTAGAACAGACGCGGTGAAGTCGATGGGAGATACGCATGTTTTTATGTCACTTGTGTATCTCCTGTTGACTGCCGCCGAATCCGGAAGGTAAGTGTAGATCAGACCTAAGCAACATGAGTTTTATCACAGTCATATACAATTGCACAGTTGCACATTTAAGAATATTTATAAGATAGCAGACAATATCCTGAAAAGCAGTGTCTCTGAAAAGGAGTTAGGGAACATACCTGTTGAACATGAGTATGATGCTGTAGCTAAGTGGGTGAACACAATCTTTGGGATGTATAAGCAGGGATATATCATGTAGGCGTAGGGAGGTAGCATTATCTCTGTATATGGCATTGATGATAGAGTTACTGGAAAACTATGTCCAGTTCTGGTGTCCGCATTTCAAAAAGGATGTTGGAAAGGGTTCAGAAAAGAGCTATGAAAATGATTTGTGCTCTGGAAAACATGAAATTATGTGAGATACTAAAGAAGCTCAAGCTATTTAGTTTATCCAAAAAAAAAAAATTCAGAGATTACTTGATCATGGTCTCCAAGTACCTTGGAGTGAGGGTCATGAATCTTTGGAACAATTTACCTAGGGACAGGGTGGATTCTCCATCACTTTCAATCTTTAAATCAAGACTATTGTTCTGAAAAATATGCTATAGCATATAATAATACATAGCCTGAATATAACGTTGCTCATTTTTCAAAATTTTTTACAAAGGAGGGAAGAATCATTACTCCCATTTTAAATGGGGAAACTGAGGCACAGAGACTTGCCCAGGGTTATGCAGCAGCAGAGCCAGGAACGGAACCCAGGTTTCCTGAGAGGTAAGCCAGTGTTTTATTTTTTAGTTCACACTGTTTCCCTTACTCATAGTTACTCAAACAGAAGTTATGGGCTTTGAGCAGAAATTATTGAGTGAGGTTCTTTGGCCTATGTTATGAAGGAGATCAGACTAGATGATCATATGATCCCTTATGACTTTAGAATCTATGCATCTATTTACTTTTTTGGCGGGGTCCTCATCTGTGTCTTTTATCTGCCAAATAATCCCTGGGGCATGTCTATAGGTAATATGGAGTATAAGGAAGGATTTTGACCATTTTCATGTCGTACAAAAATATATGTTCTCCACTCTGCACAGGAGAAGGCAGTTTTGAAAATGTTAAGAAGGCATGATATAAAAACGAATAAGGAAGAAGTGCTCACTTTGGCTACTAATGAAAATTACAAAGTGTAAAGCTGCAGAGAGGCAGTGTTGTGCTTAGTAGTTATAGAGAAGTGACTGGCAATTGGGTGTCTCACTTATTTTTTTAAAATATATGTGCTTTGTAAACTCTTTGGAACAGGCTGGTATGTCTTTTGTATTACATGCATGTACAGAGCCTAGCATAATAGGGTATAGCCTAGCCCAGGCCTCTGATTAGGGACTCTGGATGCATCTGCAATCCAGTAACAAACAATAAAGTCTTCTGACTTATGTCGCGAGCTGCATTACTGATTCACTTTGATTGCTTGTGGCAAATTATTGACATCACATATCTTTTATTTATAAGGTTTTTATTAACTGATTTTGATAGTGCTTTGAGATCCTCAAGTGTATATTATTATAAATATGTAGAACATTATAATTATTTTGTATTATTTATACTTGTGTGTGGAAAGTTTGCTATGACATTTATCTTTCTATCTGCCTATTAAGCTTAACCACTTAAACTAGCAATTTAATTCTGGTATTAATCAGCTGTAATTCTTATTGCTTTTTACCTTGTAATAAAAATAACACCAAGCTCTTCACCAGTTGATCTCAAAGTACTTTGCAAAGGAGGAAAAGTCTCATTATTCCCATCTTACAAACTGGGAAACTGAGTCAGACAGTGGTGATGTGACTTGTCTCAGGTCACCCGTCAAACCAGTGCCAGCACTAGAAATGGAACCCAGGTCTCCTGAATCCTTGTCCAGGCCCCATCTATCCTCTTGGCCACCCTGCCTTGAAACATAGTAGCTGCCTGCTTAACATGCAGCAATGGGTGGCATGTTTACTATGAGATACATTCTGCTTAACTTTACACCGTTGCACTTCAAAGCAACTCCATTGACCTCATTGGTGCAACTGAGAGTGGAACGTGGCCCTCTAAAATGTTACGTATCAGTCCTAAGAGATATATTTTTTAAAAGAAGCATTGATGCATCTTTCTTCCTCTGCATTATGTGCAACGTGATCGCATCCGTGTGGATAAGAGTATAGACTTGTATTTATTAAATTGAAGATGTTCTGTTCATACTGCTGCAGAAATAAACTCAAAAATAAGGCAACCAGATGTTAAAAAATGTTGAAAGTTCTTTTTTTGGAAAGGTAGCTACATAAAATAAACACAAAAATGATATTTTTTTCTGTATAACTATTCATTTTAATGGCACCCCAAGAGTTCGTCCAAGGGTCTGCAGGTCACTTGGGAGAAAGTACAGTATGTTTTGGCTCCACATTCTTTGACTTGCTACAAAGAGCTAATTCTTCCAATTAATGAAATAAATGTTGCCAATGTAGATGGATTGACAAATTATTTTAAAAGCTAATTTATTCAAGCAGATGGCAAGCCTGATATGACTAAAATGTTTTTAGAGTCTGTCACTGGGAAAGAGCCCCTGCAAGAACTGAGACACTGGTAACTATTCACCCCTGACGCAGAAGCTGACTTTTAGCTCCTGTAGGAATCTGCTATCTGCAGCCACATGGCAGTGAGGCTAGGAACTGTGTAAGAAGCTTAATCCATCAATAGGGTTTTTTGTTCAGGTTAGCAGAGGACTATCCTGGTGAAGATACTGTGATAAACATCTGCAGTTCACACTGCTGTAGATCTGGCAAACCCTGATGGGTGTCCACCCAGCTGCTATGTTCTCCTTTTAAGCAATCTATTTATGAAATCACAACAGCATTTCAAAACAGCTGCATTTTGGGCCTGCCAGAAGGCTACAATTTATAAGACCATCAGCAGTGCAATTTAATGCTCTAAAGAGGGAGGGAGATCCCAATAGCCTAATTTATTTCCATTTGTCAGCAGCGGGTAGAGGTGGAAAGTCTGCACATATTTGAAAACACACTAGAGGGTATCGTTTCATTTTGAGGTCTGCCTGCACCTTCGGTGTTTTAAGGCCTTTGGAAAGGTACGGCCTTTATGTAAACAAGCCAAACAAAAAACAGCACTCAGTGTGTCAGTTGTATTGTACAAGTCTGTACACACTGTGACTTTGAAGGTGTTTCTTCATGTTTCTGCCTTGATGCCGAAGGGATAACAGAAGTAATTCCAATATGTGTCGTTTCCTAGGGATCACCACTGATGTATATCTGTCTAGCCATGTATTTCCAAAGTACAAAAGGTGTGGTGCGCAGCACTCATAGATGGAGAATAATCTTTTGAACCCAATCCTTCACCCATTGCAGTCAAAGGTAAAACTTCCATTGCCTGTTCAGAAGCAAGATTGTAGCAGTATAGTTGGAGCTGTGTTGGTCCCAGGATATTAGAGAGACGAGAGGGAGGCGGTAATATTTTTTTATTGGACCAACTTCCATTGGTGGGAGAGAGAAGCTTGAGAGTCACGCAGAACTCTTCTTCAAGTCTGGGAAAGAAATTCCCAGCATCAAAGCAAAATGCTACCTTGAATGGTCCCTTACAATATGTGCTAACTATTTATGCTAAAGAATCTTTCACCTTGCATTTTGTTGTGATGCTGGAAGTCCCTTTCCTAGAGCTGAAGAGGAGCACTGTGTGGCTTGAAAGCTCGTCTCTCTCACCAACAGAAGTTGGTCCAATGAAAGATATTACCTCACCCACCTTGTCTCTCAGAAGCCAGATTGGAAGTTTTTTGTGGCATGAATTTCAGATAGCAATAGAATGCTGTAAACCAAGTGTCCAGTGTAAGTAGAAGCTTGTAGTCACTTTGGTGGAGTTAGCATCCTGGGCCACTGGGACCTTAGTGAATGAATGTACTAATTCAGGACTTCAAATTAACGTGCATAGCTACTGTATGAACTTCTATGAGTATGTGTGGATGAATATTTTCACAGCACTAACCAACCTTCCTCTGCCCCTCCAAAATACTGCATAGACAGGCACTTGTATTATTTCTTTCTTCCTGTTTTCTGGCAAAGGGCTTTTTCAGAGACTGTTATTTTCAGCCACTTGGAACTCCGATATTAGTTGTCAGCCAGCACAGCCGTGCAGTATTACAGATGCTTGGCTGTTTGTTCACCTAGTCCCTAAGACAAGCTCACCTCTGGTTAAAATATCAATTTTCATTGTTCATGAAACTGATTTTTCTAAAGAAAAACATCATGAATACATGGAAGAAACTAGATGATCATTAATGTCCTGGTAGTAGCCTAATAACAAAAATGGTTCTATTTGCAGTACATTACTGCACATTGTTTACAGCCAGATCACATCTTGAATCTGCCCCTCAAGTTCTAAAGTGCATGGGGCTGCTCTCTTTAAGAATCCAGAATATGGCTGGATTTACATTACATTTCATAGTCCATGTAATGTAATATTAAATAGGTGGTTGGAATTTGAAAGAATACTTTTCTAGACAGAATGCTCACCATCTTATATAGCCAGATTCACTGGGACGCTGACTTCTCTGCAGTAGCTACTCTGGTGATAAAAATAGTTTATAATCTCTGTTAAATACATTGGTTAAATTGGGTTTATGGCCACTTAGTGTCATCAGAGTGTGCCAGTGAATATGTTCCAGAAATTTTAATGGCTAGTGTATGAAGCAGGGATTTATTCCATAGCGAGGATAAATGTCAGCATGTTTTAGGAGATGAACCAAAACTGGAACCTTGGAGAGAACACTTCTGAATTTCAAGGAAGAAAGGGTATGAATTAAATGCCTGGAATTTTCTCCAGGCTGGATCCAAAACCACAAAGGCCTATTTTCCAAGATCAGTTTCCAAAATCTTGAGTGAAAACCTATTCTTCTCAAATTTTGACTCAAGATGGTGAAAATCTCTCACAAAAGCTGATCTCATGAGAATTCTGTCTGTTGGAACCCAAATCTCACAAGAACGGCTTGTGAGATTTTGGCATCCTCTGAACTTGAACTCCAAATCCAGCTCTGAGTCAGCCTCAGTCCCCTATCCAACCCTAATCCTGATCCAGATTCTGACCTTGCCTGCTTGACCCTTTTCTACTTTTAAGATTTTTCTAGCTTAGTCTGAAAATACTAACAGGAGGAAGAAAAAAAAATGTGACAAACTCTAAGAATGACTTAGCTACAGTTAATTGAAAATGTCAAATAGTCTCCTCATCCCAGTTTTCAGTTTATTAATTTTGATCTCTTGGACTTTGTTGTATGCTACTTGTTTGTTGAAAGGCCCAGAGCTGTGCTACCTGGTTCTAAAATTGGACTGCACTCAATTGCTCGTCTTTGGACTTTCTCCTTTCTTTGTACGTATCAATGGGTTTGTTTATTCATACGCACGGAGAGACACGACACAAATATTCTGAAAGAAAGAGAGAGATTCAACAAGAGGGGTTGAGCTGAGAGACACTATCTTAATTTGTCAAGAAGTATCCCCAGAAGTATATTTGACAAGATAATTACATCAGTAGGTTTTTATGAGGCACAAGGTGCAGTGAAGTGTCTCTAATCTGCTAAGGGCATGATTATGTCAGGATAGCCACCGTCTACTAACTTACTTAATGTATCCTAAAACAGCATAGTTGGGGGAACTGGGTGCAGAATAAAAATGTGTATATTTTTGCTGAAAGAAGATGGGGCCGTCAGTTTAGAAGCAGACTGAACATCTGTTTCGGCTGAGACCTGTGGTTTGCCTCGAATAAAGCTCCACATTAGAATGTTCATCAGTCAATCAGAATGCTTCCTTAATCTGAGGAATACAACATCTCGCTTTATGTTTCAGTTTCCAAAAAGCCAATGTATCATGGTAAGTAGGACAATAAAAAAATCTAAACATTTCACAGTTGTGGTTTGTTTGGCTTGTATGACATCATTGGTTAATGTTTAACCTAGGATCAAACGACTGCAAAATCTTTGCCCTAAATTACTTTAAATCTAGCTAATTATGTTGGTCATATCTTGGCTATTAACTCTAGTTAGTAAAATGAAATGTAATTCATGTCATTCTAGCTTTGGGAGTGTTCCCAGCCAATAAAGCTGTAGCATAGACCACAAATTTATGTTGTTTCAGTGGCACGGGGGATCACTTTCCTTTTATTTCAACCCCTAGATAGCCATTTAAGACTACCAGACTACAGGCCTTATAAATTATAGGCATATGAATCTCCACTAAGGCTCCGGTAGGTTAATGGAGAAAAATATCCCTACAGTTGGCACCTAGCAACTAGATCATTGATTCAGGGTTTCACAAATGAATGTTTTCATCAACTTCTGACAAGCATATGCTTATTGTATAGTTTTTGGAGAGCTAAAGTATTGTACACTAAAACTTGCAAAAGTTTTAGATATTTGGACTACTTAGAACTAAAAGTATAATTTGTGTGTGTATGTTGAACTAATTAGATAATTTTTTTGGAACAAAACAAAAATATTTTCCACAGTCATTACATGTGGAATCTAGTTTGACATGATTGATAAAGTCCTTCATATTTTGTTAGGAGTCTGGGCTTGCAGCAGAGCCAGTCTCTGAGCAGCCAAAGTGTTCAACCTGACCTTTGGTGTCTTTCTAGCTTGCACTCTGGTACTGACCTATGGTGGGTAGGAACAGATCGCACCCATCAGCACGTTCATCAGACTTGGTGGTGCTGCGGGTGGAAACAATTCACCACAATTACTGCACTACCATTGAAGTTCTATGACTTATGTGGTGATAAAAACTCATGTAGCTGTATAAAGGGGCTCTGTAAACTTTCTTCTCATATCCCTTTGGTAAGGGTTTCCTGGTAACTCCATTTTTGTACTGTAGTTCAAACTGTTGTAAATCTTCGTGTTGCAGGGCACTGCTTGTTCCTCTCTTCATCCACCGAAAGGAACAATCTTCTTTCACTCTGTGCCTCTGAAATCTGCACTTCACCACTTCGTGGGAGTTAGATGTCGGCACTGTGATTTCAGGTGTGCAATGAAGTTATGTTGCAAAGTATCTGGCCTCAGCTGCTGTTTAGTTTGAGTAAATTAAAGGTTTCTCTTGTGGGCCTTGAAAAAGAACCAACCCTCCCCCCCCCCAAAAAATGCAGCTTCTCTAGTAGGCTGCCCAATTGGTTGGAAAAATCAGCAGACAGACTTCTTTTAAGCGCAGCAGCAGCAGTTTAGTGGCTGCTCAAAGCATTTGCTCACACATGATTGCTTGTGGGCCTTCTGGTTCCCAGTCCTGCTCCTGCATTGGCCCCAGCCTTGCATTGATCTAGCTAACCCAGTTCTAACTCTTGACTTAGATTCCTGATTTCTGACTCTGGCACCCGGACTTCAATTTCTGGCTAGACTCCAGTTCTAACCACTCAGGCTGACTCGTGCTCCGATCACTAGCTATGACCACCCACGTGCTGGTCATATGATAGACTCAGTTCATCCAGAGAATATAGCGTATACACGTCTAGTGGAATAGGAGCGCTATTATACAGTCTACTGAAAAAATGAATGCAAATCTATGTACAGCAAAGCCATTGCTACCTTAAATTTCATGGCCACTCATCACATTTTAGGATCATATGTTAAAGCAGCATCTGGTACAACTTGAATTTTTCTCTCTCTCTAATTTTAATAGCTAAGTGTGCAAAAGTGCTTACTGCAAATATTTGAGGCTCCTTCTGCACTGAAAGGAGCTAATGGAAGTTACAGATTTTTACTGACAGACTTGAGTCAAGAGACAGTGTAAGGTCATTTAGAGTCCTGAGCACATCACGACACAGGAACCCTTCAGCTTTGCCCATGCACAATGGTCCCACTGAGCATGGTGGTGGCAGGGAGCCTCCCTCACTCCCATGGGGCCTTCTTCAGCTCTGAGAGCAGCAGAGAGCTCTTCTCCCCCGACAGAGAGGGGATCTCTGAGAAGCAGTGGTGGCAGCAGGCAGAGCGGTGCAAGAGTATTAGGTGAACCTTCAGCCTTGCAACCCCCCATAATCAACTTTCGAAAGTGGATATTGTGCATTAGTATAAATATAAATTCTGCATTTATAATCCCAGATTTATTTTGCATGGAAAAGAGTATTATGAATCTGATTGTACCTTCTCATTGACCTTTCATTCCCACTGCTGAAGCTTGTTTGTTTACTCATGTAGTTTTATGAATAGTTCATTCAGTTTTTTGCGGCCTTCCCCGGTTTTTTCTGCTCCAGGCAACCGCCTAATTTGCTTAGTGGTTGCGCCGGCCCTGGCAGCAGGGTCCCCGCTGTCTCTCCTCCACCAAGTACTTACTCCAGCAGCTGGGGTGTGTCTGTTTGGGAAGCTGTGCTGGGCCTGCTGCAATTTTCCCTTCTGCCGTGCACAGGAGCCTCCTGTGGGCTGTGGTGGCAGGTCCCCTGAAGTAGTGGGTTTCATTGAGGTCAGGTGAATGGAGCAGTTCTGAACTCTTGGAGCTATTGCTTCAAGCTCTGCATCAGGACACATTTTCAAGTTTTTTCTTTTTGTGATCATAAGAGCTAGAATCTAATTTTTTTCAAGTGAAAGATGGGAGTCTGATGGAAACACATGACTCAAGGTGCTGGGGCCTGCAGTGAAAGCTCTGCTATAAAAAGGAGGAAAATGATGGATGGGTACAACGTATAAACATTAGCATAGGAGAATTGTTTTCTCTAATATCAGACTCATTATTTTATGTTGAATATCAGCTACACTATGTAAAATATCAGGTTGAGGTTTTGCCCAGGGAATTTGGGGCCCAATTCCTATTTAACTGTAATGCTAACATCAGTTGTAATTGAGCATCAAATCCCTTAGTCAATTTTTGAAAATATCAGCCTAAAGCTCTATGTATCACAACTCTCACCTCATTAATTCACATTTATTCTCTTCCTAAGGAGAAACTTATTAAAAACTGGTAGTTGCAGGTAACATGGCACCAGTAGTAGCTAAATACATAGTAGCTTTATCATTTATTCTAGGTCAGTAGCGTTCTGGAAAGTGAAACTTCTGGCACTGATATTGAAAATATCGGGTGATAGCATTTGAGGTACTCAGATGCTGACTATTCATAGCTTTATAAACTGATTTGTCCAAACCAGATTTAAATCAAACACTTTTGGTAACAAGATTTTGTCTGTTTCCTGCCTGCACACAAACTGAGGGAAAGTGGGAGGACTGGGGTGTGTGCGCGTGGTGTGCTGAGGCACTTACTTGTCCACATGCTTATGTTATGTGCATCCTTATCTCTGGGTTGTGCGTCTCACAGCTGAAGAGCTGTGATGTGAAGAAGACTTCAGCTGGGAAGCATTGAGGGTTTTTAGGATTAGGTGGTACAGTTTTGGACCTGTCCATGTTAATAGTATTTCTTTAAGAGAAGTTCCTTCCAAACATGTGGAAACACTCTCATATATTAAGGACACCATCTCTTTACAAGCAACTGCCCACAGCCATGTAATTCCCCTGAGGCATCCTGCCACCTGGTTAGAGTGGACACTGTGTTGCACCATGGGAGATGTAGTCCAGCCACCAAGCCTGGCCCATAGAAAGCAATGGGGACTTCACGCATCTTGCACAGTAACTTTCATGATCAGACAATGTGCTACAATAGGGAAATACAGTACTGATTTGAAATGAACCATATAAATTCAGTTCATCAAACTGAAATATTATGATTTGGAATGGGCCAACCTGAAGAAAAATTTTGTTTCCATTTTCATGGTGCACAACTGAAGAAGGTAGAAAACTTTGATTTTGCAGAAGCAGCATTTTCCATCAAAAAATTATTCTGACAGAAAATTCACAGCCAGTTCTACCATCTTCCTTATGTGTCATGCTCCACCTTTCTTCATCTGGTTTTTTCTTCTTAGAGTATAAATTCTTCTGTCGTTTTTGTTTTGTTTTTTTTTAAATGGTGCCTACCACAATGGACCCCTCATTCTGGTTGGGAGCTTTGATGCTATTGCAATACAAGCAACGTGTATCAAATCCACCAGGCAACTTGATTCCTATAGAAGGGTTTGCATTAGAGGAGGACATAGAAGGAGCAGCGAGTAGGTTGCCCTCTGCAACCTCTGTGCTTTAAAGAATGGAAGGTGGTTTGAACAAGCCAGATGGGATTGGGTTACTGAGGTGGGTGACATCCAGCGTTTAGAATTCCCACAGATGGGACTGGGAAGGGATTTTGCTGCTCTTCACACCCATAATTTCCTGCACAACCCCAGTGTTTGTGGGATTGTGAGCATGAAATTCACCTATTGAGTTTTAACCCTCCTTACTTAAAAAACCCAACAAACTGAAACAACCAACCAACAAACAAAAAAACACCCCAGCCAGCCTCTCTTTGAGACCTGAAGCTACTTGACACTGTTCTTTATGTGATTTTTAAATGCAGAATCTGAAACCACTGCCTGGCTTAACAACAGAGAAAACCTTGATAGACAGCAGAGGTCGAGGTAGCACAAGATGATACACCGCTCCCCAGCTGTTTAACTGTGAAGCAGTATTGGCAGCATCTCTAGCCATCTAATCAGGGGTTAGCTACAAATCATCAAAAAGGGGAAGAAGAGCAATGCTGGGGGAAAAGGTTCAGAAGAAAATAAAATATAAATAGTAAGAATCATAGAATACTAGGGATTTTACTGCTTGCTGATGGATTTAACAAACCCAAATAGGAGACAGACTAGAGCATCCTTTATGCTTAATTGTAAAACCATATATTTCCCAAAAGCCAGGGAAAGCAATTGAAACGACATAGCAATTTTGTAGTCTTTCCTTATAAAGCAATTATGCTACACCATTCAGAAATCTGAACACTAGAAAAGTAGATTTATAGAGAGAATGGGGTGTCAATTTGGGATTTCAATTTATTGTAGTCTCCTAAAGGAGAAGTCTTTTAAATCAAATCCAATTTATATTTAGCATTCCTGTCTTGTTAAAGCACTTTACAAGGTGCTATGCCATTCAAGAGCAGGTCCCATATGAATGATGTCATCTGCTGTAACACTTCAAGAAAAACTGCCAAATCAGCAAGGATGATGCTTATAAGCAAAACTTCAGAAATGCAGCTGATATGAGAGCACTGAATAACTACTGTGCATTATTTAAATTTCTAAGGTACATGGCTGTAGGCCGGCGGGGGTCCTGCGCCAGTCGCGGCGGCCCTATTTGGGGCCCAGCCGCTGAGGAAGGTCCCTGCACCTTCCGAGGATAAACGGGGAACTAGCCTTACGCAACCAGTCTAGCCGGGACAGGTGAGCAAGCAGTCTATTGCAAGGGTGGAGGAGGGTTCATGAGGTTGGCTCAGGACAACGGGGAAGGGGGAGGAGGACGCAGGCCCACCTGACTCCACTGCGTCCCAGGCCAGGGCCCTAACAGTGGCAGAGACATTGCCACTGTGCCGGCGGGCCCCTCCCGCAACACGCCAGTGGTCGCAGGCCTGCGGCTGCAGCTACAACCCGGGCTGCCCCTGGGCTACTTCCTCCCCTCTCGTCCCAGGTACCTCCTGCCTCCGGGTTCCGAGGGTAGACGGTTCTGGGCAGAGTCAGCAGGTCCTCCTGGTCGACGGGCGGCAGGTCGGGGAGCTCCTCAGCGAGGGGCAGCTCCTCCAGGTCGCAGGATTCTGGGTTGTTTCTGCTTCGGACAGCTCCTCCAGGTGCGGTCCTGCCTCCGGGGGTTCTGCTGCAGGTAGCTCGTCTAAGTCCAGGCCCGCCTCAGGAGGGGCTACCCACCCCAGAGGGTCCAGGGGCTTGGCCCATTCCCTGGCGTCTGGGGGCCCAATCCAGTCATCGGGACTGGGGTGGTAGGGCCGCTCCCAGCTCTGGGTGTTGGGAAAGGCCCTACGCTGAGTCTCGGTCCGGCCAGGCTCAGGCTGGTACTGCAGCCAGTGGGAAGGTACATCCATCCCCACTAGCTGTCTACCTCTTACTGAGCGGCGGGCCTTGCCTTTTATCCCCTCTTCCCTGGGGGAAGTCCCGCCCTCCGCGGAGGGGATTGGCCAGTCGACTGGGCCTATCCCAGTCTGCCTCCGGGGTTGATGGGCAGGCAGGGGTTTTAACTCCTGGCACTCCTGTGTTTGGGGCGGTGGTCCTATTTGGGGCCCAGCTGCTGAGGAAGGTCCCTGCACCTTCCTACAATGGCCAACACTCTTCAAGAGACATAGCTGAACAGTTGTAGTATTGTGAAAGTCTGGGTCATATTCACTGCTGTGTTGCTTTGCACCGCTACAGGACAGCGGCATGAAGGAGCTGTAAACCCCAGTGTAACCAGCCAATTAAACTGGGTTAATGACTGCTCTGCATCAGTGCCTGAGATTAGTGCTATGGTTAGTAATGCATGCATGCACAGGTTAATGCTAACTAGTTTGGATGCCAGCAGATGTGTAGGTACTATTTATATATTTGTAGATGCTGAGTCACTCTTTTCCCAACCTGCACCTCTGCTCTACGTGCAGTTTGCCCATTAGCCTCCAGAGCAATTTGTGGTAAGGGCCCTCAAAAAGAAGCTGAAAACAAAAATTAAAGGAATGTAAATGTTATGCCATGGTGTATGCCTCTGTGTACTAGCGCCCAGATACTCAAAAAGTCGAAGTTGGAGTTTGGCGCTTAGATAACTTTTAAGGCTCTGGGCCTATGTTTATACTTTTCAGGTAGGAAATCTATTGTCATATTTGTGCCTTTAAGGGCTGAGTTTCCCAGATAGAGTCTGGCTGGGGCACTGTCAGACTCTTGTTGTTGTGCGCAGCCAGACAGACCCAGAGAGAGCAGGGCTCTCGCAATCACATTAAGGGTAGAGCAGGGCTCTCGCAATCACATTAAGCACTCAGTAATCACCGAACATCACTGTGTATTATGAAATGTTACTCTGAAAGGTGCCAACAGCCGTCGTCAGATGAGTCTTGGATCCAAAGACAGTCATAAACTCCTTAAAACCAAGGGATGAGCCAACACTTTTTCAGGCTCAACAGAAGGCACAATCAAGCCTTTTATGTAGTTAAAAACGTATGTTACCACACAGAGTTTTCTAAGCAAGCCTACTTTATTCTCAAGGTAAACAGCATCGTAGAGAAAACATATTAAAAACAAAGTCTGGCGATAGCATGACCAAGTGGAAGCTGGGAAACCACTCCAAATGTGAATGCACAAAGCATAGACACTTGAACACTGCCTGGTGCAATATCCCCGTCAACATCCTGTACTCCCAAGGAAGTATTTGAGATCAGTGAGAACACTAGTTGCAGTTTTGGAGTGATAAACTATGAGGATGATGTAAAGGAGATGATGCAGGCTCACTAAATATGCAAATTAGGGCCATAAGTCATTTACCTAAAATCTCCAGATTTCAGGACTCATTTTTTAAGAATTGTACCTGCTAGCTAGGTATCTATCTAACCATGGTATTTCTGGTTTTTATCCTAGGTTCTCATTATTTATTAAGCAGTCCATATTCGAGTTGATTGAATAATTAAAAAAAAAAAGTTCTGATTAGCTGACAATGTCAAAATACAGTAAATAAGTTCTTTTCAGTGAATAACTCATGCAGTTCTCCTACCTGTTTTGCCTTTCTATACATTATTATCACTGCTGTAATTTTGTTATTAAGACTGGCAGTTTTCCCTAACAAAATACCTTTGTCACAAGGCTGACTCTCCTAACAGCTTCCCATTAGCAGCAAAAACAAATAAGAGTTGATTGTTCAGCTGCTGTCATTTACAAAGACTAAATCAACCTGCCATAGCAAAATTATTCCCAGAGGTAACCTTATACATTTGGCCTTGATGGCGATGCTGTGGATAGCACACTAGTTGAACTATATATTAGTTTTTAGGGAAATACTTTGAAATACATAGCTTTATACCGCATTGTAATCGAAAAGTTTGAACAATAGCTATACAGAGTTCAGCAGTCTAAGAAGAACAAGAAGGTTCAACTCTAATTGCTTTGCACTGTGTAATGCCTTCTATGTTTTTCAAGAATGTATATTCTACCAATATAAATATACATTCTACATAACAGGATACTGTTATATACCGGTATATAGCAACATTGCTTGTTTAAGGATTTGCCAGCATTTTTATTTTAAGTTCTGGTTAAAGTTTTCATTTGGATTTAGGTACCTAAACAAATAGCCTGATTTGATCACTTTGAACTCCATCAGTGAGAGCTGTGGATGCTCAGACTCCTGAAAACTATTCAGATACCCAAACAGGAATGTAGGGGCCTAGTTTTAAGTATCCACATCTGAATATGTTTCTCTATTTTGGGGTGTTTACCCCTCAAACATTTTAATTTGCTTTGAACTGAAATTTAGCATAAAAGCCCACATACCATGCGTTCATTTAAAAATAATTTTCATTGCATCAATTCAGGTGTGTTTTTGTTTATTTTAAATCTAATTCATGCTGGTGTTTCTAGGTTTAAAGCCCATATTCTGTATAGAATGGATCTCAGAAAATTCTGAAATCCCTCAAAAAGTAGCTCACAACGGATCAAGATCAGATTGGAATGTCAGCCTTAAATTGGAATTTCTTTTGTCAAGACACTTAACAATGTTTTAATGTCATGTCTTCCCTTTAATACATTCCTCACATAAGTCCTACATGTAATACAATCACACTTAAAAGGGCTTTGTTTAAAGAAGAAGATATGTTAAAGTAAAAGAGTGATAGTATTTAAATCTATAAATACTACAGATACCAAATCTCTATGCTTATTTTCAAAGCAACTTCTATCACTAGTGATAGGGATGGTAATAAAAGTTAGTTGCCAAGTGACTCAAAACACTCCTGTTGTTGGATATTTTAACCCTTTCATCCATGGCAAATAAATAGGTTTCTTAGAATTTGCAAAATTGCTTTGGGCCAGTGTGGATTAAAAAGAATGACATGCCAGTACTTGACCGCAATGACACCAGCTGATCCTGAGCATATTACAGTATGAAGGACACAGTGGAGCAGAATTAAACAGGACGAGGAACTACTTGCTGATTAAAATAAGACATTATTATCTTTTCTTCCCATAAAAGCAGCTGCTGTTTATAACCAGTTTGTGATGGGAAAGATGAAGGACAGAAGGAGAATAAAAAGAAGAGAAAGGATGGCAGAAGAAAGAATAAAAGGATTGAGAGTTGAGAAGAAACCGAGAATTGGACATTACTTGATGCTACCTTAAATCTGTGTTCAGTGTTCAGATACTGTGGTGATAGGGGCCTTAGAAACACCTATAATAGATAAATCAGATTAGCTCTGTGTTTGAAATCCAAGATGTTATTTGAGAGTAATAAGGGAGACAGATTTAAATACAAGATGATTTCTGATTGTTGGGGCCACAGTTTTGACTATTTTGGAGGCTTAATCCTGCATTTTCTAATCAAGGAAAACATCCACTGACTGCAGTAGAGGTTTAGCTTGAATAAATGTTGCAAGATGAAACCCTTTATGTGATTTCTCAAATCCAGCAATTTCAGTTCACTTAACTAATGTCATTTGAGTTTTTTTTATGAACACAGTGCTGTGTTTTTTCTAAAGACTGCTGAAGCTGCCAGTCTACACAAAATAATTATGCTGGGTGCAACTCCTTAAAAACAATAACTCTTGAAACTGACAGTGATCAGTGACTGAGGTGTACCCAAAATTTGGCAAGACAATGGGCTTGATTGCAACTTGTTCACTGTGCAGAAAAGCATGGAGTTACACTGTCGTGTCTGTAAAAGATTTTGTGCCCTCTGCGATCTGATAACAAAGATTTAGAATGAAAGAATTAACTTCCAGAGATTTGCAGCCACTGTTCTGTTTATAGGGACATTATTAACAAAGGCATGACTGTTATTGTGGCTACAAGTAATTAAGTACAAAATAACCTTTGTGAAGGTCCCAGAGTCATATGGCATTTAGGCCAACTGTCATTTTTCTAAAGCAGCTTTTTTATTAAATGAGCCCCTTATTAAACCATAGCAACTTTTAATTAGATATCCATAATCTTCCATCAGGAAAATGGCGTTAGCCTGCCAATCAGGCAACCATGATAATTCCTACCACTGCCCCAATTATTAGCTCTTGTAATGTTGGATGGAATGTTTGATCAAAGGAATGGTGATTGAACACAATTTAAGAACGAATAAAACTAATCCAAAAGTATGCAAAATGTGCATATAGCTATATAACTGCTGCTGTGACTTTCTTTAAATCTCTAAGGACTCCTACTATCTGCAAACAATTGTAGCCATTTTGAATTCAGTTCAGTTCAGGTCGTCTCAGATTGGATACTTTACTTTTTGTTCTTTCCTCTTGTATTATTCTTTTAATCTAAAATAAGGCTGCAGTCTGATAGTAGCTCCTTGTTTCATGAGTACAGAGAAACATTACAAAATTGTAGTTAACTTAATCGGGAGTAACATGTAGCCTCATCTGACACCAGGTACTAGATGAACTACTGGTTTAGTAATGTGAAAGTGTGAAAAGTACAAAATCATTTCAAGTAGTAATTTTGTTTTCACTTAATTGTTCATGTTTCTGTTAATACAATCTCTTTTTTTTTTAAAAAAAAGTTTCTTTTTCTATCTTAAAGATGGTAACTAACTCGAATAGGATGAGAAACAAAGGGAGCCTTGCCCTTGTTTGATGGAAATCAAGCCTGACCACTGAATAAACAGGCTGAGTAATTTAGAGTTGCTGAGGCTACCTTATGGTTTTCCTCTTTTCCTCTCGGAGGCAACTGCTATCTTCATCACTAAAGAAGATGACCTTTGGCTGCAAAACCCACAATCCCACTAGCTATAATTCTTCTGCCTTTGTTTTAGGCCGAACGCACAGGAGTGTTGTTTGCAGATAGGGCTGGTAGAAAATGTTTAATGAATGTATTTTAATGAAACACTTTTGTTATTTTTCAACCAGCTTGTAGAGTGGTTGACATTTTTCAAAATTTGAAATCTCGATGAAAAAATATAAAGGTTATTGATCATCTCTCCTTGAATTTGTCCTTTGTGCTTTTATCTGCACGTGTCACTTGTCTTGAATTCATCTGGTAATTGTGTCATTGAAAGAGCATGTCTTGTCAAGAAAACAATGCAATGCATCTTTTCCTCCTCCGTTACTATATAAAAGATGCAGTTTTTTAGCCAGACGGCATGACCAGTAAAAATGAAATATACACAAAGTTGTACCATAATAGCTATCAATAACAGCCTATAAATACAGACTATTTTTAAAAAAATGCATATTGCTGTGCAGCAAATATTTTTGCTTTTGGCTGTTAAACAGCTGCCATAATATACCCTAGTAGACACTATACTTCAGTGGTAGGTGAAATGATTCTGATAGCATGTGTGATAAAGTCAGGCCAGACGGCTTTAAAAGGGTGTGCTGGGGCTGGTATGAGGGCAGAACAGAAAGCACAGCAGGGCAATTAAAGGCACCTGGACCCAATGAAGGGTGGGGCCAGGGTATTTAAACCCTGCCTTCCCTAAAGGAGTGGGAGGGAACAAATGCAGGTGAAGTTGTGGGGCAGGATCCCTCTCCCTCTCCCTCTCCCTCTCCCTCTCCCTCTCCCTCTCCCTCTCCCTCTCCCTCTCCCTCTC
>ML675614.1:33672876-33684841 GCA_007922155.1 Mesoclemmys tuberculata | reverse complement strand
CTCTCCCTCTCCCTCTCCCTCTCCCTCTCCCTCTCCCTCTCCCTCTCAGGTCAGGAGACAAAGCTCCTCTACAGGCAAGGGAGATGAGGTAGTTGGGAGCACCCTGGCCACAAACAGGAAGTTAAAGTGCAAGACCCACCAGGAGAATGCTGGCAGTTTGCCACACATGTCAAATTCTCCTTGTTGTTTGTATTAAGATAGTGCCTACAGGCCTCATCTGAGATTGGGACCCCACTGTGTGTGCTGCTGGCCAAATGTATAAGAGACTGACTCTGCCCTGAAAAGCTTATAATCTAAGAAGACAAGAAAGGCAGAGTGTGGATACAGAAATGGACAAGGGATATTACAAACAAACAGAGTGAACAATATAATGGCTTGCAAATGTTGCATTAGTCCACATGCTGTTTAGTTTACTTTGATTTGTTTAGAGTTTTTTATTTTTATTTATTTATTGAGGGGGGATCTGTTAGAAATTTAACTAACTATGCTGCTTACACTTCGAGCTGGGCATGTCATGCCAAGCTCGAGGACACTCCTGTGCTAACTGTAAATGTAGAGACCATGGCAGGAGTGGCTAGTTGGCTGAGCATCTGCCTAGTGGCTTGGATTGGTATTTATGGGCTAGACCCTCCCACTGCTCGGAGCTAGCCTGGTGACATCTCTCTGAGCTGGGAATTAGGTCTCCAGCTTGAAGTGTAAACATACCTTAAAAGAAAAGAGCTAGGAATGGATTGGAGAACATTGAAAGCAGGGAGATATGCAGTCTGGCAAAGGGGGACAAAGGAAATGAAGCATAGAGGGCATTAGGCAGAAATGAAAAGATTGTGAGAGGTAAGTGGGAATGGTGGTTGGAGGAATCAGCCAGGCACCAGAGGGGAAAGAATGTTTAGGGTAAAAACTCTCTCTGATGTCTCCTTTCAGTTGTACCAAGGCATCCCCACTGATGTCAATAGGGTGGAACTGAGATAAGAATCCAATCTATTGTTTCTACAGTGAGGGTTTGTCTACACACAAAGTTGTACCACTTTAACTATACCAACGTAGCTAAAGAAGCACAACCTCCCTTAGCCATTATATCAGTGTACAGGTGCTTATACTGGTCTCGTTTATTTCCATATGGGTAACTGTTCATACTAGGGTTTATACTGGTAAAAGTCACCCCCCCCATTGAAATCGTTTTGCTGGTACAAAATCTGTGTATAAAACAGGCCTCAGTAAAGCCTTGCCTAGATTAGGATTGAAAGGTGTGATTTTAGGTGCTCGATGCTAGGTAACGCAATTCAATTAACGCCTTCAAAATCTCTATTCAAGACAAATCAATAGTCTTATGCTAAGGTATAATCGCTTTGGTTACATCCACACTGACTGCACCGCAGAGTGAATTGCAGAGTGCACCAAAATGTTTTGCTCTAACTGCCCCCTGTGGCCACTGCTGGGATGAACCACAAAGTACCTAGTTTGCCTTAATGTAGCATTAAAGCAAAGTAGGTACCTTTTACTTCATGGCAGCACCACCTGCATAGGGCAGTTAGAGCCTAATATTTTGGTGCATTCTGCAATTCACACTTGCAGGCCACACTATGTAGTTAAGTCCTTTGTCTTGAGGAGAGTTTTAGGAGGTGTTAATATAATTGCACTAGGTGGCTTGATCTAACCTCACACCTTTAAATAGTAATCTAGACAAGGCCTCAGAAACATGTGTAAAGAGCACTGGGATCTATCTGGGTGACAGCACTATATAGATGCAAAATTATTGTCATTGACCTTGTTATTTAATGAGTAGATTCGTTTCAACATTTGTATCCTGCTCAGCTTTATATATTCCAATCCTGTTTCCTGACTAGTTGTCACTAAATGACAGCCAGCCCAGAGTCAGAAGAATAGCATTGCAAGAATAGTGACCTACTAACTGGCGTAATGCCTGAGTGTGCATTAATATGGAAGAATGTACAGGCGGGTAACATCAAGAGATTCTAATGTCTTTTACAGACAAGGCAATGAAAACAAAAGATGGTAAGACTGCCTGTGTTTCAGAGCTGCATTTGTCTTTGTACGTATAAATTATCAGCATGAGCCTTCTCCCCTTGAAGTCAATCAAAACTGCCATTGACTTCAGTAGGAGCAGGATCAGCCCCCATATGTCAAATATTAAAGCAATAGTAGCTCTGGACCACTGAGCCTTATTGGAATGCAATTACTTTAAATACTGGCTGTTACCATGAAAAAGCTGGAATGCAATTATTTGAGCGAGCATGTGGTATGCTTTTCATTGATTAGACTGTCCTGTTTGATTAAATTCCTCGGCATTTTTAATTTTCTAGCCCTAATTGTTGCCTTACATCTTTCTTGGGATCCTTTGTTGTAAATCATCTGCTTTCAGGTCCAGATTTATTTTTTTAATGCCTTCAAATCCTCCGCAAACATATCCTGTCATTATGTGTTTTATCTGTCTCTGCAGATGGTTCTTCGATGGAAAGTTTCCATTGCCTCCAGAGAATGAGTCCTGTATGTACCCTTCAGTTTTCAAACAAAATACTTGCAAAATGGTATTGATTAAAAGGTCAAAAATTATTACTGCTGCAAGTAGATCAACTCCGAGCCTGAACGCTTCCAGTCAAGCGGTATTGTTCTAAACATACACAAAGCTTTTCAAGGAGCGACTCTGGATTTCAGGGTTGTTGTTATCTTTCACAGCAGCATTCAGTCTCCCTGACTTTGTCCCCAAAGAGAGAGCCACTTGAAATTCCACGTCTCATAAATATATATTCTATTACTCTTACATGGTTGTAAATCAGGATCGGCCTTTTTGTGGAATCACACGCGTGTGAGTGAGAGGAGGACTGGGATCCATAGCATTTAAGCCATCTTCTGAATTCAGGGCCCTGGGTTACGGAAAGAGTTCTGCAGCAGTGGCAAAGAATTGAAATAATTAATTTCATTGGGGGAAAAAAGAAGAAAGCGAACGTGAGACTTCCTACAGAAGGTTTAAATAAAAAGACTGCTTCAGGGGATGGGCTGGGCATCAGGACAATGAGTGACAGTAACTCCAGGTCCTTTTCAGCCGTATCCCATGGTGCTGGAAACCCACCAGGCGAGGAAGCTGTGGCATTGGGAAGTAGCTGAATCTTCTACTCAGCTCTTCTGAGAGTCTCACGTGAGGCTGCCGACGCCTCACAAAATCATGGCCAGAGTAGCTAGGGCTGTGCTCATTCAGAGCATCTCAGCAGCTGTTGGCTGTGTGGCACCCTGGGGCCTGAGGCAGGAATTAAAGTTGCCCTTTTCCAGAGGAAATCCTGAAGAACATTGTCTCGTGCTCTGTCTTCACTGCAAAAAATGCGTGGTGTTTCTTCACTTGCAAGTTAGTTATCTCACTTGACTACCCCAGTGGAGACAAGGCACCTCTTGGTTTTATTGTGAAGTAGTAGGATGAGGTTAGCGCTCTACCACCTACTTGTGGTTGACCTCACCTAGTTTGCTTGCAGTAAAACTATAGTGCCTTGTCTCCACTAGGGTTATACAGGGAGAGATACCTAATGCATGTTAGTTACCCTGTGGTAAAAACACACCGTTAGGTACTGAAGACACAGCCTCAGAGTGAATAACCCTTAAATCACAGAAGAGATTTGCTTGTGAAGAGAGAGGTGTAATTTACATCTCTGCATCAGCACCAGTGAATCTGGCCCTAAGTACTTAGGGCACTTATGCAGGGAATTGTTACCACATTGTCTTGCTTATTGTATTTAAAAATAGAGTTTCCTTTGAAATGTAATAGATTAGTTTGTTTCCCTTTTTGCTAAGCCATGCAACTAGCAGGCAGCTAGGCACCAGGCTGAGTGTACTGCCTTGTTGAGTGACAGCAGAAGCACATATTGTTACAAAGCACATATATGTCGAAGGTGGATTTAAGAAACGCAGGTTTTGCACAGTAGTTAAGGAGAATTTGGGCCAAATCTTGGTCCTACTTATTAAAGAAGCTTAGTGACTTCTTCAGAGAGACAGGACTTGGCCCTTTGTGAGAGAGAAACAGTCTGGCAGAAGGTTTGAATAGAACTCCTCCTTTTAGTTCTGAAAGTGGAGCAACTACCCCTGTAAGTTTTAGGGCCATAAGGAATGGCTTACTGCTTCAGACCAATGGTAGCCTGTCTGTGAAAGCAGATAGTATCAAATACCGTATACTGCTCTCTGAGAACTTTATGGATTGGTTTGTTATGTAGTGCAGCTAAACTGAAATAGACATACACCAACCGAAATCCCGATTATCTGAATCACTTGGGTGACAACTAATCTGTTCAGATAACTTGGAGTTTGGATTATCTTGAGTTAATAGATAGATAGAGAAAATAGATCAGCATTATCTATAATACATTAGAAAGAGAGGTTTGGATGGTGGGTGATTGGATAATGGGGATTTTCATGTGCCCAGTGGCATTGGAACAGTTTTTATAATGGGGGTGCTGAGAGCCGTTGAACAAAAGTGTAAACCCTGTATCTGATGGAAACCACTCCAAGCCATGGGGATGCTACCACACCCCCAGGACCTGTAGTTCCAGCACCCCTGCGTGCACCTGGTACTCGGTACACCCATTTGTAATATAAACCATAATATTTGAACACCCATTGTAATATAAACCATAAGCCTGAAGCAGTCTAATATTTATCTATTTCTGGAAAAAATTGTCAAAGCAAATTGTGACTATTGTGACACTTTTCAGGGTTACCTGGGGTGTCCAGGATGAGTCACTACCATCTACACTCACTACGCATGAGAGAATCTTGTCTGTGTCAATAGGGGGAAAATTTCCTAACGCTGCCGGCAGCACAAGCACTTCATACAGGGCTCTACAACCCTGCTCTTTCTGTCTGCAGGCTAGCAATTTATACACCCCACTTTTTTGCACTCAAATGCCCACTCCCTTATCTTCTGGGCTTCTGCAATGTACACTAACCTGCTGTTTTCATGGAAGCGGTGCACCCCAGTTTGTTAGCTTCACCTCAGTTCAACACTCTTCTTAGCACAAGGCCCTTAGACATCTTTATAGTAAAACAAAATTGAAATGTATTTGACAAAGCTTGAGTTAAAGATTCGAATAAAAATAAATAAGAAGATTTGGAAACAAAGTCACAGGTAAAAGAAAAATGTAAAATGCAATCTGTAACCTGTACTTAGTAACAAGTTACTTTCCTGTCTAAATTATTTCTCACCCAGGGTCAGTCCTTACTGCACTTGTCCAGTCCAGAAGGCTGGGGTCCACTTTTCATCAGAAACTCGAAAAGGCAAAATGTTGCCTCCATAATGGTTAAGTTTTGTGACCTCTTTCCTACTCTTATACAGTCCCAGCTTTTTGTCTTTGTCAGTGCTTGTCTGCATTTATCCCAGAGTGTAAACATGGAGCTGATTGAGTTGATGGATGCCAGTTGTTCTCAGTGAGACAAGGTGGGCGAGGTAATATCTTTTATTGGACCAGCTGGTGAGGGAGACAAGGTTTTGAGCTTACACATAGTGCTTCTTCAGGACCTGAAGAACTCAATGCCCTGGTCTACACTACAGAGTTAGATCGACACAAGGCAGCTTATGTTGACCTAACTCTGTAAGTGTCTACTCTAAAATTTTGCTTCCACCAATGTAACTTGCTCGCTGCTGTGACTTAATAATGCCACCTTGACAAAAGGTGTCAAGTCAATGTTGCTGTTAAGTTGATGCAGCATCAGTGTAGACACTGCATTGCTTACATAGACTGTTGCTGGCTTTCGGAAGCTGTCCCACACTGACAGTTCAATTGGCACAAGTGCTCCTGCTGAGGATGCACTCCACCAACATAAGGAGCAAAATGTAGACACACGCAAGTGATGAGATTACTGTGGCAGCTGTATGCAGATGTAAATTAGGTCAACTTCATTTTGTAGTGGAGACATGCCCTGTGTAAACTCAAAAGCTTGTCTCTGTCACCAACAGAAGTTGTTCCAATAAAAGATGTTACCTTGCCCACCTCTCTAATATACTGGGACCGACCTGGCTACAACACCACTGTACACAATTGTTCTCAGTGTTGATTGTCTACTCTGGGACCCATCCTGCCTTAAGTGACAAGTTTCACCTCCACCAGTTTTGGAAACCAATATTTTACATGTTGCGTAACTCTAAAGATGTTTCCTGTACAAACATCCCACAGTAACCACAATAACCAGCTAATGTTTAGCTTTTGGTAGAAATCACACATGCTCCCCTTCAGCAAAATATCAAAAAGAGGATTGGACACAGATGTAATAGAGCTATCAGGGTATTCCTGAGTATGTCTGTGTCACAACTATTGTATAGCCATCTCATGTATTTTTGGTTGCAGGTGAGTAGTAATTTAGTGCTGTGCTTTACCATAAACCACTTTCACAGCAGAGTAGTTGAGATAACTTATGAGTACTATGGTATTACATACAAAAAATCTCCTTTAAAAGAATGTTACGTAGGGTGGAAAGTCAGACACCCCAAAGCTGGGAAATGCCAGTGTAAGCTGGTAAGCAAACTCACTAGCTAGGAAAGGCAGAATAAATCACTCAGTCAGAAACTTTTTCTTCAAGACTGGCTTTATTTTCAAACATGAGTTCAAAACCAAGAACAAATAGATTAAAAATATTGGGAATCAGCAAGCAGAGGTATTCTCCAGTTTCTGTCACCTGGAAGCAGAGAGGACACAACTTTCTCCTCTGGTAGCCCTTCCTGGTTACTGTGGTGAGATCCACACAAATGCTTCCCTGACCTTGAGTTTCTCCTATCTGCTGCCTCAGAGTCAGCAGTCCTTATATTTAGTGTCCTGTAGGTTATGGGCTTGTTCCAGTTATGTGCCCTGTGACTACACCTCCCACAAAAGGCCCAAGGCCTGTAATTACTGCACTGGAATATGAATATGTGCCTCAAGGTCCAGTGCCTACCCTGTTATAGGTTTAATGTTACACACTTCTGTACTTCGGTGTATCTGTCCTGTGAACTGAATGAGGCAAAAGTCCTCTTAGTGGAAAAACCTGAGACTGTAATTAGAAACTGACTTGATACATATGCACTAGAGGGCGGAATTAAAGTTGCACAGACAGCCTTAGGCTGGCACTCGTTAATTTCTGACTCCTTGATTTTGTTAACATTTTTTATATAATTTCCTGAGGTTTTTTGAGAGAATTTGGTTTTACATTTTCCTTTTAATGCGACCGTTATCCCCCCTATATCAGGCATGCATAAGCAAGGTCTGAACCCTGAACAGACTTCTACCACTTGAGCTACAGGACTACCTAAGCAAGAGCAGGAACAAGCTGTTATCCTAAGAAAGGAATTGGCCTCTGGGCCAGGTGTTGGGTTGAGGGGGACTGTCAGGTAGGAGCCCAGTCTTATGTAATTCTTTTTCTCTTTCTCTCCCTTTCTCAGGAGTTGGGAGAGCTCCTGCTTCATGTGCTCAAAGGGGAGAATGGCCACGGGGGCCATGTGCTACGTTGAGTGAGGTAGCTGGGGAAAGGGAAGTGGTACTCAACCTTGTCTATCTTGCCCCTAAATCACCTGTGACAGCTGCTGTAGGTGTTTGTTTGTGGCTGCTGCTTTAGCAGTAGTATGGGCCTGGCCTTGCAATGTTCCTGTTCTGTTGTTGTTTTGGCAGGCTGCTAACGTTTTCCTGGGGATACAAGCGAGAGAAGGGAAGGGATGATTTCAGCAGTTTGTCACTGTGACCTGTCTGTGCCTAGGGTAGCCACCTGAGAATGCCAAGGTCAGGTTTGCTGCAAAAAGGGAGCAGATTATCCCAGCACTGGTAGATGACACTGAAGTCAGACTTCTCAACCAGACGCAAACAATGCTTCTGTTTCCCCACACTGGTTATCAAGAAGCTAAAACAAAAAAATATACATAGCCCCCTTTACTGCATGTCAGTCTCAGGCTCCCAATCAGCCACTAGATCCAGTAAAGAGATAAGTTATTTAAAACTCTATGCTTTCTATCAAAAAGGTTCTCCTGACCCCAAAGGGGATCAGCCACAGTACCAGATCAACATAAGTTTGGATCTTACCCAAAATACTATGCTGCCAGCCAATCCTTTAGGAACTAAAACTAAAGGTTTATTATAAAAGGAAAGAAAAAAACTAAGAGAAATGTTATCTGATTGCTTTAATCATTTACATACAAATGATTTAGAAGTCCATATATATCATGTTTTCTGTAAAATTGTGGAGTTTGCAGGCTTGTATAGTCCCTCTGGTGTTCATCCAGTGCCTGGATGGGTCTCAGTCCTTTGTTTTACCGCTTCAGTTGTAGACGAGTTGATCCAGAGGTAGGTGAGACTGGAGATTGACTGAAGACAAAATGGATGTGGTGCAGATGACTTTTATGTCCTTTGGCCTTGTCCATGCTGCTTGTGGAAATTTACAGAAATAAGATGGATTGCAGGGTCACATAAGGAAGTCTGGTGATTCATCAGGTGTATCTCTGGCTTCTCCCGCTGGGCCCATTGTACAGTTTCCTTAATGGGCCATTAAACGGGCTAGTTCTGCAGCCATTTTGTTTGGGGTGTTGCCCAGAAACACAGCACAAGATGAAATACAGATACATCAAACATATCTATGACTTTCAATACAAATATGACACATGCTCATAAACAATATCATCATACTTAGTGAATGATAACCTTTCTAACGGTACTTGACATGGCATATCTCATATAATTACAATAATTCATCAAATATTGATGATAAATAATATCATAAATGGTCCCCCTAATTCAGCCAGGATCACAATCACAGCAAAATCTGAATGGAATTTCATGGGCCAAAGAAAAGCACTTTTCTAGCCAGATGACGGACTTCCTGCCGCATGTCAAAGGTCTGCTGCAAACAATGGAGGTGTTAGAGTTTCTAAAAAACAGGGACAGTGTTTTACATGGAAAGTATCAGGCATCCTAAATACAGGGGGGTCACTACCAGCTACATTTGTAATATAGTTCTGTGTGAGTCAGATGCTTAATGCTAACACTGTATAGCCATTCTACTGTAAGATCATCAAGTCTCATAATTTAGAAGGTAAATAAATGTAAACTATTAGTTCTTCATACTGTTTTCTGAAATCATACTGTAGAGCCAGAACCTCTCACTTGGTTTGAATTGTGGCAGCCCTCCCAAAAGAAAAGCATTCCTGCTGCCAGTGTCAATGTTAATGCATTGCAATCAGGGAAGTAATTACTCAAAAGTCCAAGAAACCATATATTACAAAGCTTTATTTCTGAGCACGTCAGGAAACTTTGTATAATGCGGCCCTGCATCTTAGAAGTGTTCAGTAAAACTAACATCAGGAAAGGAAACATGAGAATTAATGAAACTTTGAAAGTGCATTGATAGAGGCAGGATCAAACATTCAAATGGAAATATGCATCATGATTACAAAAATGTAAAGAAAGGGAGAGAGCACAATGGAAATTGTGGCTTTTTTGTGGGTTTATGCTAAAGTTTGAGGTAATTGGTGAAAATCCTCAGTCTGCAGAAGTTATAATTACCCTGTGGAATTCTGCGGAAAGCTGTTTAATGGAAATTCCAGTCACTTCTTATAGTTTTCACAGCAAACTACCTTGACTGATTACATGGGTATTAAAATATTTCACTTTTAAAATGTCCTACTTCTGCTATAGGCCTCTTCATATTACAGTAGTCATCTACCACTTTGAAACAAAGAGGTGCAATTAGAAAGTCATTAGCAGTAACTGAGAGGGACATGCATGCAAAAATCCAGCATCCTTACTACATTGTTAAACTTCAGAAAAATCATTAATTTTTTTGAGGCTACTGTTGTATGATATATTCTTGAAATACAAGTCACCCTACATGTATTGCATGTTTTCTAATCAGATTTCTGAAGGATGGTAAATATGACTATGGAGACGTCCACCGTTTATAACTTGTTTGACTGAAAAATCTTCTAAACGTCAAAGGGTTTTATTGGACTTCTGTAGTCAATGGTGCAGTTTTGATTAATCTGTATTTTCCAGCAAAACACTTTCATGTAGCTTTGTACCTATTTGCTAATTTCTCTGGATTTTATTAACTGATCAGTTTGGCAGCACAGGATGTATTCTTTATAATTATGGCTAAAAAACCCCAGATTTAGTTCCTTGTGTTTTTCTTTTGTGAGGTGCAGTACATGGATTTGTTATTATGAATTTATCCTCTCAAGAGCATGTTCATTATTTTAATTGTCTTTAGTTTCAGAAACAAACTGAAACCAGAATGGAACAAAATTAAAGCACTGATCAGTTTTCAAGAAGTCAACCTTAAAAAAACAAACAAACACTCCCCACTCCCCCACAAAAAAAAAAAAACCAAAAAAAAAAACCTAGTGGGCAACATTTTAGGGCCATTAGACAATGCATGTAAATAATAAAAAAACAAGGGATAGGAAATTAAATTTGTGAACCTAATCTGAAATTCAGGTTTTGTATGTTCAAATTTCTACTGATTTGGCTCTTTCAAACAGAGTTCTAGAGGACCATGCCAAAGCCACAAAATATTGGTGAATGAGGTGGGATCCATTCTCTTTTCTGACCTACTGGTAATTGTGATCAGAAGCAGATAGGCAGTGCCCATTGTGGGCATCAGAGAAAATATTGAGACACATGATAAAACTGCTTATTTTACTAGATTTCTCCTCCAGTGATTAAAACCATATCTTAATTGCAGACATCTGTTGGACAACTTATGTGGTTCCTTATCGTCTTGGTATGTGAGAAAATACTGCAGGCCGTACTTCTCGGCTTTGCTAGCTCCTGGTGCACTGAGGATGAACAGGAAATTAAGCACATGCTCAGTGGTGGAGTTACAACAACACAGAGGCTTGGTATAGTCTGTTGAAATGAAACAGCGTCATTGCACACACGGTGCCCTATGGAAGGAAAAAGGAGAGGAGTTGTATGAAACCTTTCTTCCTGTTTGATTTGATTGACTTACAGGCAAGTTTGACAGCAGAGTTGGTTTGATGATCATGATATGTGATAAGCAGCACATTTAAAAACCAGATATTATTCCAGCCAGTTTGCTGATTTACTTCTTTATAGGGAAACTTCTTGAAGAAACAAGGAACAAGTCTGTTTCATAGAGAGATCAGCATGTAACAAGGACTATTAGCAGTTGCTTTTGCTAATTTTACATGGGAAAATTGGTTTTTCCCCTCCAGTAAATGTCTTTCATTCATGACTGTTTAAACCAAGTACCCTTTCCGTTGCTATGAATGGTTAGCTCTCTGTAAACACAAGTGACAAATTTTTCTAAAGGGAATTGCTTTAACATCAAAATAGCAAAATAGTACCCTGGGCTCCCTGAGCTGCCGACATGTACCAAAGCTTTTTTGTACACATTTTAAAAGCGAAAGAGCTTGGTTGTTATAGCTGAGGGCGGGTTTCAGACAGTACTAAAACCAGCTCTGTGCTTTGCAAGTAAACATACCAATGGTTGCCATTAAAAATTCACCAAGGACATACTTATTTACATAGTACAGAGTTAACTTGTGGAGCTGAGCACTACTACAGATCATTGGGGGGTAATGGCTTTGCAAGATTCAATAAAGGGTTGGGCATTTATATGGACAAGTACATCCAATATTATAACAGTAAGGATTTCAACTCTCATGCTTCAGGGCATAAAAGAATCTCTAACTCATGAGGGCTAGGAAGAAACTCCCCCTGAAAGCAAATTTTTCCATAATTTTCCATTGCTGGGTTACTGTCACCTATGTCCAAAACAGTTGATATTGGCTCTTGAGGGACACAGGATACTGAAATAGATGGACCATTGGTCTGATCCTGTATGACAGTTGCTATGTTCTTTCCTATTTCCTATAGTTCCCACAGAGTGGTATCAGAGCTCCTACCATTCCACATATACTTACAATAGAAAATAACTATGGTGTCTGTTAAACCCCGGGGTTCGAGATGCAACTGCAATGGACCAGCGACAC
>ML675614.1:33486426-33672866 GCA_007922155.1 Mesoclemmys tuberculata | reverse complement strand
CCATACTGGGGGCGGGGTGGCCATTATGTCTGCCACCTCCGTTAACAGTGTCTTCAGTACCACTATGTGGCAACTTATTTATTGAATTCTCCTCAGTGACCACTGTAAACGATTTATTAAATACCCAGAAACTTCATTCATACAGAGTTAAGGCTGTCCAGTGGTGCCTTGTGCCTTTCCATAATGTGGAGTGTGGCAAAACCCAAGAAATGAAGAATTAAGGAACACGCTATTCCTGCAATGCAACCTTTACTCTGCTTCCGCTCCCCACCCCACAGCTGGCAATAGTCACTGGGGATGGCTCAAACTGCCAGGCGAAGTGGTAATTTTCCATCTCTTGTTATCTTCAGATCAAGACTGGATGCTTTACTGGAAGATAGTTTAGTCAATCATAAGTTATTAGACTCAATACAGAAACTGAATGAAAATCTCTGGCCTGTGTTACAAAGGAGGTCAGACTAGATGATCTAATGGTCCCTTCTGACCTTAAAAATCTATGATCTACAATAAGTAGACAGGAGGGAGGACCACGAGAGCGTGGCAAATTGTTTATGTTGTGTTCTACAGAATTCCAGCATTTATCTGCATGCACTCCAGTTGCATTCACTCTTATGTGTAGCTGCATTGAATGGTGGTGGGATTAGTTGGAGCAGTTTGGCAGAGTTGTGACTATGATATAAGGAGAGAAGTGCATATGTTCCTTGAGAGAGCAAATGTGCCTCATTTCAATGCTGAATTTTATAGGTTGCATCAACAGAGGTGCATAGGGCATCTTCTTGCTATGTAGTATAATGCTGGGGGGAAATTTTTGGTGAAAAATGCAGATTTGATGACACAAAAATGTTCATGAATTATGTTGTTTTTGTTTACTTGTTCATGTCAGGAAAAAATTTCCAAACATGTCAGTGTTTTGGTTAGACCTTTTCAAAATGAAACATTTTGAATTTTGGTTTGAAATTTCCTTTAATTTTATTTAAAAAAAATAAAATAAAACCTTTTTAAATGTTCCAAGTGAAAACAAAATGTATCATGTTTGGGTTAAATATTTTGCTTGACCCAAAATGATATTTTTTCGAGTGGCTGAACATTCAAGAATCATTTTATTTCCAGATTGATCCAAAATTATATTTCTCCTCCCTCTGATTTTTCAGCATTGGTTGTGAACTGAAAAATCTATTATTCACACAGCGTTAGTCTGGTGGCATACATGGAAATGGTCTCCAGTGCTTAGTGAGGGGTAAGTGAAGGCAATGTCTCTGAAAGAATCCTTAGTGCAGGGATGAAGGGCTGGTAAGATATAGGAAGTCTGGGTGGTTTGTGTGGAGTACACTCAGTGTAGGCAACTCCAGTTCATTACGTCTGAACTAAAACCGAGCTTTGCCTTAGCAAAGAAAAAGTGTTAGACTTAGTCCTACGGTGCACATATGCTCTGTTCCCAAAGTGTTCTGTGGCATCTGTGCGGTGAGACTGTTAATATGTCTGCTTTTGGCACGCTTGGGCAGTGCTCATAGAGGACAGAGCTAAGATTGTACTGTGAGGGTGGTGTGTTCCTTAACTTTTTGTATATTCTGGCTTTCAGAGATTAAGTTTAGCCACCCTCCACGTTCTGGAAGGACATGAGGAACCACTAGACAACCATAACTTCGAGTTAACAACTTTTTGGTGTATTTAATTTTCTTGGTTTTAAAAAAATAATTTCCCTCATATGCCACAGCCCAGCTGTCCTCCTCCCTTGCTTCTAGCTCCTTGCCAATGATTACCCCAGCCACAGAATATACTAGCTGCCTGTTAGTCCCTTCACTCCTCCCAGCGTACGTACTTCAGCCCTTGGTGTCACACCAAATTATGTTTATCCAGAAATCTGACCCTCTGTTTCCAGTTCCACTCATCATACTACAGGCATCTGGGTACCTTAATGAAAAATAAATAAAAATAATTGAGTAACAGTTTTATACAAGACAAACTTTTGCATTTATTATTATGAACAGTGAATCATATTATTGAATCACTATCCACTGGTACCTATAGAAAGAAAAATATGTTCCTTTAATTTCTTTATTTTTTACATTCGGATGGTAATGAGGTGGCTGCTGATATGTATTTTGCTACACGATGGAATTGCAGACGTGCTGGAAATTGATCTGTGCTGCCAGGTCAGTCTAAGATGCAGTGTTGTTTATTTCACATGGTTTTTATCTTGGTAGCATTTGTAGGATTCAATCAGTACTGGGGCCCCATTGTGTCGGGCCCTGTGTTCACACAGTAAGAGACAGTCCCTGCCCTGAAGATCTTACACTCTAACTAAGAGTAAAAAGGTGGGAAAAATGTTTATTTCAATTTTATGGGGAAATGGAGACAGGAGGAGGTAAATGACTCACTGAATATCACACAAGACATTTTTGGCAGAGCCAGGAATTGAACCCAAGCTCTAGCTTCCTTACCTGATGCCTTAAGCCCAAGCCCAGGTAACTTATAAGTGAAAACTATATTGAAAATACTAGCTCACATTACACCAATATTTACTTAGTATTAAAATCTTAAAATTAGAAAGAGGATCTTTCATTTGTACCATAGAATAGAGAAGTTTTGTGATCTTAGGGGCAACTCTACTAAAAGGTCTGGCATTCTTATCTTACCAGAATGCTTGTTCAGCTAGATCACAAGTCCTCGTAGAACATAAGTTGTCATGGTCAATGCGATATGCAAAAGAGTCTGATGGAGAGCTTGAAATATCAACAAAGCGAATTTGTATGAAATAAAAAAAAAAATTGAGCAGGAAGCCAGTTTATGAACTATTACATCAGAGAAGGATGGAGCATAGGCATATGCTACCAATAAAATTATACAGCTGAAGGAAGCTAGGTAGGCATTAGATGAACTCATGAAGGTTAAGGTAAATGATATGCAACTTTGATTGAGACAGGTAGGAAAAATACCTCTTGCCTTTGGAAGGTATTTGGAGGTACTGTCATTTTAAAATAATTTCTATATGGTTTATTATACCTGAAAATACTTAATCTAAGTAAGAAAAAGGCATGTCAGGGCAGGTCTATGTTCAATAAGTGATCAAAGGCAATTTATCCCAAAAGTACTTACATTCATTTTTATATAAGCCTTGAAAATGCATCTTAATTCTTTCATTATGTTTTCTAGAATAAAGTAGTCCTTTTCTGCATCAAGAAGTTGCTCCTTTTAAAGAAGTTTTCCAGACACAAATCAGTTAGCAGTACAGGACTGGAAGGTTATCAGATCAAATCCATTGAGTGGACTGATTTGCCCGATCCTGATCTAACACTGGAGCACCTCCACTGAAGTCAGGGGGTTCTGTGTGGGCAGAGGGGTAGAAAAAATTGCTCCATTGTGTCCTTAGTATATAAGTAGCCCCACTGATGTCAATGGGACTACACAATATGAATAAGGATGACAGAATGTGATCCTTAAGGTAGACTTGCAAATTACTCTTAATTTTCATTACAGAACTATAGGATCCTCCTCTCCTCTACCTCTTCTTCTTTTTTTTTTTCCCCCTGAGGAAAAAATCTTTCTGCTTCTTTTTGGTATGCGTGGGTGTGTCTCCTGAGCTTTAATACCACAGACTTCTTTGCCTTTCAATGAACCAGTCCCACAAGAAGTTTGCTGCATCCGATTATTGGAGTCTGCTTAAATTCCAGGCAGTGCTATTTAATATACAACTGCTAAGGATGTTTAACTTGTAATAGATTAAAAAAAAACAAAATGATTTTCACTTGTTTGTCTTTGCTGGATCTGACTTCTGGTCCAGAAGGTGAAGGGAGAGTAGAAAATAAAAGCTAATTAAGTATTAGCACACTATTCATATTAGAAAAAGTAAATGCTTTTGTAGCTTTCCTTACAGAGGTGTCTTTATTCATTTGACAAGCCTTTAATAACTAATTCTAGTTGTCCGGTTGCCAATATAGGTTTCCTACAGGCAGACTTAAGTGATTTTGTCTTCTTTACATGCATGGCTTCAAATGGTCCCAGAATAGCAAACATTTAACTTCCCCCTAAATGCTGAAACTTTCTGAAGTGTTGTAGTAACATAAAAGAACAAGCCTATTAGAAAAAAAATAAAGAAATTCATTAAGAATGCGCCATATGAGTTAGGTAGTACAAGAACATTCTTTGTGTTTCCTGGTTAAGGTCTGTTTTCCAGTACTGGATGCAGACTGCAGGCTCAATATGCCCATTTTACAGATTTTGATACCACCATTAGTAGGCCCCTGGGGTATGAAATTTAAAGATTTGCTTATTTAATTATTCATCAGAATCCAAACCTTTCTTTCTGAAAATTGCTTGGTAAGTGTTTCTTACTGTATAAATCTATAGCTTGCATAATGCATGTAATACATGTAATTGGCATGTGACTTGGGATTCATTTTTTGACATGAATCATCTTCCCTTCAGCTTATCTGCAGCCATACTAATAAAGCAATCAGGAGCTGGTTTTGAATGTATCTGATTCATTTTAGTTTTCATCTGATCCTTGCTTGGTGAAATAACATCTGAAATATTTTTGAAGTTACTAGAGACAGGTTCAGTGTTTGGGGGTGTCTGGATAGTTAATGCCCAATAAGGATCTATCATCTGGGTTTTGGATCCAGTTAGAGTCAAAGCTGTAAAAAGTCAATTGCCTTTCTGGAATTTGGGGGTGAAAACACTCTTCCTCCCACTCTAGTCCCTGCCCACATTTACTCTTGCTGTCATCTAGGAGGAGACTTCCCACCCCACTTCCTTCTGGGTTTCTTAGGGGGCATGGCTGGGCACTTCCCCAGGTCAAACCATTCTGTGAGGAGTGAGACAGCCCTGTCTCAGCTGCTAATGCCAGCCTTTGGAAATACACGTCCTAGCATCTAGGGAACTGTGGTAGATGACTTAACTTCCTCACTTGATATTTTCCCTCTTTGTGATTGACTGTTAGTTTCTCAGTAGTTTCCTACAAATGTCTATTTATCCGTTTCAAAATTTTCATCCATTTCTTGGAGTCATGAATACACACACACATATATACATAGGGCTTGAACTGTTACAGAGATACGAAAGATACTTACGTGGGATAGAGGGACAAAGCAGAGTGCTATCTTCTAGGTGTGTAATGCCCTCCATTCCCATTAAAGGCACCTTGCAGGAGACACTCAACTCTTTCAAGTACTAGGCTCTTAGGGTGAAACTCTCTTCTGTGCAGAAGACCGAGACAAGATCTACATTACTCAAGCCCCATTTAAACCATGTTTTGAGGGTTTAAGTGGCAAATAGACCTTGTGCAAGCACTCTGCAAAGGGATGCATTTTATCCTTAGTGAAGAGCAAGGCTGCATGTAATTCAAGATTGGAATTTTTCTGCCACAAGTGATTTTACTGTAGGGAAACTTTAAGATATTGCAGTTGGAACAGCCTCTAATTCATACTGTAACCTTGCTGAAATAAAACTACTAAAGCTAACCTATGTGCTGTGAATCCATTAATTAAATTGCTACTTTAAAAGCAAGCAATAGTTTCTAAATGTAATTAAACCTTTCAGAAAGTTTGTAATAAATAGTGTATTATTTTACAGTGCATTGATTCACACCCTATGAAATTTATATCCGTTTAATTATACTTCAGATGGAGTCACACCTTTGCCAAAATGGAGCACTGAAATGTAGTTGGTTGTTATGGAGACATCAACATTACATCATTTATTCACTGCATTATATGTGACACATGTCTGTATTTAACCTTTTAAAATTGGGATATTTGAGGCCATTTCTAATCAAATGTTGAATTATGAAATAGGTGTTACTCTTAAAAAGCGTCATTGCCCAAGAAACAGTTCTGAGTTTTCCTATGACAACAGTTGGAACTTACTAACTAACAGAATCATGATTCTAACTAACAGAATCATGATTAAAACAAATTGGCAGACACTAAAGGCCACAATTTAACCTCAGACGTCACAACAACCTTAACCCACTTGACTTTAATCTTGTTTCTTGCACAAGTAGCAGAATGCCATAAAAGCACTTATTGAAAAGGTGTATTTCAAAATTGTTCTATGAGCAAGGAACCTGTCAGGTCAAATCCTTATTGCTGTGCCTAGCCTGAGTAGCGAAGCAGGGCAAGATCTACTGGGTGATCAAACAAGGAGTCTTCTTATCTCTGGCAGTGGAGCAATGCCTAAAAAAAGTCTTTTGTTCCCCTTAGAAATAACCATGACATTGGTAGACTAGGTGCCAGTTCTTGCCAAGGTTGTAGGTGTCAGCTGAGCACTGACAAATTCATAGCTGGAAACCAAACTAGCTCACCTGTATGTTACTGTTGTTCATGATAGGGGTTAGACTTGTAAGGAGGTGTTTAGACTCTATAAAATGCTTGTAAGTTGCTGCATGCATGAACTTTGCTTGTAGTGGCCCATGCTTAGAGATAATTGTAAGTTTTTTGCTTTATAACTGTAAAAATGCTGGCTCTGAATTTGTGAACTCAGGCAGGAGTGTTTCCCCTCCCCAGCAAGAAGGACTATCAAAACTAAGTGGGCCATTGTGATGGATCATAATATGAAGACTGGGTTAATGGCCCTCTCACACCCGTAAAGGTGCTATGGGCAAGGAAGCTTGTCCCATCAACTTGAATTCTAGAAGAAGAGAATAAAGATAGCTGATGTGAAAATTCTTCATCTCTTTGCTGTTTGGACTCAGGGCTGGAGCTAGGAAACAAAAGCAGAGATCCCCAAGGTCAGCCTGGGTTAACCCTAAAACACATTCAGTGCTGACAGATTACTATTCTCTGTCATCTTTTGGAACCGTGGACTGTAACTCATTTGTAATATAGGTTGCCTGCTTTAACTTGTAGTTAATTCTAATTTCTTTCTCCTGGTTAATAAGCCTTCAGTTAGTTTACTATAGGATTGGCTACAAGTATCTTTGGTGTATGATCTGGGGTACAAACTGACCAGGGGTAAGTGACTGGTTTCTTGGGAGTGGGAGAAACCTGAATATTTTGTGATCTTTGATGTGACCCTTTATCGCTAAGTCCAGTTTGCCTCAGTGGCAAGATAGGCTGGCAAGCTCATGGGGACTGTCTGTGACTCCACGGTCAGACTGTTACAGTGCTTCAGTTCCCATTTGATACTGAATTGATAAACATGACACTTTTCAGGAATTCCCTGTCCTGACCCCCACACCTGTTTCAATAAGGGCTAGTTCCAACATCCATAGAAACCAATGCAGATACGCCTATTGACTGCATTGGGCACTTGATCAGCCCCTGAAAAGATTCTAATATCTGAGACTACATGTAAGACTAAGGTATACTAAAGTCCACAGTAAATCAAATGTTTCCTTTGAAAACAAGCTACCACTGGAGTGAAGTATCAGATAAAATATATTTACTGGACCAGAGTATATCTTGTTTAGATAATTAAAATTAGATTTTTAAATAAAATTATACTTTGGGATATCATTTGTTACTTGGTGTTTTTCTGACGTTGTAAATATTAATCAAGAATGGCCATTACTCGTCAGGTTGAGTGAGGCTGTTTATTGCTCAACTAATCAAAATGTTTCAGTATCATTAATTACTCTCAACAGCTAAACCTGTAAAGGGGTTAAAGTCTTTAAAATGATCTGATTTGGAGCTCTAGTCTATTTCACTCTGTAGGTAGTATAAGTGATCCCATGTCATGAGAAAATGTATAAAACAGAGATAAATTTATAAGTATTTGACCTTTAATCAATCCTAATATTTTCACTCCACAGAGCCTTTGTAAATGCCTGCAGCCTTGGCCCTTCTACCCCCATTCATCACAATTACTGTTAGAGCTGTCTGATGCCATGCATAAAGCATTGCATGTTGACATCCAATATTTTATCATTAATAAAAAAATAAGATGCATTCCAAGTATTTTTGCTGGGTTTTATATTTTCCAGTGCAGTGCCCAGGAGGAAAAAGGGACATTTTTGATTTATGCTAGTGCTGGCAGATATTGTTAATTAGTATTCACTGTTAGTGGAAAGTAGGAATGGCACATTTTCCAAGTAACGTGCTTGGCTATTGACAGTTTGACTTTTAATGATTTTTAATTTTTACACTGTACAGAAGTAGATTGTGTTGGTTGCATTCAAAATAAGGATTTGTGAATTAGAATCAGACAAAATCCCATCCTTGAAGAATGAGAAATTTGAATTAAATCCTTATTCAGACAAAATCTCCATTGACGGCAATGAGAGTTTTTCTATAGTAAGGACTGCAAGACTAGCTCTGTGTGAACATTTACGTAGATCCAACTTCTTTTCTTAAATGCCAGCATCTCTGCTGGTGTGACTTCATGGTAGTTCTGTGTCAGCAGAGAGTATGACCCAAAGCATTGCTTATTGTGATTGTAATTTAAAACCCTCCAAACACTACAGCTATGTACAGAAATACCAAGTAAGTTCATACAAAGAGAATTTTGCTCACTCTGGGTGGCCACATGGTCCCAGAATACAGGGCATTAGATTGTGATGCAAGAGACCCAACTGATAATCATGGCTCTGCTGCTGACCCAGTGAGTGACCATGTTGGGAAGAGACAGCAAAGCAAATTGTTGGTGCCTCTTTGTGGTGGATGTCCAGTGCATGATACATTGACCAGATAAATGGCTTGAAAAAGGAAGTGTTTGTTAAAGGAATGGAATGGGGAGGGGGAGAGGAGGTTTGGGACTGCCACATTTGGTATGGAAGGGAGCCAATCCCCCTTTCTTATAGTTAACCCTAACCCACCTATGAAGGGGGAGTAAAAGGTCCCATCAATGGGTTGGCTGGGGGACTGGATGGAAAAAAAGAGGGGGCTGGCAGAAGCCCCCCCCCCGGAAGTTATTGAATGAACTTGCACTGTACACTTTTATCTGCCAGGCAGTCCTAGACATCTAATAATAAAGTTACGGCCTGATTAAAACCATTTGTAATGTTTCCTGTCGTTCTTTTGGTATAGCCCAACAATAACAAATAAGGGTGGTACTTGTTCTGGCACTTTGCACAAGGATGAATTTCACTTTATATGCATCCATAACTGCAGTGAATTGAGAGCTGTGTTAAAATTACAAGTTATTCCTTTAAGTTTGTAAAGGGTTTCCTGGTCCTGCTTGCAGGTTAGGGGGCTCTGTAGTGAAGCGTGTGGTCTCTGGTCTGGGCCTTGAGAATCAGTCTACAAAGAGCCTGTCTACAGCAAGGGTGGGTGACTTGTGCTTCTCTGCTTTAGAGTGCAACGTTCTTTGGCTGTCTATTTTTGGTTCTGGATTTTAAGAAATAAAGTAGTGTTTAGTTTGCAACCTTCAAGAAAGAGAGATTTTTATCTGATTTCTCTGTATGCTATAAACTTAACAATAATAATAATAATAATAATGGTGAAACTGTAAGAAATTGTATAAAGCTGCAATTTGGATGTATTATACAATTGACTTCTGTCTGGCCCTAGAGCTACAAAGTTCTCACAGAATTTTTCTCATACTAAACTGAAATGTTCTTTTCTTTTTCAGAAATGAAGCATAACAAAGAATTATGAATTTTTAAATTCAGGGAGTGGGTAAAGATACAAAGAAATTGTTACTTTAAAGCTTTGTCTGTTTTTTATTCCCCTCCCTCTTTAAGTAACTTCTACCATCTTGGATACAAGAGCTTTCTTTATATGTACTTTCCCTGTCTGTCTCATACATTTGTCTTAGGATAGTTTTTATAACTCTTAATAATTTATTACCAAGACTTATACTTTTAATGGAAATCACAAAGAAATGGCCAGGGAAACATGATCTAGGGATTTTTCTTTCCCAGTGACATGTTTCACTGGTATTTAGATACCCATTTTGCCAAGGAAAACAAAATTATTACAATTGAGCAGTGAGATTGATATATGTATAAAGAATTAATATGATAGTTCTCTGCCTTGCTGCATAGAAGACAAGCGATATTTCATTTTTATTGGAGGGCCACTGCTGCTAACATGTATACTCTTTCTGTATTTGTCTGCAGCTGCATGGTGGTGGCAATTACACAGGAATGCCACTGGAAGGATTTGCAGGCATTCTGGCTGGATTGGTTCATTACCTTTCTTTTGCCATCTTGCCTCCATTGGCAGCAGATCCCAGTTTCTAAAGCGCATAGAAAAATCACAGCACTCAAGCACTGGGAATATGGACAATTATTGTAGCCTTATCACAAAAGGACTGTCTAGAGCCATAAATGAATGTAGTTCCATTGACTTCAGTGCAGCTATCTCAATACACACCAGCTGAGACTCTTGCCCTAAATGGTTTACACTGTAGCAATGGTCCAGTTCTGCAAGGCATTGAGAATCCTTAGGTCCCATTAACATGCATACAAATCCCACTGTGTGTATTTTAATGTGGAGAGGAATTTTAAAATAGCAGTACTGAAGCTTTATTTCAGTCCTGGTGTAAGCTGGCACAACAACCATTAAAGTCTGGATTTTCCCTGTCACCAGCTAGCTCTGCAGTTCCTCTTAAAAGGGGCTCTGTGCAGAATTGAATGACGCTTTATGAACAGTGGGGGGATTTTAATTAGGTTTGGGGTGAGACAAAGCAATCTCCTTCATGTATGGATCTAGGACACATGGTTCAGCCCCGAGTCGTTTACGTAGTAAGTTGTATTCCAGGATTCCACACAGCACATAGATGGACGATTCTACTCAACTTGCATAAACCATAGCTTGCTTCTGTCTTGGAGGGGGGGGGGGAATCTTCTGAACTGGACCCTTTTTGTGTCGTCCGGAGGGATCCGATCAGATAGGTGGCTCTGACTTACATGTGCTTTTGAGATGGTGTATGTCACTGAACTAACATGACTGCCTTCACTTCTCTCCTTGCCTCCATGGAGATGTATATCCCAGAATGAATATCTGGCCTTCCTAACTGGTATTCCTCAGCAACACATGTTGGTGTGTGACTGGCCATTTCACCTGTCACTGACACACGTTACTGGCCAGCGTCCTGGATAGGATACTCGGACTTGGTGGACCATTGCTTAGTCCTCCGTTTCTACTACTGTTCAGTGCTCTCTTCCAATTTTTCATTGCATAGTAGGCCCCCACTTCTTATAACCACTAAGGAAGCTATTATTTACCTTGGTACAGTGTTGTACTACTGCTCTGTAAACATGTAAGTAAAAATTAATGCTACAAGTGTTTGCTAAACTGGGAAGGAAGTTACACCTACTGGGCTGGGCACTGAATGGATAGCCAGGAGAAGAGTGGAGGGGAAAGAAGCAGTCCTCCATACCTGTTACACTCCGGTCTCGTGATGAAGTACCAGTGGATTTGTTTGGTTGGAGTGACCTGGGCTCTGCCCCTTCCATTACACTAGATTGTCCTTTCCCCATGCCCTCTGTGTCAGGAGTAGTTACTCTAAATTCACCCCCATTGTTTGCGCAAAGGAATTGCACAGGTTCTGCTGCCAGGTCCCTCTGTGATCACAGTATTGGGGGCAGGATTTGCCCGCTCACTCTCCCAGTCTTCAGGAGTTGAGTGGGAGAGTTGCCTGAATACAGGTGGCTGCATTTGGCCCTAAAATCCCACCTTCTTATCCCCTGTATGTATCTCCTGAGCATTGCAGACAATATCATTTTCTTCCCCCTCCAGCTCCCACTCCATACAGATCTGAGTGAGGCAGCTGTTCTTACACGGGCTTGGAAACTGTTTATCTTGGGAGAGTGCGTTTTATCTATGCTGTTTGGGGCTTTTTATCTTGAGTCCTCTCTGTCTCCTTTTTCTGAACATCTTGACTCATTTCCTTGAATCTTGTTGCTTAATGGCTGAGTTTTAACATAACTGCTAAGTTCATGCAGAGACTTTCCCCACGCCCGTCTCTGTCACTCCCAGGATGAATTCCTTTCGGGGGTGGGACTGTTGCCACATCTCCATTTTAACGTGGGAGGTGAGAATGCTGAAGCTTGGGCCTTGAGTATTTGTCAGATTGTTCCTGGCTGCTCAGAAGGTGCATGCAGAGGCCAGAGCCGGTGACTACAAATTGGGGAAGAGATAGACCATAGTGGAGGATATGGTGAGGGTGATCTATGGAGATACCAGGGACCATATGGTCCTGCATAGACTCCTTGGAGAGTCCATGAATTTTGCTGGTATTCCCAGCTGGACCCCTTTCCCCCCATGCTCGAACAGATTACCCTGGAGGGAAAGATAATATGAATTCACGGGATTTATGGAACATGTTTAGTATTCAAAATGCTTTACAAAGGTTATCTCATCAGACGTGCCTTTAACTCTGCGAGTTTTAACTTCTGCGTTTCTGGGGTGCATTTCACCCTTCTGCAGCTTTATCCATGGGAGGGCAGCACGTGGCCAGTGGTTTGTCACCCATCAGGAAGAAAATGTAGGGGTGGATAGTGGAGTATGAACAGTTTACACTGAAAACCCTATAAAAATGCTTAACAGGGTCTCTGGAAAAATGCAGCAACCTTGATGTGAAAAATCTGTCAAGTAGATTTATTTTGTGAACGTTGCACATTCCTGTGGACCCACCACCAGAGAGCCGACAAAGCAGAAGTATGTTGGCTCATGCTACGTTAGAAACACAATTCCCTAAAATAAATACATTTTTTAAAAAATCAAATTTTGCCAAATGGAAAAGGAAAGAATTGATGATAAAACAAAAAGTGCTTCCACGTTTCTAAGATAGGGGTTAAAAGAGAGAAAGTAAAATGAAAAGACAGGGTCCAATTCAAAGAGACAGTTCTGAGGAGTCCCACTGGTCATTCATGTGTCTTTGCTGGGGTGGTTTACCACTCAGACATCTGGGGCAATGGTACACTCAGAAAAATGAAACCAAAGTAAAATAAAATCTCCTTCATTGCAATTCGATAAACTATTCACAGCTGTTGCTTTACTGCATTCCCCTGTGGGAAGAAACTGCATAGGGAGAGGAAACTTCTTGAGTTAAAATTCAGCTTCCTACTCATTCTGTCATCAGTGGTGTGGAGGGGGTGGCTTGCACACACGTGGAGGATTCTGAGATTCCCCATGCTTACCCTGTGGATTTGCAGGAAGCAAGGGGGGCACACACAGCCAGATCTTAAATCTGCTCTACTGCTTGGCCCTGCTGGTCTATAGGAACGAAGCGTTGCTACGCTTGCTGGCCCTTTGACAGCAACGCTTCTGCAGGGGCTGTCCTTTTAGGGGCTCACACTACTGCAGGTGTCACAAGGGTTCCTCAGTGCAGGGAAGATCACTTTGTTCCTCAGTTGGTTTGAGATATGGGGAAAATCTAGAAGAGCCCATTTTGTCTCCCCTGCTCTGGACCCCACATCTCTTTCCAACTCTATGCAGGTACAGCCTTGTAGATCTGTCTATGAAAGGTTCTCTGCAGGGCTGAAGGAAAGTAGAGCATACCACAGAAGCAGAACCCCTTACACACATGCACACTTTTCCCCCACAAGTACAGCTCCACCTACAAATCAGTGAGTCTAAGGGACCCAAGGTGCTTCCTTGAGAGCTTCAGAGATATCAAAGGTTAGCAGTTCCAGTATTGTCAAGCACAGGCGTTCAAAAATCAAGAGTCAGTCCCCCTCAATCATGAGATTAAAGAAATGTTGGGGGGGGTTGTGTTTGTTTTTTGTTTTCCTTCTGGTTTCTGAGCCTTCAGGGTTCACTTGGGTCATGTTTTCTATGAATGCTAGAATCTGCCTTTTTTTAAAGCTGAAATCTGAGATTCTCACCTAATCACGTGCCTCCAGCAGCCCAGGATTTAGGTAAGCCATCAAATATTGTGAAACTCTCCAAAAAAATCATGAGTGTTGTCAACACTGCTGTTCTATTATCTTACGCTCTGTAGTACACATATCAATAGGGGTCTCTAAAGCAGCCGTACTAGGATTCCAGGCAGGAAACCCCATGCTTCAGTGAGCAATCTAGGAGCCACAGCAGCTGGGCATTGTAGAAGGTATCTTTAATGCCTGAATATTCAGCAGAAGAGGCTTGCAATGACCCACCTGACATTTTGGTTTGTGTATGTGAGATTCTCCTGACTTACCAGCAAATATGCTGTACAAATTATGGGTGAAAAGCAAATGAGAAAGCATTACTTTGCTAATAAACAACAGGCCCTTGAAGGCCAATGTTCAGGAATGCCCATTGGAAGGGGATGATAGTATTTGGCACAGTTATATTCTTTTATCAAGTCTGTATTATGAGGTAATTTCACTTAAAGGTGAATAAGGGCATAATTCTTGATCCCACTATTTCCCTCTATGTATCATAATGTTTTTGTTCAAGAGTGTTGCTGAATAATGGCTTCTAGCATGTTGAAAATGCCTTTAGCTGTCAGAGTGAAGCCGCTGTGGTGTTCTTGTGGAAAATGCCCCTTGGGATTTATTTCTCTGTACATTGGCACTATAAAATGTTAGTTTCTTTTCTTTCTTTTACAAGCAAAGACCTATAATAGTAAAATTTTAAACTTTTGTTTTAAAACATTATGATGTGTAGAAAATTGATTAACTGGAACTTAGTATACATGAGGAAAGGAAGCTGTTGAAATCCAGAGGGCTGTTTCTGTTCGTTTGATAAATGTATTAGTTTCTTCAGTTTCCTGAATTACCAGGTAAAGGGCAACATTTTCCAGATCTAACTAATTTCACTGAAACATCTGAAAGACAAATACCAGAAGTCAAATCTTAACATATTCGTCCCAGGGGTCCTAAAAAAGAAAATCCAAACCCTTTACTTTGAAAAGCTAAAGTAAAAATTTTTAATTACATGAATGATTCATGCTAGATATGTGAACAGAGTAATGCGTCAGATTGTTGTACCAGTTGAAATGTCCTGGGTTTGCTCAGAATCATTAAATGGGGGATGGGGGTGTGGAGGAAAGGAGAGAGTAAATACTTTAGGAAAAATTTCACCTTTTATTCTATTTATGCAAAGATTGAAATACTTCGGAGTCCAGCTTTTGTTAGCAAGAGGCACAAGAAACCATGCACTGTACAAAGACCTCTGTGCTCTAAGATTAGGGCAAGGAGATTTATCTATATGGACACACACACAGATAATTCTGCTCTCTCTCTTTTTCGGATCCAAACTGATGGGCAAGCTGGACAGAACTGCTGTCTGTGTGGGGATCTGTTGTTTTAATTTAGAATGGAATATATGGGCTAAAGGTGTTCACATAACTTAGTTACTGTGTCACATTAAACCAGTGGTCCCCAAACTGTGGGCGTGCCTCCATAGGGGGGCCTGGAGGAATGTTCGGGAGGGGATGTGATGGGGCCCAGGCCAGCCCCCAAGGGGGCAGGGAGGGAGCACTACCCACCCCTGCTCTGCCCCCAGCTCTGCTCCGGTCCTGGCCCCAGCCACAGCCCCAGCCCCAGCTCCAGACCTGGCCTCTGACCCCGACTCCCAGCTGTGGCATCCCTTCTGGCCATGGCCACAGACGCAGCTCTGGTCCTACTCCTGGCCGCAGCCCCAGCTCTTGGCCCTGCCCCCAGCTCCAGCCCTTGCCATGGCTCCACGCGCGGCTGCAGTCCCAGCCCTTACCAGGGGCCCACTCCCAGCCCCTCCAGCCATGGCTCAGCTTCCAGCCCCAGCCCTGGCTCCTGACTGTGGCTCTGGCCCCCCTCCTGATCACAGCTCTTGGGGGGATGCGGCCCAGGTAAGGAGGGAGTGGGCATGACTGAAAAGGTTTGGGGACTTCATTAAACAGTTTAAAACATAGTTGGGGGTTTGGTATACAGAGATTTTATCCTACTTAGTACTATGGCAAATGCTATTTTTTTAAAACTTTATATTAAAGGTACAGAAAAGAAGGAACAACAGTTAACGCATCTGGCATGTAAAGTGGCTTTTATTTTAACATTTTTTAATTCCCTTTCCCTTTAGCTAGGGAAAGGTTTTAAAGGAAAAAACGAACCAAAACAAAAAACAAAAACCAAACCCTTGTTTGACAGTTTTTAGATGGTATTAAAGATGGTGGTAACTGGTTATTTTTGGTGGTTTTTTGGTAAAAGAAGTTAGCTGAGATGAGCTGGAGCGGTTGTTGTTGCAAAGTTCGATTTTGTTTTATTACAGGCAGTGTTTTGGATTTAGTTAGAGCCCATAGGATTTGTGATGTCATTTGGATTCCTTTCTCTGACCTGATCTAGTCAGGATCTCCCTCAGAATTAGGTCAAAGAAGGTCCAGGTCCCAGGAGATGGTAGGGGTGGTGAAGTTTGCTTCAGTAGCCTCTGTATGCTCTTTCCTCCCAACAACTCTTTCTTTAAGGACCCAAAAAGGGAGTGATGCTTGGAATAGCCCATCTCCTCATTAGTTTTCTACCAGTGAGGCATAATATCTGATGATCCAAAATTGGTATATTACATTTGGTTTTACATTATTTATTTTTACAAAGCATGATTTTAACATAGCCCTTGAGTTATATTCATGTGGCCTTTTTTGTTTGGAGGAATTTTAGTTTTTCAGACTGGTTCTCTTGCACCTGTTTATAACATTCATTACTAAAAGTAATGTGACCTACTTTCCATTAACATTTGGCACTAGAAGTTATTGGAACATTTTATGAACTTCCATATACTTTTGACAAGCCACCTCACAGTTAGGGTGAATTAGTCAGCCCAATTACTACAACAGATCTGGCAGCACTTTGGCCAGATTGTGGAGCTCTTACTTACCCTGGTGAGTCCTTATTCCCGGCTCCACAATTTGCTATGGGCTGCTCTGTAGTTCAGAATAGTTAGAGTGTTCTGGTCACATGTTATATCTTCTTATCCCTGGCCTATCCCTACACTGGGTTGCCATAGGGCTGTGGATGGGAGGGGAACCATTCTGTGCTGGGGGGAATTCCTGGCTTGGTAGGACCTCTTTCTAGCTCCTTTATGCCACTGGAGTGGCACAAAGAGCTCTATAGGTCTGATAGAATAAGGTCCGATAGAAATTTTGCATGTGCAAGGAAAAAATCACAGTAACTGATATAAATCTATGCTATCAGTTCCCTAATATAGACAGATTAAATAAAGCATCTCATTGCAGAAATAGAATAAGCAATTCTCTTCTGATGCCTGACACAGAACAAAATCAGAAAGGGCTTTTGCAGACAAAGTATAATAAATATAATATAATATAATGTAATTAATATAAATCTTTGCCTATCAAGAAAAAAATAATTTAGATAAATGTAAATGTTCAAAACCAAGCAAATGAGAACTCTTAATATAATCTTCTGTAGGAGATACTTTCTGAACCACTACACTATCATCCTCCAATAATTCTGATCCAAGGAATCTTTCAGTCCTATTAGTATCATCCAAATATATGTAATTCCAGACGAACAAGGTCCTAGGCTTTGTAGGAAGAAATCATGGCGTCTGAATGTCTCCATGAGAAAATTCAGATCTTTAACATATTTAGTTTTGTCCTGAATTTGAGCTTGATGTGATAGGTCTGCAAAAATATAGAGCTGACAGTCTAAATACACAACCAGGTTTTAAGTCCACATTGGTAATGAGACCCAAGAACCCTGCCACCTTTTTCATGCTTCCATCAATTTAAAGTGCATTTTAAATGAACAGTGGGGTTATTTTGGTCCGTTAATTATGGTAATTGTTTCCTGTGTGGAAACCACATGTATGAGCTGTGAAAGACATATGTGTGCATTTGTGTGTGTGTGTGTGGCTGGTGCAGTTTTCCTCTGAAGATTTTTTTTGTCCTTAGAAAGGGAACTTGTAATGAGCAACCACATTTATACTGAAGAACTCAGTGCTCCTTACTGCCCCATCACTGGCTTTCCTTTTGCATGGAGATTAAAGCCAGTGGCTGAAGCTGCTCCTCCTTTTCCCATGTGGCTGATATAAATTCTACATCAAATAGAAAGGAAGAAGGGCAGGTCTGGCTGTCAGCATAAAATGGAGGAGAAGCCTGACAGCAGCAGAAAGAGCAAGTTTGAAGTCTCATTAAGCTGGAGGGTCCTTTCGTAAAAAAAGAGCTCAGAAGATGCCTGCTATGCCTGGGCATAAGTAGCTAGTGATTGTCATAATAAGGGACAGCACTGAGAAGGAAAACGTTTTACAGCAAAATACCCCACTGATTGGTATGATGGGAAAATCCATGCAGATTTTGAGACTTTCGGTATAAATCTTGAATGCTGTGGTTTATGTATCATGGAAGCACAATACAGACTCTATGGTTAAAGTTCTCACCTGTTTTCTGTTATAACCCTGATTTAGATCCTCTCTGAACTTTGTCAAAAGCCCCTCTTTCTGCATGATTTTTTTCGAGAGTAGAATCTAACTAAAGGAAAGTGGTTTGGGGAAAGTCTGAGGTTAATTGGACAAAGTGTTTCTGAGAGGTGGAACTTTGAAGAAGGTAATTTTCCTTATCCGTAAATCTTCTTTTGTTGTAGTGCCATATCTCAAATGGGGCCTGGCCCACATGCTTCCCTATCATTTGTGTTGTAGACCAGCCCACATTTTGGGGGACCAGGGTGGAGTTGGGGGGTGGTGGGGTGGAAGGTTCAGTGACCCAGATTGATGAGTCATTTTGGCACTTTGGCTTTACTGAATTAGGAGTGCGCTGCAGTGAGAAGAGAGACGTTACGGAAATGCACAAGGACCCCGCAGTCCCCCCTGAGAGCCATATTGGTTTCAGTAATTCCACTAGTTTGAAGGGAGGGGCAACCCTTCTACTCTCTCCTCACATGAATGATATCAGGAAATGTCCATGAAAGGAGCCAGGCAGAGCTACCAAACTGCTACACGGGTTATTCCCCCATAGGCAAAGGTCTGACTCTTAGTGTTTACATAGAGCTTTTCATGTTCAAAGCACAGTATAGTCACTAATTGCCTTTCAAAGGCCCAAGGAGTTACAATTTACATTTTCATTTCATCAGTTCAGTTGGTAACCAGTGGATATTCTCCATTTTATTTTTCTCTCTTCTCCTTGGATTCTGCAACTGGAAGGTAAGTAGTGGAGTTTCTGCTCCAGTGTCTCCAAAAGTATTGGGGGGAGAAAGGCACAGAGTCAATGTGGCATTGTCCTCCTCCCTCCAAGCTTGTGACAGTCCCTCTGCATGATCATGGCTCAGCTTGTTCCTTGTAGAGCTTGGGGTGACAGTAACCAGCCAGAAAGAGGTGTAATCCAGCCATTCTATTTGGCTGTTTCCCAGCAAACCTACAAAATTTCCATTAAGAAATTCCCATGGAAGTTATTGCTACTCCTTTTTCTGCCTCTTCTCATCCCATCAGAGGAATACGTGAAATCTTAAAGATTCAGGGAAGAATCTGAGAAAGAAAAATCCCTTTGTTAATTGAGCTAGGATTTGGGCCTGCAGAAGTTTATTATAAAGGGTGTAGGCTGGAGCAAACTTGGGCCCTATTAAAATATAGCCTCCTGGGTGATAGGAGAGCTTTGGATCCTGTATACAGGTAACCCACCCTTTTCTTAGAGTGCATAGGAAGCAAATAGGAGAAAGTTTATATCAGTAGTGAGATGAGGCTAGAGGGAATTCACGGCATTCTCTCCCTTAAAATCAAGAGGGCTATGGCTACTTTATTTTGTTCATTATCTTACTAGTTAGAATGTTTCAGGTTTTACTGGGTGTAGAACAAATATGCTACCGATCTTGTGATATTTGAGTCTCCAGTGTGATTATCTTAGATAAATATGTGGTAAATTTAGAGCTGCTCCTTATGGTAGCAGGCTAATCCATTGCTTGTGCACTGAAGATCTAATGTTTCCAAATATGCCATATAAAAAAGATGGTCAAACTTTACAAAAGGCAGAGCTAACACCTAACTTCAGATATTTAAGCAGCTAAACAAAGTACTCTTCATGGGGAGATACTTAGGGTCCTACTCAACAAGCACAGAAATCAATGAGAGACTTTGATTTCTGTTGCTCTATAGTTAGCGCAGCTCTTGATGGACAGTATATGACAAGTGACAGACGCAGCTATATTTCTAGCAGCTGCCTAAGTGGGAAAGGTGAGGGGGTATTGTGAGGTCCGATTTTGCTCTCCCACCAACATGAATAAGGAGTAACTCTTATGAAGTCAATGGAATTACAGCAGGGTAAAAGTGGTTTGAGATCAGAATTAGGCCCTGACCTTATTTCTAGGTACAGGAGAGGGCTAGGCAGAAGAGGGCAAGCTGGCAGATTCAGAAGGTCTTGGAAACTATGATCTGTCATTCTGGATGTTGTAGATGGAGAGCAAAGAACCAGTATTTTGGCTTTTAGCTGATCTTTAATGCTACATTTTGAAGAATTCTTTCCTGATGACCCAGCAGGTGATCTGTTTTACACCCTAAAGCAAAAGATTTAATTAAAATGAAACTGCTGAGCTCAATTTTTAATTTTTTTTTAACCAGGCAACATGTTATGAACAAAATTATCTTTACAAGTGAATTACACTGATGCTAGTGGTTTGCTATTGTGTTTTTAATTTGCCTTTTTACTGTGAAAAATCAATTAAGTTTCACTATGGATTATTTTATATTTAACCATGATTAAGAAGTCCTCTCAGTATCATAGGATATTAAGGAGTAATTATATTTAGAATTTAAACTGGATTGATCATTTCTTCCCAGAAGACACAAATGCACAGACAACGTTGTGTAGAGATAACATGTCAGTGATATCACATTATTCTACAGAGTTTGGAGATAAATTTCCATCTGGCAAGCAGACATGCAGGAGGGAACTGTCATTAATAGGATTTTCACATAGACCAAGTTCATAGGAACAAAACTCAGTTTGAAGCTTTGTTTCTACTTTTCACAGCTGACAAATGTGAATAGCTTTTAGCTACTTCTTAGACCACTTGGGCACCAGTTTTTGGCATGGAAAGATATGAGTTTTCATCTCCCCTTTCACTGGATGTGTTCTGGAATACTGAAATGATTATTTAAATGAATAAGAAACCCAAAAAGAAAATAAAAGAAATGCCAAACAAACAATCCCTAAAACAAATACAAATCAAATGTTCTTTAAAAAATAATTCTTTACTGAGAATCAAAGTGTTCTTTACAAACATCTGTTAATTTAGCCTCATATCATCCCTGTTGAGGTAAGTAAATAGTATAGCCCCCATTTACAAAGGAGGAAATGGAGGGAGAGAGAGCACAATTAAGGGCATGATCTCCAAAGTCCATTGAAATCAGACTCCCATTGACTTCAATGGGCTTTGAATCGAGACCACTAGGATTTGCCCAAGGTCATACATGATGCCTGCCACAGAATGTGGAATAGAACCCTGGTTTCCACAAAGTTCTGTTCATTAGTCACAAGACCATCCCAACTCTAAAGCTTTATACCGAGTGATATTATATAATTGTAAATAGAGCTGGCAGAAATTTGGGTGCTCCCTTTAACACGCTGAGGTTTATTAATCTCCCAGTGTACATACATAACTACCACCATTAATAATAATACCCTCTATTTAAGATAATCTAAAAATGGCCATTCTGTGTCAGAACAATGGTCCATCTACTCCAGTATCCTGTCTTCTGAGAGTGTCTAGTGCCAGACGTGTCAGAGGAAATGAACAGAAGAGAGCAATTATCGACTCATCATTCTCTATTGTCCAGTCCCTGCTTCTGGCAGCCAGAGGTTTAGGGACACTCACTGCATGGGGTTGTGTCCCTGACAATTTTGACTAATAGCCATTGATGGACCTATCTTTCATGAACTTATCTAATTCATTTTCAAACCCAGTTACACTTTTGGCCTGCACAGCATCCCCTGACAATGAGTTCCACAGGTTGACTGTGCACTGTGTCGGACTTTGTCAAAGACTTTTCTGAAAGTCCAAGCACCCCATGTCAACAGAATCACCCTTTTCCACATGCTTGCAGACAGCCTCAAAGCAGTCTAATACATTGATGAGTTATCATTTCCCTTTACAAAAGTTGGGTGGACTATTCCCCAAGAAATCGTGTTTGTCTATGTGTCTGATAATTCTGTTCTTTACTATAGTTTCAACCCATTTGCCCATTGACTAAAGATAGGCTTACCTGCCTATAATTGCCAAGATCACCTCTAGAGCCAGTTTAAAAATGTATTAGCTATCCGCCAGTCATCTGGCACAAAGTCTGATTTAAGCGATAGGTTACCTACCACAGTTAGAATTTCTGCAATGTCATATTTGATTTCTTCAGAACTCTTGGGTGAATACCATCTAGTCTTGGTGACTAATTATTCTTCCAAAACCTCCTCCGCTGGCACCTCAGTCTGTGAGAGTTCCTCAGATTTGTCATCTAAAAAGAATGGCTCAGGTGTGACAGTCTCCCTCACATTCTCTGCAATGAAAATAGATGCAAAGAACTCATTTAGCTTTTCCACAATGGCCTTGTCTTCTTTTAGTGCTCCCTTAGCACCTTGATTGTCCAGTGGCCCTACTGATTGTTTGCGTCTGACGTATTTAAAAAATAATTGCTGTTAGTTTTTGTGTCTCTTTCTAAGTGATCTTCAAATTCCTTTTTGGCCTGCCTAATTATATTTTTACACTTGACTTGCTAGAGTTTATTCTCCTTTCTATTTTCTTCAGTAGGATTTGACTTCCAATTTTTAAAGGATGTCTTTTTGCCTCTCACTGGATTTTACCATGTTGCTTAGCCATGGGTGGCATTTTTTTGATCCTTATACTGTTTTTTTGATTTGGGGTTCTACATTTCATTTGAGCCTCTTCTATGGTGTTTTTAAATATATTTCATGTAGCTTGCAAGCTTTCTACTCTTGTGACCTTTCCTTTTAATTTTCATTTAACTAGCTTCCTTTTTTGTGAGTAGTTCCTTTTTTTGAAGTTAAATGCTACTCTGATGGGGGTTCTTTGGTATTTTTTCCTCTACAAGGATGTTAAATTTAATTACATTGTGGTTTTTATTACTAAGCGGTTCAGCTATATTCACCTCTTGGACCACATCCTCTACTTCTTAGACTAAATCAGGAATTGTGTCTCCCCTTGTGGGTTCCAGGACAAGCTGCTTCAAGAAACAATCATTAATAGTGTTTAGAAACTTTATCTCTGCATCCCTTCCTGAGGTGACATGTATCTAGTCAATATGGAGGTAGTTGAAATCCCCCATTGTTACTGGGTTTTCTCTTTTTGTGGACTCTCTAATCTCCCTGTACATTTCACAATCACTGTCACCATACTGGTCAGGTGGTAGATAGTATATTTCTGATGCTATACTCTTATTATTCAAACATGGAATTTCTATCCATCGAGGTTATATGATACAGATTGATTCATATAAGATTTTTACTATATTTTGACTCTATGATTTCTTTCATATATAGTGCCACTCCCCCACCAACAGAACCTACTCTGTCATTCGCATATATTTTGTATCCTGGTATATCCTGTCCTGTTGATGATCATAATTGCAGAAAGTTTCTGTGATGCCTAATATGTTAATTTCCTCATCTAATACCAGGCACTCAAGTTCACCTACCTGAGTATTTAGACTTCTAGCATTTGTATACAAGAACTTATACAATTTGTCAATATTTAGTTTTTTGCCTATGTGATATAATTGAATGGGACTGTTTTTTCATTTGACTTTCTTTTCTGTTCCTACTTGTATTTTATCAACTTAATATAGTATTTTTTGTCCTGAAGTATTTCAAAATCTTTTGCAAACTATACATTGGCATCATTTTACTTACTACTGAAACGCAGATATATCTGACGGAGAGGGTGGTAGTGATCCTACATCAACCACAGTGTTTTAGGAAGGAAAGAAAAACACTATCCTGTAGATACAGGGTACATTTTGATAAACAAATTGTAATTTTCCTAAGCTGAGGTTTGGCCATGTGACTGATGCTACAATTCTTGCTGTTGTAAAAAGTTACCTGTGAATTTTAATCACAACATGTGGCTATGAGTAAGCTTGGTTGAAAATGGAATTTCCATCCATGGGAATTTCTAAGATTTTGACCTTTTGTTTTGTTCCAACTCAGGATGAAAAGTCTATCTCAGAAATTTTTGTGCAATGAAAATATTGAAAAGAATTTCATTTCAACCTTAGCAAAACATTTTTATTATAAAAGTCAAAATGATAAAGTCAAAATGAAATGTTTCAACCTCATTGAAACAAACTGGTTAGATAATTTCCTGTTGAAAATTTCGACAAAAGCAATACATCCATGAAGAATGATTCAATTTTGTTGAATCAACGTTTTACAATAGAAAATTGTTCCCTGGAAAATTTTTGACAAGCTTTAGACATAACATTGATCCTATGGGCCTCTGTTGGCGTTATGATTCTAAAGATGTGCTGGGCCAATATAAATGCATACCAGAAGGAAATGTGTAACTGACTGATTGAAGGCCATTTGTGCAAATGCTGCTCAAGCTTGATCCAGTTTTGCTTAGGAGATCTCTTGAGGCCACATAACTTAAGAAAATATGGTTTGTAGACATTACCACTAATGGGAGTTATGCATGTATCTGGGGAAGATTGTGCCTTACCATCTTTTTTCATATTTACATTTAATATTAGATCTCCAATGGCTGATGTAGATTTTCTCTCCATTTTATAAAACACAGATTTACATGCTAATTGGTTCAATCTGATTTACTGAAGTAAACTTGTTTTAAAACTTATTTTAAAAAGAGAACAGTATTGTAACACAAATTGGACAGTGTGGAAGTCTGCTGTCCATAGCTTGAAATATCGCTTTAACAATTGTCTCATGGCTTTAAAGTCCTATGGTGGAATATTACCATTATTAGGATTTCAGATAGAGGAAACCTACTTCTTTTAAGAGAAGCAGATATTTAGACACACAGAATAGTTGGAAGATGAAGACACCTGTTAGTTATTTCCTCAATGAGAGGCAAAGTGGGATCTGAGTTTTTAAGAAATTCCTGCTTTTGGTTACAAAGATTTTTCAGGGAATGGGATTATCTTGAATTAAAAAATGGTGACTGTTTAAAGCCAGTGCTGACTTAAAAGAAATGTTTTGGCTTGAGGATGTGGAATGGCTTGGTAGTGGAAAAACAGTATATTTTGTTTTTAGGTCACTGGTTTAAATCCAGTGATCTAGTGTCTGAAAGTCATTACCATCTGCTGTCCACTCACTAGTTTTTTTTAAGTGAATTGGTATTTTCAGTGGACTTTCTAGTGGACTGTGTCTTCATCACAAAGAACACCAGTACATTTGGTGCTAACTGGCACTTTCAGCATAATTAAGACATTGAATAAGTCAGAATCTGTTTTCCCACTGCCCCATACTGTGGTGGAGGCCTAACTAAATCCTACTGAGGTCCCTGCAGGCCAGGACTGAGGCATGCTAATATGGGAAAACCTGAATGGCTGCTCCGTCTGTGCCATGTCTATTCTTTGGCTAAACAGAGTTTCAAACTCCAGAAAATCTATCATGGGCACTAAATTCCCTATAAAAGGGAAAAGAAACACTGTGTAGCATGTATCCAAACTCTCCAATAAAAAAATCAAAGTAGTAATGTTACTTCGATGCTTTAGGAAAAATGTAATAAAGTCCATAAAGAAGTAAAAAACTGGAACAGGTGCAGGGAAGGGCTACTAGGATGATCTGAGGAATGGAAAACCTGCCTTATCAGAGGAGACTCAAAGAGCTTGGCTTGTTTAGCCCAACCAAAAGAAGGCTGAGGGGAGATATGATTGCTCTCCATAAATACATCACAGGGATAAATACCAGAGAGGGAGAGGAGTTATTTAAATTAAGCGCCAGTGTGGACACAGAAACAAATGGATACAAACTGGCCATCAACAAGTTTAGGCTTGAAATTAAATGAAGGTTTCTAACCATCAGAGGACTGAAGTTCTGGTACAGCCTTCCAAGAGGAGTAGTGGGGGCAAAAGAGCCCCACCTGGTTTCAAGACTAAGCTTGATAAGTTTATGGGGGACATGGTATGATGAGACTGCCTATAGCTGATCTGTGATCGCAAGCAGCAAATATCTCCAACGGCCAGCGATGGGACACTAGATGGGGAGGACTCTGAGTTACTACAGAAAATTCTTTCCCAGGTGTATGGCTGATGGGTCTTGTCCACATGCTAAGGGTCTAACTGATTGCCATATTTGAGGTGAGGAAGGAATTTTCCCCCAGGTCAGATTGGCAGTGACTCTGGGTTTTTTTTGCCTTCTTCTGCAGCATAGGGCATAGGTCATTTACAGGCTTAAACTAATGTAAATGGTGGAGTCTCTGTAACTTGAAATCTTTAAACCATTATTTGAGGTCTTAAGTAACTCAGCCAGAGGTTCTGGGTCTGTTTCAGGAGTGGGTCGGTGAGGTACTGTGGTCTGCAATATGCAGGAGGTCAGATTCTATGGTCATGATGGTTCCTTCTGGCCTTAAAGTCTATGGGTCGAGGTGGAAACCTCAAGGTCTGATGCCCAGGGCTGTAATTTAAGGGATATACTACTTTGATCTCAATGTATCACTAACATTAATGGTTGTCATGTGAGTAAATCTTCTGGAATCTTGAGGAGAATATACAGTGTATTATATACCCCTAAAGAAAATGGTCTGTGGAGCAATTGTTACTGACCCTATTTAAAGAAAAGGATGTGATGCTGGTAGAAAAGGTGCCAGCTTGTGCCAAGGTTCTCCTGTCTCAACTGACCACTGACATATACATATCTGGAATCAGTCTGGCTCATCTGTGTATGAGTATTTTTAAAATAGGTATTAGGATTATAAGAATGTATTTAGTGTTTAGACTTTATTGAATGGTTGTGAAGTTCTGCTTGCATTAATCTTACTTACAGCATTTGTTTCCCATATTGTAAAGTAATATTTACATTTGTATTGTGAGCCTCTAGGAATGTGTAAATCACCAAACAGGAAAGAGATGTTAAGTAGTGTAAAGTGCTGGTCTCCAACAGAATGTGTAATGTCCTGGCAACAAGGAAGATCCATTTACATCAGCTGGACTATTATGGAACATTAAAGAGGACAAAAGACTTTGCTGCTCTGCTCTGACCCTGACACCCCCGACCCACAAAGATGAGTCATGTAAGTGGATTCCTCCCATCAGCTGAGTTTGCAGTGCAGAGCATATGGTGGGGGGGAGAAAATAAAAATCTCTTACAAGAAGGAACCATATCTAGGTGGCTAAGACTCCAGGGGGCAAGGTTTCGTGGCTAAAGTAAGAGACACCCAGAGCTTAGACTGGTTTAGTCCTAAAGGGCATTTAGAGCTTGCTTATTATAGAAGCTGCTAGTATGTTTTGAAAATTAAGATTGTAACTCATTTATGTATGTTTATTTACCTGCTTTAACCTTGCAAATAACTCTTGTTGCTCTTTCCAGTTTAATAAATCTTTAGTTTATTATAGCAGGTGGCCAAACTTACTGACTCCTTGAGATCCTGCTCCCCAGTGAGCAGATTCCCCTAATCCCACCACCCGGCCGAGGGTCGGAGCTCCAAACTCCTCACCCCAGTTTGGTAGGTGGAGAATGGCGTGGGGATGGGGACGGGACAGAGGGGGCTCTTCAAGCTGCATTTTGACTGTAGAAGAGCCGCGTGTGGCTCATGAGCCAGTTTGGCCACACCTGTGTTAGAGGATTAGCTCTCAATGTTATCTTTAGTGTGAGATCGAAGGTGCAATTGACCTGAGGTAAGTGACTGTTCCTTTGGGACAGGGAGTAACCTGAGTATTGCTGTGATTCTTGCTTGTGATTCTCTATTACAAAGGTAGGCTCACCACGGTGGAAGATTGGAGTACCCAAGGTGCTTGTGACTCCATGCTAAGGCTGTTATAGTGCCTGAAGAATTTACACTTGATAATTGGTTGGTGAAATCTAAGTATAGAACTCACAACCAACTTGAGGTTTGTGTCTTGGTTCTTAATGGTCTGCTCTGAGCTTTGCACTCACACTCTTGAGTCACTGCAGGACAGCTTCTTTGAAGTTCAGGAAAAAGGAAATAAAACTGGAACAGCATAAATAGAAGTGTGAAGTGGTTGTAGGAAGGATAAAACCAAAGTGTGATCCACCTGTGTTCACTATATAAGAAATAGACACAAGACTGTAGATTAAAAGGGGAAACATCATTGGAGCTTGCTGCTTTAATGCAAATATTTTTGTTAACTGGAAAGTTAGGACTAAATTCTGGCTTTAAGCCACATGCACTTGAGGTGTGTGTAGGAAGTCGACCCTAGTGGCGGCTCCCAGTAGCATTACTGGCCTAGATCCTTGAAGGTACGAAGGTGTTGTTCTGCTCAGTGTTGTAATGCCTAACCCCTAGGTGGCCTGCCATCCAGTGGAATTTTCATCCCTGAGCTAGGTGTCCAGGATCTCCTACAGTTCATGTGGAGAGTTAGGCGCCAAAGGCAGGCATGTTCAGAAGCTGGCAGCTGAGCGGGAAGCCCATCAGGAATGAAATGACTGTGAGTGGGTGTGTACTCCACACAGCCCCTGAAGGGGTTAATGTGGACCTGAGAGGCTAACTGACATACCTGGCAGCACCTGTGAGAAATAAAGTGCCAGACTTAAATGATAATGAAGCTCCTCTGGGGAGGGGTTGCGGGGTGATTATAAAGCCAGGAAATTGGGAGCAGAAAGGGACTGCAGGGAGAGAGTCTGAAGTCACTCTCTGGGGGATAGAAAGATAGGAACAGGAAGGAGTGGAACTGCTGCAACCTTTACTGCTGGTTGCGGGGTCCTTGGGCTGGAACCTGGTGTAGTGGGAGAGTCCAGGTCCCCCTACAAGCCACTAGCAAGGTGGCATGTGTTTGGAGAAGAGGACAAGGACAAAAGAAAGCCCTGAGGCAAGGTTGTGAGGACCAGGGGCCTACAGTTGGGGCCAAAGACCCTCTTGTGAGGACACTGAACTGTTTTGTGCTGGGCTTTCTGTTACCCCAGAAGGTGACAGGTGTTGCATGTGCTCTGAGTATGCCTACAGGGTTGAGCTCCCTGCCTCGTTTGAGAATCCTGCTTTGGTGTCACTGGAGTTTCAGCCTGAGGTCGGATTTCAAGCAGCTCATTAGCTGAGGGGTGGCATCAGTGTTTCTAATGCTGCTGTTAGCACTGGAGTCACATAGTTCCCAGTGGTGCCAATTCCGATATTTCTTGGGGAGAAAGGCAAATTTGGTCCCTGCCTCTTCCATTTTCCACTCCCTCAGAAGGCAGCCCAGGTCTTCTACATCTGGGGAGTCTCCTCTCTTTCTTACTCATACGGTGCTTCAGCTGATACTACCAGAAGTCAATTTATCAGCTGACTCCCCCATGCTCCACGGTACAGGAACAGACCCCCTGTATGCCAGGTTATATTATTGGATTGGCTACCCCTCCGTCTGGCTAGAGGGGTGTCCAGGCTAAATTTGAGTGGTGTTGAAATCTTGGGCACCAGGTTGTAGTGCCACTCACGGAAATTTGGTTAATTGGAAATTTCAGTAGCATTGTGCCCATTAAGTTGGATTGACACTCCAGACCACTCCACCAGTAGCTGTACTGATTTCGTACAGGACTTCTACTTAAAAGTGGTCATGCCATGGTCCTCCCTATCCCTTCCCCCTGGCTCTGTGGCCTATGGAACTCTGAACAAGTGGAAGAGCTTGGGGGGGGGGCATTTGCCGCATCAGTGCTCTTTAAGTGGCTTCCACTGCATAGGGATTAACAATGGCATAAAAAGATCAAGATTGTGGGATCCCTTCTTTAGGGGTATATGCTACTTGTGTCCTCTCCCCACCCTTGCAGGTCATCCTCAGAGGTGAAGAACTGTTGATAACCTACAGGATAAAAAAGAGATCTCAGGGAAAGTGGATCCTTTTAAAAACCCATCATTTTTAGTTTTAACATAATCGTGTAGAATATAAAGAATGAAAACCATATTCAGACCTGATGTCAGCAATTACAACTCTATTAAAGCCTGAATAGCACCCATTTACACCAGATATGAACTTGGCCCATTGTGTGCAAGGGAATCACACAGATATACCAGACAGTATCAATATCAGATGCTGGCTGAATTTAAATGGAAGTGGACTGTCATTAAAATGAAGAGTGATTAGTGCGGACAAAGGCAGTATTGGAGGGCGAAGAGAGCTGTACATGTAAGTGGTCTGATGCACTTGAGTAGCCTACAAAGGTAGGAGGGATGGGCCATTTAGAACAAAATAGACTGGTAAACTTTTTGGTCTGGTTAAACAATGAACTTCAGAATGAAGTGGAGCTGGAACGTCAGCAGTCCCTTCTTTGTGCTCTAGGCCAAATTGGCTGAGGAGGAAAGGCCAGTTGTGGGAAGTAGGAATGGCTTTACCACAAGCTTAAAAAGCAGAGATCAATCTAAGCTGCCAAGTTTGGATCTGGATTTGAATTCTCCAAACTCAGGAGTATTTGTATCTCAGGGTTTGATGGCACTCCATATCAATGGGTGCTGTGGGTTCTCAGCAGTTCTGAAAATCAGGCTACTTTTTAAAGTAATTAAATGTGGATACAAGGGCCTAATTTTAGATTCCCAAATTTTAACATTTAGGCCTAAATAAATAGCAGTTCCTGTAACTAACTACAGAATGACTGTACAGTGAAGAGTTCCATACCAAAATAACACAAGTCCCAGTTTTATGAAATTCAATAAAATAAGGGCTTGATTCATTGTTATTTGCCAAATTAAATAGTTTTGTACTGACTTTTTATTTTACTAGTCCTGCATAATAAACTACTTGTGCAATTAGCAATAAAATTGTCACTCCTGTAAGGAATTTTTTTAAAACCGAGAACAAGTGTGACTTTTATTACTGTTTTAGAGTGTTGCAGTTAAAAATAGCTGTCCTGTTTTCATACAGCTAATGCACTTTTGGTGTTGGTTCATCCATGTCTGTAGATGGAGGAAACGTAAGTGGCATTAGATAGAAAGTACTTGAACACATTGTACAGAATTTTGGTCCTTCAATGCAAATATGGGTTACAACTGCCATCTGCATGAATTATTTTGAAAGGACAGAGTCTGCACACTTTGGTTTCATTGTTCCTGTTTTCTGCTTCATATTTTAGTATTTAACCAAGGTGTGCTGGGTTCCTTTAGTTCTCAGTATGGTATTATGGTATGATTTAACTAATGTCTGCAGTCTTTGACTGTAGATTTAACATGTATACAATCAAATATTGGATACTCAACACATAGTTATACTGCACAGTGCTATAAAAGTTAAACAACAAAAAATGAAAGATACAAAATTGCCAATACCCAACTGAAATGAACTCTGGATCTTTTGCTCTTTCTCCGTGTGACTGTTCTACCAAGAATTCCTCACTTAGACTCACCTTCAGTGTATGGTGTATACTGCTGAGCAGTACTGAAGACCTGCCTCTATTAGAGGCAGAGATGTTATTTACAACTAGAGATGGCTGCAGATCAAATCTCAGAACCATATACTGACAAACTTTTTTTAATGTGCAAAACCAAAACCATGGATTTAAATACCACTGAACTTTGGGATGTTTGGATTCAGAGTCAAATCCAAACTTTGCAGCTTGAGCCCATCTCTAATAGATAGCCAAAGAGGATGACAAGTAAAGCGTGAACTAAAATGATGATACCAACTGGTTGGTGTTACCACAGAGGAAAAGGGACTTGAGAGTAATGCTGCTCTTTGATATCCACTGAGGTTCAGTAGACCCAGTTATTACTGGTTTGTAAGGAACATGATGTCCCAGTATATTTTTAGCTGAAATTGGCCCCAAATCTGAATCTTCTAGATTTATGGGGGAGGTTTTCGATTCAAACCCACCCTGGTTCTTCCTCTGTATCCAGTTTGGATAAGGTTCAAGGTGATGGAAATCTCACAAAGACAGCTGATTTCCACAGTTTTGGACCAATGTCTCATGAGAATAGTTTGGGAGAGTTTGGTGCTGTCTGATCCAAACCTAAATGAACTTAGACCAACACATTGCATGCTCTGAGATAGACATAATTATATGCACAGTTACTTAAAGAGGAATGTTATTGACACTTGCTGCCAAATTCGGCGGCAGTCGACGGGAGTTTGCTGTGCTGATGGGAAATGCTCTCCCGTCAACGCAGCCTTACTCCACCTGGTGAAGGTGGGTTAGTAGCGTCGATTTCCGGGTCTTCACTTCTGCTTGATCGATCCAGATAAATCGATTTGACTGCGGCAAATTTGCTGCTGTCAGTATAGACATAGCCATTATCTCCTTGAGCAATGGTATCAGAATCTGGCCCTATCTGATGCTAATTTATCAAATGGAGATTGAGGAGCCTGCATAGATTAATATATATATAATTTTGAGCAGTTTGTATTTATCAGGATTGCATGAGGACATGAGGATTGTCATGTACTGAATTGGTAAAAATACATGAAATAAAAAAAAAGGTAAATATTTATTTGAGCATTATGCTCAATATGTGGCAATAGGAATGCAGTATTATATAGATAAATTAAATTATTGTACAACAGAAGCAGCTTAATGAGAATGATTACGCAATCTTCACAATTATCAGCTTTTTTGTATCATTGCTTCTATTATTTTAAACTTTTAGATAATGTACTCCTCTTTTACAAAAGTGAAAGCGAGAATTATTCATTCATTAAACAGTGACCTGTTTCCACTGAAGTCAATGGTCTACTTCCCATGTACTATGAGGATGTAGAGTCAAGTTCTGATATACCAATCCTATAAATCTCTTTTATATAACACTCTACTTTTAAAATGCTTATTAGATTTATCTCTGAAGCTGCTTACAGTGTTCAGAACAGCAGTTAGAGTACATTACTTAGGGGTTTACATTTCATGGCATTTAAAGTAACTATTGGTTACGTGTTTTGATACACCAAATTAGTAACTGATTTTAGCAGCAGTCTTTCTAATTTACTATTATTGGGTATTATTTGTCTTCCTGGAAATATCCTAATTAAGCACATTAGCTGGTTTTCCTTTAAGTGACGTGTACTGCATATATTTATTTAATCTGATTTAATTTTATAATAAGTATTTCTGGCTATGTATCACATACATATTAGCTTTGAAAAAACAAAATCAGTAAATGAATAAAAGAGAGAGTTAAGATCATTATGGGCCTCAATCTGTAAGAGGCTGAATCACTTCCTTTAGGTCAATGGTACTGAGGGCATGCAGCCCTGCACAAAATTGGCTGCTAGCTGTGCAAAAGGGGAAAAATTGGAGAAGGAAAGGATTTCATTACATTGGAATGAACTCTAGATCATCTCACTGGACCGACACAAAGTTTATTATGGAGCATACATTTTGATGTATCAGAGCCAGAAAAAGCACAATGCTGCCAAACAATATTTAATAATTTTATTCAAGAATTAAAAAAAGAAAAGCCCTTGGGACTCTGCTAATCATTGAAACTAATTGCTTATATGATGAGGAATGTGTTTGTTCAGATTGAATTACAGGGTTCTCATGAGATTCTGAAAACCTAAACTGTGTTATTTTAGTGGGTGCAAAATAGAAGGAATTAACTGGTGATCATGGGCTACTCAGGACCTTTTAAGAAGGGAGGAGGAGCTAATGAGCAGCTGTTAAAGGGGTTTCCTCCCCTGCTCTTCCCCCATTTAAGCCTCATGTTTTCTATAGCACTGTGAGAAACTATTTTTCTTGAGCTATTTTCACATTTCCTGGCCTAGCTCATATCATCCAGGTGATGACATGTGCTAGAAAATGCAGCAACAGAAATAGAGTGACATTTCCTGATTGAAGTTGGAAAAGTGCAAGAAAACGTTTTTCAAAGAGAAAAGGAGTATACTTACCTTCCCCCACCTCAGTCTAGACAAGGCTATAGGTCTTCCAAAGTCAAGTCTGTGGGAGTGGGGAAGAATCATCCATTTAATCAAGACTAGGTTCTGCCTACCTTATTTATGTGGAAATCAATGGGACTACTCAAAGAGCAAGGTCTTACCGCACATCACCAAAGATGATGGAATCTGACCTGATTTGGATTTCCTAATGCAGAAATCCTTAGCACTGGTGATCCACATTGTACAGGAGTGCATCCCACCCTGAAATGGAATGTTAATTTTTCCTGAGGCATCATGAATGCATGTTAAATTAATTCAGGCCATATCTTGATATTTGTACTGATTCCATTAATATAGCTTCCCTGATGTAAGGAGGTTTATAGAGAGGACAAATGTAGTCATGAATAGGAAAATTTTAATTTGGTTGGGTAGTACATTCTCTGTGTTAAGTTTCACTTTCTGTGCAGCTAAAGTCTTCTCTTCAACAGCATTTCTATCAAGAGGCAGACTTAATTCTTGGCTCATCCTAACATGTTTGAATCTTTTGGTTGTTTTGTGCTCCCTTCTTACCTGATTTGAAACTCACACTGGGAAATAATTTAAATGCTTTCTGAGAGACCTTCAATAGTAAAACTGTTTTCTTTGCAAGCCCTGTTTTGCCTCGTTTACAGTTGAAGGAGGTATGGCTGGATCTGTCAATAAAGTTTTAAAAAGACGATTAGTGACAAAGCTATAGATTAAACAGAATAGCTGGTTTGCAATGATGCCTGGTAAAGTGTGTTTTAAGCACCAGTACATACGCAAGTACAGCCATTTTCAGTCTTTTTCTTTAGCTGGTTTTGCCACTGTGTTAATAGGAGGGTTTCCCATTAACTGGCTCATCCGAGTTTGATTTCCTTCTTTGGCAGGGTAACTAGTTTGGTGGATGGGGGAATGTGGTGGAAATAATATTCCTGGAGTTGAGCAAGGCTTTTGACCACTGGTGTAGCATGGGGAGGGAGGTCTGCTGGCCTGTTTCCTGCTTTGCCCCCTACTGTGGGGGTAGTGGGTGCGTCTGGGAACAGAAGTGACAGAGACAGATGCCCATGGACCACCCGGCAATGATGGGGGGAGCAAGAAGGGTTCTGCCCCGGAGCCCTGCCTTTGGGTTGGCTGCCTGGCCCCTGCGTGACTGGGGTCCCTGCGGCTCCCTGGTGTTGTTAAACTTCCAAAGCTGGGCTGTCTGTGAGGATAATCATCCCCTGAATGTGCCCGGGCAGCAGCCACCTTCCCCGCCTGAGCAGCCCTTTGTCTACCGGTGTCACAAGGAGCTTGCTCCTGGCTTTTTAACATGTCAGCATGTGAAGGTGAGGGGCAGATCTTGATGAAAACTGCAGCATCTTCAGACTAAGCACAGAGCCTGCCGAGAGCTTGCCTTGCTTCCTCCCAGCTGAGGGTGTTTGTTTCAAGATTGAAAAAGTGTTGCAGAGGCTCCCAGGCCTGCTATTGGCTCTGCCATACATCTGCATTCTGATTGGCTGAGTAAAGACTAGGCCAGTGTGAGGATGGGGGAAGAGGACAAGCAACGTCATTCTCAGAGTCCTGGCTGGTGAGGGAAGGGGATGGCAGAAGAGGAGCTGTGCAAGCAATATCAGGAAAATCAGGGTGAGGCAAAGTCCCCCCTGGCTCTACTGAATGGCACCTTTGTGCCCAGCATGGGAATAGAGAGGCAGAAGGATGCTTGCTCCCCCCACATCAGAAGCCCTTGACAGTCAGGTGGGGATGTCAAAGCCAGGCCTCTGGCTTCCTGTGACAGTAGCGGGGGAGGCTCTTCCAAGAAGGGTCTGGCTGGTGTCCCTTCATGCCAGCACCTGGGGGGCATGCCCTCCCCTTCCCACTCTCCCCTTGGTACATCACTGCCTTTGACACAGTCCCACATGACATTCTGATAAGTAAGTTGGAGAAATGTGGCTTGGCGGAACTACCATTAAATGGACACATAATTGGTTAAACAACCACAAACAAAGAATAACTATTAATGGAATGATGTCAGGTTGGAGGGAGGTCTTAAGTGGGGTTCCATAGGGATTTGTTCTGGGTCCGGTATTGTTTAACATCTTTATTAATTATCTTGGTGTAGGAATAGAGAGCATACTAATCAAACGTGCAGATGACACAAAACTATGGGGCGTTGTCAATACTTTAGAGGATAGAGCTAACATTCAGAGGGCTCTAGACAAATTGGAGAAATGGATTATAGACGACAAAATGAAATTCAACAGAGACAAATGTAAAGTGCTTTACTTAGGGAAGAAAAACCAAATGCCCTAATACAGAATGAGGAATAACTGCCTTGGCAGCAGCATGGCTGAGAAGACTCTGGGAGTTGTGGTGAATCACAACCTCAACATGAGTCAGCAAGGCAATACTGTTGTAAAAAGAACAAATGTCATTTTAGGCTGCATTAAAAGAGGCGTAGCATGCAAGTCATGGGAGGTGACAGTACCGCTCTTCTCAGTGCTGGGTAGGCCTCAGCTGGAGTTAGTTAATTAGTTAGTCCTCCATTATGCCTCTAGTATTTAGTGCAGCAACAAAGCTCCTCCACTCCTGTCTGTTTCTGGCAAGTCTTTCAATGATTCCCCAGCTGTGCCCCAGGTTTTTTCAGCTCAGCTTCCACAACTCTCTGCCATATTGTTTTCAGGCAGCCTCGGTTTTGCTTGCCTTCGGGTGTCCATCTTATTGCTAGTCTCGTGATAGAACCAACTTCTACCCGAAACACGTGGCCAATCCATTTCCAGTGCCTACTGGTAATGATGGTGCTCATATCTTCTTGGCTACACTACATGAGTAGATCTTGATTTAAGATTGTTCTAGGCCAAAAGATGGGCTTTTTCTGAGGCAGGTAGTATGAAATGAAGACAGCATATCATACTGTGCCATTTCCCAGCATTCTGCACTATAAAGTAGTGTTGAAAGTACCCAACTATGATAAATCTTGAGTTTAGTTTTGATGTTATATTTTGATGATTTCCAAACTGTATTTAAGCTCCTAAAGGTGTTTCTGGCTGGAGTTCTGTGTCCAGTTTTGGTCACCAAGGTATAGAAAGGTTGTGGAGAAACTGGAAAGAATCAAGAGGCGAGTGACAAAGATGATCAAAGGGAATGTAAGCCATATGAGCAAAGGCTAAAGGAACTGGGCATGTTTAGTTAGGAGGAGTTGGAGGGGGGGACATGATAGCAGTCTTCAAATACTTGAAAGACTGCCATAAAAAAGATGGAGGAAAATTATTCTCTCTTGCTACAAAGGGCAGGACAAGAGGCAATGGGTTCAAACTATAGCATAGCAGATTTAGATTAAATCTCAGGAAAAACCTCCTACCTGTAAGAACAGTAGGACAATGGAACAGACTGTCTAAGGAGTTTATGGAAGTTCCTTCACTGGAGGTTTTCAAAAGGAGGCTGGATAGCCGTCTGTCTTGAATGGTTGAGACACAACAAATACTGCATCTTGGCAGAGGGTTAGGCTGGATGACCCTTGCCATCCCTTCTAACCCTATGATTCTATACTATGAATTTCATTACCAATATTTCTTTGACAATGTAACTTGTAAATCATGGCAAATTAATAGAATTGCTCAGGGAATGGAGAGATTCACTTGGCATTTGAAGATTGTACAAAGGGAATCTTCATCAAGCAGATGTGTTTCTGTTGAGGCCCTACAGGGATAGGTTCTTGGCCTTTTGCTTTTTTATATTTTTATCAATGAGCTGGAAGAAAACTTAAAATCATCGCTGAGAAAGTTTGCAGATGACACAAAAAATGGGGGAGTAATAAAGAGTGAAGAGTCCAGGTCATTGATACAGAGAGATCTGGATAGCTTGGTAAGATAGGCACATCTTATGTGTGTTTTAATACAGCTAAATATAGAGTTATACCTCTAGGAACAAAGAATGTAAGCTCTACTTATGGGATGGGAGACTATATCTTGGGAAGCAATGACTCTGAAAAAGACTTTGGGGTCTTTTTATGTGGAAATCAATCAGCTGACCATGGTCTCTGAGTGCGTGGCTGGGGCGAAAAGGGCTAATGCCATCCTTGGATGAATACACAGGAGTATCTTGAGTAGGAGCAAAGAGCTTATATTACCTCAGTATTTATTTGGTGCTGGTGCAATCACTGTTGGAATACTGTGTCCAGTTCTCGTGTCCACAATTCAAGAAGGATGTTGATAAATCAGAGACAGTTCAGAAAAGAGCCACAAGAATAATAATTAAAGGACTGGAAAACATTCCTTATAATCATTAGGCTCCAATCTATTTATTTTACCAAATGGAAGGTTAAGCCATGACTTGATCATAGGCTATAAATACCTACAAACACAAATTTGATAATGAGTTCTTCAGTTTAGCAGACAAAGGTAGAACAAGATCTAATGGCTGAAAGCTGAAGCTAGACAAATTCAGATTGAAAATAAGATGCAAATTATTCACAGTGAAAATAATTAATAAATAATAAACTACAAAGGCTGTGGTGGATTATCCATCAGTGGTAACTTTTAAAAAAAGATTGGATTTTTTTTAAAGAGATGCTCAAGTTCAAATAGAAAATAATTTAAGGAAATCCTACTGCCCTTGTAGGGCATATTAGATGATCAGAGTTGTCTCTTCTAGCTTTAGAATCTATGATCTGGATTTCTCAATGTCATTCTAATGCTTGTTGCAAGAATTCTCCTCATCTACTGCTGTTGCAGAAAGCAAGACATGCCTGTGCAAAATCTTTGTAAAGAAAAACAAACCAGTGGCTCCTGTTTTGGCCTTGTGTCGCAGTACAAATGCTAAATCTTTGGCTTGAATTCACCCAAAGATTAGGTGCTCACTAAGTAGCACCTTGCTCCATAAGTAGCTCCACTGACATCAGTGGGGCTACTCGGAATAAGGTTCTACTCCCCATGGATAAAGGTGACTGAATCTAGTCCAGAAACTGCAAACTAAAACTGAACAAATAATTTGTCTGAGCTCTGTTTTCCAAGCCCATCTATCATCACAATGACTGGGCACAAGAATTAATTAATGGAAAAATAAAGCTGGGGACTGAAGAATAAAGAAGGACAAGGACTAAAACATCTGAAGCATAACTCACTAGTTGACTTTATTTTCTATGGGACCAGCCTTGACTTCTGATCTGATTTCCAAAAGTTCAGGAAGGTTGGGAATCAAGGGTCCAGTTTGGGTTTCAAGAATAAAAAAGAAAATGAAGAGATTAACAAGTATTTATTATTATTATTATTATAAAAGGATATAGCTTCCATGTGGTCAGTGCCCAAATGCCTGTTGTCTTCAGTTGCAGCAGGACCAAACTGAAAAGCGTCCAACGGAGTTTCCTTTAGAAGAAGTAGACAATGAATTGCAGCATCATAAGAGATGCAGCTGGCAGTTTCCTTTCTTCATATCACAACTGTTCTTCTACCAGTCCCTTCCATATAATTAGTAGATGTCAATCAGTACAAGTAAATCTAGTGTTTTGACTATTTTAACAGCAATAAAATATCTATAAAAAGAAAGTAACAGCATACCACCAGACTTTTGCCTTTGAACACGTTCTGGAAGATATAATTAAAAACACCAAGTGCTTATTTCAAAGCCAAAGCCCATAAGTGATGGGTCTGGCATCATGCCTATTGCAGGAAGGCTAATTATGCCATAAATTAAACTGATTTCTTTTACCAAACATTATGACCTTTAATAAAATTGTTTTTACAACTAGCTGTCAATAAATCATCCAGGAAAACTAGTGAGAAGTGTTCTGTGAGTACTTCACTTCTGTGAATTTCATTAGCTGCAGTTTATTTGGTTTTGTGAGCTGTGATATTTTTTAAATCTCAATTAAAATCTCCAAACCATAAAAACAAATTAAAAAATGTTAGCATGTCAGTCTCTGAAAACGAGCCTCTCTAATTGCAGAAATTAGTCAAGACTGTATCCCAATCAGGAGGTCATTAAAAAAATAGTGCATAGCAAATCCCTGACTTAACTACAGTAGTTCCAGCAAAGCTCTTTCAGATATACAGTTGAAAAAGAGCAAAATGTCCTGGGTAGATGGATTTGACAGTAATGGGAATGTCTTTTAACTTAATAGTCTGATATCACATAACTTCAATTTTCTGATGCTTCTTATTATCTATTGCATTCTTCACCGCACCAACCCGTCTAAACCTGGGTGCACTTGGACACATGCAAAGAACCATTCTGGTTATCATACGACAATGAAAATAGGATTGTGCTAAAGAAGAATAAGGTAATGTCAATATACTTAGTTCAGGAACCATTCATTTTAGGCTGCTGTCCTACCTCAGCATAATTACAAATATTTTGGGAGAAAATACAATGGTTGATGTGCTACCTTGAAATGGAAATTTTTATAATTAATCACTTTTATTACACTGGTACCAGAAAATAAAACCAATATTTCTATTTCTCTGAGCTCCTTACTATAGTAGTTGGTGTTTTACAAACACATAGAAAAGCATTTCTTCTTAGGGGAGCTTCAATTTAACTTAGATAAAGCAAGATTGCTGGGGATTAAAAATTGGGAAACTGAGTCACAAGTCCACCCAATTTAAACGTAATCAGTTTTCACCTTTATTTATACAATGTCAGATAGAATTATTGTCACTTACAGGGTCTGGACATGCATCTTCCAACACAAAGTTACCTTTATTTTGTCAGCAATAATATTTTAAGCAGATTAGCAATTCTAAGTAAAAGAAAAATTGGCAAAATCATACCTATGTCAGCATGGATTTGGCCTAATCTGCATTCATTCACTATCCATAATTACAAACCATTAAAAATATAGCTATCAAAGCTGTTAAGCTTACCATTAACAATTTTTCGTTTTATATTTCAGTATCATGAGTCAGTATATGTTATGATGTCTGCCTTTAATCTACTAGAAAGGGGTGGGGATGCTATGGAAAACATGATTCTTTACTGTCAAGATTTCTTGTCTTCTTTTAATATGAGTTTTTCATTTAAAGTACAGTTTTGTTTGTGAATCGTTACAAAGAAACTTCAGTGGAATTTTTCCTGTGAATATAGTTATAGGCCCTTATATTTAGTAGTTTTTAATGGTACCCTAACAAGACAATCTTTACCCTCAGCCCTTGTATGCTGTAGGGGCATGTGATGGGGTGTACAAACCTCTCACTGGACAGCAAAGGGTTAAAGAACCGTTTTGGGCTCAGGAGGCCCCACCCTCCGTCCTTGCCGAACATGTTCTAACTGAAGGCAGGGTTTGAAAGGGAGCTGGCTGGTTCCATTGGGGAATGGACAAGGCAGGGAGAAGAACTTACTCTGGGCTGGGAGCTCCAGAGGAGGAAGTAGCCAGATCCAGACTGGGAGAAGGAATGGCAGTGGTAGTCCTTGTGGACTGGAGCTGGGTAGGCCACGTACGAGATAATGCTTACAGGGGCAAGCTGCAGCATGCTGTAGGAAAGAGGGAGATAGGAAGTGACCCAGGGAGGCTGACTTGAGGCCTCTGCCCAGGGTGAAAGATGCTGGACATGCCTCCCTGGGCCCTGGGTTGGAATCCAGTGGAGTGGAAGGGCCTTCTACAGCAACCACTAGGTGGGGTGACCATCAGAGCCTATAACGAGTAGGCAGGGTGACTACTGGGAACTGCAACCTCTAGGCAGGCTGGACTGTGGATCTTTTCACGGGGCATCTTTCTCTCTTGTTTTTGCCTTCTCCTATTTCATGGCATTACAAGTTCAAGCTTGATCTCCTTACTTTACAAATCTGGCCCTTCAGACTTGTCTGCTCTTGTCTTTCATTGCATTACCCCCTACGTCTGCCTCATCTGTCCATTTGTTGACATCTCACACAAATGTCTGTGCCTTCTTTCATGCTATTACATTCAAAACGCACTCCCTGAACTGATCTGTAAAGCCGCTCGCCTCCCTCAAATCTCTCTTTTCAAGACCCACATCTGCCATGACTCCAAGGCTAGGGGTTGATGAGCTGGTGCATGAAATAATGGGGATAGTTAGCACTCATTTGATCTGCTATAATAACTTTTTTTAAAATTGCAAATGTATATAAATAATACATATTTGACTGTATCCCCTCTCCTCCTACACTTACTACATTGCTTGTCTTAAGGTCTTTGGAGCAAGGACCATGTCTTCATGTGTGTTCCTCTAGTGACTAGCACAACTGAGTTCCGATACTGATGGTGGCTTTTGGGAGCTACTGTACTCTAAAAACATGAATAAATAACTCACTGGTAGATGTCACTAGCCTAACTATCTCTTCATATTTTTTGGAGGAACCTGCTGCTGTCCTCCTGAATATTATAAGATATAGGGCCTCACAAGGAGTCCCTACACAATGAGCCTTCTGATACACACAGCTCTCTGGGACATCCACCCCCATCCATACTTCCCTGTGACTGTGATGGATTGACCCTATCACTTATTTCTGTCCTCCACCAGCTCACCACCACCACCACACACACACTCTGAAGAAAAGAAATGGAATTAACTCCTTGTGACCTAGCTCCCCAATGTCTAATCCCCCCTGTGCATGTGTGTGTATACACATATCCTCCTCAGTATGATGGAAAGTGCGTGCTTCCGATATTTTAAATTTTTCACAAAGTAGGTACCACAAGCCAGATAACAGTCATTGTCTCCATATAGATAGAACTCTACAACAAATAGCTAAAATTTGAACTCTTCATATATGTCTTTCAGAGAGAGTGATATTGTAGGTGTGCTGATTATCTGCAAGTGCTTTTAAGACTACTTTTCTATTATTGGTGTATTATTTCTCTACACTGATCCTTCTATTAGACAGACTCCTGTATGATATATACTTGTATGTCATAATGGCAAAACACTCAGTAGAAAACAAATATTGAAACATAACCTCTGATGGCTTTTATGGTGGGCAAAATAAATCAACTTTAAATTATTTTGAAATGCTAAAAGAGGAAGACGTAGTTTTGAATGTGGCTATTGATAAGGATGAAAAAAAAAAGAAAGTTGGAACAAATACATTGCAGTTACCTGAACTTCATGAAGAAATATGAATAACTCTTAACTTGATCTGGAGTTTTTCTTCCTGACTTCATTAATCAACTGGTCATTAATCTGAAATACTTCACTGCAGCCTCACAGATCTGGTTTATGTATATACATTTTTTAGCTTTTATTTCATTTGCTTTTTTTTTTTTTTTTTTTTTTTTAGCATTACTTGGGCAGCCCTTCCATTATGCTTGGACATTTGTAAATTACAGACTCCCCTGGGCTGACATAATGTGAGAAGAAGGCAGATGTTTTTCCCCTCACTCAGTGTACATGGTGTAGTTTTTAAATTGAATGTACTAATAAGTCCAATAAAACTCTTTAAACCAAATACCCATTTCATAAAATGATATCCAGGGGTTTTTTGCAACTCCATTTATCATGGAGCTTCAGAAGACTAGCTCCCAGTTACCATTCACTTGAGTTTCTATCGCTCGTCCAAGAGGGATATGGAATTATAGAAATGTAAGACTGGACGCTGAGAGATCACCCAGCCCCGGCCCCTGCACTGAGGCAAGACCAAGTAAACCTAGTCCATCCCTGGCAGGTATTTGTTCAACCTGTTCTTAAAAACCTTTAGTGACTGGGAACCCAAAACATCCCTTGGAAGCTTAGTCCCATGTTTAACTATTCTTGTAGTGAGAGAGATTTTCCTAATATTTAAACTAAATCTCCCTTGCTGCAGATTATGCCCATTACTACTTGTCCTACATTCACTGGAATGGAGAACAATTGATCACTGTCCTCTTTATAACAGTTCAATATATTGGAAGACCATTGTCAGGTCTCCCCTCCATCTTCTTTTGTCAAGACTAAACATGACCAGGGTAAGTGGTTTTTTTTTAAAATATTTCCTTATAGGTCAGGTTTTTAAACCTTTTATCATTTTTATTGCTCTCCTCTGGACTCTCTCCAAGTTGTTAACATCTTTCTTAAAGTCTGGTGCCCAGACCTAGATGTAGTTCTCCAGCTGAGGCCTCACCAGTGCTGAGCAGAGCAGGATAATTATCTCCCATATCTTACATATGACACCTCGGCTAACACACCTCAGAACATTAACCTTTTTTGCAACTGCTTCATTTTGTTGACTCATACTGAATTTGTGATCCACTATAACCCACAGATCCTTTTCAGCAGTATTACCATCTAGCCACTTATTTTCCATTCTGTAGTCATGTATTTGATTTTTTTCTTCCTAAGTGTAATGCTTTGCATTCATCTTAATTAAATTTCTTCTTGTTGAATTCAGACCAATTCTCTAATTTGTCAGGGTCATTTTGAATTCTAATCCTGTTGTCCACAGTGCTAGCAGCCTCTGCTAGTTTGGTGTCAGCTGCAGATTTTATAAACAAATTCTCCACTCCATTGTCCAAATCATTAATGAAAATATTGAACAGTACCAGACCCAGAACAGATCCCACTAGATACCTCTCCCCCAGTTTGAGACCAAACCATTGATTGTTTTGTACCTAACTTTTTATCTAGACCATTTTTCTCTAGCCTCTTTATGAGAATGTCATGTGGGACTCTGTCAAAAGCCTTACTAAAATCATGATATAGAACATATACAGCTTCCCTCCCATTCACTGGGCTATGTCTCGTAAGTACCAAGGATGCTATTATTAACAGGACACCTATTCCCTGAATCCTTGTATATATATGTTTGGATTTTCTGTGCAGGGGAAAAAGCAGCTGTTTTTCCAAATTTAATGAACAAAATGAAAACTAAATCTCAGAAATACTGTGTTTCTTAGGCCTGGTCTACACTTACCTTCCAGATTCAGCGGCAGTCGATGGGAGATACGCAAGTGATGTCTTGCGTATCTTCCGTCAACTTCACTGTGTCTGTTCTGCGCGCCATCCACACTGCACTGTGCCACTTACAGAGGTGGTTTTCCTCCGTTGATTTCTGGATCGACTGAGCTGGTCTACACAGACTGCTCAGTCAATCCAGAGACATCGATCTGACGGAGGCGAATTTGCCACTGTCATTATAGACGTAGCCTTATTCATTGATTTCACAGGTAATCCTTTTATCTGAGTGCTGTCTGCAGCCTCTATCATCAAATACGAAAGTAGAGATTTTGACCCGACATTGTCAGTTAAGAGAACAGTGACCTTCTGCATTTCTGTTTCTCCATATTGTGACCAGTTGGAGTTTTCTAGCCAATTCCTGCTTATATTATCCAGTTGTGTACTCTCATTGATTTCAATAGGATTACTCATGTAACTAAGGCATGCAGAATTTGGCCATTCCTTCTTTGGTATCTTTCTATTTCAGTTTCTGAAAGTCAGTAGATATCTGGAGATGAAGGTGGCTTGAATACATCCATAAATGTTAATGACCTTGGGAATCAGAGACAATAGGTAAGGCCTACTAAATAGATAAAGTCTTGGCAATTTTTAATAGAGATGCACCTAAGCCTTTGTGTTCTGATCTAAATCCAAATTCCCCACATTTTGAGAGGGTTGAGACCCAGCATTTGCAAGCTGCCATATTCCCGTTCAGATCTACATTCCATCAGAATTTGGGGGTATCTACATCTGGGACTTTACTTCAGGCTTATTACTGGTTTTAAATGGAATCGAAGAAACATAGAATTTTTTCCAAGTGACTCAGACTGTATATCATTTACAATTAATTGCTCAGTTTCTAAGAAGTTTCCTTAAAATTCTTGTGAGGTTTCTGAAACCATTTTTTGCTGGTCTGTTCTTTCATTTTTACATGTGCAAGGCATAAAATGAGAGATTATACTTTACATATTATGGATACAATTTGGTTATTGTATATTTACCAGTTATGTTATACATACTTTGAATGTTGTATACAAACCAGTTACCTTATACATACACTGTTATTTGCTTCCCAGTTTTGGTGAGAAAGCAAGGCCATTTTGATAGCCAAAGAGTCTTTCTGTTTATGAGAGTTCCCAGTGAAAGCCCAGATATAAAACACCTGTTTTTCACTAAATTTGAGGATGTTGGTGGGTCAGGAGGGGAGTTGTGGGTTAGCTCATTCCACTGTAAAGCAATGAAAGCTATAAAATATTATGAGCAAAAAGCCACCTGTTTCTGAATTAATGCCTGCCATCTACCTTTGTGGTTTACATTGAAGGTTCAGAATCTAGGTGGTCTGTTTTCATTTCACTCCAAGAGAGAGGATTTATCCACAGTGTGGTAATTTGTATAGTATCTTCACAACAAACTCATTCCTAAAGCTCTTTAATAAACAGATCAGTGGACACAAACAATAATGGAAATATTACCTCACTGCAACACAGTACATACAATCACATAAACTCTTAGGAACCACATCTTTTAACTTTTGCAGAAAACCTAAGAAGAAGGTGAATACTTGATCAGAAGAGATGACAAAAAACATGCAAATCCTGACCCAACTATTGTTTCCTTGCTAAACTTCTGTTCATTCCCAAAGAGCACAGACTATAGAACATTCTAGAGATAGGATCTGGAATAATTTTATTAATTAACAAAAGATAAACATTGAGGACAGTGTTGGACCAGTCTGGGTATATTTTCTTATTTGTAAAGTTATCAAGAGTGTGTTTTCTCCAAAATAGAAAATGCCAGCTGGCAAAGCCATGAATGGCTAACATAACCTAGACAAGCCATCTGCATTGCCATGCACTGCAGTCTCTCTGAATCTAACCATACTTACGATACCAATAGGGTGTAATTAGCATTCTACTGGCAGATAAAAACAAATGATCAGCATGAGGACTAAAGATGGATGTGAGCGTAATGATCTGTCAGAATCAAGAATTTTTATCTATACAAATTGTGATGAAGTGTCCATATTTTTTAGATTATTCCTACCACTTCTCATTCCATTTGCTTTCTGCTTTCTTTGATGCCCTTTTTGTTCTCCGTTTCAGTGGCATAATATAGCATCATTGAAATTTAGGACAGAAAGAAATCATGAAAGATCATCTGTCCAGCCCCTTGGGCTGAGTGCGCACCAAGTATACCTAGATCATCCTTGACATCAGTTTGTCTAACCTGTTCCTAAAAACCTCCAGTGAAAGGTATTCCATAACCTTCCTTGGTTACATATCACAGTACTTAACTATCTTTATAGTCAAAGAAAGTTTTTTCCCTAATACCTGACCTAAATCTCCCTTGCTGTGGATTAAGCTAATTATTTCTTGTCCTTTGCTTAGTGGACATGGAGAACTGTACTGTCTTCTTTATAACAGCCGTAAACATATTTGAAGACTATTATCATGTCCCGGATCAGTCTTCTTTTCTCAAGACAAGAAGAAACTGGGATATTAAAGGGAGGCATCATATGGCTATTGCATTGGCAAATCATGATCAAAGTTGAAGCCAACTTCCAAGTCCACCACCACGTCCTACAACTTTTAAAATTTTTGTCACACTCATCTAAATTCATATTTTTCATGGACCTAGATCATGAAGAGTTTTCAGTACAGATGAGAACTGAGACATTTACAGCAGTTAAGTGACTCCCCTAACCCAGTTTTCCAAAATTTAACTGACATATTTTCAGTAACAAGTGTGTCCATTATGGCCATAATCTTTGCTGGTTCTTTGTGAAGGTTCTCTGTATCAGTGACGTGGCCCAAATAATGTATAGGGTTGTGGGGAAATTTCACATTTGTCCTTAAGAACTCTGAACATTATCCTCCAATATCTCTAAGGTTGCATGTAGATTCTTGAGATGTTCATTTTTAATTTTGTTAGTCACTAGAAAGCCATCTAAGTAGCACTTTACTTCTGACAATCCATTCAAAATGTGGTCCATAGCTTTCCAGAATAATGCTAGTGCTGACATTATCCCAAATGATAAATTGTGGTACTGGTACAACTCCTAGGGTTTTTTCCTCCATGTCCATTAGCAATTAAGCTCAACACAGGTCAGCTTTGCTACACTTTTCATCCCTGGCTAAAGAGGCAAACATATTCTTAATACAAGGGAGTGCTGAGAGCAAATTGATAATGGCACTACATTTACTGACACTTTGACATTTCCACGAGTTCTGATGGTGCCATCTTTTTTTCCAAAACATTTGCCCAGTAGGAGCTGCCCATTCACTTTGTGAGAAAAATAACATAATTCCTGCCTTGACTAGACCTTCCAGATCTGCTTAATGCATTAGTCTGATGGCACATGGTGCTGTCCATGCCTTGCAATGTTTGGGTTGGCTATCTGGCTTTGTGGTTAGCTTTATAGTGATGTCTTTTATGCTACTCAGTTCTGCCTTGAAAATAGGAGCATGTACAGTTAGACTGTACATCATGTGAATTTCTGGCTTCTTCAGCTATGTTTATTCAAATCACAGTCAGCCTAGAACAGATGGGTGGTCACACGTGTCCAAAAATGGTGGCTATAACTATTTATCCATGGAGTTTAGCCTGCATGTCAGTTTCCCGAAATTTCCTGGTCACATTTCCCGAAAATGTCTGAAGCACAACTCTAATAGATTGCAAGGGAAGGTGACTGAGGTTACTATGCATTGCCATGCGATACTGCAGCTCCTGTATCCACTTGCATAAAAAGTGGCTTTGTTTCCAATAATGGTGTCGCTCAGAATCCATGTTAAAAAGTTATATGCACTAACATGATATGCAAGGTAACTTTTTAATTTGACTTATTCTCCCCACATACAGAAAATGGAAGCCCTTTTCCTCATTGGCTGTTTTCCCTTAGACTTTTGTGCAGCCATGTTAGTTCATCTATTGTCCATTTAATGTGACCCCTGTTTACCACAGTGTTGGCATACTATATAGGTTTTACACTCACAAATTACTCCTCAATAGGATTACACTCTCCACACTGGTAACACTCACAATTACACTCTCCACACTGGTAACATTTACTAGTATGTGATGCGTTCCTTGAAATTTCCTCCATTAGCTTATACACTTTTGTGTATGTATTCAGCCCTTGGGCTTTCCTTAGAGGAATTTCCATAGAAATTATGACTTCCATAGTCTTCTTGAATAGACAATAGCCATTTCTGTATTGCCTCTCTACATACTGGTAGACCACAGCATGAAGTTCAAAATACTCTCTGATCCTCTTTGGGACTAGCACAAATCTTTTCACTCAAGGGAGCTTCTTGCTCTTATATTAGGGACCAGGCTGGTTAGGACTTGATTACATCAGGGACCAGGGTGGCTAGGACTTGATTAAAGAATTTTGAATGGTTGTATGTGGCAATGCACACCCTCCTATAAAGGGTGCTGAATGGCTTTGTCACTATTTCAGTCCATAGGTTGGAATAATAGCAGTGGAAAGGCTTTGTTGAAACACATTGCCTGCCTGCAGGTTCACAAAGTAAATGTTATCCTCTCTTGCCCTCACTTAGCTCATTGTTCAAACCTATTTACCTGGAGTTTGGAGTAGTAAATGTGAATTTCATTCATATTAAGTAAATGACTTGGAGAGGAAAGGACTATTTCATTCCATGCAACTGCTGTTAAATGGATCTTCTTCTGTGGGTGTCTTATATTTTCCTTTTCACATGACCAGAGCAGGCCCAATTTTTGCAAAATATGTAAATAGTGAGTGGGATTTGCCCTTTTCTATTATATTCATTGTAAAGGAAGGGGAAATATACCATGGTAATTTCTGTTTGTGTGCAGAATTGTGTCTTGAGTTTGGTTCACACTTTTGTAGTTTTCCAGTGTACCTTATAATAGCATGAATTAACTCAGAGTTATTTTGAAGTTTTGTTATTTTTGCATTTTTTTGGTGTTTCAGATGGCTAAATTATGGTGTCTATGAATTCACTGCAAAGCATGGTCTAAATTACAGGTACTATGCAATATTCTTTTGATTCCAGGTCATCATCCAAACAGCCTGGTGCTTTAAGCATGCATAGGTGTAACTCTAATTACATGCATAAATATTTCCAGGACTTCCCCTAAATATTGAGAGCTAAGTTACCAATATGCACTTTATTCACAATGCAGAGAAACAAAAGAAGAGGTTGGTCTGTCTGATCTAAGTGCACAAAGTTATGGAATACAAAAATCTTGGAAGAGGTGTTTTTTTCCTCTCTCTATTCTTCCAGGGCTAAGAAGCCTGATTATTTTCATAAGACATAGTTTTCAACTTTTTTTGTTGAGGGAGTCAAATCTGGGAGAAGAAGCTCTTGATAAAATACATTTTACCTCTAGGTTGAAATTATCCTTTTTAGTTAGAGAAAATGTACCAGTCCGTGAAAAGTAGACAATGGCTTACAGAAGCTACTTCTACCACCAACAGTAAAGAATGTGGAAAAAAGGGCAATAAGGCCACATAGCGCCTTAGAAACCATCTGAGGATCTGCCCAGGAGAGTGTTTAAGGAGAACACCTCATTGATTTCAATAGGAAGTTCCATTTAAATTGGATGGCATGGTGTGGCCCAAGGAATCTGCTATTTCATTCTGTTAATGATAATCTGTTTAAATAACATACCATTTATATTAATTTTAGAAACTTTAGGAGAAGTCCTGGCCCCACTTAAGCCAATTGGATTTTTTGCCATTGACTTCAATGAAGCCAGGATTTCAGCTCTTGTGATGTGCCTTTTCCTAAGTAGACTAGTCCTAGAATCATAGACGATTAGGATTGGAAGGGACCTCAGAGGTCATCTAGTCCAATCCTCTGCTCAAATCAGGACCAACCCCAACTAAGTCATCCCAGCCAGGGCTTTGTCAAGCCACACCTTAAAAACCTCTAAGGATGGAGATTTCACCATCTCTCTAGGTAACCCATTCCTAGTCCTTTAGTTATGGCCTGTGGACCACAAGAGGTCTGTATAATCTTTCCTTGTAGTTTGCAAAATGAAATATTGAGAACCAAGCAGGCCGGTGTTAAGACTAGGGAAAAGAATGAGACTATGAAACTGTCTCTTTTGTGAAGTGATATGTAGAGAAAAAAATTGTACAATGAATGATTTAATTAAGTCTTCAGTGTTGTCACCATGTTGGTCCCAGGATATAAGAGAGACAAGGTGGAGAGGTTGTATATTTTATTGGACCAAATTCCACCTTCTGGTGGTAGAAGAGACAAGCTTTCAAACTTACCCAGACATGAAGAAGAGTTTGTCTCTTCCACTGGCAGAAGTTGGTCCAATAAAAGATATTACCTCACTCATCTTGATGATTTAATGAAGTGCAGTGAAATAGAAGTGTAGCTAGGAAGAGTTCATCCTAAAGAGTACATATTAAATTATTTAAAATATATATTGCAAAGTTCAAAATAAAACCTATTGTTTAGTAACAGTGGAGTTGGTAAAGTTTCTCCATCTGAGGATTTGTCTGTTGCCTTTACACATAAGTTCTAGTAAGCTTTCTTTCTTTTTTTTGTTTTTTGTTTTTTTTGTTTTTGTTAAATTCAGTGCCCTTTCATTTTTGTTTTTTAGAAGGTCAGGTATTAAAAGATCTAGGCTATGGAAGGAGAAAATAGGATCAGTTTCTAAACTGCAAGAAAAAAGAAAAGAAAAGTGGCATGTAATGTGAAGTGGGTTATTCTTGTTGGCAGTAAATTATTAGTTTGACTGCAGTAGTATGCAAGGTCTTGGAAAAAATTTTGAAAGAGAAAGTAGTTCAGGACATCGAGGTTAACAGTAATTGAGATAAAATACATCATGGCTTTGCAAAAGGTAGATTGCGCCAGGCCAACCTGATCTCCTTTTTTGAGAAGATAACGGATATTTTAGACAAAGGGAATGCAATGGATCTAATTTACCTAGATTTCTGTAAGGCATTTGATACGGTTCCACAGGGCGGAATTATTAGTTAAATTGGAAAAGATGGGAACTAGTATGAAAATTGAAAGGTGGATAAGGAACTGGTTAAAGGGGAGACTACAACGGATCATACCGAAAGGTGAACTGTCAGGCTGGAGAGAAGTTACTAACGTAGTTCCTCAGAATCGGTCTTGGGACCAATCTTATTTAACCTGATGTTAAGTACTGACATTGGCACAAAAATGTGCTAATAAAGTTTGCAGATGACATGAAGTTGGGAGGTATTGTCAGTACAGAGAAGGATTGGGATATCATACAGGAAGATCTGGATGACCTTGTAAACTGGAATAACAGAAACAGAATGAAATTTACTAGTGAAAAGTGCAGGGTCATGCATTTAAGGACTAATAATGAATTTTTGCTAGAAGCTGGGGATGCATCAGTTGGAAATGACAGAGGAGGAGAAGGACCTGGGTGTATTGGTTGATAACAGGATGATTATGAGTTGCCAATGTGATGTGGCCATGAAAAAAGCTAAGGTGGTCCTTGGATGCATCAGATGAGGTATTTCCAGTAGAGATAGGGAGGTGTTAGTACCGTTATATAAGGTGCTGATGAGACCTTACCTGCAATATTGTGTGCAGTTCTGGTCCCTCATGTTTAAGAAAGATAAATTCAAACTGGAGAGAAGGTGCAGAGAAGGGCTCTAGGATGATCCACAGAATGGGAAACCTGTTTTATGAAAGGAGACTCAAAGAGCTTGGCTTGTTTAGCCTAACCAAAAGAAGGCTGAGGGGAGATATGATTGCTCTCTATAAATACATCAGAGGGATAAATACCAGGGAGGGAGAGGAATTATTTAAGTTCAGCTCCAATGTGGACACAAGAACAAATGGATATCAACTGGTCATCAGGAAGTTTAGACTTGAAATTAGATGCAAGTTTCTAACCATCAGAGGAGTGAAGTTCTGGAATAGCCTTCCAAGGGGAGCAGTGGGGGCAAAAAACCTAGCTGGCTTCAGAACTGAGCTTGATAATTTATGGAGGGGATGGTATTATGGAACAGTCTAGTTTGGCAATTGACTGATCTTTGATTACTGGTGGTAGATATGCCAATGGCCTGTGAAGGGATGTTAGATGTGGTGGGTTCTGAGTTATTACAGAGAATTCTTTCATGGGTGTCTGGCTGATGAGTCTTGCCCACATGATCAGGGTTTAACTGATCACTATATTCAGGGTCAGGAAGGAATTTTCCCCCAGGGCAGATTGGCAAAGGCTCTGGGGGTTTTTCACCTTTCTCTGTAGCATGGGGCACAGCTCACTTGCTGGTGGATTCTCTGTACCTTAAAGTCTTTAAACCGTGATTTGAGGACTTTAATAACTCAGTCATAGGCCAGGGGTCAATTGCAGGAGTGGATGAGTGAGGTTTTGTAGCCTGCATTGTGCAGGAGGTCAGACTAGATGATCATATTGGTCCCTTCTGACCTTAGAGTCTATGAGTTTATGATCATTGATCACTGCACTGCAGTGGTGTAAAATGTCAAACTCTAGACATCTAATCAAATTAAAGGAATATGTCAATTTTTAATAAGTCCTAAAATTGGTTCCTATGATTATTTTATTTCAGTGATTTAGGACAATTATATCCTATTAGGACACAAACAACCGTAACAATTTAAATTTTTCTGTTTGTTTTTAACTGTGGTAGAATTGTTTTTTCTAAACAGCTTTTTCTAATATCTGTAATTTGTAATGTTTTTGTTGGTGCCAGTTGTTCTGCTAGAGGTTTGCAATGGAAATAGACCACAATTCATTACATATTTTTTTCTCTGTAGTTGTGCTGCATGATTTTATGTGAAATTGATTCTGTACAAACTGTAACTAATAGGATTTCCCTGGAAATAATCAGAGCATCTTGTACAAATGTTTACAATCAATATATAAGAAGAAACTGATATCTCTCTAACAATTTCCAGGAAGATGTGAATTGATTCAAATCTAGTCTCTGAATATTTTTCAAAGGGAAGCTTTAAAAAAAACCATGTAGTTTGAATCAACTAAGACTTTCCCCTACTTTAGAGGCTTTCCCCCCCGATCTATGCATAGAACTGCTAGTCTTACATACTGTCTATTGAACGATGTTGAGTTAAAATATAAACTCTGTAAAAATGCAACTGTTAATAAAGTTTATTTGGCTTCAATTTAGCTATGACAAAATTTCATTTCAAAAGGTTCACTGAGAAAAGGTTTAGACTTAATATGTGTTTCCCACATATTAAGATCAATGGCATGTGCTGTAAAGAATAAAACGCACAACACACAGACATCAGTTCTCCTGGGCTAATGGAAATCTAAACCTGATTAAAAATCCATTTTAGGACTTTTTTTATTGCAGGGGTGGGTTTGATAGCTGTCAGTGTACAGGAAAATAGCACATCTGGAATCTTACTGTGTACTTGTGTTGGCTGGTATAACTCAACATGTGTGTCAGGTTTTTTTTTTTAAATAGCCAAGATTTATTTGGTTTCTATTAATTTTTAAAAAGTCTTTGTTAAGTATGCTTATTAAGCACTAAATTTTTACCTTCCACAAATTAAAAGCTATATTTTAGTAGTGGGCAGTTTACTTTTAAGAACTATGAGAAAAGCAGAAATATACATCAGTAATGGGGAGAGTTACATGAATGGATTACAAAAATGCCCCAGTGGATTCTCAGAGATGAATATTTTGAGATTTGTTTAATGAAAATTGCATTTTTTTCCTGACTTTTATATCCAACAATGGGAAATCCAAAAGAGAGATATTAAACAAGTAGCACACATTTGATTCACTACAGTTTGTATAGTTTACTTTCCCATTAGGATAGTGAATACTCCTAGGAAATTATAAATATAATTTAAAAACACTTGGATTTGCTTGTAAAATATGAAACTTGAATAAAAAGGATTTTTTAAATATGTTTTTGGAGAAAAATGATTAGTCAGCTACAGATGAATACAGTACCCAGTTCAAATGATGTTCTTGGTATCAGCTTTAACCAAAATGCTATATATTTTAATGAATATACATATTTTGTAATCATCCTTAAGTTAAAAGCAAGACAATTGCAATAAAAGTCCTCTAACAATCCCCCACATCCTTAGATTTATTGTCTAGTTAAATCTTTAATGGTGTAGATTCAAAACTTTTCTATTTTAATTGCTCTAGAGAGTTGTACAGCTGAAATTTTTAATGTATTTTCATATATTCAAATCATAATCTAAAAAGCAACAGTGACCTGGAAGTAGCCTTTTTATCTTGGATGTTCCTACAATTCATTTATAAATCCCAGTAGACCAAACTATGTATATTGGTTAAACATGTACTGAATGATTTACTCCAGGGTCATTTCAACCTTGTCCAGTTTGGCACAGAATAGAACATTTTAAAGTTCTTACAGGTTAGAATTACTAGCTGAGCTTTTAAATTTTCAATGGGAAAATAGCCAGAAGGGGATATACTCTAATCACATTCTATTCATCTTCAAGATAACAATGTTTTGCAATCAAATTATATACTATTTATTCTCTCTCTTTATATATATATGGTGCATGTGGATCCACATTAAAGTATAATTCCACTGTTAGAAGTGACTCATTACACAAAGGACATATTATTACAGTGCACCCAAGAATGTTCAGTCTATTCATTTAGTTAGCTGGGAGAAAAAAAGTCACACCTTTTTGGGCAAAGGCATTGATTGGAAATTCCAATAATCCAGTAGGGCCAAGTAGTTTCAGTCTTGCTCTTTAACCAGTAGTAAAAGGTCTATAATTTTCAACCGGAGCAAAAATTAGTCCAATGTGTACATGCTAGCTGTTTGAAGGATCTTGCATTCAATATCTTATAATTTGCATCAAAATATGTCAGTCTCTCTCCATTTCTTAGTACAGATTTAACAGAAGAGTGGTGTAGTAATTTCTCAGGTAACTAAGCCATCATTTTTAACATCGTGCACTGTGTGCACTTCCTAGTACATTAGGAAGTTCTATGAATAATTAAAAGTAAATTATGATGGTCAAAATGAAAGAACAAAGCACATGCTGTGGTTTAATCTCCTTGCTTTAAAATTTTGCATTCACTAATTAAGCTGCAAATTTCAAAAGCTGCTGCTTATTTTAGAACTTCTGAAAATTAGGTCCGAGATGTCTAAAGCAGGGCTCAGAAGACTGTAGATATTGACTATTGAAAGCTGCATTTGAAAGTTTTGACTTTACTTAATTGTTTACAAATTCCCACATGTGTCATGTAGACTGCCTCTGTCTTAATTTCAATACTAAAATCTGTGGTGTGGATTGTGAATAATGGCTGAACTTTGTCATTGCTTTCCTGGTTGTTTATGGTGAATTCCCATGGGTTTTTTTTGTTTCCATAACATTTGAAATTTGACAAAGTTTGAATGGGCAAATGTGTACTGTTTGGTTGGATCTACACTGATGGTGGCAAATCAACCGCCGTCAGATCGATTCCTCTGGATCGACTGAGTGGTCTGTGTAGACCTGCTCAGCCGATCCAGCAATCGATGCAGGAAGACCACCCCAGTAAGTGGCGTAGCGTTGCATCGAAGGAAACGCTGTTCCCTTTGGACAGCGCAGTGTGGACAGTGCGCGGAGCAGACGCAGTGAAGTAGACAGAAGATACACAAGTGATTTACGTCACTTGCGTATCTCCCGTCGACTGCTGCTGAATCCGGAAGGTAAGTGTAGACCGGGCCTTTAAATGTCCAGTTGTATAAATGTTACTGAGATCCTTGAGGGATGCAAAATTAAATTGTAAAATACATATGTTCATAGATTTTTAAGGCCAGAAGAGGGACCATTATGGTAATCAAGACTGGCTTCCTGCATAAGACAGGCAATGGAATTTCATCCAGCCATTCTTGCATTGAGCTAGAACATATCTTTTAGAAAAACATTCAATCTTGATTTTAAGACTTCAAGTGACACAGAATCCACCACATCCCTAGGCAAGCTGTTCCAATGGTTAATTACCCTCCGTTTAAAAAATTGCACTTTATTTCTAATCTGAATTTGTCTAAGTTCAACTTCTAGCTATTGGATCTTATGGCTTTGTCTGCCATCAGACAATCAGATGCTATCTGTCTGCTATCAGAAATCTCTTTCCTGTGTAAGTACTTATAGACTGTGATCAAGTTACCTCATAACTTTCTCTTGGATAAACTAAATATATTGAATACTCTCTCACTGGAAGGCAGGTTTTCGACACACTGAATAATTCTTGTAGCTCTTTGCTGAACCCTTTCCAATTTGTCAACATCCTTTTTACATGAAAAACCATTAGAGAGCAGAAGATTCGTGGCAACACAAAAGACTCTCTCCAGTGCTCTTTCAGCAAGTACTTTAATATTTCCCTATGGTCATAAAGATATAAGATGATTTTTTAAAAAACATTTGGAGCCTTGTAGGATTTAGAAAGCTCTGCTTCGCGATGGTAACTGAGCACATCCACTGCTGTTGCTATTTCTTACACAGCAAGGGTTATTTCACTTACCAAACAATGCCTGTGATTTCTGATATAGTTACCATTTGTAGGGGTTTAGCCCTGGCTCACAAATAGGAAGCCGTAGAGAGAGGAACAGAGGGCCTAGGCCAGCCTGATAACCAGTGGCTCAGGATTCTTGTACGGGAGAGATGGCAGAATTTTGTAAGTGAACACTTCTGAGATCCCTGTGTGTGGGGGGGGTCCCTGCTGCCTTCCCACAGCAGAAAGCTTTGGATATTCAAGCAAAAGCTGGCAGGAATCCTCTGCTGTGCTCTTAGGGTACTGTTGAAAAAAAACATACACATGCTCTGCCCCACAGGGCTCCTTGCTCCCAGAAATGGCCTTGGTAGCCCCTTTATCCTAGCAGCAGTGCCCAGGATCCTCACTGTTATGATCACAGCAAACATAAAGAGACATTAAATATTTGATAAAAATACCAAATATTCTTGCTGGATGGCTGCAGAATAGCCCTATGTTTATTCTTAGACTCCAGAACGACAACATGCAGTAACCAAAAACGGAGAGACAAAGCAGGCTGCTCCTAAAGGCAGAGAGACACAACTTCCCACCCTTCTTTCCAGACTAACTCTGCTAGGCCCATTCTGCATTCTTCCCTACAGAGTCCAGTTCCTGCAAACAGGACCAGGAAAACTCCATAGCATTTAAAGGTCACATTTTTAACACAGTTTTCAATATACCAACCTAACAGCAGTAGCACCTAAGTGCCCCCTTAGAACACCCATCAGCTGCAGTGGCCCTGGAACTGCCTGCACGTTGATTTATGTGTTTAACCTCAGTGCATGTGTGAAAGGTTTTCTCAGCAGCCATAATAACTAGTTTTAAAAGTTTAAATGAAAGCCTATATTCTGTCAGTGCTGGTGGCATTTCTATCTCTGTAGAGAAAAGTTTCTTATTTGCTCTGGGCTAGTGGCTTTTTCAAGTCCTGGTCCTTAGAGAAAACTTCCATTGAAGCTGAAGTTGGTGAAAACTGCCTGAATAAGGATTGCAGATTTTGGCCCATAAGGAATAAATAATGAGCTACGAACAGTATGTAAGTCTGTAATGACCTAAAGCAGCTCTGATAACATCATAAACCTTGAGAGTGAAGGTTGAGTCTTTTTTTTTCCTGTCATCAGAACTTGGAGATGTAATTATAATTATAATGTATGTTTCTTCCTTGGCCATGACTTGTACTGCTCTCTTCTTCTTGTACTTCAAGTTCCACTTCCTTTTCCTTTATCTGCATCTCCTCTTCAAATCCCATATGATTCTGGTGTTCTCAGTCCTACAACTACCCTGTTTTCATATCTATAATCATAGACAAGTCTGCCATTCTGAATGGTTAATGAAGTTACATGTCAGAATATGTTATTTCCAAAAGCTTCCTTCCAAAAAAGCATTTTTGTTAAGGCAAGTCTGATATGAAATAATGGAAAAGAGGTGTTTTCATTTGGAATAGACCCTGATTGACCAGGTTGATGGTGGAAAAATTCAGTACTTGAAAGCAAGTTCACAGACTTTCTGCCAAAGGGGAGAAATTTTGCAACTGAAGCACTGTGTATGTGATGAAGATACTGTGTAATGGTTATGCCTCCTATATGGTTCAGGGTGTGTTACTTCAGTTGAATAGAGGCTTGACAAATCCAATATTATCTATTAAAGGAAATGAAACAAAGACAGATGTAGCTCATGAATTATTGTTAAGAATGAACTTTTAATCACAGGACAGTGTTCGGTTATAATTTTTTAATATTTTTTGGTAATTTGTCCTGCATCATCATGAAATCTTTGCACGTCACAAACTTACATGAAATAATCCACACAATATCCTTTAAAATTGGGAAATATTGTCATTCTCATTTCATAGATAGGGAGCTGAGAGATAGATTAGGTGATTTGTCCAAGGTTACACAGGCAGTCTGTGGCAGAGCGAGGAGTTGACCATAGGTGTCATGATGCTTTCATAAAAACTTATGTGAGGTGTAAATTGTTGAAATAAATAGAGTATGTGTCTGTGTGATGCACATACACACACAGTAGTTCAAGTTCTCCATTTCCTTGCACAGTTATTTGCATCTGTGCAAAGTAGATGTGAAATGCTATCAAATCAAAATGGTAGCACTTTGTACTAACTTTTCACAGGTTTAAATGGGTGCAGAAGATGCAAGGCAGAGAATCAGACCAGTCATGACATATATTTAAATATCTGAAGACTCACCCAAATATGTGCTTTATTTTCTCTATGCAGACTAGATATAGATATTGGCGGGAAAAATATTTTCCTTAAGGGAAATTTCTACTACATTTTGAATTAACATTGCTTTTCTAAGCGAAAGGAGAGAACCTGCTGTATTTTAATATTCCATTTTGTGTTTTTAATGACAATAAAATGCTTCAGGCCTTGCATTACTATTAAAAACATCATTTGTCTGGCTTGTACAAAGCTTAAATGTAAGCATAAATTAAAGTACAAAGCAAACACAATCAAAAACATTTGATGAACATGTCTTCTTGCATCTTATTAATTCACATTACTGAACTAAAGGAAGGCAGTAGAATTGAGAAATGTTCATGTTAAGTATTACAGTTTGTGTTCATGTTACAGTATTTGATAATACTTTGTTTTACTTGAAAAGAGATTCTAGAATATGAGTGTAGAAGCCTTAGAACTTTATGGTATAAAGTGAAGTTATATTGTGTGTGGTCAAGAACACAGGAAATAACAAAATAAGAAGATTTATGATATAATAACTGAACAAGATAAACTATTATTTGGTCATCAACTGGTGCTTGTCAAGAATGATAATGCTGTAGTTTGTGTCTGAGAGTAATCTTTAAGCAGCTGTTCAGAAAGGTGGCAGCATTTTAACTGGCAGAAGTCAAGAGATTTGCATAGTTTTTGGTCCTCCGTTTCCTTATATATGTACAATGAGGAAAATAACCAGATTCCATTGCAGCTTCCTCTGATGTCTCCTCCACATCCATAGCTGCCACTACTATAATTCTTTCTGTCCCAGACACCAGCCACTTTTGTTCTAGCTATTTTCAGAGTCTCAGTTGGCACTGCCACTTCCATTACAGCTAATGCACGCACCGACTCATCCTCTACAATACCCACTGGAAACCTGGGGGAGGGCAGGCACGGCCAAAGAATGACCTGTAGCTGCTAATCCATCCTTTACTTGCTACTGTGCTACTGCTGTCGCTACATCTTCTTGCAGCTGAGGCCCAATCATTGACACACTCACTCGCCCTGCTTCCCCAGACATGGGCCTGAGAGATTCTGCATCTCAAGAGCTGCTGTGGCTGCCTTCCCGATTCAATCCTGCTTCTTCTTTGTTTTGAGAACCAGTTCCTGTCAGAGATAACTGCTGGGCCCATCAAGCAGTACCAACAGCTGAAACTGCTGCCATCTTGCTTCCTGACTCCATCCTCTCCTATCATCCACATGGAAGACTCTCAAGGAAAGTGCTGGAAGCCCCTATACTTGCATTGTCTCAAAATGAGTGGACAAAAAACTCCAGAGGAATAATCCTGAACCAGCAGTGTGACCTAGATGACCTCAGAGGTCTGTTCTGTTTCTGATTTTGGAGTTCATGTGATATTGTTGCTGATTACACAGTTGTAAAATTCAATATGCACACAGAGCCTAGGCACAGCTTTATTGTATCTCTTCAGTATCACAATGTCAGTTTAATATATGCAGCTGATTTGGCATATATGTAAATTCTTTACTAACTTGGCATTATCTTTACTGGCAGCTTTTCAAATACTTCCATTTGTGTGGCTCTCAAAACTGATCTCACTTAATTTGCAAATACACTCACTGGCTTAAAAGATGCGTGATGCTTTGTAATAAAGCTATTTATCTAAGAAGTTTGGAGCAGTTGGACGGCTTTGTAGTGGAACTAATTACACTTTCTGACATACAATGAAAGAGTGACTCATAATTTGCATAGAATTGCCATATATCATAATGCCTGAACTGTTAACTGAATTGCCTCTGTGCAATCACTTCTTATGGTACGCTGGCCATTACCACGTCAATAGTTTGCTCTTGCCTCAACTGTAGTTTCTTTGTATAAGAACCACTTATTTCTTTTATTATATACCAGATACACACTAAGCATGTAAAATGAAATCTAAATATTCTGTGAGCTGAAAATTACCTAAATTTGATTGTATTAATTACAACTGGCAGTTTAGAATTTTTTACTGAAGTAATTTAAAAATGCAATAACGTGTGTTGGGGGGGGGGGAAGAAAAGTAGAAAGGATTGGAGGTTTGAGAAAAGGAAGGAGGGAAGGAAGGAGAGAGAGGGGATAATGGAGGGAAGAGCATTTCTTTTCCTTTTCTCATTCCATCTTTTTAAGTTTCCCTTATCCTCTTTCCTGTTATTTTCTCTTAGGGTGAGCTCCCTCCATCCACCATTTATGCCTATTGTGAGGGCATAAGTGGGAATTAAGTTGTGCAAAGATCTTGTGTTGGCTCTCTGCATGTTGTTATATTTCACCCTTTCTGCTTCACCTTCCTGTCTCTGTCTCTCTGTTGCACATGGCCAGTCATTCTATTGTCCTGCTCTGTGAATGACCAAACTAGGTGCTGTTTCAGAGTGTGATATTAGATAGAAGCAGTCTGTATGAAGTTAAGTATAGCCAGGCCCACTCTGTCTTGAGGTAGCTGGAAATGTTGGCTAGCGAATGCTATTCCATTAGCTAAGAAGGACAGGTTTGCAGGTGATAGTACCAGAACAGTAATTCATTGCAGGGAAGGCTATGATTAGGCACAAAATTATGGTGTGGCAAATGGCTACCACCCTGCTAGAAATGCCTGGTCCATCATTATTAAACCTGTGTGTTAAAAATGATTCTGCTTGTCTTTTTAAAGGGAAATTATTGAATCTGAGCATACCCACACCCCTTTTTTGGCTAATTCTATCTGAGTTCAGCTTTCTACCAGAAATTAGCCCATTAACAAAACAAACAAAAACAACCCAACAACAACTGAAAACTTCAGGTTTTCACCCTGTGAATTTCCTTCTTCAGTCTAGCCTCCAGAGCCACTCTGGGAGCATCAGGCCATTCTTTTGTTCTCTTAAAAACTTGCAAACAATAAACTGAAACATTAAATGGGACATTTTTATTGGCATGCAGTACTCCAATTTTTTCTTCTAAACATTTCCACCCTCCCACTGCTTCTCTCCTCAAGATGTGTTGATCACAGGACTGGCGCACACATCACAGAAACATGTCCTGTACATTGCATGAGGAGAAGAATGGGTATAGCACAGGAGTGGAAGTCAGGAAAACTGATCATTGCCTTCCCTGCCGCAATATTCCTGTATGACCTTGGGCAAGTTATTAACTCCTCTGTGCCCCTGTTTCCCCATTTATAATATGGTGATATTAACTACTTACATCGTAAGGGTTTTGTGAGGATGAATGCGAATCAAGGTGCTCTTGAGAGCCTCAGAAGGAAGCTGATAAAGAAATGCAGAGTATTACTATAATATACCCTTCCACCATCTTCTCTCCTAAAGAATAAACTAACTACATGGGTGAAGAGTGTGTTTTTCTTTTCACAGAGCTGTCAAAAATTTCAGTTTGACTTTGTGACTGTGTACTCTTCATATTTCCATTGATCCTGGCAATTTCACAGATGGTACACATCACTGACATATTACTGCCTGATTTCATTGGCTAGTACATATCTGGGTAACTTCAGAAATGTGCAGACATATAATTTCTTTAGGATCACATTATTTATTTGAGGTTATAAGGCCAATGCATTTACAGCAAATGTGGCAAGTGACTCTCTAGTAGTAGGCAGCCATAAGCCATAACAATAAGATGGAAAGAAAGTTAGTGATCTGCTACCAAAATCTTTCAACCACAATACCCCATTATATAGCATGCAATAAAATGCTTCATACCTGAAGTTGAAAAGCCTAAAGGCAGTGATGATATCCAACCGGTTCGCACCGGTTCGTGCGAACTGGTTCTTAAAATAAAAAAAATGTAGCGAACCGGTAGTTAGCGCCCTCCCCTGTCGTGCTCTGCGGGGCGCTGGTGGGGTTTCGAATTTGACAGGGGAGAGCGAGTTTCACAGCGGAGATTCTCTGCTGCGATCCCGAGTCTCCCCTTCCACCGCCGAAATTGACAAGGCAGAATCAATTTCACGGCGGAGAGTACTCTGAAGTTAAGTTATGAATAGGTTATTAAATTTCACCTGCCTTTATAGAAGTGGTCATTGGAAATTTGGGATATCATCACTGCCTAAAGGGGTTCAGAGTGGATCAGGCAGAGCTGCACACGCTCCTTCTGTAAATGGAACAAAAAGAATTAGGAATTTTAGGCGCCCAAATGACTGTGTAGGACTTATACAAACTAGCAGAGCACACAGTGCAAATGTGATAACATTGCCCTCGGAAAAGAAAGGAAATCTTCCTCTTCGCATTTAAATTGTTCTCTGGGAGCACCAGTCTTAGTCCCTGATCCTGCAAATGCTTATGCCCGTCCTTATCTTTATGCACTTAAATTTTCTCATTGATTCAGATGTGACTTCAGTAGAAGTCTAAAGTGCCTAAAATTAAGCATGTGCATAATCCTTTGCTAGGTTGGGGCCAGAATGCAGGATGTTGCAGGACTGAGGCCTGGCTGAACGTTCTGGATCATTTTTGAAACATTTGGAAAAATAAATGTTCCCAGAACATACTTGTAGTAAGCAGCCATTACACAAAAATGGAGATAAAGTTAAGCTCTCATTCCCAGAATTCTTGATGATTAAAGGTTGCAGCTCCCAGTTTGCAGAACTCTTAACTATTAACCCTTCTTCTTATCATGACTATAGGAAAAAATACACAAAATACATTTGACCAGGTCCTTAGCTGATGTAAATTTTTCACAATCTATTTCAATGGAATTATGTAGTGTTAGCTAGTTAACACTAGCTGAGGATCTGCCTGATAATTCACAGCCTGTTTACAGTCTGGAAAAATTGCCACAAATATTTTTAAATGAACCATTATCTAGTGAGTAGCGTTGTTCTTTGTGTTGATGAATTCTAATCCACAATACCTGCAGATTCCTGCTTTAATGGTAGACTAAAATAAAAATTGATTTCTTGAAGGTGCCAGGATGGTTAAACAAATTCAATTGACTTAAAATTGAATTAGGGTGGTAGGGTGTAGCTTGTTTTCCATAATCGTTCCAAAATATTTACATAAAATTGGACTATTCCAAAATATTCCATAATTCCAAAATATTATTTCACTTCCATGGGAAAACACCACACGACCATCTCATAGGCCCCGATCCTGAAAGTAGAATAGTACCATGTTGCAAGACTGGGCCATTTATAACATGAGACACTCTGGAAAACTCTTGCCAGGATTTCATTGCTGTCTCATTCCTAACGCTGGGGGTTGCAAGTTAAATGAGTAATGTAATGTAAAATATGTGGGTTAAGTCCTTTGAGTATAAAAGAAAGATCACAGAAATCAGAATGTTTTACTTCTGCAGAAAACACCTTAATTCTGCACAAAGGCCTTTTGCTTTTGTTCATAACTTTCTAGGTATTTTGTACTCAGGAGGTTCACATGGCTCTCATAAGCAAAAGAACCAATGTGACATGCCAGAATTCCATCGATTTTTTTCCAGATTCTAGAATACTGATATTTTTCATATGTCATCACCCTGGTTTTTACATTGTTTTGGGATTTTGAGGCTATTTTGATCATTTATGAAGTCTAACTTCGCTTGAGTACACAAAATCTTAATAACTGATTAAAAAGTATGGTTGTACCACTTCATCTGTCTAGGAAGAGAGAGGCGTTTTCCTCTGGGACAGGAATAACCCAGCATTTAGTTAATCAAGTTTTAAAAGCTGTGAATTTAAGCTCCTTGGGATATATACATTACCAATTGCAGGAAGTTGGAAAATAAAAGGAACTTTTCAAATAAAAAGATGTCAATTTAATGGCAAAGTATCTGGAAACAGATGTTTCATGCAAACTATAAGAGTTGTGTCATTCCTTTAGGTTTTCAAAGTCACTTCTTGTCAGATGCATTGGTTAAGAGAGAAAATTAATGAGCTGTGTTAAGTTTTATTACACAATCTTCTGATGTGGGAAAGCTTCCCTCCAGGAACAGCCCTGTGCATGGCTTAGCTGATTTAGGCATGCCTGCTGCAGTATTCTTCAAAATGTGTTGGAGATCAAAGTTTAGTGAGCTATACAAGTTAAATGGCAAGGTAATTAAAAAAATATGGGGATTATTAAATATAAATAGTACTTAAATATATTTGCTGGCAAAACAAAATCAAGTAAATGCCTTAAAAATGAACTCATGAAAACAATGAACCAAATTTCCTGCCCCTGTCAGTGCAAGACACTATTGAAGTCAACTTGCAGCAACAGAGAATTTGGCCCATTGAGTGTATTGTGGCTTTTATTTTTGTTGCTGTTGTTTTTAACTTAGTTTCTTCAAGTTTTGATGCCAACCAAAATGGGCTCTTGGCACCAGATATAAGTGGTAAAGTTTTAGTCCCATTGAAGGCAATGTCAGACATAAAATCAAATTCTCCTTTCACTGATGTTACGCCATTGACTTCAATGCAGTTACCCTTGATTTAGATTGGTGCCAGTGAAAGCAGTCATACTTACAGATTTTGTTGTAAATAGAGACCTTTAAATAGGGGTCAGGAGTACAAGTTTATTTAGGAAGGTGCATTCTTTCTGCTATCTGTGATGCAGGGTTACACAGAAAACAAGGGCAAGACTGATCTGTTCTTTGTGGCTGCATAAAGGAGAAAGGGCATAGAATAATAGTTTATTTCCTGGGGCTGTGCAGCTACATACCAAATACACAGCAAATCTAGCCCACACTGTTTAAGTGATGAACTTGAAATACAGAAAGCACTATTCCTTGGACTGGGGAAGAATTCAGACTGTTGTGAAGCTTCAGCATAATCAGAGATCTACTTCCTGATCTCTGTCACATAACTATTCAGAAATGATTAGTTTATAGCTTCAGCTGCCTTAACTGTAATTATATTATATGAATAATATAATAGTTAGAGATTGGACCGATGCATGTACGTCCCACCATGATGTCCATATAGCTGTGTGCTCAAAATGCCTCTAAAGCTGCATTTAGTGTTAAAGAACATAATTTAACTTTGTTGTAGCAATTGCAAGAGTCTCATTAAAGAGTGGAATAAACTCTCAGATTGAAAACTGCTTGGGAATGAAGCAAACAGAACAAGCAACATGCTGTCAATAGCAACTTATAGCAACCCCTATCCCTGCAGTAATAATGTAGCTGAACAAGGGAGTGGTGCTCAGCACTAATTCGAAATAATGTAATAAAAATGAGAAAATAAAAATCTAGGGCAAATATCGGGAAAATTGCCTATCAGTTAGCTCTTTTAGGCTTTGCAATAATTTCCTGAAGGAAACGAGGAAAATACTATTGATTGAGTCTTTGACTGCTGGACTTGACTAAACAGTATATCCTATTATATAGTTCAGGCAATCATCCTACACTGGCCTATTGTGTGATGAGTCTTTTTCATTTCTAAGTTCTCTAGCTATCCGAAAGGCCAATTGTTCCAATTGTGTTAGTCTGTATACAGCAAAACCAGCGAGAGTCCCGTAGCGTCTGACGAAGTGGGTTGCAGCCCACGAAAGCTTATGCCTGTAGAAATTAAATTTGTTTGTCTCTAAAGTGCTACAGGACTCTCGTTTTTGTGAAAGGCCAATAGGTGCTTTGCACAGCAATTTCAAAATAAATAACTACAGAAATATAAATGATGCAAACCTGGAGATTTTTGGCCAGTGCTGGGTGCTGTTGAAAACCCTTCTCCTGACTGGTTATGTGCATGTGCTTCGCTTGCACAAGCAATCCTGTGTGCACCCAATTTTGAAAATAAGGACCTGAAAGCTCAGTGAGTTTTTTAAACCAAACCCATCACAGGATTTAATATAAAATCCTAATAGTAAAGAATTCTGTGATGTATCTGGTTCTTGTTTGATGTGCTCCTGCTGCCACAGTTAATATAGTATATTCTCCACACATGCCAAGTAGAGATGCCAGGACTCCTGTCTTTGAAAGAGTCCAAATTATTTTAGAACCATCTGTAATATCTTTCCTGTTTTTCCCCTCACAATCTCTATATATACTGAGTATGGTATTTGCTGAACCTTCCTGGTTTTTCACTGGGTTTGTCATTAGACTCAGAGTGTCATTGGAGAGGCAGATCTTTTAGAAAGAGGGGATTTCGTTTTAAGCTTTAACACCTGGACTATCTTCCTGGTCAATTATAAAGGTCCATGAGAAATCTAATCACAAAAGCATGTACTCAGGAAAGGATTTTCCATTTTGAACTGTCAGATATTTCAGTTTATTAATTCATCTGTTCAGGGGGCTAGACGAGGCCCGTGAGCTGCTTCAGTCCTTATAAAGAACTAAAATTCAGGTGTTCAATAGGCCAGCCCTCTGCACAGGGTGAATTTCAGCTATAGTTCTATTTTTATAGCAGAAGATAGTTTAATACTAAGCCTTTTACAAATCCAGTCCACAATCCAATCCACAACCCCCACACCTAGAATAATCAATATTTCTTCCAATATACCAGAGACCTGGGCTGTATTCTTGTCTTTGCCACTGACTTGGTCTGTGAGGGCATGTCACTTAAAGTCTGATCCTACAATTGGATCTAAAATGTACTCTGGCAGAGGCAGAGGCCAGTTGATTTCCCAGGGTTTGCCTGAGCCCCTCTGCTGGAATCTTTTGTGTGTTTTCCAGCAACCATCACATTAGTTCTAAGCCTGTGGTGGCCAACCTGAGAGCCAAGGCTCATCTGTGGCCTTCACAGCTCTAATCTGTGGCCCTTCAGAGCACTTTTGTTAAGAAGACAATGTGCATTTAGATTACGCTTTGCAAATGTGTTCCCTGAGCTGCGCCCTAAGATTGATGATTGATTGATTGATTGGAATCAGCCCCCGTGCTTACTACCTGCAGCTGCCGCCCACTGTTTCCCCTGCAGCTGCAGGGGTGACTCTGATGTGAGCTAGGCATGCTCTCAGCAGCTGCGGTCCCTTTTCAGTGGCAACTGCGCAGCAGCTCCTCCGCTGCCTGCCTGCAACATTGCAAGGCAGAGAGGAAAAACCCTGTCACTGCTCCACTACCTACTTCCCTGCAAGACCGTGGAGGCCCCCAGAGAGAGCAAATGGAGTTTGACTGACTACTTATGATAGGCGCCCCTTCCTTACATAACCACCTAGAAAGAAAGAGAGGCTGAGACGCAACAGCCAATGTGACTCCCTGTTCCACTGCCCTAGCCCGTTCTAACTTGGGCAAGCTTGTTCAGGTGTCCTAAGGCCTACATACCAACTGGAGACAGCCAGAGCACAGTGCACTCCAACCACAGCCCTCCCTTCCCTAGCTGGCCTAGAGGCTGGGGGTGAAACGGCTTAGGAACCAATTATGCTGGCTCCATGTGATTCCTGCACACCTGGGGAGTCCCCTGCAAGGGACATGTGAATAGTTTCTGTTCCCTTTGTGCTGCTGAGCAGCACAAAGGGAGCAAAACAGGACACAAAATCTGACCCTACGTATTGATTGTAACCCCTGGACCTTTCTGTTTGGCCCTTAGGCTGTCCAAAACTGAACTAATCAGTTAACTTCTTTGTGCATCAGTTTCCTCCATCTGTAAACTGGGATAATGATTCTTACCCGCCATAGTAAAATGCTTTGAAATCATTGGCTAAAAGGTGCTGTAGAAAAGACTTGCACTCCTTTCAAATCTGGATAGAAGATAAATAGTATTTACAGAGCTTTCCTATCCTCTCATCTTTTGGGGGCCCAGCACTGTGTGAGTCCTCTACCCTCAACCAGCTACCTGTGCCATATTGGCCAATGATGTGTCCCCAGGCCTTGCCCACCCACGCATTGAAATCACTGAGAAGAATGAGTTTGTTCCTTACGAGGACATTCCTGAATTATTCCAGATGAGAATAACTCATCATTTTGCTGTTCAGAGTAGTCAAGTGTTGGAGACACTTGCTGAGAGAGTTTATCCTGAGACCCAGTGTGTGTTCAGAGCGGGCCACTCCACGACTGACATGTCCTTCACAACGCGCTTGTTGCAAAAAAAAAAAAAAAAGCCGCGAGCAACAAGCACCTCTCTATGTAGCATTCATTGACCTACAAAAGGCCTTTGCCACGGTTAGCAGGAATGGCATATATAAGATCCTGATGAAAATTGGCTGTCCATAAAAAGCGCTCTCCCTATTTAAGGAGTTGCATGAGGAAATGAAGGAGACTATCCAGTATGAAAATGAAACATCGTCTGACTTTAGTATTGATACTGGCATGAAGCAAGGCTGCATCTTAGCGCCTACCGGATTTGGCATTTTCTTCTCTATTCTTCTTAAGTACGCTTTTGGAAATGATCAATCCATCATACTAATTGAATCGAGGACAGATTTCAGCTTGTTTAATGTCAAATGACTTCAGAGCAAAAGGCATTCACCCAGCTCACTATTCAGGAACTGCTCTTCACAGATGTTGCTGCATTCATCTCTAATTCACCTGATGAACTGCAGATCTTGATGAATAAGTTATCTGATGCGTGTATCAAGTTTGGTGTGTTAATCAGTATTAAGAAAACAGTTGTCATGTCACTGGGCACTAACATCCTACCTGAAGTCTATGTCAATAATGAAGTTTTGGACAACTTTTGGATCCCTTCTGCTATCTTGGCTCAACTTTAACCAGCTCACTTAGTCTTGATACAGAACTTGATGCGAGATCGGCAAAGCCTCTGTGTCACCTTTGGCAAACTTACCTCACATGTCTGGAGCAACAAGCTGCTAACCCTGAATACAAAGGTGTCCATTTGTGAGGCTTGTGTCCCCAGTCCAAAGTTTATCCTTTACATCTGTGAAAGCTGGGTCACATACTCCAAGCAGGAGTGGAGATTGAACTGCTTCCACCTTTGCTGTCTCACAGGGGACCAACAGATCACTCACAATGAGGTCCTTGAGAGAACCTCTGTAGAATCTATGCAGACTATGCTGGATGCTTGCATGCTTCTCTGGCTGGGAAACGTGAAGCGCATGCCTCAAGATCATCTGCTGAAGGTTGTGCTCTATGGCCAACTAAAGAACTACCCATGATGCAAAGGAAGGCCAAATCTCTGATAAAGAGACAAGGTCAAGCAGGGTCTCAAGAAATTCAGCATTCCTACTGACAACTGGGAAAATCCTGCTCACACGCTCAGTCTGGAAAAGGCAGATTAAGGCTGGTGCAGTCATCATGGAGAGTCACCAGAGAGCCTAGGCTGAGGCCTGTAGGCAAGCTAGGAAGCAGAGCATTCTCCAACCTCCATCCGGTGAGTGGACCTTGTAGCCTGATCTACAGATCACATTGATTACTTAAGAATCCCCAGTTATCACTTTGAGGGTTGACAGGTTCTTGTCCCAAGCTCAGGCCCAATATTATTCACATTGTTATATAGCTGTGAACCCCGATGTGCAGTTACAACACTCAACATTATCGGAACTCTTCTATAATTACAGTTTATTAATACATTTAGCAGTCACAAACACCCCAACTCAGTAAGGTAGATAGCGATACTATAGAACATACATCTGCACACTCATCTACTCACACCATCCCTTGTAGAACAACTTGAAATGTTAACCATAATCTTCCTCATCGCCATCACCTTCCCCCTCATCACCAGTGGCCATCATTCTGGCACCTCCCAAGGACTACTTCTCTTTCTCCGACTGTCTCAAGACTGAGATGCAACTTATAATATGGTAGGCTGATGCCACTATGTTTTATGCATATTCTGTAGAGGATTTTCCCTTTGCCTTATTTGTATTTTCTCACCTTACCAATGTTGGCATTTTCTTCTTCAGTAGGTTAGTATATCAATTATTTCAACTTATTATCATGTACATCAATTTGTCACATGGCACTCTTTGTGGTTAGGTATTTGCGGATGTAACTCATGTACCTGTTATGTACATCAATTTGTTGCCATGACATTCTTGTGGTTGGATTATGTACCTATGGCTAGAAATTCTTCTTAAACATTCTATTTTCAGCTCCCCTGTACTTGAGGTTTTCCTTTGAGCCATTATCTGTTCAAAATTTATCTGTTCAAAGTTCATAGGCCTCAATCCTTATGCTAATTTGCTGAAGCTAATGTCTTATAGTATACAGGCCTGTAGGCTTCTTGCATTACTATTGAATATAATGGAAAGCAGTGAATATAATAAAGATAAACTAGCCCTGTGGGCTACAACCTGTAGCCTTTGTGGAAAGTGGCTTGTGCACTGGGCTCTTTTCTCACACTACTGCCAAGCACCATCAACTGACTGAATTTGTCATGTTTCCTTTCATCTGTCAAGAAGATGGATGGCCATACACCTGGAGCAGACCCAGTGCATGTGTGTCTGCCTGGGCTGGAAGCTTCGCTCAGCTGCAATGTAGACAAACCCAATATGTTTCCAGAGCCTGGAAATGGATTCTGAATTTTATATACAATAAAAGGTGGACGATTAAATTAAATCTTTTATTTTATGTAAGTTTTTAACTGTCTTGTCTTGTCCGTGTCCTGGAGTCCAATTCTACATAACTGACTTCAATGGGTCCTAAGGGTGGGGATTTGTCCTTTGGCCAGATCCTCTATGAGTACAATTCAGCATCATTCCATTGATTTGTCTCACTGGAGCTATTTTGATTTATGCCAGCTGAGGATCTGTCCCTCTACCTTTTATGTCTTGTACACTTCAGAGTTCATTGTTGGCTCTTAATAATTACATGAATGCAATGCTTATTTTTCAATCCATTCTATTCTGATTATTTTGTATTTAATGTATAATTTTATTAATTAGTAACAATATGATGTCTTCAAACAGCAGTTAGTTCCTGTACAATGTATTTCTCAATTATAGGAAGACTTGGCAGAATTACATTTTTTTTAAATGTTGATCAATAATATCTATGGTTTTTTATTTTTATTAATTTAAATTTTCACAATTACAGGAAATTATGGGGGGTTATACTATAATTATTTAATGACACTGAGATTCAAAAAGTTAAATCTTTATAACCGTTAAAACACAAATTGTCAACATCACATGTCAAAATTTACAAAGTATATAGCCTTATATCAAACTCTAACAGGTTCTCAAACAGCATTTTTCTTATTTTCCTATCAGTAAATTTTGATTATTATAGATGGAAATATTTTTGTTGGTTTGTGTGTGGCGAAATCGACATTTACTGATAAAAAACTAATTGTTCCAAGCCTGTTTATATATGGGCCAGATCTTGTAGAGTTCCATTGAAGTCAATGATTTATACCAGCTGAGGAACTGGCCCCATGGTTTTACAGTACACAGTTCAGTGTTACTATCTGCTAGTTTGGATTAAGTCTAACACATTACAATATTAGTATTATGGTATGGTAATACTGAGGGACAATGACCCTTATGAAATAATCTGTTTAGCTCATGAAAATGTATCACTGTGTAAAAATATTAAGTAAATACAATTACATTAAAATGCATCAACAGAGAGGACTATAGGGGAGGAAATGTGTTTCCAGTTAATTCATATCCTCCTGCACCTTTGGGTAACACTTCTAAGTGGGTTTTCTTTAAGGTATTTTCATCTTTACCAGTGCTGTCTTAAATTACAAATAACTGAAATTATGGGACCATGCATGACCATACTTAATAATGCTATATTGCTGCTGTCCGAATGTCTTGGAGCAATCAAGGGTTAAAATGCGAGTAATTCTACTATACTAATACTACTGAATTTAGAAAAGTATTGCATTCAAAGCCATCTTTTACTGGCATTTGCTTAGTTTCCCATCTAAACTAAAAACACGATTGCCTTTTTTCTCTTCTCTCATAACATTTCCCCTCAGATACACCACTTTTCTATGACTCTCTCTCACAGCCTCAGTTCAATTTGGGCAAAGTATTTTTCATATACATATACATTAATAAAATGCTAATGCAATAATAATGCAGTAATAATGGCTTATAATGGCAAAGTCCAACTGAATGAGAAATGAGCCAACAAATTGAAAGTCTACTGGTGGCTACAAATAGTTTTTATTCTTTGTACACATGGGGCAGCCTGGTTAGAAAGGGAAATTTCAGTGCTTTGCAGTAAACTTTATTAATTTCCAGGTAGGAGGACACATGCATCTGTTTGCCTTTTCATGCAATGTGTGCTATGGCAAGATGAAAATCAAAAGCAGAATGAGTGTGGTCCTTCCAAGAACTTCCAATCGATCTAGGAGCAGAGAAGTCTCCCAAAAGACTGTCTTGTATCTAGAATTTTTAGAGAAGGTACAAAGTGCAGGAAAAAGATTGCAATTAAATTACAGTAGAAATATTACACACAGAGAAAAACTAATACATTTCAAGACCAGCTCATGTTCTCTTCTGTAATTGTAGTTTATATTTAGATAAATGACTGCTTTTTTTTCTTTGACTTAATTATAATTCCTGAAAGCAGTTTCCAAACCACAAATATTTTATGGGCCTGCTGCTGCTCCTAGGAAATTACATCAGTTTTGCTGTTGACTTCAGTGGGAGAAGGATCAGAGTTGATCAGGTAGTTCTGTAAAAGAGAGAGGAAATAATTTTCCATTACACCCAGCACAGGGTTAAAAGATTTTAATACTGTTCATGATAGAATGATTCATAGTGTAGCTTTTCTTTCCTACAATGCATGTGTGATGTTAAATTGACTCATTATGGGTTCCTGGTATATCCTGACCTTGACAGAAACCGAATTTCTGGATTTTCATTTTGTATTTATTACAAACAACCTTTTTGATTGAATGTGATAGGTCAGCTATTCCTCATTTCCCTCCCTCCCCCAATACTATGTTCACACTCACCCTGTCATCACAAAACTAGTTTTTATATCAGACTTAAAAACTGTGTTGCTTTAGCAAGTTTCTCTAGGATAAAGTCATCCATACAACGAAAGGCAAAATGCCTTTCACATTACTTATTCTTTTTTCTATAAAGCAGAAAAATGCTGTTGTGTTCAGAGGCATTTGGGTAGGAGAGATCACTATGCTATTTCCCTGAAATCTGAACTTTTTCCACTGGGATCCAGTCAGTTAACTCCCTGAGAATTGCACTCAAATGGTATTACATTTACTTCTAAGCAAAAGAATGGGGTGAGGGGAGACGGTCAGACTACATCTATCTAGACTGCAAAATGTATTCAGTGAAAAATCTATAGAACACAGATTATGGTGTCAGCTGTCAGTCTGTGGAGCATCTGTCAGATGAGTAGTTGTTTCATTGCAGTTGAATGTGAGTAATGCTTTCACAATATGGCAGTATGATGCTATAGATTACAGTTGTAATGGAGCACATCCTGAACAGCTGAGTCTGCTCTCTCTCTCTCTCATTCAATAGCTAGAGTTGCTTTACTATAAGAGTTGGAGGGATTATGTACTCCAAACAGCTGTCTATAGTGCCATGGATTTATTTCGGCTAAATGAGAACTTGCTTTCTTTAGCTAAATCAAACTTTATCAGACAGCTTTACTGTTGGCAGTTAAAATAAAATGTGTTTGTTGAACAGTAAACACCTTGTTACTGTTAGGAAGGATTATATAAACAAAAGACATACACAATGAAGTCCTATGCCAACTGACTTACTGTCAAAATAATATACTGCTATTAGCAGAATTGTGTTCACTTGAAGGAAATTACGGGCCTAATAACACATCTAAAATGACAAAGGAAGCCTTTTTCAACAAATAATCTTTAAAAAGTTTAATACATTCTTCTTTGTATAAGGATTTAGTATTCTGTATCCTAATACAAGAAAGTTATGCAATTTGCCTAATTTCTCCTAGCACAGGAGGCTTCAAAGCTTTAATTTATTTACATAGTACACAGGAATTAAGTGGATTTAGCACATTCCACCACCTCTGAGGTACGTAAAAGCAGTTTTTGTCCAATAAAAGCTATTATTTACAGAGAGGATGCACTGTACTTATTGCAGGTTATTTAGACTAATGATGTGTGTTCTACCCAACTGTAGAACATTTATGAGCAAACAAATGTTTGTTGTAAATAATATTAGGGCTGGATGTGAGGCAAATCCGCTCCCTTTCTCTGCTCAGGAAACTGAAAGTTAAGGCAGACTATCTATCCTATAGTCACAACACTACAGCAAGAGAAGAAGTATCAGGGCCTGTCTAAACTCTGTTGGAGTCAATGGAAAGAATCAAATTGACATCAGTGGATTTTAGACCAATCATTGAAAGAGTGAGATTGGCAGTGCCCCAGCTTTGTACCACAAACAGTGTCTCCAATCCAGGAAGCACTTAAATTGATTCAGGAAATTACAGGGCCACCGTTATTTACATTCTTTCATTTTATGTATATATTTAGGGTTAGATCCACAAAGACATTTGCGTGCCTAAGTCCAAAATGTAGATCCGCAAACCTCCCCCACCCAAGTTTCTGCAGGTAAAGTCTCCTAGGTGTCTAAATTTCTGCTGGTGGGAATGTGCAAAGTCACCCAGGTTCTGGAAGGATCTTCACACAAGGTGTTCCCCCACCTATCTCAGCTGTAGGGCCTGATCCAGTAGACATGTGGACAAAACACAGAGGAGGAGATGCCTCCCTTTTGTCCTACATTCCAGTGGTTAGAGCACTCATTCGAACAGAGTCTGGAACTCAGGTCTCCTATAGCTCAGGGGACTTCCCTAACATTTCTCTTGCTTGCTCTCTCTCTGGCACAAGGAATATTTAAGTAGTTTATGAAAAGTGGAACAGCCTCAACAGAAGAACTGAGGGAGCCCTACCCCTATCCCAGACCACTCCATAGTCCTGTGGGTAGGGCCCTCTCCAGTGAGACATGGTTCAAGTTCTGGGTCTGAATCAGGAACTTTCACATCCTGCCTGTGTGCTCTAACACTGGGCTATGTGGTAAAAGAAGGCATTACATTTCTCCTCTGGCTTGGTTTGTTTTTTTGTTTATTGTTTTTTGCAAGGCAGAGCTGACCTGGCTTAGGTGTGTAATTCCAGGAGCGGTTTCTTGGCTGTGAATCCCAAGCAGGAGAAGACACCTCCTGAAAGGTGCCTGACTACTGAGAGGGGCAGGGTTTATGCTGCACCTCTCACCTCAGTCTTTCCTGCTCGCTAGAATAGGCAGCTCCCTGCTCAGAATGCTGACTTTTGTGAGTCCCATTCTTAGACACCTGATCCTTCCCATGCATTGTATCGGGAACTGTGTGCTGTGAATTCCAGTTGGTGGCAGGATGCCTAACAGTTAGGCCTCATAATGCTGAGTCTAAGTCCCCTTTGTAGGTCTAGCCCCTAGAGTTTTACAAGCTCGAGGTGTTTTCATCTTATTTCAGTAAACCTTCACTACAAAATTAACAATACAGGTCCTTTAATCAGCTATTTGTCAGGTCAACCCTTAAAATATCAAAATCCACTTGACAACCCCAGCAGCCACCTTCCCCACCAAACCCATTGGTTGTTTCAATCCTACTTCCATTAAACTTCCTCTCTTAGATGAGTTTTGCAACACTTAGAAGGTCAAAACATTTGGGCTGAGTGGATCAAAGGAAGTAAATGAGTTCTGAAGTAAAGGACCCTTCAAGGGAAACCTTGATAAAGGCTAAAAGATGCACCGAATCTTGAGAAAATATCCTGGGATTTGTTAACTGTATATTTTAGAGGGTCAGTGACATGCATATTTAAGCATTTTCAAAAACATATTCATTACTGCACATTTGTTTTGTACTTTGGTGCATGCAAATCTGTTACATTTCCTGACGGAGCACATGTTGGCAGCTTTAAAATATGATTTTTTAACCACATCTTATAGACCCTTCTTACTTAGAACCAGAGCCACCTCCTGTTAAAATCAATGGTAATCTTTTCATTGATTGTTCAGTAGGCAATAGATCAGGCCCTTCATGTGCTGATTGCTTTAACCTAGCAATTGCTTCTGCTTTCTTGTATGCTCTCTCTACGATCCCCATTTAGTATTTTTTTATGAATGCACATTGTCATTATATAGACATTCTCCAAGTTGCCTGACGGTTGCATGCGTGGCATGTTATTAATCTCTTTGTACATCAGAAATAAATGGCCATGTAGTGGCCTGTGGTGGCCATGCAATAAAATGTGCATTTCGCGTATCTGAATATAAAGAATCTACTTATGTCTGTGTAGGACATACATATAAAGATTTACATTATGCCTTTGGCCCTTTGAGAGGGAAGCCAGTGCATCTGTGACTGGCCAGCTGAATCCCAGTTAGACTTAAGAGAGGGAACCTGGGCTGTAGAAGGAGTGAGATCCGGTGACTCAGACATAGAAGGGGAAACTGCCTATGACTCATAGAGTCACAACAAGGAAGAGCTGGCAGGAGTTGCACGAGAGAAAGATATGAGATTGCTGAGAGCGGGAACAGTACTGTTGGTGAGATCTGACCAATGCCCAGGACCTGCGAAGAGTGGAAGGCTTGGGACATAGCCCTTAGGTAAAGGGGAAGATCCAGATTGGTCAGAGAAGCTGTGCCTGGAAACAAGAGATTGTTGTGTGAGGGCAGGAGCAGGTGGCAGGGAGACCTGGGGACTAGAACAACTGCAGAAGGGGGAAGCCCTCTAGCAAAGATCTGAACCAATAGCGTTGGGAAGAGGCCAGGGTCAGGGGATTTGTTCTGGAAGGATGTTCATGTCTAGGATTGCCAGGCAAAGAGGCCTGTGGAGTGGAACCCTTTGGGAAGCCCTTTTGTGAGACACCTGACTTGGGGGGGGCTGTGGGATGAGCCAGGAGACTGGTCACTCTCGGGTGGGTGACCTGGAGAGTGTGGTCCTGGATTAGGGACAAAGGTAACTGGGAACACAGTGCAGCTCTTGACTCTTGAGCGGGTGACTTGGAAGGGATGTCCCTGCAAAAGGGAACGGAAAAACCACTGTACTGTCATGTTTACTGAGGGAGTTTGGAGATTGGTTTTTACCACAGGGCTTTAGGGAAATATTGCACTGGTTTATATGAACAAATTATGTCCAAAGAGAGGCTTTGTCTCAGATACTGAGAGACTGTGTTCCTTTCATGGCTGGGGAAATGGAGGCAGATGTACATGCTGTGCTGTGGCCTGCTGCCAGAGGGCACCCCAGCCAGGGCTTGCCCTATCCCAGTCTTGTTCTGAACAAATGCTGGGGAAAAGATACTTGGTTACTTAGATGTGCTGCCACAGCAGATTTCAGGGTACAACCTCTGTGTCATGTAGAACTGAAAAACGTTATCATCCTGCTGTATTACGGGGAGGACAGCTAGGGGAAATATTTAGATGGTCTCCGGAATGCCATCTGGAATGGCTCATGACAGTGACTGCCAACTTTAGAGCAGACTGCACAGAGAACCCAAACTGGCTGTTAGTTCTAGAATGAGTTTTCATCAGCCCAGTAACAAGTGTGAACTCCTAAAGCCCTACAGCAGTTTTACCATGGAGCCACAGACTGTCCTCTTGAGCATCCCAGTCTATTTTACCACCTAGACAAGCTGGACTTGGTGATAGTTGGTTGCTATACACCGGCGGTGGCCAAATCACAACTCGTGAGCCACATGTGGCTCTTTTACAGTTAAAGTGCAGCTCACAGAGTCCCCCCTGCAATCTCCACCTCCCAGACTGGAGTGGGGAGTTCAGGACTTCTACCCTGTGGTGGGGTGGTGGGGCTAGAGGCTTCTTCCTGTGGGGAGGAGGATCTCTGGGCTCCAGTCCCACGGGGCACACCTGCCATGGCTCAGGGCTTCAGCCCTGCGGGGGAAGGGAGTGTCTCAGGGCTTCAGCTGAAGCCTCAGCAGGTGTACTCCATGGGGCAGAAGTCCTGAGCCCCAGTACAGAACTGGAGCCCAAGGCCTGGCAGGCACACCCTGGCTCTCGAACTTCTGAAGATTGTTGTATGCAGCTCAGATGGTCAGGAATTTTGGCCACCCCTGCTATACACCAAAAATCACAAAATATTCATTTTAATCCCAGTCCCAAGAGACCAGACACTTACCCTAGGTCAGTTTGTACCTTAGATCTCTCACCAAAGACAATGCTTTCAGCCAATCCTGTAATAAACTAAGAAAAGAAATGAGAGTCATTACAAGGTTAAAGCAGACAGACTTATGTACACAAATGAGTTACAGTCTATGGTTTTAAAAGGTGAAAGAGTTGCTATAATGTCAGGTCTGAACGTCTTTTAGGGCTAACCCAGGTTAACCCTGGCGATCTCTGCTTCTGTTTCATAGTTCCAAGCCTGTGAGAGTCCAAACAGCAAAGACAAGAAAAAATTTCTTGTCTACTGTATTTATTTTGTTCTTCCATAATTCAATCTGATGGGATGATCCCTTTTGCATTTAGCTTTTTCATGGGTGTGAAGGGGCAATTAACAAAGTCTTTGTATTGTAATGTCCCAAGAGGTCCCATTTAGTTTTGATAGCCTATTTCAGAAGGCAATTAAAAACACAGTGGTGTATGGGCCTCTCTACAGTGTGTGTAACATTTCAGTGTTTGGTGTTCCTTAGATGGTTTAATGCTTAAATGCGTAAAAAAAAGCTTTAAAAAAATTAAATGCTTTAATACTTAAAAGAAATTCACGAAATGCAGAACATACGTTTGGCAAAATATTATCTGTGTGACCCATCCGTGCCCAGGGTAGCCCACTGATAATGCCAGGGTCATGGCAGGCTGTAAAAGGAGAGCAAATTCTCCCAGCACTGGTGGCTGTAAAAGGAAAGCAAATTCTCCCAGACTTCCCAACCAGCCACAAACAGTGCTTTTGATTCCCCCACACTGGTTATCAAGAAGCCACTATGCAAACACACACAGCCCCCTTTACTGCATTTCAGTCTCTGGCTCCCAAACTGCCACTAGGTCCAGTAAAGAGACCAGCCATTTAAACTCTATGCTCTTTACTCAAAAGATTCCCTCTGATCCCAAAGGACCAGCCACAGTACCAGTTCACTATAAGTTTGGATCTTACCCAAAATACCACGCTGCCAGCCAATCCTTTAGTAACTAAAACTAAAGGTTTATTATAAAAAGAAAACAAACAATAAGAGAAATGTTAAAGGGTTAAAGCAATCAGATACATACAAATGATTTGAAAGCCCACATACATCAGGTTTTTAGAAGAATTGTGGAGTTGCAGGCTTGTATAGTCCTTCTGGTGTACATCCAGTACCTGGATGGGTCTAAGTCCTTCAGTTCAGTTGAAAAATTAATTGATCCAGAGGCGGGTAGGTGTGTGTCTGCAGCTGGACAGGAACAAAAACAAAATGGTTTCTGTGGTTTGATCTTATATACCCTCTTCTCTGGCCATGCGGCCTGTATGCCCTTACAAGAAGTAAAATGGAGTCCAGAGTCACATGGGCCAATCCTGGTAACTCTTCAGGTATGCCTTTAGTTCTTTCCTGGGCCTTTGGCTTCTGTTAAGGTCTTGGTGGGCCATTAAGCAGGCTATTGTCCTGCTGCCTCTCTGTCTGGGGTGTGTCTTATACAGCATAGTTTGAACTACAGGTATATCAAAGATCTCCATAACTTCCCGCACACATATCACACATGAACACAAATATTATCTTCTTATTTAGCACATTATAACCTTTCTAACAGCACCTGACATGGTATGTCTCTCATGAATCACTATGACTTTGCCATACTGATGCCAAATAACACAAATGCCCCCCCCCACACACACACATACTCAACCCAGTCAGCATGACAATCTTACTCACTTGTTTGTATTAAGTAGTATTCTGTGATGGAGGATGGGGTAGATTTCACCCTCAGCAAGTTTGCAGATGACACTAAGTTAGGGGGAGTGGTAGATACCCTGGAAGGTAGGGATAGGATTGACCTAGACAAATTGGAGGATTGGACCAAAAGAAATCTGATGAGGTCCAACAAGGACAAGTGCAGAGTCCTGCACTTAGGTCGGAAGCACAGAAACAGACAGGGGACCGATGAGCTAGGCAGCAGTTCTGCAGAAAAGGATCTGGGGATTACAGTGGATAAGAAGCTGGATATGAGTCAGCAGTGTGCCCTGGTTGCCAAGAGGGCTAATGGCATATTGGGCTGCAGTAGTAGGAGCATTTCCAGCAGATCGAGGGAAGTGATTATTCCCCTCTGTCCGGCATTGGTGAGGCTGCATTTGGAGTATTGTGTCCAGTTTTGGGCCCCCCACTACAAAAAGGATGTGGACAAGTTAGAGAGAGTCCAGTGGAGAGCAACAAAAATGATTATGGGGCTGGAGCACAAGATTTATGAGGAGAGGCTGAGGGAACTAGGTTTGTTTAGTCTGCAAAAGAGAAGAATGAGGGGGGATTTGATAGCAGCCTTTAACTACCTGAAAAGGGGTTCCCAGAGAGGATGGAGCTAGGCTGTTCTCAATGGTCGTAGATGACATAACAAAGAGAAATGGTCTCAAGTTGCAGTGGGGGAGGTCTAGGTTGGACATTAGGAAAAAGTTTTTCACTAAGCGGGTGGTGAAGCACTGGAATGGGTTACCTAGGGAGGTGGTGGAATCTCCATCTTTAGAGGTTTTCAAGGCTCAGCTTGACAAAGCCCTGGCTGGGAAGATTTAGTTGGGGTTGGTCCTGCTTTGAGCAGGGGGTTGGACTAGATGACCTTCTGAGGTCCCTTTGAACTCTAATATTCTATGATTCTATGATTCTATGTATGGTAGCAGAATAGAATTGATAAAAAGGAACTGAGTAACCCAATTTAGTCCTCACAAGTTCCAATGGGTTTAATATGACAGTATATTCTGTTTTGTAAAAATCAAATGCATACTTACCATGATTCATATGGCACATATACTTCAGTGTACTGTGTGTCATTTTAGATTTTGTAGTGTTGTCTTCTAGCAGTTGCAAGATGAATTTAAGTAAAAAATTTGCTGCATACATGAGCTTGAAAAAATCCTGATCTGCATTCATCTTTAATGCACACAGGTGTAGAGCTCACATTTTACGAAAGTGCCTTTGCAGCTGCATAGTTAAAGACTGTTTGAGTTTCGCACTTAAAATAGGGATTCAGCCTCTGTTATATATGAATAATATTTGCTAAATAAAAACTTTGGTAGTAATGTTATGGTTTTGGTTTGAATGGTCCCTTTGTATCTGATTCTTATCATCAACACACCATTTCTAGCAGAAGCACAGAATACCTGTCAAAATAAAAACATCAGTGCAAATTATTGTACATAAACTGCTGCATCTTGCACTGGTTAATGAGCTGATTAAGAAGACAGTGATGAAGCTCTCTTGAATGAATGATCAAACTTAATCACAGTGGGCCAGATTATGGGATCTTTATTTCTTCCAAAGAGCTACTCATGCAAGTTGACCCAATGACTTCAATGGGACTACTTGTGTGAGTAAGTGCTCATCTCTGTGTGTTAGGGCTGCACAATCTAGCTCAGGAGAAGCAATGAACATATCCTCCATGATCCTACATTCTAATACTACTAACATTAGTCTTCTAATCTTTACATTGAGGGTTTGTCTTCACTGTGTTGCTCTGTTGGCACCACAGTCATCAATGCAGCAGCATCAATTGAACAGGTCTGGTGAAGACACGCCCAGTTGATTGCCAAGCACTTTCCAATTGACTCTGGTACTCCGCTGGAATTAGAAGCATAAACTATGTCAACGGAAGAGTATCTCCCATCAACATAGAGTAGTGAAGACATCATGGCTATTCAGTGCAAGTTGACTTTAGTTATGTTTCTTACGTAATGTAACTTGGGTACCTGGCATCAGCGGAGCCATATAGTGAAGACAACCCCTAAAAGACTAAAATAAGTGAGCCTATTGACTTATGACTTTAGGTGAGTGACTTGATCTTCTTGTAAATCACCTGGCAAAAACCCCCAGGATCTCTGCTATAATCCAGAAGCAGCATTTGAGCTTTCATGGGTCATTAAATAAATCCTTAGGGGTTTTCCATCACTAGAGGTTTTCAAGGCTCAGTTTGACAAAGCCTTGGCTGGGAAGATTTAGTCGGGGTTGGTCCTGCTTTGAGCAGGGGGTTGGACTAGATGACCACCTGAGGTCCCTTTCAACCCTAATCTTCTATGATTCTATGAAATAATTACTACCCACTATCCTGCATCCTTTTACCCTGAGGACATGGGTGCAGGAATATCATCTGATATAAGTGTCAATCTGTTCAAGTAGTTATCTGATTGGGATACAGCTGTAAATTCTGCTGTAGAGCTAGCTTTAGCATTTATTTTATTCAGCAGTAATGCAAGGAACCTACAGGCCTGTATCCTGTAGCCACAGTAGTGTGAATTCATTGTTTCATTTTTACTCTCTCTCTGTCTCTCTCTTGTTGGTTATTCTGGCCAAGTATTATTTTATCAACTACAATTGGTTAATAACATATAAAGCATCCTGATTGATTAATAATTAAATCACACTGATTTAATATCATGTGGTGCAAAGAGTTGCAGGAGCCATTAGTGGCTCCCGAGCCTTAGGGTGAGTATCACTGCTGTAAGACGTTGGCATCAGCAGCTAGCATCCGACTTGAGGCCTATGAACTTTGTCACAAATAAATGGTCTAATGGTCTCCCCTAAGTTTTGGGGAACAGAGAACAGAGTGTTTAAGGGGGAAGTTTGTGCATAACACCAGCCAACTACAGAAACATGAGCTAACAGCAGCTTTTGGATGGGAACATCTGCAGATTTCTGACCACAAGAGTGCATGGCAACAAATTGACATATATGATAATAAATTGAGATAATTAATACACTAACTTATAGGAGAAGGGAACTCCATTAGTAATGAGAGGAAATACAAATAAGGAAAAGGGGAGAAACCCATACTAAATGTGCTTTAGACATAGTGGGACCAGCATAACATATTATAAAAGTTGTATTCCAGCATGTGGTAGGAGGGGAGAGAGCTATAGCCCTTGGGAGATGCCAGGAAAAGGCCACTTGTGGTGAGGAGGAAGGTGAAGGTGATGAGGAAGATAATGGCTAACATTTCAGGTTGTTCTGCAAGAGATGGTGTGAGTGTATGACTGTTCAGATATACAATCTGTACTAGCACTAGCTACCTTGTTGGGTTAGAGTGTTTGTGACTTTGCTAAAGGTAATAGTAAATTATTAAAAATCCAACAGGGTTCTCAGTTAAACAGTAATTTTTATTATACTGGGCCTTAGAGTGATAACTGGAAATTCTTAAGTAATCAATATAATTAATATATGATTCTTAGATCGGGCTATTTATCCAATAGCACTTGAAAAAAAGTGCTGTATTGCCCACAACAAAAGGTCTCCAAGGGAAAAGAGATAGCGGTTAATAAACAAGCAAAACATTTAAAGCAGAGGAACATTTCAGTAAAACACACTATGCTGTACATTAAATGTTTTCTCTTTGACATACAGGAAAATTAAGTTACATCAAAGGCAAAGTATATACTTTGCATTTTTAAAACCTCCACACCATTTTTGCCTGTTTATCCAGTTTAGATTGACCCTTGTCTAGCCAATGAGAGTTTAGCCAATGATTTCAGGGAGAGCAGGGACCCTTCAAGTTCAGAGCAGATAAATAACTACTGAAACTTGTATAAATGAGAAATGGAGCAAAACAAAATTATCAACTTCAAGCCCCTTCAGATTTGAAGGAGATAGATGGGTTGAAGGGTTTAGATTTCAATTTTTGTTCAAATCCATCCCTAGCATTTTGGTTGCAGATTGGGTCCAGAGTCAGAAGTAGCCTATTTTTTATAGTTCTAGTTCAGAAGAGGTGGAGCTGTCACTCAGTCAGCTGTTCTACTGGATTTTCTGCTATGCAAGATGGTGGAAATATCAAGAAATTAGATGGCTTTATGAGGTTACCACTATTATGGGCAGAAATTGAAAGCATACCACTGTGATAAGAACATCTCTCATGATTACTGCACCATCAAAGGTTACCCCTAATTTGTATTTAGACACAAACCCTGAACCCTAGCTTAAACAAATCTGAACTTGGCTTATCTCTAGCCTGAACCAAAATTATCATATTGTACTAGATTCTATAGTCTCCTGTGATGGCCTTGTGCCCCTCAGATGTGGAAAAAGGTTGTAAAGTTGACTTAACCAGTCTCTGCAAAATTTCCCTCGTGTGGGTGAATCCTCAAGTGGCTATCACCTATTTGCAGTTGCTGGAAAGGACACAGCCAGGGGAAAGGGTTGTGAACAGAGTGGGGTGTGATCCTCTACTGTTGGAATGGTCTCTTTGGGAAGTATGTAGTTGGGTGCAATTTAGAGCAGTGTTAAGAGTGCACTAAATTGTTCCAGGGGGTGACTTAGCCTCAGGTTTGGGAGACTGTGAAGACAGTGTGAAGCCACTCTCTTCCAAAGCAGAGATTGGCCAGTCCCAACAGAAAAGATATATCTATACATCTATCTTCCCCTCCCCTCCCAGCAAAGTTGCAAAATCTGTGATGTTATCTGAAATGATTGTGGCGATTTTATGTTACTGCCGGCAGCACTAGTAAGAAGAAATGTTTCTGCTGATAGTGGATTTAAAAATTGGAATAGCAACAACTGACTGAATGAATAAATTAAGTAACTTGTAGCAGCTGAGATTTTAGAAAAAGAGGATTTCAAAGGTTTTCTAGTCTTGACTTTCTGTTAATGTATTGGCTCTCCCTGTTGTCCTTAAATCTTCAGCAAGAAGAACAATCTTCACTAAAAAGCCTCAAAATAGCAGAAAATACTTCATTTTTTCAAAGCACTCACACTTCTTCCTTCAAAATTAGGACTCAGCAAATAGTTGGAATACATCTGTAGTTAGGGGAATCCACATCAGTTCATAAATTTGTTCATGTTAAACCCAAACATCTGAAGGCACTCCCATCTCCAAAGACTATGGAAAGGTTTAGACTTTGCAGACTTCCCTCCATTTGATGCCAGTGTGATGCTTTATTTCTCTACCTAAATAAAAAGCAGATTTTTTGTACTAAAGATATGTTGTAACTACCCTCTTGCTGTGCAGACACATCACAGGCTTACTTTTGAGATGGAATTGCATAATTGGCATATCTCTTATATTATTGTGCTTGACTTTGGCTACAGGCATGTAGAAACACAATCCATCAAAAGCACTCACTCTTGGCATTTACTCTCTTTTAGAGAGAAAAATGTTTGTTTAGTACAGAAAATGATTAGCATCAGATATGAAAACAAAATTAATTGAATAAAACACCACCAATCACTGCTAGCATTAGGATTTACTGAGGAATCTATAATATGGCTAACATTTTCTGGTCTAACCAAGCTGCACTCATTGCGAGGGCAGCAGAGAGTACCAGGGCTTCTTTATGCTACTCTTTCATTCCATCCTTTTCTGGGTCTGGGCATTAGACATTCAACTCTTGACCCAGCTTAGACCAGCTATACTTGGATACCTATGGCCCAGCAACCCTTTGTAGCAACCATAATGCATAAGAAAACCCTGGCTAGCCTCCCTTTGTCCTGGGAGCACCTCCCCCACCTATGCCAGGAGTTACATAGTTTACAGTCACTCTGTGGCTCTGTGCTTCTTGAGGATTGCCAGTGTTGCCAATGTTCATGACAGACTGGAACCTGAGAAAATATAATTAGTATAATTATATTATAATTAGTATACATATAAGTATGCATATGCTAGATGCAGGTTTTGTTAAGCCATCCACTATTTGTAAATCTTTTCCCTTATGCCTATGATTTATTACTTTCATAGCACAAGAGGTAAGCATTTCACACTGTACAAGATAGTGAAAGTGATTGCCTGCTTCAAAGAGCTTGCACGTGCTTACTCATGTGAGGAATCCCATTGACTTCAATGGAAGTCCTTGTGCAAATAAGGATCTGCAGGATCAAGCCCCAAGCAGAAAAAGAAACAAGTTTTAAGACAATAGTACTGGAAAGGAGCAGGAGGGATAAGAAAATGTGATTGTGCAGAGACTTGTAGATTGAATGCATGTGTCCTGAGAGTAAGGAAGGTTAGGTGTATTTAAAGACTGTGGCCCTGATTCCCCAAAGTACTGAAGCACATGATGATAGGCACGTGAATTGTCCTGTTGATTTTCACTAACACTGCTGCATCAGGGCCTGTGGCTGTTACAGAAGCAGAGCTATGAAGCAAAATAAAAGCAGAAGTGGCATATTGTGAACTTCTCAACAAAGCCATGAAATCTAAAGTGTTGTTGTTCTCTGTGTTACGTTTGCAATTTAACTTTTAAAATCTGAAGGGGGGGGAGCATAACTATTTGGTCCTGAGTTGTTGTCCAACATACTGAGGAGATAAAGGTCATCACATCTCATTTCTAGGCATCAGCTTACTGCCTCAAGGGTCAGAAAGTAACTCTCATAAGTAGCACTGGACAGTTCTTCAGATAATTTAAGGAGGAGGGATTCACCTTGTCTGATATTTCAGATATTGGTCACGTCCATGGGTAGGATGCAAAGGCTGTGATGGACCATTTGTCCAATCAATCATGGCCAGCTCTATACTCCTGTCCTATTTATTACTTGTAGCCATCAAATATATTCATTTCATCTTCAATGTCCTTATCTTTTTCTCACAGTTCTCTCTACAGACACACACTTTTTCTGCAAAGTCACTTCAAAATTTTCTTAAGTGAACTTGATTTATTTGGATACACTGATTGTGGACTCTGCTTTTTTTAGATTGACAGATATTTATTTCATTAAGACACAAAATGGTTAAAAATGGAAGATTTAAGACCATGGCAGATGGCTCATGACCAATCCTTTTAGACTTTTGAAATACTGAGTTCATCTCTCACCATCATTAGCCTTAAGGTGGTAACTACTTTTCTAGATTATCTCTGGAACTGGGGCTGGTCAAATTCATCACTGGAAACAGTTTATTCAAAGAGTTCTTCCTTTTTGCTAATGGATTATCCTTGAACAGACTAATTTTAACAACTTTTTGATATTTTAAATTCAATTAATTGTTCTTATGAACAATTATGAGCTAAGGATTGCATCTGAACAGCTCACATTTGATATTCTGAATGCACTATCCAAGCTTTGTGACTGGTTCTCTAGGTCTCGTGGTATTGTTTCTGTTCTGATTGGATGACTCAAGCTTTATAAACTATTTCTGCTTCCTCCTGAAATGAATATAGTTTCTTTGTTAAACAAACTTCTGCTCGAGTCCCAAACTGAAATATGATTCAGAATTCCTTGAGAGATTTGTAAAGATTTTCCCCACATCGTTTGTCTAGCTGTTGGCACTGAATAATTGAGGTGCATGACATCAGAGGCTACTTCTGAGAACTCGAGCTTTACTTATCTTTCTTTTTTTCATCTGTTAAATGGAGGTAATGATAATTAGTTACCTTTTTTAAAGCATTTGTGATCAATGGATGAGAAATGCTATATAAGTGCTTATTTTGTTATGATCTCCTGTTATTGTTGGCATCCTTGAAATTAGATCTTTTCTGACCTTTGTCACAAATTGATATGGGGTTTTTTTGTTTTTTTTTTTGTTTTTGCCCTATTGTTACATTCCTAGAGTAAACACTATTTAACTTACAATTTGTGGTGTTTAGGTCAATTCATTATAGCAGACCTCACGTTTTAAGTCACTGGGACAGTAAAATCCTTATAAATGAATACCCTGGGGAACAGGAATACATCTGCAAAAGACACCAAAGAGTAAAATACTTTTACATGAATAAACCCATTCAGTTAATAAATTGTTCCCTAGGAAATGCTCTATTGCTAGTATTAGTCATGTAGAAACCTTCTTCTACATTCAATTTAAGAGAATTCTCAACATGTACTTTACAAATAAAATAATGTATTCAGCCCTAATGAAACTTCCATAGAACAAGCCAGAGTTCCAATAATTCAGTCGGTCTACATTTCAGACAGATCTTTTTTAAATGTAACATCAGTTTACACTCACACTCCTATCAAAGGCCAAATTCATTCCTCATGTAATTCCATTGAAGTCAATGAAATTATTCCAGAGATAAATCTGACCTTGCCTATTTACCAGAGGGCTGTCTTCTGCATAACTTATGCCTGTGGTATCCTTCAGTTGCATGTTGAATAGTTTTTTCAATCAAAATAACGAAATTCTTGGTTTCACATTAAAGTGCAATGGAATATTGCATAGAATGTACTCTCACATCGTGTTCCCGAGGAAACATTTTAATCCAAAAACAGGCCTTAGCCAATTTCAACAATTTAGTTTGCAATGTATCTGAAAACATGGCCCAGCTGGCCTTATAAGGAATCCCCCTTCTGAAATCCTTTGAACCTTTAAGAGTGTGGGAGACACATACTTGATTACAAAATCGCTTTAAATTACCCTGGGCAGCTACAGAAAACAGAATTACCTATGTATGCTATACACTGCTGTAAATAATCAATTTATACAAGCTGTATATGCATTTTATTATTTCTTCCTTGTAAAACATTTCCAACCAAAGACAAGCCTTGGCCAATTTCAGCAACTTAGTTTGCAGGCCTTCCCTGATGACTACAGTATTGGATGCTGCATCTTAACTAAGCCTAAAGAGAGTGCCGATATCCCAGAGCTCTCGTATTCATTAGCCATGTTGGGGGAAGCCATTGTTACAAACTGCTGAGCTACAGCATGGGGGGATAGATTAAGCCTTTTCACAACCAATAAAATACACCTAAAAATAGACCACATGGAAAGAGCTTTTCCACAAATTTCAGAGGTGTGTGGTGGGTTTTTAAGAACAGGACTCATAAAGTGGCGTTGAGAGGGCATTACACTGAGGAAGTAAGCAGTAAATTTGTAGCCCTGCTTCTAACAGCTGGATTGGGAGGGACTAGCCATTGAAACATAGCAGGAGGAATGTGGGGTGGGGAAATAAAAGGCAGCTTGTAATAATGCTAATAATTAAAATGTTGGATTGTAACTGGTGAAGAAACCAGTGCTGAAGCTTTCTGAGAGAAATGTGATTCCAAGAAGTGCAAGAGGCCATGGGTGAATGAGTGAAAATTCTTTCATATGCAGGAAGTGAGAGAGAAAGAGAGAGGTCTATTCTGTTTGTTTTGGCCATCGTTCTAAAAACCTGAAGTAAAAGCAAAGAGAAATGAAAGAAAGAAAGAATCATGATAAATGATGTGTGAAGAGTACCTAGAATTCTTGGACATTATAAAGCCTAATTATTAATGCAAGTAATTTATTCATGTGTTGTCCAGAACTAATCAGTATTTTTCACTATTAGGAATAGAAAACTTGCACTGTCTTTCAAACATACAGTAGTTAGTTGACTAATTGAGTGGTTTGTTCAGTACTATGACCAGCTGTTATGAATGTTTTTTGGTAATTTTTTTGGCATTAAAAGTAAACAGATCTCTTTTGTTTTTGGCTTGACTGAACAGGAAAAAGCACAGCCAATAGAGCTAGATCTTGTTTCATATCCTGAATTCTGCTTTGAAGCCACTGTGCATGAGAACACTGTATGTGTTGCTGTGTTTCCAAGCAACTTATTACAACATACAAAAATGAGCAGTTATTTTGGTGTTTTTAAAATTTCTTCAATATTTTGTTTTACTAGATCCCCTTTCTGCTTATAGCAAGGGTTTAAGAGACACTTTTCAGAGACCCTTGGGGTCTAGTTTGCTCCAAATGATTTAGTGGTCTCTTTGAAATCTCCTTCTGGACTATTATCAAGGAAGTGACTGCATGGAGCTGGACATGGTTAGTGATTATGGGATTGATCCAAAGCCCCCTTCAAGTCAATGGAAAGACTCCCAGTGACTCTGTGAGCTTTGGATTATTTGTTTGAAAGCTATGGGTGGTATCCACTTATGTATTGCAGTTTATGGCTGAACGAATAGAACATTCTAATATAGACATGTGGAGGGGAAAACGATACTCCTTATGATACTGAATTCTATAAAAGGTTGAAAAGTTGCTGTGATCATGAATAACAATTTCTGTACTTGTCTTTCAAAATGTGCTCCCATTGGAGAAATACGGTGATGTAGGAGTCAGATGCTGCTGTTGGTTTGGGTTTGGGGAATTTCAGCTGCTGGCATTTGATTTTCAGTTCTTTGGTAATTTTGAGCTGAGGCTGTTCTTTACTGAGCCTAAGAGCATCATTATTGTAGTTAGCTTTCACTGCATATGTTTGGGGGCTGATCTAAGGCTTTGTCTGACATTGTGGCACTTGTAAGAAGCAAAATCAAAAATCATTCAGATGAAATCCATATGGGTTTTTGTTCACAGGCTGAAATAAAGTCATGCTTATGGCCTCTACTGCAACCAAGGGATATTTGTAGGGAGTGGTTCTTTGCTCAATAAAAACATAGCACTCAGATGTTCGAAATATGGATATTATTAAGTACCTGCTCTGTGAGAATAAGTTAAATACTATTTTATTCCCAACTCATTTGGTTAGTTTATATGCACAAGAGTCAGATCTAAGCTTGACATGAAGAATGATCTTTGCAGCTTGGCACAGGCCCAGCTTCTCTTGAACTCTGTTTTAGACATTATTAGGTTTTGTCTGCATTTTGGCTCCTTCCAACACTGAGCTGAATATTTGGCATAATGTGTGGTATGGGTTATTACGATACACAGAAGTGAGGTAATTCACATTATTTCTGCAGTGTAGGCAACTTTGCCTGGCTGCTAGAGTGGTTGAAGCAGGAAGCTTCCTGCTGTGCTGAGATGCTGATTACGGAGGGTCAGGATTGCACTCACCATGACATCATAAAACACAGCTGGGACCTGATTTATTTAAGAACTGTCAGGGCAGTACTTCTGTTAGGAGAAACAGGAATAGATGAAAGAGGGAAGGTGAGGGGGGAGCAAAGAACTTTTAAGGCGTGGGTTTTATGTTAAAGAAGAAAACTTTGACATATCCTTTGTCAATGATTCAAGAAATATTTGCTAGTTTTCTGAGTGTCAGATGAGGAATAGAGTTCTTTCGTTCTTTAGCGTCTCTCTCTAAAATTAAGAAAACACTGTTATGAGAAGCGGGACTTACTGTGAAGTCCTATGTGAAGCAAGATATTGAAACAAATCTCTGGCCATCAGGGGCCATCAGAGGCTTCACAGTGTTGGTAAACTGCAAACCATAGCAGTCAGACATTCATGGTGAGGGCTGAAATAAAAACTTGTGCTCTGAAAGCACAGGTATTTGCCACTTGAATAAAACGGGAATATCCATTAGCTCCCCACTTGACTGACTGACCCCTTCCTTGCCTACCTCTCCCTCAGAGGATCTGCTCACTGCCTCGCTACTATTGGTTAGGAGGATTGCCACTCCATATAGCCTCAGCTGCTAATTGGTGGAGGCAGAGAAAGGGGTGGGGTGGATGAGCTCTGGAGAATGCCGGCTTCTGGAGGAGGGGATCTTGGCTACAGCAGCTAAGAGCTCTGTCAGCTCCTGCCTGCCCTGGAGCCTGAGGAGTTCTGTGCCCCTGCCAATTGGTGGGGCCCATGCCCCTGCTTCCCCCCCTTGTGCACACCCCTGCTCTCACCTCACCTCTTTATCAGTCATATTGCTGCAAAGACCAAAAAGAAGAGGTTGCAGAATGGGGGTCAGAGATGTGCAGGGTGCGGATCATGGTTTAGTGGTAAGAATGAAAATGTTTAAGAAGCACTTGTGAGAAGTGGTAAATTCCCTGTGTTCAGCCGCGTTGTCAGTTGGCCTCTGAGCCACGACACTCATGATGCATTTCTGAGAGCACGCCCACTACCACAACTGGTGGGCATGAAGGGAAGGAAAGCCTTCAGTGTCCATGAAGACTTTGGGGGATATACTCCAAGCTGAACAGGCAAAAATATGGAACTTTTTTTTTATGAATCAGCATCAATTTAATGCACTGTCGTGGTTACTAATGTAGCACAAAACTGAAAGACTGACTATGATGGGGTGTCTGCCCCACACTAGCAGAGAAGGGGTTAAAAGCAGCCTAGGGAGGCTGCACAAGGAGCAGCCAATCAGGACCCAGGAGGCACATATAAAAAGAGCTGCAGAGCAGGAGTTCTCAGTTGCTGCAGAGAGCCCAAGGGAAAGGACGGGGTTCCTAGAGAGCTACAGGAGGGTAGCACCTCAGACACAGCAGCTGCTAGCAGGGATCAGGGGAGCTAGAAGGAAAGCTCCTGATTGGCTGCTGGGACTTGAAGGCTCAAGGCCCTTGGAAGAGGGTAAAGAAGGTGCTGGAGCCACAGGGAAGTGGCTCGGGAACTTTGAAGCAGCACTGATGAAAAGTTAAGGAGAGGAAGCTAGCAACAGGGTCCCTGTGCTGGGACCCAGAGTAGTTGGGGGGGGCGTGTCTCCCCTCTCTCACTCGCCACTGGTGAAGTGGCAGGATAAGTGGCTGGACTACTGAGGAGCTAAACCTTCCCCGGAAGGGGGGAACACAGACAGTGACGCGGTTGTAGGGTTGAGCCACAAAGAGGATTGTATGGTTTCTGACAGCTGCGAGAAAGGCTACCAGTGAACTTTGGAGAGAGAGTGACAGGGTGCAGACTGCAGACATGGCTGTCACCTTGAGCTAATCCCCAGACAACCAGCAGGAGGTGCCGGACCAGTGTGGTGAGTAGAGCCTCGTCACACTGACATGAAACCCTAAATAGAATCTGTGGATGGATCATTAGACAGTTGTATTGTCTTGGGGTTCCATTCTGCAATCCTTACTTGTGTTGTGTAGTACTTATTCCACTGAGTTTGGTAAACTAATTCTGTGAATAAGACCACAAAGCCTGAGTAAGGGCTGCAGAATTGGCCCCTAAGTGGCTATTTTCCAAATTTTTGAAATGCTACATACTATTGTTTTCTTATAAATGTAATCCATTTTTTTTCTTCCAGTTAGCAACAATTATATTTTTAGTTCCTGTTAATTAACCCTTCAGTCACATTCTACTGCATTAAGGAAATTAATACACCCTACATGTCAAAAAAAAACAAACATAAACAATAGACCTTTCCATTTGATTGAGTCTGGGGCTTGAGCAAGAGAATTTATTTATAAATGGATGATGTAAACCTCCGTGCTGATAAAGTCCATCTCAATTTTCCCAGCCAACCAGTTGTAAAAACATACTCTAAATATGACTAACATCTGTCTTTAGGACTATAGTCTTGATTTGATGCATTGAATTTTAGCTGTAAAACTCCCTTTAACACACAAACCCTTTGCAGTATGTTGAAAACATGTACTCTCTGGTTCTTAAACTAAAGAGTAACCTATATTTTGATTACATTCTAATTATATTAATTTGCACTTCTGGTACATCCTTGCTTTGACTATCTCAAAGCACTTTTCAAATGCTAACTAGGACTCACATAAGGTGTTACAATGGGCAAATTAGACTTCGAGGTTGATCTGCCCAGTCTTTCACAGTGGCGAATTGAAAATATAAACTAGAAGTCCTGACTCCCAGTTCTCTAATCTGTCTACTAGACTACACATCCCTTCCTTTCCACATAGTCTTCTAACCACGTGTGCTGCAAATCACATTTGGGATCATACTAGTGAGAATCCAGACATTCAGAATTTTTATTATTTCTTCTTAATGAATAACTTTAAATGGAGACCAAGGGACTGCGCCCGTTAAAATGAATGTGAGTTGTCATTCACTTCCGTGGGAGCAAGATCAGGCCCTGAGTTTTAGCAGACTATTAAAATCAATAGTACTGAACAAGATCCTTGGATCTTTCTGCCACTCTCTTCTCTCCTCTTCCTCCCCTGCAATCCTGAGGCTGGCCCACAGACCAAATACTAATATCCCTGAATGCAGGATATGGCCCTAGGTTCCTAGAGAAGCTCACAAAGAATACAAGACATAACCATAGCTGGCATTATTGGAAGGAATAATTACCTGACCCTTAGATATGGGGGCTACAAACTATCCATGGAGGCTTTGACTATCTGCTGATAACTCAAAATATGTTCTTGCTGTATATTCTCTTAGGACTTGTTCCTTCAATTGTTGCTTGTTATGTTTCTATTGTGGTAAAGCCTAGAGACCCCATTGAGTATCAATGACCCATTGTGCTAGGTACCCTGTACACAGATATGAAGAACACATGGTCTTTGTACTGAAGAATTTACAATGAGGATTGAACTGAATACAATTTGAGAATTGAACTCAGCAGGACTACTCTCATAAATAAGGCCTTGTCTAGACTAGTACAAAACATATTTTAAACACAAATTATCACCTAGTGGTATTAATAGTTTAAACATGTTTAAACATGTTTTGCAAGTGTCAAGTGTTAGCTGGTCTAGGTATTAAACCCCATCTACACGAAGTGCTAAGTGGCATTTAAAATCCTGTTAAATGACAGGCTTCTTAAAAAGCAGCAACACCTTTTTGCTTAGTCTAGACAAGACCTAATAGCTCAGGAATCAAGCTCTTAATAGCTTAATATCATAATCAAAAACAGTGATCTATGTTCCATCTTAAATGGCCACTGGATCTGAAAGGAAAACAAATTCTGGAAAGATAAGCCAGTCCAATAAGTTTATGGCAAGATACAGTAACAGAATTATCTGAGCTTTGAGAAAAATAAGGGCTCTGTTTTGTACTGTTGGTCGTCCCCCTTCTCAAATTCTTTCCTTTTGCACTTTCTCTTGGGAGTGGTTTGATGTTAAATGATCCCATGGTTCTTGTGTCTGCTACCATGTTCTCTTCAAATACTTGCTATTCTTTGCATAAGAAAATGCCTCATGCCTTTGTCTATTTTTCTTCCATATTTGCCTAGCTGTGTCTTAGATTAATGTTGTCTCATTATGAATAGTCCATTATTGGCACTGTAAAGCCAACCAATTATAATTGCTTGTAAATGTGGCAGTGACTCTGACTGGTTCCATTGAAATGAATGTTTATATGCAACCTAGTACAAGAGGCCTTCTAAGTGTGATTCTTAGCAGGGGTAATATATACACATCTGCATTTCAGAATGCTTTCAAGAGGCATTCTTGGAAGGAGAGTGATGGAGAAGAGGTTAAGGAGCTCTAAAATACTCTTAAAAATAGAGTGAAGCTAGATTTTGTGTGTGCTGATTCTTGTGTCTTGTCTTTGATATTGTTATGCTGGAAGGTGCTAAAGGCTGCAATTCAGCATGTCTTTATCTACTGAACAGTCATAGGTCTGGGGTTTGTCTTCACTACAACAGTTGGCTGAGTTAGTACATTCTGTAGTTACTTCAGTAGTACAAGCTACTAGAGATTGGCCACACTGTAAAATAACACTAGAGCTAAATCCAATGATTAGATTTGCAGTGTGACTGGATTAGTAGTTGATGAGTTGTAACTCCAGCTGCTGTATCTCCACTGCATTACCAGTTCCAGCGTCAGCAGCATTTGAGCTTCAACCCACAGCCCCTGAGGGGCCATCCACCTCAAGATTAAAAGAACTACATAACTTGAGCGAGAGCTGTGTGGACAGGAGTTGGGTGAGGCCAAAACTTGAGTAATAGCTTGCATTGTTAATGTAGGAAAGCCAAACCCTTGATTAAAGCTGATGGATGTACTAACCACTTAGCCTGAATGAAATGTGGAACAAACCGTTAAATCCTCTTTATTGTAGTTATAGCTGAAACCATAAGAAGCCACCACCCAAGGCAATAAGTCTCATGGCAAAGCTGATCAGAAGCTAAGCTGTGTAGGCTGCAGAGTGTCCCTTCCTGTGATTGAAAATGCAGCACCCAGGGGCTTGGTTGGTTGTAGCTGTACATGTCTGTGAGGCAGAAAGCAAGGGAAGCAGAGGTGAGTGTGGCCCTGGAAGGAAGACACAGTATTTGCTGGGAAGGCAGACTTGGATTTCTGGGCAAGGAAACGGCCTGTTTGTTTCTACTGTGTTCAGGGAAACAAGACTTTGAGAACATTCTTTGGAAATAAAAAGGATTTCTATCAAAGAAACACCGCACCTATATCATCAGTTTCTCCTTCTAATGCAACTAAACTGGCATGGCTGCAAATATTGGTAATGAATTGGACCAAAAAGGGGTAACACTACTGTGATATACCAGGGTACAGTTCAGACCAGTGGGGGGCTGTGTCCACTCTGTTTTGCAACCTTGTGTGCCTTACAAGGCCTTGCTGAAGTAGCTCCCATCTGAGTCACTCGCAAACCCCCTAGCAGCATGTAAGCCACAGCCCGAATGTGTCTGGGTGTCACTGCAGCCTGCCAGCCACACTTGGGTTACACTCTGGCTCCCACCAGCCTTGGTTATACTGCAGGGTGATCCCAGCACACCCCCAGTCTCAGAGTTCTCCCAGAAATCTATATCCTGTACTGCCCAGCTCTCTACTGGATAGGACAAATATTTTAAGTCCATTATTCCTTTAAGGGCATAATATGCCAGTTTATTATCTCAAATAGTTATTAGGCACTTCAGATGAAATGCACTAGATTAGATAAAATGGTAAAAAGTTTAGTAACTAGAGTTTTTGTGTGAGTACAGGTAATAAGACATAAAAGTCAGAAATGGTTACGAGAAAAATAAAAGATTTAATAATACTTAATATACTATATTCGATTAAAGCAAAGTTTCTCACCACATGTTGCAGAAGATTATTGACCAAATTCTCAGATCAGGATTCCTCCCCCAGACTCTAATGGCTGCTTTGTTTATCTTTTCAAGTGCAATGAATGTGATCTGCAGTGATAGAGAGGGAGTGTTTCTCCCTCCTTTTTATAGTTTCAGTACAACTCTTGGAAAACATTTCCAGTTTAGACACAGCCTATGTGGAAGAATATTCCCTGCTATTTTTTTCACCTGTTCAAACTTCCTTTGTCCTCCCTTCCTGTTTAACTCTGCTGTTTACTGCTTACATGCAAATTAAGCAGAGCACACGTTCCTTTGTTTAGGACAGACCTATTTGCCAACTTCTATTTGGGCAGGGTGGTGGTGTTTGGAACATATGGAAATAACACCATATAGAGGAATCTTATAACTTGCAATGTTACCACACGTTTTACGAGGACAATAATGACCAGCAAACTGAGCCTTCAAATGATACCTTACAAGGCATACTTTGTACAAAGATTATTACAATAGTGTGTAGGGTGTGAATACAGGGTGCATTCTGTCACAACTATGTACAACTGATGTCTGACTCTTTTCAGGTCCCATTGCCTTCAATTAGAGGTGTGGGTGCTCCACACCTGTACAAATCAAATCATTTCATGGTTCTTTAGGGTTGGGAACAGCTCTAAGTGGTTAAGAGGATTTTTAAAAGAAGATATGAAACAAATTAGTGCTCTGCCTTTGATTTCTGAACCGTGGTTGGACAGCTTTTCAGGTAGAGCAAAGGGATCATGTTCTGACTGAAAATGGCCAGTAGTGGAAGAGAACTCTGTAGTAGCACAGAGATGGCAGAACTCACTCCTGCTTCAGCCATCTCCTCTCCCACATTTGAAGAGACATGTCAGGGCAGAGAAAGCCAGGAAGGGGCATGGCAGATCTCTACTCATCATACGTAGGCATAAACTAACAGACCCTAGGCTCAACCCTTCAGGAATAGAGCTTGTATGCAGGATTGGATTGAACTGACGTGATGCTTTGATACTGGGGCACCCTAATATCTGCTACTAGAGACATGATTACCTCTCAGGGCTTTTGTCAGTGTTTACCACCATCTCTCTTTTTGTAAAGTTATGGTAAGGCCCCACTCAGGCTCCATTTTAATCTTCCTGACCCAAGAGGCAACATTTTAATTTTTGTATCACTCTGGCAGAACTCAGACTTCAGGATTTGGCAACACCTTTCCAAGCTATATGAAACAAGGAGTGTCTTCTCCCTTCTGGGCCTGTAATGGAATGCCAGGCCCACACTAATTATGGTACAATAACTAGAAGGTGCATGCTCAGATAAGTCATTAAGGTCCATTGAGGAAACTTCTGCAGTCATCCCTGATGAAAGGGAAATATAAGATTTATTTGTGCATGCTGTAGTTCATGGTATATTCACTGCTTTCTATATTCTAAAACATTCTCTATATAGACCTATATAATATTAGTAGGATACAGAGGATTCTGAGCTTACATTTGAGATGTATCTTGATCCTTTAATCAAGGATCCCAAAGCATTTTATAGTCTGTATCTAGGAAGAATTTCTTTACCTACCATTGAGCTGGTGCAGATGTTTAATTACCCACAGCAACTTTAGACACCAGTTTTGTAGAGGTTATAAAGAATACATCCAAAGGGGAATTCTTATCTAATATAATAGAATTACTTGAACTGCAATTTTTGTATGGCACCAACACTAATTCTCCTTCTCTTGCAAGAAGTCCCATACAATTGTAATGACTACAGGAAGTCAAGAGACCTCAGTGCTAATGTCTCATCTACCATTCATCTTTCAAATAACAAGATCTGAAAGACATCAGTTATGTCTATGTGTAAGTATCCCATTACGCTCTCATACTACTGCTATCTCCTGAGCAAGGTTAAGCCATGGTCAATATAGTGAGGTCAATGCAACATGAATGTAGAAATTGCTTTACCTATGTTGACCTTAACAGTATTCCAGCAGCTGTCCCACAATGCCTGACAGTGATCGCTCTGGTCATAATTGTGGACTCCACTATCCAAGAGTCATGGAAACTGAAAGCCCTGACTCCTTTAAAACCCCATGAATTTTTTAAATTCTTTTTCCTGATTATCCATTTTGGCAAGCACACCTAGCAGCTCACCATTACTGTGTGCAATTGCCCAGTTGACCATGCTGGCTACACCCTCCAGACACACTCTGGCCTCGATTAAACAGGAGATATTTGATCTCCTGGGCTTGTGGGGAGAAAAGTCTGCGCAAGCACAGCTGCAGACCAGCCATAAAATATGGACATCTATGAGCAGATTGCGCAGGGGATGCAGAAGAAGGGGTGCAACAGTGACCAGTAGCAGTGCTTCATAAAAGCAAAGGAACTGCAGCAGGCATATTGAAAGGCCAGGGAAGCCCACAGACCTGCTATTCTTACAAAGAGATTTCATGCCGTACTTGATGGAGACATCTTCCTACCACTGATCTCTGAGGAGCCTAAGTCACAGGCCCTTGGTGTAAACAGCGAGGATGAAGAAGAGATGAAGGAGGACACCTGATCAGGGGGTCCAGCTATGCTGAGAGCCAGGAACTGTTTTGAGACTCCGCTGCAGTCCATTCAGGCCTGGCAGTTGATCCTGAGCAAGACCAATGCAGGGGAAGGAACCTGGGGTAAGCATGTAAATGTATTTCTCATTACAATGATGTACTAATGATGCCCCAGCTTAGCAGCTTCTGGCAACTTTTGATTTCTCATTACTTGACTCCTACTAGAAGAGGTAGCAGTACAATAGAGAGGTAGTGTTATCTGCTTTTCATTCCCCTGTAGAGTTAGGCAGAGGAGGGGGGCTTATGGAGCAATGTTTATGCACACATGGACGTCCCTTGAATCCTCCTGAGATCTTGTACTTTCATGTAGGTATTCTGCAGTCCTCTCCTGAAGGTTTCTAGTGGTGGCAGCCTTATTTGGTCTCTGATACGGTGTCTTGGGCTTAAATGTATAATTACTGTAGCATAAATCAGATTGCCTTAGAAACAATTGCCCCCTGTTCATCAACTGCAGTATTTATTTTTGGGTGGAAGCTAGTAAACTCTCTTAAAGGAAAGAAGTCCTATCATCCACCATCACAATCAGTTTATCAGCCCCAAATTTTAAACTTAGGCTGTGTTAGACTGAGTGCTAACTACCCCTTAATATTAAAGCATTAAATGTAAAAATGATGAGTCTTGGCCATCTACAAACTAGTGAACTCACTTAATAGATGGTGATTTGAGCTTCTTGTGACCCTTGGTTGCCTGAAATCAGAAGCTCAGAAATACAAGAACTTTTTGAATCTTGATCAGTGGTGTGTGTAAACTCTGTTTATTTAAATAACAGTAGATAGTTTAATGTTCATCACTCAAAGTGAACTTTTTATAACTTTTTTCCTGTAGGTTCATGCTTACTTTCAGACCTCACTGCTCAAATAAACTACAAGGTTTGTTGCTCTTTACATACCAGCAGTTTAAGTTCTAAAGCCACTCTTGCTGACCTGAGCTCAGATAAATACTCTCCTGGGAAGTTTTAAGTTATTTGCTGACACACAGTTGGATTAGGAAGGGTATAAGTTGTGCAAAAGTAGACATCTTCCTGTCCATGAAAAATCTTTGACCCTTGGTCTTTGCCCTTGGAAAAAAAAGTTGAGTAGGCCTTTTTTGTAAGATGTGTGAAAGTGACCTGTCAGTTTTCTTTTCAGAGACAAACAAAGCACTTTAACTGGACTGTGCATAGAGGGCCTGATCCAGTGCCCATTGAAGTCAATGGAAAGACTCCCATTGAATTCAGTAGGTAATGAACCAGGCATAGAAAGTAGAGCTGTTGTCTAGGGGTTCCAGTAAAAAGTTGTTGCTAGAGTTTGAAAATATACTGTAATACACTCAGAAGCCAATTTATAATCTGGTGGATCTCCAGATTATAAATGTCAGACTATAATTCTGATTCAGCTCTGTCATGGTGATTGTCATAAGACTACATTGATAGTTGGCTTTTAGAACTGAGAAAATTTCATCTTTATGAACTCCAGTATGAGTGTGGTGGTGGGGGGCAATATTGAAAGAGAAATTAAATAATTCCCTAATCAGGAAGGGATTACTAATGGAGGCAACAAAATTGCTTTGTAATAGAATGCATTTGTTTTTGAATGTCTCGTCTTTCAGCCTGACCGCTTAGCCCCCACTCTTTCATGCTAATGTTTTCTTTAAAAAATTGTTCTTAATTTGAGTTGAAACAATATTAAACATTTTTATGAGAGGTTGGCTGCCTTCCACAAAACAGTATTTGGATAAATGCTAAACTTAATTATTGGGTTTTTTCTATTTGTTATCATATATATTTAGGTACCAAACTTATCACCCATAATTCTACATTTCTTTTGCTGGAAAATGAATTTGGCTCAAATTATAGTTGTTTGAGACCAATATCCAAATTAAACTTATTCTATACATACAATACAGCCAAACTGCTGCTGTTTGTTAAATCTGTGTAAATTAAGAGTAGCTCTAATGAAGTCATAGACTTTACACCAGTGTAACTGAAATGAGAATCTGGACTTTGATGTTTAGTCTGTGAATGAAAGTTAACATAAAAATATACGTTACTGTTGTGATTTGACCCAAGGCAGTTTACTCCACACTTCGCCTTAATTTCACCCATTTAATTAGATTATTATAACATTCCCCTTGTAGTAAATTCTATTAACATTGAACATCCATTTTCTTTGAAACCTTTATCTTCAGTAATATAGACACTTAGAAATATCCTGGAAAATTTCAACAAAATCTGTTCAGCCATTTTTTAGTTAGAAAAGCATGTAGAGAAAAGATGCTTCTGCTGCTCTGAAAATAATTCATCCAACCTTTTCTTGCCAGCAAATAACTCAAAAAACAGCATAATGTATGATAGAATAATACTGTATATGTTAAACCTTTATTGAAGTCCCAACAGAGGGGGTGGATAGACTGCTGAGTTAGTGCAAAGTTAAATATAGAAAACTAGTGCTAATGGAACACAAAGCATTCTGAAAGATAGAAAACAACATGGTAAGTCAGTGTTTAATATTGCTCCACCATAGAAGTATGTTGAATTTTATGTGAAGAGTTTAGAAGTTTGTTAGCAATTTCTTTCAACTGGTTAAGTATCTTGTAGTTTCTTTGTCATTGTCCATTCCAAAAATGTTTAAAATTGTCTAACTGCCCCACTACAACCACAAAAATACAGTTTAATATGTTGTTATATAAATAGAGGTTATAAATGTCAATTACATAGAATTTTTTAAAATCTAAGACAATGAAGGGCATTATTCCAAAGATAAACAAAATGTGTAGTTGAGAAACATAGTACAATATTAGGTCAGAGGCTAATAAAGTATAAAAGTGAAATGAGTCAAACTGAGAAGAGAATTCTACAATATAATACAGATGTATATAAAACCTAATACCCTAAGGTGAATTGTCTAGAACCAACAATCCTGATGATGCCTGTATGAAGGTATGATACAGAGCCAAAGTCTGTGGTACATAAGAGGTCCGAAGTCGGTGAAGAGACTCCCATGAACTCAGGCGTTTTCCTCAGGCCCTGATTCAGAAAAGCTCGTAAGCACATACATACTTAGTGTGATCAGATATCCTGATGCTATTGGGATAGTCCTGAGATTAGGGGCTTTGTTGTATAGAGGCAACTATACACTACCTGCCATGCCCTCCTTCCCCACCTCTGGGGAAAAAAGTGTCCTGATTTTTCACACTTGCTATCTGGTCTCCCCACATGTGTTTAGTTCAAGTGTGTGCTTATGCCTGATTGACAATGAATAGGGCTGTTGCCAGAATGGAATTTGGCCTGGATTTAAAGTTTTTGGTTTTTAAATGATAAAAACTAATCAATTATCCAAAATTACTTTTTTCACAGCTTATATGTTTTTAATATAAATATCAAAAAGACACTTTTAGTTTTTTACTTTCAGTACTTCTTTCAGATTTTATGTTGGGTAGAACAATAATGAATGCATCTAAATTTTAAAAGGTGTTGGATATTTATAGGGATATCAAGAATATCCACTTTTGTCATAATTAATGACAACAGAAATTTTGGGAGGGATATTAAACTTTATATCAGGGCTTAAGTCAATCTCTAACTATTAGAAATCAGGACCAGCACTGAGACCTGTGTTTGGGGACACGGGAACAGATTAGGGTAACCTGCCTACTACAAACTTTTTCCTCTTCCACTGAAGCATCTAATAATACCTACTGTTATACAGTGTTTTCCAGTCATAGATTTCAAAATGCTTAGCAAAGCAGGTGAGTATCATTATCTTTATTTTATAGACGCCAAAACTGATGCACAGATGAAGTGACTTGCTCTAGGTCACCTAGCAGACCAGTGGTGGAGCTGGAAATAGAACTCCAGTCTCCTGACTCCAAGTCCAGTGCTTGAGCCATTGGGTCACACTGTCTCTCTAATTCTGACCGTCAGACTGTCAGGAGATTGGACTAGCTGGATCTCGGGTCTGGCAAGTACTATGTTTCTGTCTAAAGAGGGAGGGGGCTACCTTATACCATTTTTGCATCTTATAGCTTTTCCTATATTTAAATACAAGGTCATTCTTTGAACTGAAAATTGTAATGGAAAGGGAAAAGCAACCTAGAATGTCAAACACTTTGGATTATATGACAGGCTGGCTGTTCCAGATGTTGACGCAGCCTTGACTGAGACGCTGCAGTTATCCCTTAGCTCATCCTTACTTAAGATAGGGTGACCAGATCCCGAGAGTAAAATATCAGGACACATGGAGGCAGGGGCAGTGGGGGACGTTGAAATCCCAGTCACTGCAGGGGGGACCATGAGTTCCCAGCCACCACAGATTTTTACCTGAGTCCTAAGTATCGGGACAAATGGTATCCCTATGGTATATCGATCAGGATGCAGGACAAAGAATTAAATATCATGACGGTCCCAATTTTATCGGGACATCTGGTTATGCTAACTGAAGCACAACTAGTGATCTCTTCTGTGAGAGGTCAGAAGACTACACAGTGGGATAGCAGAACTCAATCAAGGGAAACCTGGGAGGGGGGAAGAAGGAATTCTCTTCCTCTCCCTGGGAAGGGCCTGTGAAGGTGGGCTGGAGAGAAACACAAGGAGCAAGTTAGTCTCCTGAGGGAGGCCTGCAGATATGGCCTATAAGATAAGACACAGGGAGATCCCTGAGGGAAGCTGCTAGAGTCCCTGAGGACGGGAGGCTGTGAGGAAACCTGCTGGAAAGGAGCAATACAGAAGGACACTTCAGGGCCTTGGTGCAGGGACCAAAAGCAGAGAATTTCAGTATAGCTCAAGAGAGGCAGATTATTGCTTTGGATAGTTATTTGGATTTATAGTTGGGCTTTCATTACTTTGGAAGAGAAGTGAACTTAAGAGGTGACTTGCCAGAGGGGTCGGCTATAGCAGACAGAGAGAGAGAGAGAGACCGGCCATTGCAGAGCCAACATGGTGATCAACAGGAGACATTAGAGGTGACAGGAGCCTCCCAGCAGCACCATGCTTCAACATCAGTTAAACAGCATTGCCAACCACCTCAGTTTCCAAAATCTCAGGATTAAGCTTCTGAACGCTGCTGAGAGGAACCTGAGAGAAAAATGATAACGAATTTCTCAAAACCAATATTGAAGGATGAATCCGATTTATCTTATCAGCTTCTCATGGTTTCAGACATTTCTGGAGACTCCAGAGTTCAGCTGGAGTTTGAAATGTCAACATGCCCATTCTCAACCATTTTATTGGTGTATTTGTGCTGTCACTGACTTGAGGTAGCTACTGTAAAGTTAGTGCTGTCTCATAGCAACCAAATGTAACTCTGGCTCATGAGCAAAACAGCACCTTGCATTGTTAAAAGGAACAGATAAATTTTTCAAAATGGATTATATTAGCAGAGTCTTTTCAAAACATAGCAACTTTGAAAATACGGTACTGTGCAAAGGAAAAGGTATAGTTGTATTTACACTGACAACTGGTGTAAGGACGCTGAGTATAAAAACCGGCTTTGTAAAGCCAAGCAATTTACATTTAAATGCAATTTGTGTCATCAAGCATTTTCCATGACATATGAAGGAAAGGAGCCATTGCCGTTCATGTAGAATATACAAAATGTCTGTTATTGTCAGGAAACACAGATCAGTTTACCAGAAGCTGAAAAAACTGAATAACAGAATGATTTGGAATGCAAGTGCCATGTAAATCATAACTGTGTTTAAAATGGCACAAAAGCTTTGAGATTTTGATATTGTATTTAATGTCATATTCTGAAAGAGTAAAACGAGTTCTCTTCCTCCACTAAAAAGGTGGAATATCTCGATTCAGTTTTTGAATTGGTAGAAATAGAGTATCATGTGCTTCTACCTGTAATAGAATGAGTCCTACAGTGCTGGCTTGCTTTAAAGGCAATGGACAAAGAATGCACCAAGATTATATGGGAAGGATTCAGTGAGTCTCTTCTTGTTTGTTATATTTAATTCCTGTATAACCTGCTGGGAGTATATTCTGAGCTAGACTGCAATGATGCAATTCAACTGTATCATGGAAGGTCTTCATGCTAACAAAAGAAAAGTAAAGAAGACAAGTTTCATGGATGATCAGCTGAGGTTGTTTTGCTCACTGCCTTTCTATGGAATAAAAGAAAATAAGGCATTGTCAAAATGCATGACATACCTTGGGAAATGGTATGGTTTCAGGACATATTTCTGAACAATTGTCAGTTCTCTCACTGGACAATGAAATTCAATGGTTTGATTTGAGAAGTTGGCTGAAGTTCTTTGCTTTGAGATTTTTTTTGACGATATAAAATGATTACTACATTTCACAGCATATAAGAGAAGGAATCATTTCAATGGAGCAAACAAGGATGAAAGATAGGTGGAGGTTTTCAAACAAATACCACAAAGTGAAAACAGCTACATTTAAAAAACTTATATTTGACACTTTCAATTCTTGTCTCAAACACATACTGTGGAAGTATTTTCAGCTTTGGAGCAAAAAAAGGAACTGATTAAATGACCATTTTATTAAAGCATAATTACAGATGCAGGTGAACCACTCTGTCTGGCACTGACTTTTATGAATATGTCAAAGTCTCCAGAGTTGCAGGAGACAGTAAGAAACCAACTTAAGTACAGGTTTAAGAAAACAGAAACCAAGACCAAAGACACTCAAAGACCCAACTTTTATAAGATAAATGCAGTAACATTTATTCAAGTCTAGTGAATGTGCTTTTGCTATTTTAGTCATTTGGTGATGGTATACCATATTTTCTTTTAGTTATTTTTAAATAACTGAATTAAAATGTGTGCACATGTGCATGCACACAACCATTTAAAAATGCATTAAAAAGTAAAGTAGCCTGAACCCATCACTCTCTTAAAAATAAGATTCACGTTATTGCAACTGATGATTTAAAAAAAAAAAGATTTATGTAATGTGCTTGAAATTTGCATGAAATCTGATACACACTGGTCCCTACTTTCCATTGGCAGCAAACTTCTTGCTCCCTAGTTCTCAAGTAGCTCAGTCCGTAGAGCCCTTGCTTCATGTGATGAAACCTCCTGGAATATGACCAACAGATGGTGCTGTGGCAGTGAGTGAAACCCCTTAAAGACATGTATTATTTTAGAAAATAATGTATAATTGATAAAAATAGCTTAAAAATTAATCATAACTTACCTAAAAGAAGCACCAAATAGCACAAGAAATGTATCCTGAGAACCAGAAACACTAACACTGAATATAGTCTGTCATGCATTATAAGGCCTAAGAACAAAATATATCATGTGGTGGCAGAATAGTCTGACAAGTATTATTTACATTTTTCTATAACATATAGGAAATAGCATACTCCAGTAGTACACACAGAGTGAAGATGTAGTAGCTTTCTGTGCTGATCAACAAATACAATTTTGTATCTTTCATGTGTGTTTAGACTAGAAACTAAATATGCTTGTCTGTGTCCCTTTAAAAACAAATCCATTTATGATTGTTAAAAATGTTGTCGATTCAAATGCATTGCTGAATTGTATACATGTCACACGTGGTCTTGTTTTATTTAGAGCAGTTGTGCTGAGAAACTTTCCTAGTGGCTTTTTAATGGGGCGGAAACATTGTTTTACAGGTGCCCTCCACCAGAGCATACTGCAAACTCCCTCTGCTGTTACCTACTCTGTTCTGACACAACACTTCAGTCCATCCCTTTACATTGTCCAAGTATCAAACAATTGTTCTTGTTGCATTAGCAAGTGTCCTAAAATAACCTTTTTTGTAAATCTTTTCCAGGCCTATCAATATCTTTTGGGCTTTTTTGCCCTGCAAAATAGCTGTATTATATAAACAGGAAAATTGCCTGCTGATCTTGGCTGAAAGGGGTGGCATTATTTTTTGCAAAAAGATAATGGTAGTTTGGGGGAAATCGCTTATCTGACTAATAGTGGCTTCTCCCAGGCTCTAAGTCCTAATCCCTCCTCTTCCTCACATATAAGGACAGTGGGGTATGCATATGTGGTTGTCAACTCTGTCTTGTTTTCCCTGGAGATGGCTGTTCTCCCAGGGCTTAGCAAGAGTAGCACTGGGGGATGAGAATGATCTGGCTGAAACACAGTTCAGAAAGAAGGGCCTTGAAGGTATAGCAGAGGTGGTTCCTGCCACCATTATTGAGGAGTTGATCATTTCATAGGGTTCTTGGATCCTAATCAGCTTCTTAAATCCCAGATGGCATTGGTGGCCAAGATCATCCTTATGTCTTCTGTAGCTAGTGTTTATGGACTTTTTTGTCTTGGATGCAGACCCTCCTACCTGTTAGACAATGGTAGCTGATAGGAACATCTTACACAAGTTTTTCCAACAGCTGCCCTGGCTTCCCATGCACTTTCCATTGTAATTTAAGGTGTCAGCTTTTGTCTAATTAAGCAGAAGATGGCTGTCTGAGAGAGCTCTCGCTCCATGATCTGATACAGCTCTGAGGTCAGTTGCGATGCCACCAGATTTAAGCACCAGAGAGTTGGTGGTAGAGAACTTTCTGTGGAGGGTCCTCAGTTACAGAATTTGCTAGTTCAACAGAGTCCCAGTTTGTTGGCTTTCAGGGCATTGTGCCAAGCCTGATTCTTTTCTCAGGCATTAGCAATCAGGGGATTGTTTTGTTGGGGAGGTCATTCCTGTTTTTGCTTACCAAAAAGAATCAGATTTGTATGGGATTTTATTAGATTATGTATATGTAACCTGACCGATGTGGAAAGAGCATTTTATTAATCATGTAAGTAGCTGTTACAGGCTTGCATGATGTATTCAAGAAACTGATTTCAGAACTGAAATCATTTCTGTGGGGCTCAATAGGACGGGATGAGGAAATGCAAGAATTGTCCAATGAAGAAGCAGCAGCTTTGTCAATGCCTTCCCATCCCTCTTCTATAGAGACTCCCTCCTCAATCTTATTTCCATTTATTATACATATATCTGTCACTCCCAGTACCAGAGTTTTAGCCACTGAGATCGTGACATGTGACTGCACTACTCACCTGTCCTTAGGCCAGATGTGAGGAAAAGAATTTGCTGCCAATTTGCTGCTGATAGTTTGAATGCCTGGCACGTAGCAAAACAGGGCCTTGTCTTTGCTGGGGCTGTTGGGTACTAATACAATACAAATGGTAAATAATACTGTGCGGCTGGATGTCTGAGTGTTTCTTGGAAAACACCTAGACAGCCTCCCAAAGGGTGGGGCTTCTCTCATATGGGAAAGACACTTAGCTACGAAAGTAATTATTACATTAAACTGGGGTGTAATTGTTTTCCTGTCACTCTGTAAGAGAAAGTTTAAATGTATTAGCAATACGAGCAGCAGGATGCCAGGGACCACTACAAGGAGCATGACAGGGTCCATAACTGCTATTGGGAACATTTCTGAGGTGAAGACAAAAAATAAAAAAACAACTCCCACCCCTCCCCAACACCCCTAAATAAATCAAGGGTTTTAATGATTATGAAGCTGGCAAACATCTTGCAATGCATCAAACAAGTGGTGTGGAATGTTTTATTCAGCTGATACTTCTGATCAGTTAAAATTATTACTATTATAATTGTATAATGATAATAAATATAAATAATTATAGTAATTAATATTATAAAAAAAACTTCCTTGGAGGTCTACAGCTCTCCTAGGATGGTAAAACCTTATGTCGAATTATATGTTCCCCAGGCAACAAATGCATTTGGCTTATGTGCTGTAAGTTTGTCTAGGGAGCATGAGCCAGTCAGGATGTAGGGGACCTAAAAGGGGAAGGAAGAGGAATAGCCAGGACAGGACAAAATCAAATATCAAGAAGGGAATATAGTATGAGCTTTATTCCAACTCAGGGTCAAATCCTGCTTCTCTTCGTCACAGGAATAGCCCCAGTGCACTTGATGGGGGCAATTTCTGTGAGGAAGGCAAAAGCAAAATTCAGCTCTAAATCAGAAATATTTATCAAAGATGCCTTAAAGTTGAAAAATCTATCAAGCTCCAGTTAAAAGCAGTTAAAACAACCGTAATTCCTTTGCTGACCAGCCAAATGTCTGCAGGCTTCAGGTGATTTATGGTAGAGCCAATGAGCAATGAACTCAGAAGTCTGCCTGTCTGTCTTTCCATGCCTAACAGAAGAACCTTCACAAGACCTTGGCACTTGCCAGATTTAAATCCTTAGGGCGGTATTTCTCACCTCAGGTGCAAAATTCACCACTTCCCTGTGAAAATCAGTCTGGGCTCAGCAGAGCTCTGCTGCTAGCATTTTACATTAGATTCTTTATGTGGGCTCACACTCAGCAGTGTCAAAACTAAGGGAAACAGCTAATTCTTTCCCTCCACCCTGTTTTCAAATAAGCCCAATAACAGTGCATTACTGTGCTACATGGACAAATCCAATCTCCATGCTGCTTTTAAAAATAATCCTTTTGTTCCCTCTCTTTCAGCTTCTTTGAAACATAATGAATTGAAATTACATGTAAATGACAGCAATATTTCAAAAGGAAACTCAAGCACAATGACTGGTCTCTAACTAACTTTGCAGTGTGTGGCCTCTAAACTTGATGATAAATGAAGCAATTAGACATCAGTGGCTTCAATTAGAAGGCAATAAAAATGAGTAACAAAATAAAGACAGCAGTGAGGAAATTTGCTTTGAGAAGTGCTGCCGTTCATTGGCTCTAACGTTGCCCATTAATTGAAGGTAATTGGCTCATTTGTTCAGCCTGTTTATGGGTGGCAGTGTAACTATTTAATTATGTGGGTGGGTTTCCAAAGTCCAAGGAACTATTTTATGGTATTAGGTTTACTGAAGTCCTACATTCTGTAATCTACCATAGCTCTCAATATTAATTTATTTTGGACAACTTTTTAAAAACAACGCATAGATGTGTTAGGAATTTTTCTGAGGAAATGATACTTTTTTTTTTTTGTTACAGCCTCCTGTTTCAAAGTAGAAAAGTATCAATTTTACCAGTGACTGATTATGCTCACATAATATATGGTCTTTCATCTTCAGATATCAAAGCACTTCACAAACAATTAACTACACTTCACAAACCCCTGTTTTAGACCTTCTTTTACTGGAGAAACTGAGGCAGAGGGAGTTGACTAATCAGTGTCATACGTCAGTGGAAGAGACAGAAACAAAGCCTGGAACTCTGGGCTCCTAGCCCTCCCATTCAGAGCACTATACTATATATTCCTGCCTAGGTCTCACGTCTGAAAACACGTGTGCTTAATTGTTCTACCACAACTAGTCATGGCACTACTTGATGCTGCTGTATGAAGAGGAAGGAAAACATAATAATGATACAGCACTTTCTCAGAGACAGATTCTCTTAGGCTTGTCTGTTTTGACTTGTGCCTTATTCCAAAAATACTCCATTGATTTAAATGCCAAGTAAACTACTACTCATGTGAGTAAGTGTGGCAGCATTGCCATGAATACTTTTGATAAATACTCTTTTGTGCTCCTGTCTTCAAAATTGAAAGCATTTTCTGTCTCTGTTGGTAAAATCTTTTCAGTTTATTCTACCAAAAGAAATTAGTGTTGTTTCTTTTTCATAATAATCTGGAAAAATGATTGATAAATTAAGGACTACAATTAAGATAAAAACAATGTGTAAAACCACAAAAGATTAACAAATTAGGGTTTGAATTTCCACTTAAGAAAATTTGTTATTGAAACAAGAAGTTAGTTTGTTGTAACTGTGGGCTAATTTGTCTTCACCTCAGTAGGCCATTGGAAAACAATGCTGCATGTTCATTCCAAGAGGTCTGGCTTGGAGCATAATGAGAAACATTATAACTAAATTCTCCAAATTGAGTCTTCCGTAGAGACTGATAACAGAGCCGCTCTTGGAGAATAAACTGATTATTTCATTGCAGTGGCCATGAAATTCTAAGACTCATATGAGGAGGAATAGAGAAAATTGGACTCGCTCTGCACTGCTTCATGAAAATAAAAATCGTGGTGAAAAATATTTGGGGCTGTGATTCAGAACCAGACTTCAAAGAGCTGCTGGCTGGCCCTGCTGAAATTATACGTATACGTTGCTGATATTCTATCAGCTGAGAAGAAACAATTTACTTCTAAGGAAACTACTGTCTGTCTTGAATATATTTTGCTGAATTTTAAGCACCATATTTGAGAGTTTGCAGTGGTTGACCTTAAAAACTTGCCTCTTTTGCCTGAAATAAAGAGATAGGGTTAACTCAGTATTTGTGGTACTGGTTTTGAGGCAAGCGCCCCAGAACCCCGACTCTTATAAAATCACTTATGGTTAACTTTGTGCTTTTAATTAATTATGCCAAGTGTATGGTCAGGCAGGCCCTGTGATTAGAGCCGCCAGGCCCCGTATATGTTTTTGTTTAATACTACCTCCTATTTCTAACAAGTTAAAAATGCTGCTAAAACTCCATAACTAACACCTGCACAGTGATTTCCCAATCTCCTCTCATTAACACTACCTCAGCACTTTCCTAACTCCCCATCTTGGCCCGAGGTCAGTACTTTCTTGGAAACCCCCTCACCAGCTCCCCATATTAATCTCAAAATCAGTATATTTGTTCAGATTGCCAATAACTAATTAAAACCAAGTTAAGGCCCCCCTCCCATAGGGAGGTGCGAATGTTGTTAAGTCATAACGAGCCAATCATGCTATGTATAATGTAATGATATGTATGAATATTCATGTAATCAATAAGGGTATATAAGGCAGCCCCCCCAGTATAATCGGGGCTCAGCCTTTGGAAACGATTCTGCTGGGCCGATTGCCGGCAATCAATAAACTGCTGTTTCCTCACTTCGGTGTCCGTCTCGTAGCATGTTCCTGAGATCTGCTACAGTTTGGTGTTTCCTATACCGGCTAAAGGGAACAATGAGCATTAGGCTTTTCCAAAGAATACTAAAGTCAGTGGAAGGACTCCCATTGATTTCAATAGGGTTTGGATCAGACCTGAGGTAACTTTAACTTATTTAGTGCAAAAAATAGTTGAAGTGTCTATGTCATCACTCCTAGTTATGTTCTGTGAGAATACCCTAAAAGACTATATCTCCAAAACCTAGAGTGGGGCAATCCCAATAAATAAAAGCCAGCTTTCTGGACCTAAAAGAAAGACTTACTGTCTTGTGCAAAGTGGTTTCCCCATAAATAAAATCACATTTTTTTGTAAATATGTATGAAATATTTTTAAAATGAACACAGAAAATACCTTAGTATTTATAACATTCCCTGTTGCAGGTATAGGGAGCACTAGGGCTGTGTTGTAAATGTTGGGGGAATTGCATTTATTTATCTATCAAAACAACAAGCTTTCATGCATAATGACTCAATGTTATTCAATAAACTAGATGATGAACATGTAAAATGCCAACTCTGTTACTACTGTGCATTAAGCAGTAGAGATCTGGGCTTCAGAAACACTTAGAGCATTTTCTGAAATACCACAATCATTTTTCTTCCATTCAGGAAAGTGTGAACTGAAATAGTGAGAAATCATGGCTGACTCCTCTACAAGCTTTACTGAAAGAGCTTTTCTGCAAATCAGAGAAATAACTGAGACCATATTACATCCCCTGCTATTGATGTACACTTAAAACTAACAAAATTCTGTGTTGGGCCATTAGCTAATAAGCACAAAATTTTAGTGTGGTGTGCCTCAGTTCAGACTGATATGTGAATTGAAAAAAGAAAAAGATTTAAAGATAGTCTGATTAAAAATGAGACAGAAATTATGCAATATTTTCTTTGAATTTATCTAACTGTATGTTCAAGGAAACTAAAGAGCATATACTGCACGTGCACGCACACACACATATAAAATGAGATCTCTCTTGCACATTTTTATTACTGAATTACTACAAAAAATAAATACAGTATAAACCAACAAATTCTGCTGTACCCATGTTCATTTCACTGCAGTAAGGTTATATTCAGCCCTTTCTCATGTGAAAGGATAGGCTGAATGATATTAGACTAAGCATCCCCAGGAAACTGGGAGAATTTTAGAATTGGAGAGCAGTGAGGTGTGTGTATCATTTGTACAACGGCAATTCTTGGCATCCAATGATTGTATGTTAAAAATGTGAGTTTATTATAAAAGCGTTCCCAATTAGGGAAGGTGTGGTTGGTTTGAAAGGGTTCAAAGCCTTCTGCCTGAATGATACCATTGGCACTAGAGGGCGGATGAAGATATAATCACTTCCAGTCATCTATTTTGTATGGTTCAATGTGAAGTGCACAGGTTAGAAAGCAGTGCAGTAAGTGTCAAGATTTTGAAATACTAGTACATATGGCTGGTGGAATCTTAGTATTACTTTACTAAAAATGTGGTTGTCATATATGTTCTGTACCCATGACTCAAAAATCCCATCTGGAAGTCAGTCACTGGGCAAAAATGTTAATTATCTAGACAGGGCAGAAAGACAAGCTGCTACCAGAACGAAATTCAAATAACTTCTATATTGCAGTAGCTTATACATTGGCCTGGTGTGTCTTTCACTTCACTTTACACTCGTGTACTTCTACTGATTATACTGCAGTTACCCCTGACATACAGCTGTACATGAGTAAAGAATCAGGTCCAATAAATACATGCGATCAGGCAGGGCATTGAATAGCATATCTCAAATGCTGATGTATCTGGGGGAAAATGTGTAAGTGCATTTCATCATAGCAGTGCAACAGAAGGATGTGCAGTCATTAAAATAGGAGCTTTTCAGTTCAAAGTGCTTTAAAAAATACACAAAGTAAATGAGGGTCTGTGTAGGATCAAGGAAGTATGTAACCTGGGACCAGATTGGAAGATTGTTTGTAGAAGCTGTTAGCCTTTAGAAGCCAGCCCTCACAGCTCCTGCATCAAAGGAGGAGTTTTTTAGCAAGGATATCAGCCTTTTTAGTAAAAGAGGGAAAGTCTGTGTCTGCTGTAGGGCTTGTTAGACCCTAATTCATCAGTTCCACCCTGGATGCTGCTGTCACTAAATGTGCGGGCCAAGGACCTGGAGCAGGCATGAGAGAAGTCTGTACAGCCCCATATCAAAAGTGAAGGTTATTTTCTGGGGGCGTGGTTACATTGCCTGGGTAAGGAGAATTTGATACCTCGTTAGAACAGGCCACTGAAATGATTCAGGTGTGATCGGTACCAGATGCAGAAAAATGGAAGCGTTGAATACAGTCGCAGGGGCTTGGCCTGGGATGTGGTCTGCACCTTGAGAACTAGTAACCCCCAGGCTAGAGTAAAGGATGGTTTAATGGCATTTAAACATATCTTTGGGAGCACAGCGGGTGCTGAGAACCTTTTTGTTTCAAGTTCTCTAATGCCAACCAACCAGAGTTGAGAAGCTTTCTATCTACATTTAAAGGTTGGAGAAATTGCTACAAATCACCCAAGCCATCTGGCATAGCACCTGTTTGGGACCCAAGAGCACTGATGGTGAACACAGAAGAGAAACTGATACATAAGATCCGGAGCTTACCCAGTCAAGTTGCTGAGCTGCAGGGGCATTGCCATCTCTTCCAAGACTTCAAGGCACAGGTGCGGCAGGCTGTGGCAGGAAGGAAGACTGCATTAAGAACTGTTGTCCTGCAAGAGTAAAAGGGGAGAGGATGTCATCTTCTGCCATAGGAGTGGCCAAGAAGGATGTATTGCTGGGAAATGTTGGAGTAAAGAAAACTCCACCTTGGTGTACCAGAAACTGGAGAGGAACCTTGGCAAGGAGCTATCCAGATTTCCAGAGGTTAGAGGCTCGTATGGAAAGACCTTCCAAGACACCATCGCACCAGGACAGATAGAGCCCAGTGCAGAAGTCATGGTTAAAAAATAGAAGGGGCAGAATATAAAATGCTGCTTGACACTTGACACAATTATTGTCTTTCTACCAAAAGAAGTTTAACTATTTGCTAATTCAGTCTCTGACTGGACTAGGCCTGTGTGGCCATAATATAGAAGAAAACCCCTACCAAGCTTATCTTATATTAACATTTTCTGATGAGGTCATCAGGGTAAAAGGTAAATACTGCAATACTGATTAGACCTGACCCTAGAAGTGTCTAATTCTGGCCTTTTGAAGGTACACTCTAATTATTGAAAACGATGAGCAGGGGGGCGGTACCTGGACCCTCTACAGTTCCATTCACTATGCGCCGCATCCTATAAGAAAATAGAGAACATTAAAAGCTTAAGTTACCAATGGGAGCATAAAGGTATGCTGGCAAAACCCCATTGCTGCAGGGACTGAGAAAGAAACTGCTTCTCATGCGTGAGTGCCCAAAAGATGGTGAAAAGATAGTAGCGATGACAAAGCAACCATGGGAAGGAAAGCCCTCAGTGGAGTCATAGCCTTACCTGAAAGAGACAAAGAAAAGATGCCGTGATGGTTGTTGAAACAGCTCATGACATTATGATGAGACAAAGCTAGAAGATGAGACCTACTTGATCAGGAGAACATTATATAACCCCGGAGAAAAGCCTTCGCTTAACCAATAGAACCTAAGAAGTTTGATTTTTTTTTTTCTTTTTGGAGATTCACTATTTCTGGTGTTGTGGAAAAACCTCTGAGAGAAACCCAAGGTGTCCTCATTATGGGGGTGAGGGTATGGGGGGGATATGGGATGTGCAAATGGAGTGGAGCATATTATTTGACTACAAGATGCATGACCCTTTTGATAGCATTCTCAGCAAATTGATTTCTCCCAGATGGGGGATGTACAATATCTCTAGGAACTGCTAGAAAATCTTGCTGAATCATGCAGCCTATATGCCTCCCCCATAGTGGTGGTCAGGAAGAAAAATGAAAAGATAAGAATGCACATAGACTTCCAGATCTTAAACAGATGCACTGTGGTTAATCAGTCAATGTACTTTGCATACAAGATAACTTGGACTGTTTGCTAGGAAACCAGTGGTTTTCAGTGCTGGACCTTCAAAGTGGATATTATTAGAGTCTTCTGGGACAAGATGATAAAGAGACAACAGCTTTCATATGCCCCATGGCATTCAATCAGTTTGAATGCATGCCTCAAGACATTTCTGGAGTACATGCAACATTTAGCATCTAATGGACAGAGTTGTGGGAGACATGAATTTGCTTGGTATTAGTCTATTTGGAGATTAGTCCTGATTGTATTGTACTGGGACTCAGAGAGAGATTCCTGAAAATATTAGACCAGCTAGAAGCCCATAGAATAAGAGCTTGTCTACATAAACAAACAGTTTGCATCAGGCTTGTAAATCTACCACACATTAGGCTGATGCACACTAAGTGTGCATTTGTGTAGACAAGCCCTAAAGGTGTCAGTTGATAAATGCCAGTTTGATAGGACATTGGTCAAGTATGTGAGATCCATACTGATCAGGGCCAGTTTCTTCCATTCAGCAGTCTTGGGTATCCTCTCCCAGCTACTAGGGCTCAGTGGAACCTCTCCAGGCACTCAAGTCCAGCAGCCCAGGCAGGTTTTGGAGGCCCCAGTCGGTGGGGCGGTTGTCCCAAACAGCTGCAGGGTCTGGGTCAGGCCTAGACTGCAGTCTCTGGGAAGACACATCTGCCGCCGGCAACAGCTTCCCCATGACTGAGCTGCTGGGCCAGCCTTTTATACTTCCCTCCCTGGCCCTGGCTCCGCCCCTCCGTTTCTGGGTGGCTTGGCCTGCAGGGCCTGGTTCTGTTCAGTAGGGGCATTGTGACCCTTCCTCAGGCCCAGGCTCCAAGGAAGGCCACAGTGCCTTGTTACATGCCGGCAAAACTTACTTTGCTTGGGGACGAGGAGTTCACTCCCCTGCGTGACAAAAGTTTTGCCGGAAAAAGTGTTAGTATAGACATGACCTTAGTCTAGGCTGATCAAGACTCAGAGGCATCTTCCATCTTTATTCATATCCATACCTGTTAAATATGAAACTCCAGAAATTTGAAGATTTTAAGCAAAATAACTCAGTACCCTAACTTGCATATTTGAGGGTCAAATATTCATATAAAAGCCAGTAATTGCATTATCAGCACACCAGCGTTCAGAATACAACAATCAGTCATCAATCTTCAGCTCTCTTGCTCTCAATTGTAAGTACTCTACTATTTTTTCTCACAAGGGGCTGTGTATATCAGCACCAAGGCCCTGACTGCACCTGGCTCTCTCATGTGGGAATTGATGTTTCTGCAAAACATAACAAAGCTGGATCAAAATTTTACATGTGTTAAAAATAACTACACAAAATCTGCGTTGTTTGATGAGACATGAAACTAAAGGTGTTAGGAGACGTGTGCACAGGAGGGAGAGAGAGCTGAAAGATCTCATAGGGTATGATCTGAGGTATCCTGAGCAGATCCCAGCATGGCTAATCTAACCCCGTCCTCCCATGCTGTTTCAATGGTAGTTTTCTCTCCCACCCCCACAACTCCATTGTGCTCTGTCTCCTGCCCCAGAGGTAAGCACCCTCTTTCACCTCTAGCTTCCTCCTGCTTCACACTAGTTACAGCTGCTTGTATTTGCTGAACTGCAGTGAGTCACTCTCACCATGGGGGCTGCTCTCCCTGTGATATAGTTTTCCTGCGGTAGGGACGTCGCTGAAGCAGCCTTTCCATATCTTGTTGCTTTATGGGCCTTGTGCTCTTCATTAAAATGACCCTCATTCTTGAGGGGGACAAAGTAACTGCCTGCCTATAAAAATGGGAGAATAAGGGAGCTTCTCTGAGTCCTGGAAAGGATACTCAATAGCAGGGATCTCCTAGGAAATGAGGAGACTTAACAGGTCTGTTCTGGTTTGCACATTCCCACGGCCTGTCATCAGACACCCCTCCCCATGGCTTTCGGGCAGCCCTGTAAGCAACCCCCTGCCTCAGTTTCTCCCTTCAGGGGGCTTCTTCAGAAACTCAAACCCTTTTGTCCATTCACATCCTCTCTCAGGTTCTGGTTTATTAAATTAACAAATATTCAAAATGAATTTTTTAAAGCAACGTAGTGTTCATCTCCTTACCAGACCACTCCCAGGCTTTCCTGCCGGTAATCTCAGTTCCCAGCTCCCAGGTTTCGCTGCTGGAGCCTTCTCAGCAGTCTCTGTCTCCGCTCTCTTCTTCCTGAGAACTTTGTGCAGCTTCCGGCTGGTCTTTAGAGGGAATCGGTTGATCCCTATTCATGTGTGCCTTCATAGTAACCGGAGCTGGCTAGATCCAGGCCCCAACCCTTAAAAGGGCACGTCATCCTATTTACAGTGCTCTTCTGAGACCCACACGGTTGTCAGTCCCAAGTATTCAAAAAGCCATGAGATTGGCTTAAAAAAATCATGACACTTCCAATCATGATACTCCCCCACTTCTCCCCCCCCTTTTTTTTTGGCAATCCACTGTACTTCTCTCTTCCAGAGCGTAGATATAATTCAATAGGCTCCTCATCTTTTCACACTTTTGCTCCATGCATATGGATTTCCTCCATTTGTTCATCTTCCTGTTTAAAATTAAGTATTTCTAATCACTCATTCTTTTTATAGCCAGGAGCTGGCACAATTGTAGTATTTAAAAATCTCAGAAGTTGGAGTTCATCAACCAGCCAGATTCTTAGTCACCTAAGCCTGATCCGGCACCTCTGACATGAATGGGAATTTTGCTATTAACTTCACTGAGACAGGAATAGAGTAATCTTGCCCCAAAGTTCATTGAACTCAATAGAAAGATTCCCACTGATTGCAATGGATCAATGCGTTGGATCATGCCACCAGATAGCAGCAATCCAGTGAATGCAGAACGTCAGCGGCATCTACATTTTCATATTGGGAAGATGACAGGGCACTGGCTGGAGCAATTAGGAAACCTGGGCTCTTTCACTGTCTCATCCACTGATCTGCTGTGGGACCGTTGGCAAATCATTTCACCTCTCCATGCCTTCATTTTCTCTGGCATCTTTCTCTGGCCTGGTCTGTTTGGACTGTGAACTCTTCAGCACATGGACTGTGTGTGTTTACACAGGGCCTAGATCTCTGCTGGGACTTCCACATGTTCCTCCTCCTTTCAATACAAACAAACAAACACACAAGGCTCAAGAACATGAATTTCATTTCCTCAGATTCTTGTTCTATGTGGCACAGTAATGGGGAGGGGGAAGAGAGAGAGACATGAAGCATTTATTGTGGGACTGTCCAAAAGTTAAGTTATTTGAGAAAACATGATTTATTTGCATTTTAATCTTCTTTTGAACTAAGATTTCCAGCCTACTTTGGAATCTACCATATAGCGTTAACATAGGCCCTCTAGATAACAAACAGTTATGAGAAATGTTGATTTCTCTGAGCAGGGCTAGCTGCCAAAAATTCATACAGGCTCTGTGGAAGAGACCTTCACCTTTAGATATAATCCATTGGTGCAACACCTTGTTAAAAATTTCCAACTCTGAGAAAATGACTTTCATCTGGCAGAGAAACTATGTATGTAAAAGCAAGTCTGGGAACCCTCCTCAGAGCTGTGGGTGCTGCACTTTAAGATAAAAACATACATCATTCCACAGGACAAATCATTCCTATACCTTGGAGACATTATTTACTGCTGCATAAGCTCCTGTACTTCAACATTAAGGGCCAGATTGTATCACAGTCGTTGAGCATGCAACTAGCCATGCACACAAGTTGTTTTATGTACCACATGCTGGGTAATAACATGAGAGTCCATGCTCCTCACAGCAAGCAGGTTGTTACAAGAGTAAGCCCTAATGCTCCCTGTACTGTGGGGAGCACAGGTTTCTTGTTCTTGCTCTCCTCTATTCCCTGGAGAGCCATCCCTTAGAAAAGGGGCAGGGACGAGGCAGAGTCATAGCCCCAAACCCAAAGCTGGAGAAATAGTGGAGCATATTACTGATCCCTCATCCCCATGCATCTTCATCAGACCGCAACCAAGCTGAGAATCCACACACTAAACAGTATTTATCCCACAGCACTCAAGCAACTGTACAGGCCTTCTGGTCTCTGACTTGGGCATCCTGGGTGAAATGGTCCGTCACTGCAAAATGTTCCCCCATATTTTTCCAGTCCACCTCTACAGACAGGAAATCAATGCATTCCAGCTCCAGAGCCTTGCTGCTGCTGATGTTTTCCAGATACACAGCTCTGGTGGGTAAAATTTTCCTTCGAACACAGCCAGCACCTTATGTCACATTTCCTGAGAAGGTCCTCAGCAGGGATTTTTGCAGGGCTCTTTGCATGCCCAAAAACATACACAGGGCTCTTGTAGCAAGGGCTTTTGATTTGGCAGCACTAACTGATTTTGCTGATTTTTTTTTTTTGAGGATCTGCTGTTCTTCGGTGCAATACTTTATTAACACGTTTCAGTCGATTCCAGGGGTTTTCATCCTTTTTTCATTTGCAGACCCCTAAAAATTTTGAATGAAGGTGCAGACCTCTTTAGAAAGCTTAGACATAGTATGTGGACCGTCAGGGGTCTGTGGACCATAGGTTGAAAACCACTGGTCTATTCCATTTCCTTAAAGGTAACTTACTTCTGGGGAGGATGGAATAATTCCTGCTGGATTTCACCCCTTCTTTCTATCAAGCAATGTGTCTTGGATACCACTACCCTACAACTGGGCTTCTAGCCAGTCAACAGCATTGAGGCTGAGCAATGGAGATTGATCCAATGTAGTGTAGTTCCCGGAGGCCAACGAAACACTTTCAGGGACAGATCCATAGTTCCTTTCACACCCTTTCAAAGAGCTGTCACGGGATAGAGACCTTCAAAAACTCTTCCCGCAAGCTCTTACCCCATCCACAGGAAATACAGCCAACTCAGGAGCTCCTGGATGACAGAATAATGCATCCGCAACTATATTGCTTCCCCACAGCCAATGCTGAACTGAGTTTAACTCAGGTGCCCAACCCCTTTGCCATGTAGCCTCTTTCTTGCCACTGGACAACAGAACTCAGGGAGTTATCTGTCCACACCTGGAACTGAGTGAGAACCATACAAACAATCTTGAAATGTGTTGGTGACAGCCCTGATCTGGAGGAGCTGCCTGACGTCGGGGACCCACAGGAGTGGACTGAGCCTCGTGTACCAAAGGAATCCCTGAACCTGGAGGAGCTGCCCTCCACTGATGAACCAGAGGAGTTTCCAGACCTTCCACCGGCTGACGGTGAGGGATTTGCCGGACGTCCACTTGCCATCTATCTCAGTGACCCGGAGGGAGCCGATTGGATGCAGGTACCTGGGAATTGGGTGGCAGGAAGTAGCCCAGGGACAGACGACTACAGTGCGGCTGAGTGTGGCTGGGTCAATCAGTGTGTTGCGACTGCAGCCCCGCTGATGCAGTAGCAAACCGCTATGCCACTGATAGGGCCCTGGGTGGTACGCAGTGGAGTCAGGTGGGCTTACATGCCTCTTCCCCCTTCCCTAACCACCCTAGGAGGGCTTGGCTTCCTCTGAACTTGCTGGCCAGAGGAGACCAAGCTTTGCCAGCCCTGCCTGACTGTAAGGCTGAGGGCTACAGACCACTGTACCTGCCCTGCCCGCTTGAGGGCTGGGGGCTATTGATTACCTCACCAGCCCTGCCCGGTTTGAGGGCTGGGACCTGTAGACTACTTGCTCTAGATTGTTTACCTGCCCTGCCTGCTTGAGGGCTGGGGGCAACAGACTGCTTGTCAGCCCTGCCCTATTCGAGGGCCAGATGCTATAGACTGCATGTACTTGCCAGCCCCGCTGGTTGGAAGGGGGTGCTGTGTACTCCTTACCAGTCCTGCCCTACGTTAGGGCCAAGGGACTACAGACTGTCAGGGAAGCCTGCTCCGCTGGGGACCAGGGCTAAAGACACATAAGCCATAAGCCTATTCCCCTAGACCAAGATGCTGCAGCCTTCCTCGGAGCCTGGGCCCGGGCCCGGCATGGCAGGAGACTCTGTCCTGATACTTGTTTAGGTGGTTTTGTTATGTCGGCAGGAGAGATCTCTCCAGTCAGCATAACGCAGCTACACAAGCCTTTATGCCGGCAAAATTTATGTTGCCGAAGGGTGTATTTTTTTCACACTGCTAGGTGACAAAAGTTTTGCTAGCATAAGTGCTAGTGTAGATAAGGCCTTAACCATGCAAAAATTGCATTACCTTAAATGATTCACACAACAGGTATCTGATCACCTGCCTATCTTTCATCACTTGGGCTGAAGCTAGAAGTCGCATTAAAAGCAACTTCAAGAAATGTTCTCCCTATTAACAGCCTAGGAACTTCTACTTGTTAGGTATGATGTACATAATTTTAATCTCTGGCTGGCTGTGAGCTAGCCTTCCTTATTATCTTGATATTTCTCCTGGGATTCATGTGATCAATTGTATTGTTTCTTCATGACAATAATATAAAACTCTCCAGAACTCCCCAGGGTCAGGGCACCTCCACATCACCTCTGAAGCAGGGATTGTATTTTTAAAGAACAATGGAGCCCCTAATTAAGAAACCTACTAGGTTACTGTAGCAAAGCTAAATAGCTCCTGTTAAGTACCTTCTAAGCTACATCAGTTAACACCTCTTGTTGCTGCCAGGTACTTCTGTACTGATTCAGGATTGCCTAGCTCTGAAGTTTGTTTAATGGGTTTTACGAGAACGTAGAAGTTGGTGTTTTGCTTTAAACAAGGTGCTAAGAATCAAGGGCAAGCCACACTTATAATATCTTCATGGGGAGCTTTCAAGTACTTGCAGAATAGTTTAGCCTGCCTTCAGACCTGCCACTCCTGATTCCAGTCCTTCACCACACTCTAGACTAACCCCCTGTTGAGATCTGGAGGGGGTATCTCCAAGACCTTCTGGTGGCTGGCTTCGGGTCCTATTGTAGCTCTTAATAGGGACCACTGGTGATTCTTCTCAGTTATGATAGCCATGGAGGAACCAGGAGCCCACAGCTTTCAGCACACAGCCATCTAAGGCTCCATGGAGAGTAGTTTGAGAACCACTGATCCAGAGATAAGGTTGCCAATTTGACTGGACGTATTCCCAGAGGTTTCATCGCATGACACAATCTTTAATTAAAGATTAATCTTTAATTCCTGGAGACTCCAGAACAATCATGGAGGGCTGGAAACACTATCTAGAGAAGGAGAAGAGAAAGCTTGGTTTTGTGACTGATGCACTACACTGGGACTCAAGAAACCTGAGAAAAATCCCTGGCTATGCCACAAACTTTCTGATGAATTTGAACAAGATACTAAGGGCTAATCTACACATAAAACTTTCAGCAGCACAGTTGTATCAGTACAACTGTGCTGCTGTAAGAGCACTTGTGTAGCTGCCTTATGTTGACGGGAGAGCATCTTCCACCAACATAGCGCTGTCCACACAAGCATTTAGGCCAGCAAAGAAAAGTTTTGCCGGCATAAGTGCTCATGTAGACAAGGCCTTAATCTCTCCATGCCTCAGTTATCTATCTGTAAATTATGGCTTTTCTTCCATCTTTAGTCTCGTTTCTATGTAGATTGTAAACTCTTCACAGTCCCTATTCTGTATATTTATTGCTTAGCACAATGGAGTGGTACTCGCATACAAATAAATAATAGTAAGCTGCAAATACCTCACTTCCCACCCAATATTTTGGATGTATCATTTGTACTAATAGAGAACTGACATCATAAAATTTTCATCACTCTTTGGGGCTTGTCCAACTACTACTGAATGATAGTCCCAGGAATGATAGTGAACTGATGTTGATTTACAAATACAATATTGTGATCTACTTCTTAGCTACCCTGAAGGTGGATTTAATTTAACAAAGTTATGAGCACTTGACAGTTTCACATAGAACATTCCCGGTAGAGTATTTTTTCTTAAGATTATTTAATGGGGCACCTAAAGTAGGATACATGGAGCATGTGTGCATCAATGTTAAGTGTGATTTACACTTCTTAACCCCCTGGAGGGCCCCCACTGGTGCTCTCCAGCTGCAGAGAGTACAAGAAGCTTGATTCTGTTTTCTCATAGGCCCTTGGGGAACCTGTGTGCAAAATCCATTCACTTTGGCTCTGTACCAGGAAATCAGAATTGGGTCCAGAGACTATGCCTTATATGTCTACTGTCAGGTGTTATGGATAAAACATTTCATTCAAACAGACCTGCTTTTTGGAGACGTGGCTGGCAGCTTCCTGTCTGATTTGTCTTGTGACAGCTAGTCTAATGAAAAATGAGAAGAATGTGTTGGAGATCTCAGCAGCCCTATTTCACCGTGTGATTTTGAAACCGTTTGTTTTCTTAACTTCCTGAGGTCAACGGTTACTAGAGATGGATGTCACCACATGTGCTCATTTGAAAAAAGATGGTCAGATTTTAGGTAAGGTTACAGTTTTATGGAAAGACAAAGAATCTCAGAATTACTTCTCTTCCTTTGGGACACGATCAAGGCTTCAGAGTACAGTTGATAGAGTAGCCTACGTGAAAAAGAAAAGAAATTTATCAAATATATTTCTGTTTTTTCCTGTTAGTACCCCACAGCTTAATGAATAATTCATGAATATTCACATACGTATTATATGGGTTTTTTAATAATAAAATATTAGGTCCTGATCCAAAGCCCATTTAAGCCTATAAAAAGAATCCCATTGCTTCCAGCGGCCTTTGGTTCTGGCCCTTAGTAAAAAAAAAATTTTTTAATTATTCATTCAGTATTAGACATAAAAATAGGTTAACTAAGTTGCTTAAATAGCATTAAGCAGGCACTGAGAGCTTATCAATTATTAGAAAAAGTGTGGTTATGTGTATTGTATATAAAAGAAGCTAAACACTTTGACTAGGGTATTTTTGATAATGCTTAATTTTATTTTGATATGCAATAGCATGTTCCATGGAACTAGAATACATCAAATACTAATCTTTTCTTAGTTTTTATATCACAGTGCTTTCATTCATAGATCTGAGTGCTTCACAAATACTAAGGAATTTTTCAACTAAATGTTTTTAGATAAGTGCCAATTAGTTAAACCATAACATTTTGTTGTAATGGGTTGGTTTTGATGAATTTCTTGATCCCCAAGAATTGGGATGGGGGAGTTCTAAAACATCCTGTTTCAACATCTTCTAAATGAAAAACATTTGTTTTTTGGGTTCAGCATGACTTAGCTAATTATAGTAAAAATCAAAACAAAATATTTCCAGATTATTAAGATGAAACATTTTGAATGATGTGAGCCAAGATGCTTTTGGATTTTCAGTTCATGAACATTTTTCAAATTCAACTTTTGGCCTGATTTGGGACAGGAAATCTCAGATACCTTCCCTTTCCCCCTTCCCCCCCCGCTCTATATACAAATGTAGGTATATACCATCCCCATCTTGCAGCTGGGGAAGCCTGAGGTACAGAAATTGATTATGCAAAATGCTGAAGTCCCATAGCAAATCATTAGCAAAGCTAGAATGCAAACCCTGGTTCCCAGTCTCCTAGGCTAGTGTTATATCCACTGGCCCCTACTACCACTAAAGCAGCACACTGTCACGAGGCTTGCAACTCGCAGCCAACTGAGCAGTTGTCAGCACAGTTCTGTGGACACAGTCAGATGGACCAGCAGGTATGCTATAGCAGATCACCATCAGGTTTCACTTTTTAGTTTTCGGGGGTGCTTCTAGCCAATAGAAACTTAGTAGCCCAGGGGATTTATATTAACTCAGTCTAAACTTCAGAATTGGTTTTAACCCTTTGGTTGCTAGATTAAAATATCATTAAAAAACACATCTCAAGTTATCTGTGTTCCCAGTGGTTACCCAGTTTTAAGAAGTGATGAAGTTTTCTTGTTTAGAGTTATTAGTATCTAAGGGGAATTGGGAGAGGTAAGAGGAGGGACTGCAACAGAAAATATTGGAAATGGAACACTAAGATCTTACCTATACTTACCATATATTTACCATATACATCCTGTACTTCTTATGTACATAACTGTCCTGTTATGAAAGTTTGTAATTTCAACTCACTATCTAGGAATTGAGACACACAAGGTGGGTAAAGTAGTATCACTTCTGGTGAAAGAGACAAGCTTTCAAGCTACACAGAGCTCTTTGTCAGGTCTGTCTTCTTCAGGAATTTGTCACACAACATCCATTAGCATTCATGGGAGCTGTGCGTTGCCAATACCCTGGGTGGTATGTAGAGAATATGCTTTGGGCTATAATAAAATTCAGTGTGATGCTCCCTACACTACATCAGAATTTCCTGACTTTGCCATACTGTGTATTTGCATAGTACTCTGTACTGGCTACAGAAGAAAAAGAAATAAAATGGAAGTAAAAAAAATATGACAAAAGTAAACGGTCTGATTAATAGAAACTGGTTACAGGGCATCAGATTCAGCTATCAAGCAGTTATGCTTTAAAATGCTGAACAGATGGTACAGGAGAATAGAAAGACTGTTTAAATAAGCGGAAGTTATTGGAAGGGTGGGAATGTGGCAAGTGTTTTCCAAAACAATCTTATGAGATTGCTTGCCGGTCCGAAAGTGCTGGCAATCAGTAGGAGACACACTGGAAGTAAGAGCTGAGCAGGTGATACCAACAGAATCTGCACAGATGTTAAATGACATTTTAATGCTGAAAGAGGGGAACAAATAATATATCTGACAAAGCAAATCATCTCGAGTGGTAACAAAAGGCGTGATCTATAGGTAGTGGAAAGATGATAAACCACTAGCTTATGCGCTAACAGACAGCCCCTTATGAAATAATATGTACAAGATAATTTAGAGAGTTCTGAGAATACATGGAAACTACTTAAGTTTACTTGACATGAAGAAACATTTTGTACTAAACAAAGTTGAGTGGACCAAAAAACTAATTTAATGAAGAGAATCTAAAAATTCCACTGCATAATTAGAGGGTTTTTTAGTGGATTAGTTAAACATTATTCACTTTATATGGAATATACTAATGAATCTAATAGAAAGTATCCTGGTCCCACTGATGACAATGGCAAATCTCTGACTTCAGTGGGAGCAGAAGCTGGCCCTTTGATGACGACATCAAATGTACCAGGTCTCTACTTGACTTCAGTGTGTGAAAATAAAAGACAAAAGATGTCATACAGACACTTGCATGCAATTTCTGTAGAAACATATTAGAAATAGTTTCAGTTAAAATAAATAAAAATGCTCTAGTTTTTGCAAACTATATCAGCACTGCAGGTAATTGTGGGTTTTGCAAAAAAGTTTCATGTCAAACATCATTTTTCTTGTATTCAGCCATCAGAAGGTGGCATTTGCAGGCAAAAATGTACTTGCTAATATAACAAAGACTCACATGAAAAAATGTGTGGAAACTTGCATTTTGTTCTAGTGTGAATCTATGCAAGCAAGTTTTTCCCTATAAATATCAGTGCTCATTGACTACATTGAACATATTTTTTTTAAAAATACAACAATAATATTAAATTGGGGTCCCCTGGATACAAGCATCTTCATTTGAAATCTTTTTACAAGACATGGCTCAACAATAAAAAAGTGAAAATTTAAACTATGGTGGCTTTCATGAGCATGCAAAAAACAAACAAACCCCAAAACTTCTTTTGACAGCCCAAAATAAAAGTTTATAATTATTTTTTCATTGGGTTAAAAAAATTCCCCATGAAAATTTTCACTCAGCTCTAATACCCTCTGCAGCAAGTGATTCATTGCAGTTGTACAGAACCATTGCATAATGTGTGCTATACTAAACTTCCAATATGAATATATAGTCCATAATTCTTGTTGACTTTTAGTAGTAACTTAAGTTCATCTTTGTAAAATAAGGCACCTTGAATATCAGGAGTCTGATCGTGCTGTAGTTTGCCCAGGCAAAACTCCTCCATTAACTTCCGGGGGAGTTAGGGCTGTAGGATCTGGCTGGAATGTTGATGGCTTCAATTTACTTCAATTTCTAAATATCATTTCCATTAGCACCTTGATTAGACATGGACTCAGTTTGCAATACTTGGATTTGGAGCTGAATTTCATGCATGCAAATATTTGGGGAAGGAGGCTCAGAGTTGGGGATTTAGCTCAACAAGTTATGAAGTTAGGGGCCTCTTCCAAAATTTGTGTCCAGTTGGGGATTTCACCGCTTGACATTGTTTTGACTTCAGGGCTTCAGTTAAACCAATCTCTAATATTCATATTACTGAAAAATATTTCACATTAATACTGAAGAACAGTCTTCTTTTCTTTTAAACTTTAAAACCTACAGTTCTCTTATGTTTTCCTGTAAGCAACTGGGACTTTAAGAAAAAGCTAGATAGTGCTCATGTTCCTCACAACCCCATTCTTATCTCATTGAACCCACAGCAAGGCCCTTTTGGAAAAGCTCCTGAGTTCCCAACCATTTGACATTTGATTTATTGTTTCTCCTCCTTCCTTTGTTACAGTAGGTCAATTACACACTGAGCCAATGACAATCTCCCTGTAGGAAGCATACACATTTAACATTGCTTTGCTAGCAGAGGGTGGGTGGCCTGGATGTACAAATGTCATTGATGACGTCTGACAGACAGATGAGGAGGTCAGTGGGACATCTTCTTGTATCGTTCCTTTTTCAGCACTGTCAGGCACCCTGCTAGTGGTATTTTTAAACTATGCTTCTGATGTCTTCAAGAAATGAAAAACAACCCACGTACCATTTTCTCAGAGGGTGAAAGTATTCCAGTAAAAAGAAAGATAAAGAATAACCAGGAACAAAAGAATTGGGGATTTGAAATGAAACAATGTGTTCATTGAAGCATATCATTGCCACCAAAATCTATTCTGAAGCCCTTTTAAAAACTCCTTTGGAAACATGGTAATATTTTTTTCTTTCCTTTTTTATAAATAAAAGCAGCTACACTACACACAGAGGAAAATAAAACTAAATATAATAAGTAAAGTGTTTTCATAAAGTGTTGATCTAACACTCTCTGCAATCAGTAGCAGTGTTTTCATTGACATCAATGAGACCTGGATCAGGACCTTAAAAAAGGAAAATGGAAAGCCAGTGGACCTGATTCTCCTCTTACACCAACATTCAGGCATATCTCCACTGATGCGAGTGGAATTACTCTGATGTAAAACTGCTGAGAGAGGAGAAACAGGCCCTTAATGGTTCCCTGATGTATTTCTTCAATCACTGAACAGTACAGTGTTCAATATTGTTTTTAATTAAACCACTAAATCAAGATAGTATGTACTAAAAACTGCATCTCATAAAATAAACATACAGATATAGTTAGACCTCAAACCAGAAGAGAATTATGCACTTGCTTAACTTTATGTCTCATTGAAATCAATCAAGACAGCTGCTCTGCTGGAAGCCATCAAATCTGTCACCCTCACTCTTATTTATTACTTATGTACAAAAATAGCTTGTACTGTCAGCAGCTTTATCTTTGACAAAAAGCGAGTAACTAAAAAATAGGTCATGCCAGTACTTCATTAAAAGGCACTTCCATATATTCTAGCTCATATTAGTCGACGCCATACCATGTCAGAGGGAGCCAGGGTAGAAAATCATTTTTAATTATGTACTAACGTAGGGTTCAGTCCTGCTTCCTGAATAAGAACAACTCTTATGATTGAGCATATATTGTATTAGATGCTCTCAAATAGCCTGAGGTGTATAATTTTATCTTAGTTCTGTATAAATTGTTGCTTCATCAGTAAAAGCCCTTCTCAACTACTAAAACATACTAGGCCTTAAAGGATAAATAAAACGCTGTTGTGTTATTTTTTTCAAAATAACTGAAGTCCCATTCTCAAAAGGGCTTTAGGCATTTAGCTGCTTAAGTCATATTGCAAGACAATGGTACCCTGGCTCTTAAGGGCCAGGGGACAGATTTTTGAGGATATTTAGCTGCCTAAAGGTGCAGGTAATGGCTGGTGGGATATTCAAAGGCACCTTGAGGTCTAACTTCCATCGTGTACTGGCTGGATTGCTTCATGATGGGTAGTAAACTCTATGGCATGAAGGGGTACAGGAGCACAGCCTTGGCACCCTGAAAGTTCAAGGAAGCATTATGGAACGCTAGAGGACAAGAGCATTGGGAGTTGGGATGAACCCACATTTACTTGCTCAAGCTAGACAGAGAAGGAGGACAGGAAGGAGCTCTTCAGGGTGACAGGGAAATAGACTATTGAGTGTTATCAACAAATAAGGAGCAGCTAAGTTATAAAGTTACAGCAAGGTCACGTCGCAGGAGGTGTGCAGAAAAGAGCAGAAGGCCCAGAAGTGAACCTTCTGGTATAAAAACAAAAACCAAGCCCTTTTTCCAGCATTGTTTTTAGTGACCACTCTAAAATCAGCTCTTATTCTCTGGCTCAAGTGATGCACCGACCCCACCCTCGAAGTTCTAATCTAGGACCTAGATGCAACATACTCTGGCTTTGCTGCATGAGGCCACTTTGCAGGGCTTGGAGGTGTTGGGGTCTTGGGCTGGGCAGTAGCCAGAGGATATATTACTATGCAGATCAGTATACCTAATCCCCTTTTATAGGGAGGGATGCAGGATCTGTAAATTCCAGAGCAACCCATAGGCTGCAGAAAGATTAGGATTAGTCATAAGTAGTAGTGATGCCATGAAGGGCACTATTCACATGGATAAGTGTTTTGAGACTCAACCATTAGATCCGCTTGCTGAAGCATGTTTACCTAGGTGTTTTGTGGGATAGTAGTTTGATAGGTCATTTGGCCTGTAATCAGGTTCCGATACCAAAACCTCTTAACCATAGAAAGTTATGCTCTAGATCTGATGTCTCAAGGTTTGCAATTTATCCATGATTTTGGATCGTAGATTGAAAAGGGCTGATTCTGTAAACAAATGATTATTAAATGTAGTGAGAAATCCCCCCCCCCCCATCACAGATTTGTTTAGATAAGAGCTTTTAAAGCCATTGGGTATATGGTCTTTAAAACACATGGAGCTTTAATGTTGAGAAAAGCTTTTCAGGTAAAATGCCTAATTTTAGACCATTTTCAGGAAAAAAGCGTAAACCCTAATTTCTCTATCTGTGGATTTATAGTGTATTGCTTATTTTGCATCATCTCTGCTGGTCTTGGAGTTTATATTGTATTATTACACTGTGTACTACAGTCCTGACAACATCTTTTAATGGAATGTAAATAGGGTTACTTTTTAAAACCAGAAGAGAAATAGAATTGGAAGTTTAGAAATGGATCTCGTATCATACCTTTTCTAGGTCTTTTTGGAAATGATGAGTTTTGGGGTTTTTTTTTTTTTTTGACTGTGACTGTTACTAGGACAGCATTAAACAATCCAGAGTCATAGATTCCTCTGCTTAACTTCATAGTTACATCTCCAGACTGTCAGTGGTTGCTGAACTCACTTGAGGCATGTGCATGGGGGAAATTTTCAGTGAATAAAACTAGAGTTGGCATTAAATCACCAAGCCAGGAAGTCCTTACCCTAAATTAAGTGGGCTCTTAGCTTCAGCAGGCTCTTTAAAGGTATCTCTTTAAATCAAATACTTAAAGTGTATTTATTATTCTGCTGTGATATATGTCTTGTACTAAGCAGTGATTTAGAAGTGAATTTTGTAGAGGAGGAATAAAGTTATAGTTGTGCAGTGAAACACACTGCATAGCAGCTGTACTTGGCCTTAAGACCCCTCCTCCAGTTGCACAGGGTTCCTAGGCAATGGAACTGGTGCAGTTCCATTGCCCAAGAGGGGCCTATGAATGCAGCTGTTCAGTCCCCCTCCCGCCATCCATGCTGCATAGCGCCTGCTCCATACTAGCTCCTTATTCAGTAGTGGGAGTCGAGCTGGGAGGCTATGAGAAAGGTGGGGTAAGGGCAGATATTACACTGATTCTCCTGCCAACAAGGGGCTGTGTAAAGGCTTTCTGTAGGCAGCTGTAACCTACGCAGTGCGGCTCCACTGTCACTCTGCAGCGCCCTGGAGAGGCTTCCTTCTGGTCTTTGGATTGACCCATTTATGCTGCAGAAGATTTAATTAGGGCCCCCTCCAGGAAACCATCATAAGGCCTAAGTATAAAGGACTCAGCTCTGCATGAAAACAGCACAGCTCTAAGGGCTGGAATGCTCAGCCCAGGACGGCAGGAGTCTGCCAAGCTGGGCTGTAATCACTTATATGGGGAAGTGTGAAGAGGGATATTTTATTAGCCTTCTGTGGGAGTTTTGCCCAAGGGATCTGCACTGTGTGTCGACCTACTGGCGCACCCTTTGCTCTCTCAAAACCCCATGTCTGCAGTGAGTTGGCTGCACAAACGTCTGTGGAGTGGGTCTCTGTGTTTACCCCATATATAGCCAATACACAGCTATAAAGCTGCTTATGGGCCATATGCCCCCCATGTAGAATGCTCTAGAATGAGTCCCTTTGTTTGCTTGCTTTTCTTGCTGAAGAACTGCAGTCTGTCACCTCTTTTCTTTTTATTGTGCTCTGGACAGTGTAATGCTTCCCTAGATAATAACATCATAAAATATTCATTTAGGCTGTGTAATTTGTTTCCCCCCCCCAAGTAGATTTTTGAAGCTCTGGGCCAAGCTGTATGATTTGTTCTCCAGAGGAAGCTCACAAGGGACATATGTTGTACCCAACATATATAAGAGCCACTGGCTCATTGTTTAAAGTTACACTTTTATATCTGCATGTGCTGTACAAAGACACAGATTCCTGAAATGAAAATTATTAAAGCAAGAACATCTGGCAATCAAGAATAGTCATCTGATAATGCCTGCAAATTGGGACATTAGTAGAGCAAATGGACAGATTTGGGGCATTATCAGATAACAATGGATCTATTGTCAGATGTTGTTTTATAACGCTCTAACTCATAAAGTTACAAAAAAGGTTGTGCTTATTCTACTACATGAAGAAAAAGTTGACTGATCCACACAATAACAACGTAACATTTTCGCACAGAGAACTTGTTTCTGTACTAATCCGTATGCTGAAAGGCAGTTGTAGAACTGGCAAGAAATGGACTTTCCAGTTTTTCATGTGTTCCCTCCTTCCAGTGCAGTTTGTGTTCTGTGGTAAACTGTCTTGTCCTCAAACCTCAGAAACGACCAGTCATATAATATATGGCTGTATTTCAGTTTCTAGTTTTAAAATAGGGCAAGTGGGACAGTAATATGTTCCCAGTGAGTATTAGAGGCACATGAGCATAACTTTGACTAGTATAATTAGAGGAAATTTGGACCAGTGGATATAAACTTGGGACAGCTGCATTGAAATCCATGGAATGATCCTGATTTACATCAGCTGAGGATCTAGTCTCTTAATTGTAAACTAAGACCTTGATCCTGCAAAAATGCATGCATGTGCTTAACTTTGTGCACTAAGTAGACTCACTGGGTGTGTCCACATTGCAGTAAAACGCCCACTGCTGGCCTGTGCCAGCTGATTCAGCCTGGGGCTGCCGGCTGCGGGGCCCTACAGATTCTGGGATCCAGCCCAAGCCAGTATGTCTACACTGCAACTTTATAGCCCGCAGCCCAAACCCTGTGAGCCTGGATCAACTGACACAGGCCAGCCACGGGTGTCTTACTGGAGTGTAGACATATCCACTGACTCCAGTGGTACTATTTACAGTGCTTAGAGTAAACCACAAACATAAGTGTTTCCAAGAGCAGGGCTTCAATTAGCCATAGCAAACGTTCAGGTGCTAATGTGAATTAGCTCAGTGTCACTTCATGCCACTTACCAGTTTCTTTTTGTTAATAAAAGATATTCTGTACTCTGTCTAACCAAATATCTGTTAAAAATAGTAAAATGAAAATTATTGGAATTATTGAAAATTGCAGATTTGATAAATGATTGTTTATAAAAATGATTGTGAACATTTTAGACATGATATATGTATTTGTTACTGTATCTGCTAGATGAAAGCGTCAGGGTTTTTGAACATGTAATATATTGCACTGTGATTGTAGGAGATTATACAGATAGATATCTGGTACAGTGATTTTTTTGTTGGGGAGAAACTGGAGAAATCCACCCAAACTATGTATTCCTTTGCTCTAAGAGATTTTGATTCACACTCCCTGAAGCCATGACTGCAGCAATCAGGCTCTGTGGGAGAAATACTAGCTCCATTAAAGTGATTGGTGAAACTCTCTTGGATTTCAGTGGGCCTGGATTTCACCCTAAATTTTCAATAACTGCTCAGCCATGGAATGCTAAGTCCTCTCCTCCTCCCTGTTTTACTGTGCTTTGCATTGTTTTCTTGATATAGACACATTCTTTAAGTATGTCTAGACTCACAATCTGCAATTTTGTGCCCACTCTAGAAATTTCACATATAAAATGCTGAAAGCTCAGACTTCCATGTAGTAGAATTTTCATGGAGCTCTGGAAAATGTAAGGAGTAAAATATAAAGACAAAAGAGCTGATAAAAAGCCTTTCACATGTGAAGCGAGATCCTGGAACTAAAATCGTATAGTCATAGTGTCTGTACTGTAACAGGAAGAACAATCTAGTTTTACCTGAAAGGACTGAGTAGCCCGCACTATTTGTAATTTGTCCAGTCTTCTAGTGTTTACAATGAAATTCTTCAAGGAGAACACGTGTGTGAGTGTGACAGAGTGAGACTTCTCAGCTACATTATAGCCGCTACAGTTTTTGAGTATGTGGCTATAATAGAAGTAGAGCCAGATACAAATCTAAGACCTAACAAGCTTCCTCCTTTTTGTAGTCAGACAGTTCAGGACAGTAATCCTTCTTGTTACTTATAACAAAGCTTCACTCGGAATATGGACTTTTCCTGTGGTCAGCACAGGCAGAAAACATGGAACTAGCTAATTAGGTTGTCAACTGGAAGAATTTTAATCTCCTGATAAATATCTGCTATCAGGAAGGGTGAAATAAAACAGCATTTATGTGTAATGATTTTTGAGGAGTGTATAATTAAATCTCCATTGGGTTTTTCTTAGTGGTAAAATATTCAGGGAATTCAATCAATGTGTTACGTATCTTTCAAAGTTTCTAGTGTTCTTTGTAAACTGCCTTCTTTACAATGATGAATTACTGATCTATCATTCAGGGTTTGTTGGCCTCTGGTTCTTACACAGTGTGGACAGACAAGGCATGTAATTTCATTCCTACTTTCTTCATACACTTTTCTTTGGCCTGTTGGCAAAAGCTCTCTGGTGCCAGGTCTCACATTCCAGCTGTTGTACATTTATCTTACTATAATGCAAATACTTTTGTCATCTCTTCACTTTTTGGAACTAGGCTGCAGGGCAGACAATATTTGTGGGAAAATCTGTGGAGTCTGGCTACACAGTCTGATAGGCTGTGTGTTGAAGTATTTTGTTTCCTAATCATTTGGAAAGGTTACATGCATGCTCTATTTTTGGTAAAGACCAAGAAAATATTTCAGTGTAATTGATATATGTATGCATATATCATATGCATACATATAGACATAGCAGGACCATACTCCAAGAAAATGGAAGTACTTAACTTGCCATACTAATCAGTCTGCAAAAGTGTGGGGGCTGTCTGTGTTACTCTCACACACGCTGCCATGCTATCACTGTAATAACATACTTAGAATTACCTAGGGCCATGCATTTTCCTCACTCCCTCTCCCCCACCCTCCCTCCTTTTTTAATGAAACCTGAAACCAGGGTGAAACTTGTTTGGCTTCAGATTTCTTTACAAATCCAAAATTCAGGTTCATGAACCTGTTGTCAGTCCTGGGCTGAGTTTCTTCTAAACCTAGGTAATTGTATGGCAGTACGTGGAAATACTGTGAATCTCGGTGTTTTCTCACTGGCTATGTCTGAGCATCCTTTTATGTTTTGGTGTTTGTGCTGCATCTCTCCCCTTTCCCTTGTGTGTCCTTTGTCTGAATATTGTTTTATAGATTATAAACTCTTTCTACATATCAGTTAAGTGCTTAGCACATTTTGGGTACTGAATTAATAATAATAATAATAATAATAATAATAATAAAAACTTATGCTTAAATTCCTGTGTTTTGTGAGAAATCCAAATCATAAGGTGCCCAGGCCCTTGGTTCAGACCCTTACTCAGACAAAATTTCAATAATTGATTTAAGTATCTTGGATTTTGCCTGGGTAAAGATAGACTAATGAATGCAGAATTGGGCCCAAGAGTAGCATGCTAAGACTTTTTGTCAATTTAATGTATTTTGTATAAAGAGAAAATAACAGCAGGTTACTTTGGATAATTCAGCTAAAGCTAATTCAGCTAAAACAGCTGAACTTTGAGGTGCTTACCTAAACAGAAATGAATTGCCAGACCTTTGAGGCTTGCCCATCACCAAGTTTCTTCCTCACTCCTCAACTCCATATGCGCTGTGCTTGGTGCATGATCTGAGGTGGCAAAGCACTGGTGACTTTATGCTACCTTTTGAAATCCCTCTATTCAGTATATTTGTCCAACCATAGATGTAAATTAGAGCTGTGTAGGCAGCTCTAATCTTCTCCCTCGCTGCATATGGCCCCAGGGAATATTCCAGTGTCTGGGAATAGCTGGATTGTCATTTAAGTATAGTATTTGAGCCAGCCAGCTCTGCACCACATCTACTTTGAGGCAAAAATATTCTGGAAATGAGGGCATGGAATATTCTTAAGGAAAGAAACCCAGAGAGTTAAAATGTGGAAGTCTCAATCCAGCCACATTTCTTAAAACTAACTATGGTACTAAGATAGTTGAGGTACTACACACACATACAAGCTGTACTAATGGTAGCAAAGGTTGGAGTGCTGGTGTAATAAGGCCACCAGCTGTCAGCAGTTAAATGGCCTACAGAAATACTGCCACCATTGCTACCACCAGCTGAGCTGAACCAGGGGTCATGCAATGGATAAAAATGCTAGTGGAGCTCCAGCCACAGAGGCATGTTTCAGTATTGTTTAAAACTGTGACTTTTCCCAGAGTACAAAAATTACAGACTGATCTGTGCTAACTTGTATTGGGCTGATCTACTGTAAACATTCAACATCAATAGCCCTCAAAAGTCCATCTCTGGTGGGAGCAGCGCTATGAGATCAAGTTTAAGACACTGAATCAAATTTGGAAAAAGCCACTGACACTAGAAAATAATCCATATTCTTGTTTCCTATTGCTACTATTCCAGAAGTTTGTTTCAATAATAGTGTTCTCCTTTGCAGCTCAGCTTCTTTCATTGTGCAGCTCTTTAGTGAAATCATAAAAATTCTGTATTTATGCTATTGTGGTATATTGAAAAGTATGTAAAAATTATAAGCTGTCACTTTAAGTCTTAAGGGGTTTCTTGGTCCTGCTTGCAGGCTAGGGCCTTTGTACAGAAGTGTCTGATCTGTGTGCTTAGCAGTTAGTCTGCAGAGTGCCAGCATAGAGTAAGATCAGGTGAATTATGCCTCTCTGTCTTAGGGAGCAGTCTGCTTTGTCTCTCTCTGTTGTGGGGTTCTGAGGTATGTTATTGTTCTGAATGCTAAAAAATAAAGTAGTGTAATGCTGCAACCTTCCAGAATGAGTATTGTATATTTTTATCTAACTCCTGTGTGTATGTGCCATGAACATAACAATTATGACATCAAAGTATGTTGTCATGAAAATAGGGCAACTTTGATTTAGTGGACTGAGGAGATGGGAGACAGGGAACATGTGTTCTATTCCCAACGCTCACTGGTATTTTTGTGACAGCACACTGGGCACTTAACCTTGCCATGTCCCATTTATCCTGTCTATACAAAAGGGCTTAGTAGAGCTTGCTCATTTTGTGGAGAGTTTTGAGATCTATGGCTAAAAAGGGATATTAAAGGATCATTATTGCTTGGGTTCACATAGGAGGTTGGAATTTTCAGATGATGGATTAGTTGTGAACTGTTGACTTCAGCCATTTTCTTTTTGTTGTTTGTGATCTGAGACTGGTCACATGGTATTGTTTCTGTTCCCTGATTAGATAACTGAAACTTTTAAGAGGAGAGATGTGAATAATAAATGACTAACCTGTGAATAATGAATAATAAACAGCTATAATGCTTGTTCAAATTCATGAAATGTTCTGAAATTTTTCTTTGAGTATGTGTATATGTGGATCCCACTGCAGATGTGCATGCATCTTATATGCAAGAGATTGGATTTTCTGACTAGCAATATCTGTCAGGGCCACATGTGCAGTCTGTTCCTCCTTGTACTCCCACATGAGGCATAAAGGGTGGGCCGGCCACAATCCTTCCCCAGCTCCTTCTTACTGCCCCTGAAACTGAGACAGAACATGGCATGTATTTGTCCTTCTAGTGCCTAACTCAGGCTAAACGTCTTCAAAATTTTCTGCAAATCTTCAGAACCACTTCTGATCTCCCATTTCAACCACCATGACCTGATCATCAATGGTCTGTAGTGAATTTTCGTGCTCAGATCCCCCCTTGTATAACAATCCCTGTACAGATTCTACTCTACAGGACTTCTGAAATGGTTGATTTGAAACCTGCAGGCTTCAAGGCCTCTCCATTTTACAGTGGACTAATCCCCATATAGGACAGGCATGGTAGATGTCTCTTCTGCCTGTGGGAATCACACATCTCAACCAGATGCTCGGTACACTTATTCTTCTCTGCAAGGATACACAAGCCGTGAGATGGAGGTTGAAACTTCACCTTCTGGAGGTTGAAACTTCACCTTCAACTTCACACTGGCCTGTGTGGCATTTCTGAGCGCTCTTCAAAGTTCCCTGGTGAAAATCCTGACAGACGGAACATCTGTAATGCACTATATAAACAAAAAGTAGGCACTGGATCATCCCTTCTTTATCAGAAAGTCATCAAGTTTTGAGTATGGTATCCATGTGGGGTGACTCCATTGGCTCTGTACCTTCCAGGGATTAGCAATGATCTAGCAGACTTCCTATGCAGAAATATGATAACTAAACACAAGAGGTCTCTGCAGAAATTCATCCTAAACTGAGTATTCCGTCAATGGAGGATTTCCACCAAAGATTTGTTCACCACAATGGACAACACCCAGTGTCTGAATTTCTGCTCCAGAGGAGGCATGAGCCCAGACGTTCTACTGGATGCCTCCCTCCTTTGATGGCCTTGGGGAATCCTATAAGTTTTCCTGAAAATTCCTCTGATCCACAGAATAATATCGAAGATCAATGAGGACAAGAGTTTAAACATCATGATAGCTCCATACTGGCTGAGACAGCTTTGGCCATCCGACCTATTACAGATGTTCAAGCAGTCTTCCATAAGCCTTCTGGCAATCCCAGATGTAATATCCCAGATCTACAGAAAGCTACTGCACCTGACCCACAGTTGTTGCACCTGATGTCTTGGATGTTGGCTAGCTGAGTGACATTGACAGAGGCGGCTTCCTACAAGTTCAGGAAATTCTTATAGAAAGCAGGAAACCTTCCAGCAGGAAGATGTCCTCCTTGAAATGGAAACGATTCTCCATGTGGATAACTTAGAATAATATTGACTCAGTAGAGGCTCTGATAACAAAGATGTTGGATTATCTGATGCTTCTGAAACGTGGGGTTAGCATTTAACTCCCTTAAGTTTCACCTTACTGCAATATCTGTGTGTTACACTCTAGTACAATTTATGCTCAGTCTTCTCACACTCTATGTTATCAAAATTCCTCAAGAGCTGTCTCAAACTTGCCCTCCAGTCAGGGACCAGACTCCCACATGGAACTTCAACATCATCCTTCTAGAGTTTATGGAGCCTGCCTTTGAATTGCTATCAGAGTGTTCAATATTCTACATTACCATCAAGATGGCCATGAGGAAGAGCATTACCTCAGCATGGAGAGTCAGCAAGCTCCAATCTCTTCTGGTCAGGCTGTTACATATCCTTCCACAGAGACAAGATGGTGATGAAACCATATCTCAAATAGATCCATAAGTTGATCGCTGAATTCCACCAGAATCAACCCATCAATTTAGCAGTCTTCTTCCCAAAGCTGCACTCAATGCTGCATATTTTGGACCTCTCTAGAGCCTTGCTCTATTACCTCAACAGGATCAAGCCTTTCAAGCTCTCTCCCTGCTTTTTGATGGCCATATCTGGCGCATTGAAAGGCTGAGCTAGCTCATTGCAGAGAATCTGGAAGTGAATCATGCAGTGCATTTCCATCTGCTCTGTTGACTGGTGAGATGCTCCCTCCCAACGTCTGTGCACATTCCACCAGAGCACAAGCAGCACATCCTGCTTGCTTTAGGAACACACCAGTCTCTGAGATCTGCACGGCAGTGATGTGGAGCAACCCACTAATTTTGTTAAACATTGTGCACTTGACATGCAGAGAGGTCAGATACCAAGTTTGGGAAAGCTATACTTGAATTGCCATTTAACAAATCCCTCTCTTCTACTGGCCAGGGAGGATACTGTTTGCTATTCCTCTACAGTATGATCCACACAGACACGTCCTAGAAGAAAGAATGGTTACTTATCCTACGGCATCTTGGAGATGGCATAGTGAGTGGGATCCCACAACCTGCCCTCTTTCCCCATTTCTCAGCAATGCACAGTTTTATGCTCAAGGGAACTGAGGGAGTGTCATAGCTGCCCCATCCTTTATGCCGTTGTACAGGAGCATGAGGAGGCTCAGGGCAGTGCATATGCGCAGTCCCACTGCTAATAAAAAAAATCCAGTCTCAAGTGCAGTACACATTGACTTATAACATCTCAAAGAACTAGACTTACTGTTGAGTAATTGTTCTGTTCATATCTCCGCTAATGCCTGCAACATCCTGTGAATATTCAAGAATAATTAACAATAGGACCCCATAAACATCAGCAAAACTGAATTCAAGCCATTTATTTGTAAATCCCTTTATTATTGAACAGCTCTGTTTATATCCAAAATGAATTTGAAATGACTCATGATATGAATGAAGTCTCATTTATTGTTCCACACTTCGCAGTAAAGTTTATATGACAATTATCTGCTTAAGGTTATAAACATGATAGGTTTGCTTTGTCTGCACCTGCTAGTATATATTTCATTGATCTGGGAGGAGGGGATGCAGAAAGAATCTACTTTTTCATTTGAATAGAAGTTACTGAGTTACATTTATTTTCTTGAGTTTATACTCTCTTCCTTTTGCTGAAAAAAAATCTCAGGTCCATAGGCTTAATGCCTGAGTGATTCACAAGGTTCCATTTCCTGTCCATTTCATTGCTCAGAGTAACAAAAGTCTTCTTTCTGTGTTCTTTGAAGTGGAAAAGCTGGGTAACTGTTCCCTTTAATTATAAAGAAAACCCCTATTGTTCCTACTTTATTACTTATGGCTAACCACATTATGAAAGACTTTGCTGTTGACTTAAGTTTCTGTTCTTTTCCCCTCTGGATTATATTGCAATGTATATACAAGTATATTATATTAAATGTAGTTACCAATCCCTACCAAATGTACTCTTTATGCACGTCACTTTTGGGATGCATGGCTTATGCCACATATCAGGCAAAATGTACATTTTTATAATCTTATGATGCATAAGAAGTATTCATTCCATAGGTCACTTACTACCAGAGTTTAGGGGCATTAGAATGTTGCCATAAGGCAGCATTAAGGCATGATAAGTTTAGGGAATGGTTTTATGAGGCAGGAGGTGCAATTATCATCTCTGTCTCTCTCTAGGGATGGAGTTATCCCGCCATTGTCTAGGATTGCTTCTTATTGATTTCTGTACATTGTAGTCTTTGTCTGGGAGATGCCCAGATGAATGTCAGACACTTGAGAAAACTAAATAGAAGTCAGCCACAGAGTTCAGAGATTAATCTGTCCCTTTGGGGTGCTGAACAGCTAAGAATCCAAACAGCTTGCTCTAAGGGCTGCAATGCAGGGCACCTGATTTCAGATTCAGCCACTGGAAACTTACATTTGAATTGTTGGATGTTGGGATAGTGCTAAATCAATTTAATCTAAACCAGATTTGAATATGGCTTCCACAGTTGAAAGGGCACTGCATTAATCTTGCAACAGAGTTGCCTTGCAAAATGCATTTGAGTGATATTTTGAAAAACTTGACTATGAAGGATGCAGCTCTTTGAAGTTGTGATCCTTGACAACTTAAAAATAAATATATATTGCAGTTGGAGCAAGAGTCTAAATACAGCAGGATGTGAACAACACATTTCTCTACTTTCCCATTTTTTTAAACATGGTCAACAGTGGATATTTATGTATGAACCCTATAGCATTCTCAGAGTTGTCATTTGTCAGAGCTATCATTTCTCAGCTGTCCCCGTTGACAAACGGATGAAAAATGTGGTGTGCACCCAGTCAGTTGAAAAAAGTAACTAAAAGGCTGCTATGGCATTTCCCCCAATGTTAATCAATCATTATCACCTGAAGTGCATTATTTTGAAGACTGGAGAACGTCCATATTTCAATTTAAATGATGCTGAACAGGTATAAGCTTGACATTTCTGTTCCCGCTAAGGCTTAAAGAGCTGACAACATTTTAAATTTCTGTGACTTTTTTTTCTCATCCTCAAGGAGTCCTATTTAAGGGTCTTTAAATGGCATACTTCTATACAAAACCACAGACCGTTATCATTAAAAATAGACAGAAATTCCTTCATTTTATAGGACTTCACATCACATCTCTCTTCTCTTTTTTAGCTGTTGGGTTTTCTTTTTCATTTTTCTAACAGTTAAAATCTGCATGAGACCATGAAAAAGAAGCATGGTGTTGACAGATGATCAGACTCTTGTTCTATTTGGTCTGATAGTGCAAGTTTTGTGACTATTCTTCTCTACAAAGATTCTTTTGGAGCTGTAACTGATGAATTCTTCAGATTTACCGCTGAATAAGTTCTACCATTCTTGACAACATTCTTACCAAAACTGATGGAAGGACTGAAAAATTGTTTGGGATCAGCAGTTTAGAGAGGTGTCCTATCTTACCCGATTTTCATTCCTTCCTTCCTTTTTCCCCAACATACATGCATAAACAAATATATGCCAGGCGTAATACAGTTGCTAAAGGTTGAGAATGTCAAGTTCAATCAGGCCTCAAGATTCCACAGATGGTTTAAATAAAAACGTTACCTTGATAGGAATAATGAGCTGTTTTGAGGAAAATTTTAGACTATTTCATTTGAACTAGAAAAGGTATCTTTTGTGTGTGTTGCTTTAAAACAGCTTCTTTGACTCAAAACTTTTCACATAAACTGAACCCTCTCTTCTGGATTATACTTCCTCTCTCACTAAGCTAGTGTTAGAAAAATGGCCACTATTACAGTGATGAGGCCTTTGCAAATGCCTAATAGCTTACTTCTATTCTTAGACGGCTAGCTTATGACATCGTACGTGTAGGGGGATGGTGCAGAGCTGCTGTGACCTACAAGGAGCAGTGCAGATACCACAAGTAAATATAATCTCTCCTTGGGCAGGTCAGTGCATATGATTAAAACGTACTTCACACCAACCAACCATTTGGTTGGTATAGATTGTTCTCCTCAAAGCACTTGCCTGGATTCATAACCTAGCAAGGGGGTGAGAATACTGGGATGGCCATCGCTCCTCTGCCCCCTTGTGGATGAGAAGGCAGGAAATGCTGTTGTGGGAGACCCTTGCATAGCTGTGCATTGAAGGAAGGTCACTTCTATAGCTCTCCCCTCCCCAAGCACCTGCCATGGCCCTGGAAGAGCCGTCACAGTCCGGCCCATAACATTTTGTTGGCTGTTTCAGGGTTTAACTTTAAAGATTTCTCCACCCCACATTGTGTTGCCATTCTCCAGAGAATCCAGCTCATGCAGAGAGGTTTTGCATGGTTAACCATTAAACACCATCTGAAGCACACATCACTTTGATGCGCTGCTTTGAATCTATTTCCTTTTGTTTATTTTATGGATATGTTTCCTTTTTAAAAAATTGTTTCCTTTAGTGACATGCTCTTCTTGGGATTGTTATATGGGAAATTATGCCTTGGATTGCAGTTATTCCAGAAGTTAATGAGCTGTGTAATCAAATCACAGGCTATAAATAAAAGGAGTTTTAATGTATATAAATGTTTCCATGGGTCTGTGTTGCAGAATGTCCAATTTGTGCATGCATCTGGCCAGTTCAAAATATGTAAATTAGATTATTTTGTTTAAAAAGTTTGCCCACCAGAGAAACCTCATTATGACACAATATCTTGCTCTCCTGCAGGTTAATAGATCAGATTTTTTTAACATGCTGTACTAATATCACATGAACACTGACCTTTGAGAGTGTTCTTAGATGGAAGAGATAAAAATACACAAGGTTTAACTTTTATAAATTGAAAAGCTTGCAAAATATTTGTAAAGAGGCAAAGGTGTGTCAGCTTTAAAACCTGGAATTTTACACTCCTTTAAAAGTTTGTGAAATGTATTCTGCTTTCTTATGTGAGCTATAGAAGGTCACCAACTCTATTTCTATCAGTCTTTGTTTTTCAGTCTGTCTAGACGTTTATACAGCATTCCTCACTGCAACAGCTGAGCATATTATCACAGACCTCTATATTTATTTTGATATTTCATAAATACATGGTGGTTAATGAAAATATAGAATGGAAGATAAGAGAATTTTCCCACTAAAGATGCAGCTAAATGTTAAGGGCCAGATGCTGAGTAAATTGGTCTTACATCCACTTATTTCAATAGTACTACACTGATTTATACCAGCTGAATATCTGATACTAAATATTTAAGACCAGTTTTTTAAAAATATATAGAGTCACATGGGGCCCTTTTGAAAAGAAAAGTTGCAAATAGAAAAAAGTGTGCAGAAAACCTCTTGAGGTTTCTAAAGGAACATGAAGGTGAAGTATGGAGTCTTACAGAAGAGTAGGTGGCTTGGTCTTGGAACCCTATGGATCCCTCAGATCTGTAGGGAACTCAAGCAGTCTTTGAGGTGATCTGACGCCTCCATGCAGCTCCCTGAGTCTTGTACATTCCTAGCAGCATAGCTAGCTCACATTCACCAAACCTGTTCCCTTCCTCCTCTTACTGGTGGTAAAAGATGCAAGTAGGAAGCAATGCGGGTCTGACTAGCATTAATTCCTAGGTAGTTTGCCAAGTGAAAATCTGCTGAGTTCCCAAGAGTGCATACCAGATTGAGTAATTATCCCCAGCCTCTGGTTCACCTGCCATAAATATTGTGTAATATTATAAAAATGTTGTGTAATATTAGAACTGTGGCCTCCTGGATACAGAGGAAACCTCCATGGAACCATCACATCAGCTCTTCTCCTCTTTACGCCTGACCCTCTTGTACATCCTGCTTCTGTCCATCACTCAGAACTGAGGGAAACACAGGGCTCTTGAACAATGGTAACTTTGAAAACAACAGTCAAATGTAATCCAAAAAAGATGGGAGGGGAACTATCATGGTTTGTACTTCAGAGTATTCTCATAACAGGCTGCTATTAATAATAAACAACAGTCTCCACTTCCTTTCTTATACTACATACATCATGTTCTATATAGGATTTCAAGACTTGGATCTGCCATAGAGATCTCAGAAACAGCCCATACATGACAAAATCTGAATAAACTGAATAGCTGAAAATGCAAGTGTTTTGTAAAATCTGCTACAGAGCCAGGTGCTACTGCTATAAGAATAGCATTTAGTAGCTCTCTAGAGAAAAACAGTCATATTGGGCCAGGGTGGTTTTCACTACTCAGCTTTCCTCCTGTGATATTGTTACACATGAAGAATATTTAAACAGGGGTTATTGCAACTGGCAAATCATCTGCTTTAAAATGAAATGTATAACAGGGAAACTAAGGAAAGACTAAAAATGTAATCTATAATCTAAAGCATCTGACATGTATTCTGTACAGTAGTTTGGTATTACCCAGCCATAGACTCAAAGAGCTGCCTACACAAATCAGTAACATTTATCAGATTAAAACTAGTTTAAATTATAAATGTTTTTGTTTTTGTAGCAGGATCAGAACTTTCACTTTGATTATTCCAGATTTCACACCATTTAGAAATCCTTCTATAATATAAATAACTGACCTTGAAATGATTTACCTTTGCTTCAATGAATATTCTAGGGTATTTGTTATTTGTTTCATTCCAAAACTGTAGAAATTATGATTTGTAGTAGAATACAAACATGATGCATAAAATAAGAGAGAATCCCCACAATTCAGACATTTTTTAAATGTAAGGTGTGAGTTTATTAAAAACCAATCAGATAAGTCTTGGCAGAATAAAATTGTTACTTTTTTCATAATTTTGATGGATAATATCTCTATATATGTTTAAGCACTTTCCTCAATTTTTATTGATTTAAATTTTCACAGAGGCAGAAAATTATGAGGGTATCAGACAATAATTATTTAATGTCAATCTAATACATTCTCAAGCAGCATTTTTCTCAGTTTTCCCTATTTGTAAATTTTGATGATTATTGTTGGAAATGTTTGTTGTTGTTCATGTGTGTACGTGAAATTGATGTTTATCGATGTTTGCTGATAAAAATCTAACCCTTCCAAGCCTACTGATAAGTGAGGTGTTTGTTTGTGGTCAGAGAGTCAGGATACTTGGAACATACCCCCCAGCTTGTCCACTAACTAACTGGCTTTGGGAAGGTCACTTAACCTCTATGTACCTGAGTTCTTCTATCTGATAATACAAAGATAATATAAAGAGAGCATCAGGATTCATCAACCCATATGGTAGAAAACAACCTAGCTGAAGCCCAGGCCAATATTTACCTTAAGTAATAATGATATGTTGATCCAAACAGGAGCACTGTAATCCTGCTCCTTGGGTCTGGCTGAGCCTTGCTCAGTGGAGGGCCCTAAGGGAGGTAAAGCTCACCACACCTCTGTTGTCCCTAAGCCTTCGGACTGCTGGTGGCTGGCTAGGCCCCCAGGTGTATGTTAGAATAACTTAAGCATCCACAAGGAACATCCACAATTTAAAAAGTTGGACACCATCAACAGGGGTTTGTCATTTGTGAGAGGAAAATGTTAGATTTTTTCAGATTGCCATTAGTTGAAAATCTTCCCCGGGCTGTATAATTGATATTCATATGATACAAATTCATTTGTGCTTCAGTTCATTTGCTATATCTAGGCTCCAGTTCTCCTAAGAGTAGATTTGAAGACTTGGGAAGATTTACTGAGCCAGACTGAATGCTGAACGCTGAAGAGAACTCAGTACTTCAGAGAATTGAAAAGTACTTCAGTATTATGTTCAACCTGAAAACAAAGAATGTTTAGAACACCAATTCACTGAATCACTTTAAAATCTATTTGCTCCAGATTTGAGAGGCTTCAGGAGTCTCTGTCTCTGATGCTATATCAGAACAGACTTTGACACAGTGTCAGGAATATGTCAAAGGGCAAGGTTTTAAAAAGTCTGTGTTCTTACGTATAATTATTCCAAGTTCTGTGTCAGTTCATCTCTCACCAGACTGGCAGGCACTGGGGAGATAGTGTTCTGAATTCCTGACCTATCCTGTCTCTCCAGTGACCTGTCTCTAGCTGATGCACTCTGGAAGGAAACGCATCTAACCCTCAGTTGAAAGCTTGGGTGACCATATCGTGGGGCCTTTTATAAGGGAAAATGTGGAGTACCAAAGGACCCCCACAAACTTGTAAGGGCCTTGTTTGCCAGAATTTGAATCTTCGGTAAAAGACTCATTGCAGGACAATTTTTTTGTTGTAACTCTTAAATGCGAAGTTGATAAGCTGATCTGATTTCCTTATTGTTCATCAGGATACACAGTTTAGAAAAAGGAAGATTTATCTTTGTCATGAAGCCTAACATGATTTCACTGCCAAGGTATTTAAAGTACCATAATGTACCACTTCCGAGGTGTTTAATCAGCCACATGTTTTTGTTGTTAACGTATTTTCAAATCAACCTAAAAACTAAAAAACACTATCTAAAAAGGCCAAGCCCAATTCAGTTTTACACTTTTTAACAAGGACAGTTAAAGCATCTGTGAATCCACAGGGAAATAGGTTACTCCTATAAGATACAGGGTAAGGGAATGGAATTTGCACTCATGTTCTTTTAATAACTGATGACCAGACAGTTCAATGTATTGACCCTTGTTGCAAGATAAGGATTATGTGATAAGTACAGAATGATCTTTGCAGCCACTGGACCTAACAGGGTTAATAAGAATCGAATGAAATTTGTCTACGTTGTATATTTTGGAAAATCTACTCCTGAGTATTAGCACTAGAGCACACATAGGATATTCAGAGATATGGAGTGATGTGTACGTCTCCAACTCAAAATGATACTAATGTTTCAAATTCAGATGGATACCTCCAATTGTAGGGTTCTTTTCTAGGGCAAACAGTGGAAAAAGAATGTTAACGATTCAAAGTGCAAACAAGCTTGTTTTCAACGATGCATTTATTTTTCACTTAGTTAAAATGTAACTAAAGCAGGACTGGTTTCTACTCTTTGATGCTGGCTACTCAGAGTATTTCTTCCCAAAACATTGCTTCAAATTGCTGTAATGTGTTTTCCCTCAAAAATGCAAATACAACCTCAACCAGAGCTAAATGGTGCTGCTACACTGATGTGCCTCTCTGTTTCTGGCTGTGACGTTTAATATATATTAAGCCAAATCCATGCCTAATGTTAACTCCATTTACTAGTTTGTGTTTCAGGATCTACAAATAATTAAACTCAGCTTTAAAACTGGCTGAAAATGAGAATAGCTTTCTCTGAATAAGGCATTTTAAATACTGTTTTCTTTCAGGAGACAAATGGGAAACATTTTGCCTTTTTTTTAATTTAGTTTTTTTTTAACTTTATTTTCTATTTTTATTTGATCAGAATAGGTGTCCAATTCTAAGTAAAGCTGTAACTTGATACAGTACGGTTTTATTACTTCAGCTAAGTTTCCCTTGCCCACTAATAACTGGACGGTGGTTAACCACCATTTTATGAGCAGTTAAACCAGTTAGCACATCACCACTGCTCTTGCATTAGCAGTAACACTGGGATTCATTACATGGTTCAGTGGTAAAGAGACTTAATGCATTATTTCCCAGCAGTGTTCATGTCAGGCTGAATTCTGCCCTGACTTATACACCGTGTGGCCCCAATAAAGTCAGCGGTGTTGCAAGAGGTGTAAATCAGCACAGAAGGTTGTCCCTTCAGCTTTAGAGTGTACACATCTATGATCTCTTTTAGAACATGAATTTACTGCTTTTGAAAATTGCTCAATTAACAGCACCAGTGAATTAAGTGCTCCATTTCCCATATCTGCAGACCAGTTACAGCATAGGTAATTGAAGTGAACGTGTCCCCACGTTTGTCTGCCAGTGTGTGTTCCAACCCAAACTGGAATAGGGAGAGGGCAGCTGAGTCTACAAGCTTGTCCAGCCTGTGGCCTCTCTGCTGAATCTAACGGTTAGTGCTAACTATGATGATGGTGTTAGTGATGTGGAGGCTTGTTCACTAGGCACTGGATTAACGCCACCAAACACAAAAACAGTGAACAACCCTCAGATTTCATGGCTTGTGGCAAATGAAGTGGATTGGATTCAAACCAGCAATCTAGAGATGAAATGGTCTTTCTCCCACTAGCAGCCCCCTGAGCCAACCAGTCCACCCAGAGCAAAATCTTCTTCATATTTTCTTGGTGTCATCAAACACATTGTATGTGGGGATTTCCCCCACTTCACTCAGGGCATTTTTCCCCCCTCTCACTTCCTTTTTTAGTGCTCTTTTTCCCCCTTATCTTCCACCATTTCCATCTCACTATGTGAAGATAAAAGTGACCCAACCTACCATTTAGATCCCTCTATATGGGGCAATGAGAAATGGTCAGATCTACGGTCACAGTTAGAATCTTAAGCCAAGAATTCGCTTTAAAAAAAAAAGAAAAAGATACTTACACATTTCTTCAGGAAATAGTCCTATTGATATATGTGGAGAATTTTTTCCCATGGTATTTTCACTTCTTTGTGCTCTTAAAAAAGAAAAAAGCACAATCATTTTGAAAGAGTTTAATATTGTAAGTTCTATTCCTATCTGTTGAAGGGGGAATTTTGTGAGAAATGGTATAACATCTTAAACTAATCCATCTTTCTTCAGGCAGTCCATTGTAATGGGCAATTGTACAAGAAAACCTGGCTTACAAGATTTTTAATTTGCATTCTCTAGTAAAAAGGGTTGAAATTCATATTTAGCTTGCAAATATTTATTAAGTAAGAACCTGCAAACCTCCTGAAATTGCCCCTTTCTATCATCAAACTGTGACAACACTGCAGTATGGTCCGGCTTTGTCCTCTGAAATCAGTAGGAGTTTTGCCACTGACTTCAGTGGGAACTGGACTGAGCCCTGAGTGAAAGCTGAGTAGTTGTAATGCTGCACTCATGATTCCCCCCTGCCCACCACCTCTTCCATTTGGAAAACGGGCTGCAGCCCAGTGATCAAAACTTTGGGAGAAAAATTTAAAGAAGGCCTTTGAGGAAGGAAAAAAACAACTGTTTAGGACATGAAAATATATGTATTAATGTTGGATTTCTTGCTGCTTAAATATACTTTTTGGACTTCGTTTAGCCTGGCTTTAATTGCTGCCTGTTTAATTATATTAATTATATTATATTATATATTCTATAAGGCTACTGATTTGTTTACACTAGGTCAATACACAAGACTGCCCGTTTATACCAGGCCATTAACAAATTCCACAGCATGTTCTGACACACAGTTTGCCTGGGTTTCTTTTTCTATGTACAAGAGTTGAACAGAAACAAAAAAATTAAACTCAGGAAATAAACCAACAAGCAACAAACCCTTCTAGGTATGGGATATTCCTTCTTACACAAGAGATTACCAGCAACATAACTTGGTTACTTTCAAATCTGCACAGAATGCTCTATTGTACTAGCAGCATAAGATAGCACTTGAATGGTAAATATTCTTAAACAACTAAAGAGATTGGGATTAATTCAATTTGGCATTTGCCTCCATCTCTCTGAAGCCCTAAGCACCTGATTTTCACAGATGTGGAATACCCACAGCCCCTACTGATGTTCAGTTGGAGCTGTGGGTGTAGCATATCTGAAAATCAGGACTTAGGGATTTCAAGTTGAGTACCTAAGAAATGGAGGCTCCTACATTTGGTGAACTCTAAAACATTTTGGGCTTTAATGTCTTGCTGAAGGTCACACAGCTGGGATTAGGAGCTGGGGTTGTTGGCTCGTAGTCCTTGGCACGTTGTTGTATGCCATGCTGGTCTGCCTCCCTGTGTATGCATCTGATTATTAAAACCGTATATGAAATATATTTCTTCTTTATTTACTTGCCATAACCTGAGATCAGAGTGTTATGCTCCATCTGCAATGTTGGGTGAGCTTACCTGACACCTGAAGCACTTACAAAAATGCAGCAGCCTGCGCTGTTTTAGGTTCTTATATCAAACTGCAAGAAAAAACACAAACCTCTCAGTGCTTGAATACAGGTCCTGAGAGGTAAAAAGCCACTTTTTTCATTTGTGAAATGCAATTGTAATTTTTAAGTCTTCAGGTGTGTGCTGCTAGGGCTGTAATGTCTCCAGTAGCTTAATTTACTTTTTTTTTTTTAATTTAAAAAGGATTTTCATTTATTGTCTGATTTATTAAAGCCTTAATGCTGCAGCTGCTATTAGAGTGCTCCCACTAGTTTCACTGTTGATGTGAGTGCAGATGGAGGTTATGCAAGGTTAAAAGCATGATTAGACATCAAGTATAGTCCTCGTGAAGTGGCAGTGCGTCTCTGTATGTTCCATCTCCTACAAGTGTGCAAGGTAAAATAAAAAAGGTGCTCGGCAAATGGGCATCTCTGAGGACACGTGAGTTGATGCACAATACTTTTCATGCTAACAAGGTGCTCATCAACCACTGTGGGTTTCCTTCTTATGCCTTGCTGCTGTTCCTTGGCAGAGTAAGTTGGCAGCTGTGCAGCATTGTTCCCATTAATGTAGGATACGGTTCCCTTGAGCTCCTGGTCAGATTTGTGCTTTTCTATTCAACGTTCTACACTTGCACTGTGCAGGATCAAGCCTGAATTATGGTCAACAACTAGTTGAGCATGGTTCAGGAGCCAGTTTCTTTGAGTCAGCAAATAGAAATTAGGCTTCTGTTTAGATAGTTGCCCATGCTCACTCTCAGATCAAGAGGTGACCTACTACATAACCCACTACTTTCTTTATACATAAGACTGACAGACAAGAAGTCAATGCCATTAATGAAAGGTTAACTATCCCACATTTCCCCGGGGGTAACAATACCTAGCGTGATTTTAATGTTGTATTAGAGATTTAATTGGACTGGGTATTTCTGTGTGAAACTCTCTACTACACCCTATAATTAAGAAACTGGGTCATTCTGAACCTTGTTTGGCAGGTCAACCTGTAAATCAAAGATTTTTCTACCTGTCTTCAGGCCATTCTTCTTGGGCCTGTGGCTCATAGCTTGAAATCCATCTGAATTTTATACCTTTGAAATCTTCCAGTTGAAAGATGAAAGAAAATTATTCATTGAGTAACCAGCATAGGACACATTCCTGACAATTATACAAGAGGGAAATGCTTCCTGGAACTAACTCGCTCACAGAAATAGACTTTTGTATTTGGGCAGCATTAAGTGAACTCTTTTACTTTTCATAAATAAATAACATTTAGCATTTTTTCTCCTCTACGTTCTCCTCTCACTTTATTCTTCGCAACTGTGCTATTTCCATGGTAGTCAATAGCAAAACTCACATCCACGTCAACAGAAACGGCATCAGGCCCCTAGATGTATAAAACATGGTGGCTGCAGTATCTCAGGGGTCATCAGTAGGCAGTGAGCATTCAGTGAAAAACTCGGGAAGTGAAAAGGACCATACTGAGCCTCTTGGAAAGCTTTTGTCAGCTTTCAGTCTCAGGCATGGATGCGTTCTGCAGGAATTCATTTCTAAGACTTCTTTGGAGACCTACAGTGGTGCATAAAATGTATGCTGCTTTAGGTCCTCATCCTGGTAGGTAGGTGGTGAATATCTGTAAGTGCAACTCCCATTGATGTCAATAGGAACTGTGGGCACTCAGCATCTCTGCTGTACTACACTGTTTTTCCACTGAGTTAAAACTTTATGATCAAAGCAGAGGATGTATGTAAGAAAAGAGTCCAGGATGCGACTGCCTGGAATTGCACACACGTCACCCATTGGCCATCTACCATGTAACACACACACACACGAAGGATGAAGAATAGAATCCATTATGAGTCCACTACAGACAACTCTACACAGATCTAAGTTACTTTTTTTCAGTGCTTGTATACCATTGTGATGAGCATCATAAAAGTAACCTACAACGGAGGGAACAAAAAAAAATCTCATTCTAATATTAAGATCTAGCTTCAGATCTGGAGACTTAAAATTACACTTATCCTGCCTTAAGGGTTGCAGTCCAGTGAATAGCACTGGTTTCTTCTTATGAAAAAGATCCTTTTTTCTTGCCAGATAGGTGGAATCTGGAAGTTCCAGTACCATACCTGACTGCCTACAAATCAGATGTCTAAATGCCAGCCTTGGCACCCATTATTTGGCTTGGGCCATCTTGTAGATTAAATTGATCCAAATTCTATATCCAAAAGAATAATAAATATTGGCTTTGAATGTGTGCAATGTGGAGCACAGTGGATGACGTTTGCAAATGCGAGCCTAATGCTGGGCTCCTAAAACCTTATTTATATTCCTAAGTGTGAGATTCTCATAAGTGCCTAAGTAATGTAGCAGCCAAAGTCACAGTGCAGGCAACATGACTGTGCTCCTCCTAAGTCCCTTAGGCATTTTTGAAAATCTCTCCTTCAAGCAGCTAACTATGGATTTAGGAGCCTATTGCTGAAAATTTTAACCAGTGTCTTTTTCTACCCTTTATTTTTGTTACTATTTTTTCATGCTTTAACTCCGGTGTGACGTTTTCAGAAGGCAGACTTGTTAAAAATGAATATTTGGCATCGGTATTTATTTTCACTTATCTTCTCCTTTAGACCCTGATCATGCTATGTGTTGCACACCTGCAGATCCCTTAATCAAGTCATTGACCCAAGTCAAGTCTATGGTTGCTGACAACTGCCTGCATGCATTGCAGAATTCAGGCCATGGGATCAAATTCTATTCTGTTAGAACAGTGTAACTGCACTGTAGTTTCAACTGCCATAAACATTTGAAGTAACTCCAGCAACTCAGGATTTATACCAGTATAATTGAAAGCAGAATTTGGTCCTTAGCAATACTGTTTCAAAGGGCTCCCTTCCTGCACATTTAATGAAACAGACAAGAATTCTAATGGCAACTTTAGTACCATTCATCAGCAAAGCCATAGTGCTGGTATGTATTTGTGCCACTGATTAACTACCATTAAATTAACTGTTAAGTATAATCAGATATAAACATTCCTTTGTGATTAAGCTGTTAAGCTTTTTTATTTTCCTGTTTACAATTCCATACAACGCATGTTGGCGCAAGACAGAGTATCAGAAATTTCATGTTATTGCAGCTAAATTATGTTTGTGGGTTCTAGAAACACTTGTGGTGCTACAATACTTATAAACTCCCACCTTGCAGGAAAAAGCTACAACTTCTACCCCAGAATGCCCTTGGTCTAACAACTGAGTACATCATACAATAGTGGCTGTATTTAAACATAGACTTTGACATTGTTACAGAAATATACATCATCAAACATGCACAGTCTACTGAGGACCATTGTGCCAGCCAGCATAACCATGGCTGATTGTGTCACACCAGGCACTGAGTACTGAAGTTCCCAGATCTGGTTCAGTCCTGCAAATCCTTGAATCTCTGGACCCTCGCACAGGCAGTGCCAGGTAGGGTCAGGGTGTGCACTCCTTCACATGTCAGTGAAGAGTCTGAGAGCACAGTATGCTGTAGTGTTTTTCTCCACCCTGATATGTGGCCAAAGACCATGCTACATAGCTTTTGAATATAATAAGCAATTGAAGAAAGGCCAGATCTCTGCAAGATTATGATAGGATAAAGTGAAACCACTTTCTGCTCATGATTTGGCTCTGACAGTGCATATGAATGGCTCTAGCTTCTCCAAGTCTTCCAAGGTTCCAGATCATGGTCTTCTGCCATGAGATGATCAACCCCAGAGCGTGGGCAGCATCTTGGAGTCCTTGGAGGGCGGGACTGAAATTCTCTGACTACTCCACAAGCAGGACAGTGTAATTGGAGTAGAGTTGATTGGTGAACACTTCTTGACCAACCTTTGATTTAGACGCATAGAGTGGAAAGTAATAATATCCAGTAGATAGCTCAACAGAATAGCGCTGGGGTGAGACTGCATCCCTGTTGTATACCTGAGTTTGTGTAGAAATGCAGTCAAATCTGTGAACCAATGTGCACACTCACACTGGTCCTGGTGTGAAAATTGTGCACCAGATTTAGCAGATCATCTGGAATGCCTACTGCTTTCAATGTGAGCTGAAGTGCTGACCTGGTAACCAAATCCAAAACTGCTTTTGGCATTGCATGTTGTTGAGGGCTTGCCTATTATAGGCTCCTGGTTTAAGTACCTAAACAACCATCAATGGATCTGGACTTCAAACCCTGAAACTCCATGAAGGAAAATGACCATTTCCTTGTCAGAAATTGCTCCATAGTGAAATCTCACCCGGTCTTCTGTGGTGCAGAAGTGCTAGCAAACTCAGACTGTAGCTAATTGTTGCACTGCTCTGACTTCACTTTTCAACTCCTCACAAACCAGATACCCACCAACAGTACATTGTCTGAGGATCCTGTTGAAGCCCTGAAATACACACCAGCCTTTGAGGATCACGTATGTAACCTCAGTGACCTCTTGGACGATATAGAGATTGCCTAGAGTGGTATACCATTACATGCCACTACTGGAACAATTGTCTTCAGATGATTGTGCAAAAATCTTGGCTTTCTAAGGAGGTCTTTAGTGAAGAAGGCAGAAGTAGGAAAATGTCCAAGAACTTAAGTGGCTAAAGGTATTTTTCAGGCCATAGTGAAATGTAACTCAGATCTACACCAACTCTCAGGCCAATGAAGAAGAGGAAAGCCTAAAGTACAACAATCTGTGTCCTGCCTACAGAGCCATCACACACCTGACTGGCAGCCATAAACAGCTTTCTACTATCCCTATCATGATACCAGATGGAAGCAGGAAGTTCGGCGGAGAATCACTAAGCTGTCCAACGCTCCAGTTGCCAAGGTGGTCAAAAGTGCAGCTTGATTTTTCAAGTACAAAAATGTTCATCATTTGCATTTCCAGATTAAAAATATTCTACATTCATTAATTTATTTAGATTTAGACCAGATCCAATAAAAAGGACCTCTTATCCATTTGTAGGATCTCTTTTGACAGTGCTTTAAAAATAAAACCATAAAGTATACAGCTGCTGAAACACCCAAGAACTGTATTTTATGTGTTTATACAACACCTAGCACAAAATGGTCTGGGCCTCTAGATGCTTTCATAATACCAATATTAAATAATAATTAATATCAACAGCAAAAATTAATATCAACAGCACCACACAAAAAACAAACAAACAAACAAAATCCTCACCAGCACCTTCCCTTTGAATCATAGCTCAGAAGAGCAAATAGAACTTGTAGCACACCCTAAAGGTTAATAAACTAGTACTATTTAAAGATAGAAAACATTTTGGACCAGACTTTTAAAATGTTGGTCTCCTTTTGTGACCACATTATTTCTGATGCAAGTTGATTTGTTTAGATATCTAATTGCACTTACATATCCTGTATTTTGACATCTTTCTGACATAAATTGCACCCAGAATTAATCATGATATAAATTTTCCCTAACAATGATTTATGCCTATAAAAAGGCACAAAAATGCGGTCCAATTAAGCCTACTCTTAAAATTTGGTCTTTTCTCTCTAAAATATATGACATGCAAAATATGCCACTGTACTTCTTTTATTCTTGTGTCTAAAAGGCTAAAAATACAAAATTATATGAACCATTAAATTTCTATAATGTCAGTTGTAAAAACCTGAAAGTTTTCAAGTTCCAAAGACTTTCTGGAGTTCTTAGCCACATAGTGGGTGAGAGAGAGAATTCAGCTTAACAGTGTGTGTTGTCTTATATTACACTAGATTTGAGAAACACACAATGCAAATGGCTTGGGTTTCAAAAACTTAATTGGAGACCTCTCTCTAAACTTATTCTCTCCCACTGTGTCCATGAGAAAGAGAGTAATTTATGTGGCTGCACTTAATATTTTCTTCAAAGGTGTAAACCTGTAGAAAGTGGATTAGTATGTTGACTCCATCAATTAACGTTAATCTAATATCCTGCCTATTTAAATTAGTGTAAACATTGGCGTAGAGGGTTAAGGGAAGGGCGTTAAACTGAACAGGATTTATTTAAGGATTAGGTTAGTAGCTAAATTAGAATTAAATCCAGGAAGTAAACATCCCAGCAAAGTAAGTTATGGGAAACAACAGACCACAGCAGAGATCAGCAGTTCAAAACAATCATGTGCCATCACAGCTGTAAGAGGAGAAAAAAGCAATTTATTACTATAGAAATAACACTCTAGGCCTATTCCTGTTCCCATTGAAGTGTATGGGGAAACTCCCAAATGGCTTCAATGACAGCAAAAATTAGCCCTCTTTCTCATTTTCAATACCAGTGTTTCATTTGACTAAAATAAATTATTGAAATCAAGTTACGGTGACATGTAAAACATGACCAAAAAGATATATCTACAGAAGCATCTAAAGGGACAGCTACATTTGCAAGGAAATGATCTTGTGATCAGATCTGATACAACATTTAATGAAAGGTAATTTGAACCTTATGACAACAGAACAGCAATGAAAATAAATATTGATTTCATTGCCTCATACTGTACTATGGGCCAAATTCACCTCTGATGGTGGGTCGACCTCCATTCAGAATTGAACTGACAGGTGCAAAGTCACCTAGGCAATGATTTTTAACTAGGTCACAAAAATCTAGGAAAACTTCCTCTCAGTTAGGCCCCTCCAGCACACATGGCCCCACCGGAGCACAGCCCCTGCCTCTCTTCCCATGCTGCAACCACACTCCTTTCACTCCCTCCCAATGCCATAGGGGTTGATGGCAGAAGTAGCCTGGACAGTAGCTTTTGTGCAGCTCCGAAAATGCTTAAGTCTTTTTGATTTCTCAGAGCTGTGTGCGTGAAGTACACAGAGATATATTGAACCTGACCCAGTGAAAGAGTTAAGATAGAATTTTATGGGCCACTCCAAAGGCTTCCTATGTGTTTAACAAGCATTTATTTTTGATTGATTGATTGATACATTTAGCAATTAAGAATGATTAAATAAAAATGCTAAATGAATAGCCTCTGTCTTCCTGCACTTCCTCATGTTCCTTCATTCACATTTTTATTTTGTTGTTCGTGGTACCTCCGTTTCTCAAACCTCTTTAATGCCTGTTTTCCCTCAGTGTAATAACTCTCTCTCCACTCTCTTTTTCCTTCCTTCCTTTCATCTCCTGTGGCTGGTCCCTTCCTTCCTTCCTATTCTTTCATTGTCTCCTTTCATCTACTTACTGAAGCCGTGTCTCCACTACAATCTTACATCAGTATAACTATGTTGCTATAACTATGTGTGAAAAACCCACACCCCTGAGTGACACGGTTATACTGACCTACCCCTGGTGTAAACAGCGCTGTGATGACAGGAGAGCTTTGCCTACCAACATAGCTACTGCCTCTTGTGGAGGTGGATTAACTACACTGACAGGAAAAGGCCCCTTGTGGTTATAACAGCGTCTTCACCGAAGCACTACCGCAGCGTTTAAGTGCAGACCTGCCCTTATTCCAGCCTCTTCCACTCTGTGGCCCTTTCTTCCATCTCTCTCATGCATGCACATGCACATATCCCTCACCCTATACTCATATTTAGTTCTGCGGCATTGTGAATAATGTCTAGTGATAATTTAGAAGCTTCTTTCCTCCAAACAAACACACGCTAAGTATGCAATGGAGGAAGTGTTTCACCGCCACTGAAATGCCACTTCTGAAGTGGAATGTGACAGGTGCTTTGGCGTACACTGCCAACTGGCATGACTGAACATGAAGAATACCATGTCTTATTAAAGTACGCAGAGTACCATTAACGAAATTGAAATTTTGTACAGGTTACCCTTGCTCTTTCAAGAAATGCCATAGTACCTTTATTGACCACAGGTAGTTGGGACCTACGATTTGAATCTCATCTAAAAAAAGGTGGCATCTCTAGCAACATAATATAAACAGCTCCATGTTTGGGCATTGACAGAGCTGGCATTTAGGTCCTGCAGAACTTGCTACTAGAGACCTATAAATGGAAAAGGTAATCTCCGCTCTTATTAGAATATTCCTTTTCCTTGAAGAACTACTTGATTAACCAAAGTAAAAAGATGTATACCCACCTACATTTGAAAGTTTGTTGCTCATTGTTCCTAAAGATGCCTGGTTATTCAGTGTCCTCATCCCTCAAAATCCAAAAGTCATCCCTTTTCTTAGTGGTTTCATAATGTGACGTTTTCCTGGAGTGAAAAGTTGCGTTGCAGGCTAGCCTAAAAATGCCAAGCTTGGCTGTGGGCATTAGTTTAGAAATAACTCAGATAGAAATGTGCCACCTACTGAATCAGCAATATCAGTTCCTAGGTTTTGCTTGGTGGTCTTCGGTCCAAATACTGACTCGGGCCAAATTTACTGAACTGACAAAAATCTGACGAATTTGTAATCCATAGTAGTATGGCTGCAGGCCATATTGTATGGGTAATTTACAAATTAGATAAGGGATCATGCAATCTGTGAATGCAGCTTTAACACCACTTCTCTGAAACCCCAATGGACTATGCAACTTTCAGCTTCCTTCCTTTTTTTGCCAGTACTTTACGGCAAATAAATTTGCCCCTCACTGCAACATCACCAAGAGAATGTTAGTCTAACATTAAATTATACTTCCCCCATGAAGGACCAATATTGAATTTCAGTAAAAACATTATGAAAAATCTGAACTGACGGAAGATTTAAAGAATTGGGTGGATGGTTGAAAAGTAGTTGGCTTGTTATCAATGTACAGTTGGAAGCATGCTTGGCTTAATTTATTCTAGCTGAACACAGATTGTTTCTCAGACGTGTGGATAACTCAGTTTTTAATAATTTTGGCAGTTCTTCTATACAGCAGAGCCCCAAAAGACTGAAATGATCCAACCAGTTTCTTGCAAAGAAAAATGTCTGAATTGCAGTCACACAGACCTCTCACATAAGCTGTTGTCTTATAAAGGCAAGCACGTCCATATTTCATCTTTCTGAGTAAAGCAGCTTACTGACAAGCGTGTTCTTGGCAAAAGATTTTGGAATCAATAATTACTTAAACACATGTGCTGTATTCTAACAGCATAATAGGCATTAATTGGCACCCTTGTTGGCAGTTCCAGCAGAGAGACCAAAGACTAAATAACAACACTCACCCCTAGAGGTGGTCCCTCTAAGACATTAGTGGGGCTGTGTCGGGGGGGAAGATCACAGAACCACTGCTCAGCTTGGTAGATGGAGGACATCAGTCGACACAGTTGTTACTTTTACAGGATAATAATAATTCATTTAAAATGTGTTATTTTTTAAAAAAAAAAACAGATCCTCCCCGACTGCTCCCTGTGTACATAGTCTGTGGTAATTCTTGATTGGTCCATTCTGTGTAGAACAAGTACTGGCAGAAAAGGGCTCCCACATGGGGAGGAGGGGGGCAATGGTACACTTTATTGGGGCCCGGAGGCCCTGCGGGGCCTAGCCCAGGCTGCAACCCCCATTACCATAAGGAAAACAATTTTCATGGCTCCTGAGATTGTATATATGTATGGGATGAGGGATTGTGGTGTGTGTGGGAGGGGGCCCATGTTACAAGTTTGTTCTGGACCTGAAAAAATTATGCTTGGGCCCTGCTGGCAGATGTAAGTATAACCCAGTGTTCTTTCTCCTTCCCTTTTTAAAAATATGTGCAATGACAAAGGCATCTGCATACAAGTTCAACAAAAAAGGTTGCTAATATTTTTCCTCTCTGGAATTCAAGTTTTCCATCCACTTGACACATGTTCAAGCCTTGCTTATAATTGAAATCAGTTGAACGCTTCAGATTATCTGTAATGAACTGCTGACCTGAGGCTGGGTTCTGAACTCGAGGACACAGCTGTGCATCCAGAATCACACCACTCGTTGTGAAGTAATGCCAAATTTATATTGGTAGAAGAGAGTTCAGAATCCAGTCCCTGGTCCTTCCAAATCTCTGCAGAGGCTAACTAAGATGGGCCTGGACTTGTGAGATGCTGAGCACCCTCAACTCCAGTAGAGTTTGATGGAAGTCAGAGGGAATTGAGAGCACTCAGGATCAGGCCCATGAGTTAGAGGGATAGGTGGTGCCATCTTTACTCTCATCCTATACTACCTTACTCCAGAAGTAGTGCCTGCCACTGGGGCCGATTTTGATACTCTCACTCATTTTAAGTAGAATCTTATTCTTCCGACAGATTCCAGATGGGCCTTAGAACAGTTCTCTCTTTACAGTTCCACAGTGGTGTAAAGGGGCTTTAGTGAAATGTGAAACAAATGGACTGTGAGTAAAAGTAGTGGAATCTGTGCCTGAATTACCTTAGTGAAGTATCAGGACACAGTTGTACCAACTAGATAAGTTCTTCCATCCTACTTTTTAGCTCGCTGATTTTATGGACATTTTATGGCATTTGCTCAGGATTTACAATAGTGCAAAAGATAGCAGGATTTGACCCATTGTGTGTTTAAATGAGCAGTAAAGAGAGAGAGCAGAAGATGGGAGAGTGTAGTCATATTCAAACATCCTAAAAACATTTCAGGGCTAAATCCTGTTTGTCTGACTCACCCCACGGAAAATCTGGGGGATTCAAGGTTGGATTACCAAAACAGATGCACTCATTTGGCCCTTTTGTGAATTTGGGCCTAGATGGACATATAGTCCTGTTGTGATAGTGGTTTAATGAGCTTACACATTTGTGAGATTGTACTAATATAAACCTAATGTCCACAGGTAATTTGTTCAAAATGCCTAAGAGACTTAGGAACCTCAGTCCCATTGACTTGACTAAGTCACTTATGTGCTTTTTAAAATTTAACACACACTAATAGATGTCCTGATCCAAAACCTGTTGAACTCAATGGGAATCTTTTCATTGATTTAAATGGTTTTTTTTTTTAATCAGACCTTCAGACAGGATCACGGTGGTGAAAGCTCATTGGCTGTGGTGCCCTTGCGCCCTTCACATTCACTCTATATATGAAGATCAGATTTGAGAAGCGGTTTCCTACTCATATTTAAATAAATTAAAGTGCACAGCTTCTGAATTCCCCATCAAAGCTCCACGTCTGCTGGCCACGTTTGCTGAAAAGCCAGCACATCAAACATATATTTGAAGCAGTGTAGAATATCAATACAGAAAGCCAAAGACATGTCAGTTCTCCTGGTTCATTTTATGGGCTATAGAGTTTCACAGGCTGGAATATTGGTAAATATTTATTTTTAATTACATTCTTTTTTAAAAAACCAAAAACAGCCAAGAAAACTACACTGTAATTTAATGGGTTTTAACATGCCACACCAAACTGCCCTCTTAAACATAATGAATTATATGAAATCATCCAGTTTAAGACTCTCTTAAAGAGGTAATTCAATTTAAATACGGTTATGTATTACTAGCTTCAGTGTCTGAAAACATTTATAGTGCCAGTAACTGTTCCATTGCCCTAGGTTATGCTACAGACTGAAAGACAATCACAAACTAAGCTTAGAAAAGTGTGCTGTGGTTTGATGTAATTGATAGATGAAATTGCCAGTGTAATGGCCTGGGGCAAGAAACACAGGCTGGGTGTACTAGAATCTCCTTTTAGACAGAAGTGTTGGTTAAAACAAGAACAGGAAAATAAACAGAGCATTAGTTGCTCAACTGGGTCTTTTAAGAACCCTATCCATTAAAAAACCAGCCTCCATGGTAACTCTTTGGGCATCTTCCCTCTTGGAACTGGCCAGCTACTGCTGTTTCAATTTTTACAACTATCCCTTCTCATGTATGGTAATCAGGCTCAGACAAATTGACTTTCCGTCAGCCAGTGTCATAATTTTGAAGGGCCCATGTAACACAAATATGCTGCTTTTTTCTAGCCACCACCCTGGAACTGATTGGTAATGGGAAGATGGGCTCCATTAGGCCAAAGATGACGCTTATCCTCCCCCAACAAAAGGTAATTGATGGAAAGAGAAAAAGGAACATCTACATCACCTTTTCTGGGTTTTGGAGCTCCCAGCTTCCCTTTTGTTCAATAACCACCTACTCTGTGAGCCCAGGGGTGGGATCAGGGAGAGTAGGAATTGTTTTAAGCAGGTCATGTGACAATCTCCCGTCTTGGCTCTGCATGTGGGAGTTACAGCGAGAATGCTGTTTAGCCTGCAAAAGCTTATTGACAGTATCAGGTTTTTACTTGTCAGTTGTTGTCCGTAAAAGTAGTTGTATATTCTGAAGTTACTTATGAAGTTTAAGGTGTCACAGGACAATTGCACAACTTTATTGAAGAGGGCCATGAGCCAAACACAGAGCAGATCCTGTCACCTTTACTCATACAAATGGTACCTTACTTTACCAAGAGCCTTGCTGAAATCAGTATGGTACTATTCAGTGGGAGTACCGCTGGCTCATATATGCATCTTCATGTTAGCACCGAGGTACATGAAAATACCCCATATCTTCCCTCCTATTCTGATCTTCCTGTGTGGACTGATACAGGGTATTTTCCTGTCTTGCTCTTGTCTGTCATCAGCCTATAAAAATCATACTAACACCACAGAAAACTAAATACATTAAAAATATTTCTTCAAGGGAATACATATAATCCATGTATCATCTTACCACTGACACACTTTAGCTGTGCATCTTGATAGACCGTTTAAAAAAGATTCTTGCTAATTGTGTAGAAATGAGTGCTTAGACCGCAGTCAAAGGGACTGATTTTCATTTTGCTAACACTGGTGCAACTCCATTAATTTCAGTGGGGTTACTCTAGATTTATCCTGGAGTAAAAAAGATCAGAATGTATCCCAGTGAAAGTACAGAAGGGATGTATCTGACCCATTATATTTTGTAATGTTCTTATAATTCAAGCTAGTATATTTTTCCAATAATCAGTACATCATTTGGGGCCAGATTCCTCCACCTCTTTCCCATTGAATTGTGCTTTACTCTGCTAGCAGTCCAGTGCATTTCATGATGAGTTACATACTAAACATTGTATAGGTGGCAACATCTGGTCCTGGATATTTTAAAACCCTTGAAAAAAATTTACAGAATGATGAAGGACGTCTTTCGATTGCTAGCTCTTCAGACCAGAACCTGTCTCTTTTCTGTGTCTGCACAACATAATGGTGCCTTTTGGGGGCCATCATCATATAAGGGCTGGATTGCAAAGCATTTACTTCCACTGAAGTCCTAGTAACGTCTGACTCTTAACTAATCATGTGATTTAAGTCTTGCTCTCCTGAAACAAAAATCACCTTTCAATAGCAATTGATAAATCTTGTAGAAAATGTCTGATACATGTAAGATTTCTTCCTTTTTTATGATAAGCAGCATATAAAGTCACTTAGGTGTTCTTAGGAGAGAGTTTGGAATAGGATTAAAACAGAACAGAGAGTAAAGAGAAAATATTCTTAGTTAGGATTACATTTAAACCTTTCAACATGATTGATAACATTTCCTTTTTGCTTTTTAGTACAAAACTTGACTCAGCTGTTGAAGAGGGAGTACAGAGATTATTTCTTGTCAGAATCTAACAAAAATAGTATAGCTAACATAATTCAAATCATGCTGGAGAAAAACCTTAAATATCATAAGCCGGATCTCCTCTTACATATACTGGTGCATATCAGAAGTAACCCTGCTGAAGTCAGTGGAGTTACTCCAGCATAAGAGTAGTTCAGAAGAGAGAAGAATCAAGCTGTTTCTCTGATTTGGGCCTGGTTTTGCATGGATATGAAGAAGACTAATGAACAATGCATCCAGAAGCTTTTACCGGGAAGGCACACTTCCATTTTGTCCCCTCATCTTGCCTCTGTTGAAAAGCAAACATGGGAACCTCATGAGTCAGCATCAGTACACTGTGTATTTGACAATGCTATGGTATTTTGCCACAGATGCGAGTAATATTTCTAGCACCATAAAACTATGACAAAGCCTATAAAGAATCTTCAGATCTTCTGAAAGAAGGGCAAGATTAGGACAGACTTTCCAAGACAAACTATGAGTTGGAAGAAGGAGTTAAAGGACCCTTCTTTATAAATTATCTGACTCAGCTGAAACTGAGAAATGTGTGCTTAGACAGCAGTCTGGCTATATGCCTGGCTATCTGTTCTGTTCTCTCGTTGTAAAATATTATTAACCTCCTTTGTTTTCAGTGAGAGTTACACGTATTCAGCAGTGGAAGAACAGAGGCCTCAAGAGTCTCTAATGTCTCCCTTTATTCAAATTCTCTTTAAAGGCATCCACCAGAATGTTCTCTTCCTCGCTGTCTTTCTTATTGTAGTGCTCCTTGTGTAAATCACCAGTGTCTGATCCCACTGTATCTCCAGCAGCATGACATTAGTCAACCATGTTCCTCTTCTGGGCTCTCTTATGTAGCCAGTTCTCCAGATTGGTGCTGAGTCCAAAGTCTGGTTAATTTCTGGCAAATCAGAAGAAGATAGAGACTCATTTCAATCACTTTCATGGCTGCTGTGCCATTCCTTTGATCAGATGTGATGCAAAGAATAGTCCAAACTCCCTTGGCTTCTAATTGTGAAAACAAAGTGGAGGAGGGGAGGAGGGGAAAAGATTAATATGCTTTAGTGGCCCAGTCTCCTATATTGCAAATGTTCACATTCCCATGATAGCCCTTGTATCAGATAGGCATTATCAGCACAGAAGCTAGGGATTCAATGAACTTGGAGTAACACTATTTCTTTTACACCTAGAAATGGGCCCTCCAGATCAGGGTTCAGACATATACATGGGGCATTTCATCTGTATGTATGTGCCTGAAATTTTCACTGCTGCTGTTCTCTGTGTTGTATATGCTCTGCAGCTATACAAAGGGGCTTGCTCTATGGTGCTGTCAATCATGTTCCATTAGGACTAATTTCGCTTAAATTTATTCTTGATAAGCAGTCTGGAAATAAAACCATTAATTTTAATGCAGTAAACATATGTATTAATGACATGTTATTGTTTCATATGGATTCACCAGGGACCTAAGTGAGGCAATTTCAAATCACTGAAAATTTGCAAGTGTCTGGAATTTACAGTTCAGACCTGAATAAATAAGATGTGTATTTAGGGCCTAATCCTGCATGCATTAAAGTCAAAGATAAAGTTCCTGCTTTATCTAGTTTGGTCAGGAGTTGATTTTGCCCTGGCGGGGGAATCACAATATCCAGTCTCTACATTTAGTTATGTATTACTGGGCCTAGATGGGGGAAATTCTTTCCTTACTCTGATTTGGCCAACTATGCCAGATGTGCTTCATTACCTGGGGCAGGATGGAATTCTCTCTAGTCCATTTACTTATTTGGGAAGCCTTTAGGGAGATCTGATCTAGGTGTTCCATGAGTAACACAATTTCTCCTGGTGGTTCCATAGAACCAGCTGATTCTGGTAATGGTAATTGACTGAGGGCACAGCGATGGCATGCTGATGTCGGGCCTTATAAACTATTTTATCCTCAGAAGTGGCTAATGTCAAAGTTCAATGCTGTGGTCAGGCTGGTTCCATAACTGGCACCCCCTTATTTTCATTGAAGAGTCCCACTAGTAGTTTGTGATCTGTCAAAATGGTAAAAGGATAGTAGGGGGGAACTGTTTGTACACAGACGCACAAAAAAAGTGAGGCTTTGTTTCTCCAACTGCGAGTTAACTCCGTTCTGCTTTATTTAGGGTTCTGGAGACATCCAAATGGCCTTTCTCTAACATCTCTCATTTTATGGGACAAAACTGCCCTCATCCCATATGATGATGTTTTTCAGGACAGGATTAATTCTTTGCCCAGATCAAAATGAACAAGGAGCTCTGAAGATTTGAGTAGTTTTTAAGATTCCTGGAATGCTTTCTTTTTTCTTTCCCCAGTGCCAAGGGGTCTCCTTCTTCAAATAATGGTATAAAGGTTCTAAAAGGGCTGAAACATTTGGAAGAAACCTATGACAGTAATTTAACATACCTAAATTGGCTCTTATATCAGTGATGTTCTTAGATGCTGGTATTTGTTCAATAGCTCTGACCTTGTCAGCCACAGGATAAAATCCTTCCTGATCTTTCCTGTAGGCCAGGTACACCACTTCTGGTTTAAAAAAAGCAGTTCTTCAGTTTCAAGCAAAGTCCCACCACCTCCAATCTTTTAAATACCTTCGTCAGTGTTGAAAGATGTTCCGGATCACTTCTGCCAGTGAGGGAGGATATTGTCAATCCTCACTAAAAACCCTGGAACACTACCTTTCAGCAAATTTTCCATGGCTGTCTGGAAGATTCCAGGTGCTGACAATATTCCATATGGTAATCTATTGTATTGATATAAGTCCTTGTGGGTGTTTACAGTAGTGAATTTTTTACAGTCTTCCTCCACTATCATCTGCTGGTTCTCCTGTTACGTGTCCAGTGTACTGAATTTTTTACCTCCACCTAGCAACGCAAGCAAGTCTTCTGTTCGCAGAGTGGGTTAATTCTCTAGTGTAGAGACTTGATTCACCATTACTTTATAATCCTCACACATGTGGCTGGTCTTGTAGGTTTAATCGCTGGCACAATAAGGGTGGCTCATTCTGAAAACTGCACTGGTGAAATGATGCCCTCTTTTTTCAACCTGTCCAGTTCAGTCTCAGTTTTTCCTCTGAAAGCATAAGGAATGGGTCTTGCTTTAAAATATTTTGGCTGGCCCCCATCTTGAATATAAATCCTGGCTATTCCCTCTCCAAGGAACCTTCCCCTTCTTGAAAAATTGTGGGATGAGCATCCAGGACTTCTTGGAGTGCAGCTGGTCTAATTTAAATATATCTTCCCAATTCAGGTTTCGTTCTTCCAACCAATCTCTGCCTAACAAATTTTGCCTTTTTCCTCGGATCACTAAGACCAGTACGTTTTTCTTTTGGCTTTCATATTTTACTAGAACTAGCAATGAAACTGTTGCCTGGATGGGTTCTCCAGCAGAGGGTGCAGAGTCACTCCTGCCTTCATTGGCAGACTCAGTCCTGCTTGGCCTCACTGATTTATTTATTTATTTATATATTAATCACTGTAGCTGATGGCCCTTTTTCTACTTCCATGTGTACCACTTAATTGTTTAACTCTGCAGTTATTTTGTAACACTTTCTTCCTGTCGTACAGTTCCTACTGCGTACCTCCTATTTGTCTTCCTCCCCCTCCTGCTTCCTTCTTTTTTTTTCTGTAATTATGGGGTTTAACTTTGCTTTGATATGCTGGTTATTATTTTCCTCTGCATTTCCTGGTTTAGTGTCCTATCATCAGGCAGTTATGACACTGGGCCATTTTATATTTACAAACGGAGGCCAAATGAGGTCCTCCATAGCAGAAGACGGAAACCCTTTTGGTCAGCTTTGCATTTTGTTTACAGAATCCGTTTGATTGTCCTTGTATTCTAAATGCAAATCTTGTAATTTTTTCATTCCTACTTCCATAGCTGTTGCCAGTTCTATCTCTTTGGGTCAGTTCCAGTTCCCTTCTGCTAGTAACTGCCTTTAAATTTTTTCATCATTAATACCACAAACAAATCTGTGTCACAGCTTATCATTCAGGACATTCCCAAATGAACAATATTCAGTAAGCTTTTTACACTCAGCCACATGCACATTGCCTTGCCTCCTCATCCGATTATGAAACCGCAAAGGTTTCACAATAATGCTGGACTTCGTAGCATAATGATCAGTTAAGATCCTTTGCAGTTCTTCTAAACTTTTCTCTTCTGGTTTCTGATGTTGTTAATAAACTCCTTAAGAGGGAGTAGGTTTTATTGCCACAGACATGGAGGAATATTGCTGTATGATTTTCCTCATCTCTAATCTCATTTGCCAGAAACTAGTGGCCCAATCTTTCAATACCTTACTGACAATCCTCATTTTCTGCTTTACACTCTTCAAGTTTCCTATAGATGCTATTCTCTGTTTTTTTCTTGTTGCCAGTTTTGTACAGGAGTTTCCAGAAGATCTGATAACACTACTTACAGTTACTGAAGGCTAAAGAACATGCTGCTTTATTGTTGGAACTATTACTCAAAATGGTGGGGCAAGTTTTGCAACCCCCACCAACTAACAGGAAGTAGGTAAAGTCAAAAGGTGAAGCATGGCTCCAGTCCATAATACTCTGAATTACTCAGTTAACCCCTTAATAGCTCCTTTACTACTGCATGACATTTCAAGTACATGTTAAGGTGAGACATTTAGCCTGAATGTAGGGATTTGATGCAAACCCAGTATTTTCACATTATTTGAGTTTATACTTTCTTTGTGTTTTTATGTTTCTGTTTAAAATACAGGAAATTCCTGATAGCAAGAAAAGTAATCTGTGCTCTGTGTTGATAATCTTTATGGAATGTGAAGCAGGTAGATCATAAAAGGGCTATTTAGGAGTCTGGCAAGCAGACCAATGGGTAGGTGATGTTAGAAGGACTTTAACAAGAGTTGCAGGTGCTTTACGCTTTTTAGGATCAGGTTCTTTCCCATGTGTTGGCATAGTGACAAAGATGGGTGTTTCTTTTAACACACAACCATACAGTATTTATTTACCTGGATTTAAATAAAAACTAAAAAGGTGTCTATTCAAGGCAGTTCTAGGTACCCAAATACACCATTAATACCACAGTGTGATCTCCACAGCATTAAAATGATCAATCCAACAGGAAACCAGCCAGCCACCTACAAGAACTCCTTCCCAATCCTTTATCGTAATAAGGTGCCATCTTCTACATTTGTTTAACAGATGTGTCCTTTGGCTTTGTTGCTTCCCTAAGTGCATAAACAAAATAACGCCAATGCATTTTGTTGTAATTTCATTTTACAAAACTTAATTCTCAGAGTCAAATTTGTATGTGAGGACTTTGGATCCCAATGGCAACCCTTACACAAACTGCCCCAGTCACTTAAAGAAGTCTAATCATGTGAGAAAGGGAGTGAAGGAGAGTTATGAGCGCCCCTTATACCTCTGTGTGGGCTACTGCCTTGGCTCAAACTCACAGGAGTATCCAGGTGTTTCTTGCTGGTTTATTTTGCACCATCCTATGCAGGTGGGTGGGGAATGGATGGAGCCTTGACCCCCCCCTTCTATTCCTAGCAAAGCTAGGTATAAGCCAGTGACACATTTCTCCTCCCTGCCCCACTGCCAGAAAGGAGGAGGAACTGTGGTTCAATGATGTCTCACAGTTGCAATGTCTCTTGGAGGCTACTCCTGGGGAAGGGCAGCCTCTACACCCCCTCACTCAGGGCTGTGTGCCCGAAGTTACAGTCTAGCCCTTGAAGAATACATACATTAAAGCTGCTTGTTTGCTCCTTAAATTCCCTTTACTGTCACTGGTAAATTGATTCAATGTATGGTCTCAGAAATAAATGTGCAAATAAGACTGACTGTTTTCATTTCAAATGGATCATTATTAAGGCATCAAGCTGTCAATGAGACCAGCATAGGGAAACTTTGTTATTAGCATTTAAATGCTTCTTGAATGTGTGAGCAGAATGGCTTATACCAGGGGATCAGTAATATGCTCCCAGTTGGCTTTTAATTCAGTTTAGCAAATATGAACAATCTTTAAAGTGTCGAATGAAAAAGCAAGCTATAGAACTCGCAGCATATTTGTAAACTACAGCTGGCTGGAATAGTTAATGCCTGGGGCAACATTTCAAGTTCAAAGCCAAACATTTATTTTTAATAGAGAAAATTAGTTGTACAGCCTGATTTGTTTTAGTGTACAACCACATATTTGGACTTTTAACTGAAATGCATCAAGAGAAAATAACTTCCATTGACATTATGCAGTTTCCTAGTGAGCAAAATACCTATTAGTAAACATCAGCCCTTTGGGCCTGATCTAGGACACAGAGGTCAGAATTTCTACAAGTTAATATTTTCCAAGCCACACTAAAGACTTCCTATTGCCTACCCAGTGTAAATTGTTTACAGCCTGCTCAGAAAAGGAGCTCCTGTTCTGTGCCGCTAGACTGATAAAAACAAAACGGAAAAAAAAAATCCAACCTCTCCCCAGAAACTTCCTCTGGAGAACTCGTCCATAATATTTTATTGTCTCTGGTCCTGAGTGTATGCAGGGATGCTCTCTAGTGAAGACATAGACAATAAATAATGTTTTTATAACATTGAACAGAGGACAGGCCTGCATGTTGGACATTATTAAGAAGGAATTGCATGGGGGGTTTTTGTAGTCGTTGAACAGATCAAAGTGGTGAAGGAGGCTTTTCTGTTGCCGCTTCTAAGCCAACACACTGGTTGGTACAACTGTCAGGTGGAGTTTACAAGCCATGTCAGATTTTGCTATGACCTGATTTGATTTTTCTACTTCTAATAGGTGTTTTTGGTTTTTGTTTTTGTTTCTGGATTTTTTTATTCAAAGTAAACTTTTAAAAAATGGGATAAACCTGTACTGCACAATGTGATACAAAGAACCATGTGTTCCATGGTACAGAAAGATATGGCATGATTCTTATCTTCATGAGACCATGAAAAAATAGTTCTTTGTCCTCAACCTCATTAAAAAGTTATTTAATAAAGAACTTGAAACCATTATCAATATTTACAAAAGAAATGCTCGAGAGTGGAGTTATGTGTTTTGAAATCCACAGACGGCTCAGTGCGTTGAAGCAACAATATATGTGATAGGATGTATAGCTGACATTTTCCAGATATAAAAAACAGATGATGGAAGGTTTAATTTCTATGAATTGGAGCAGTAGCTCAGTCTACTATCCTCATGGGAATGTTTTCGGCTCAGCAGGGTGCTCAAAGAACAGAAAATTTCAAGTACTTGTGGAAAATTGGTTGAAACCTACATGATTTCTCTAAATTTAAATATGACTCTGCTTTTAGAGTGAGACTAATTTTGGAACTGAAGAACTTTGGAACTAAAAAGAATTTCCTGAATTCCACCAAGATGTTTTTTTAAACTCTCAGGATAAATCAGGCCAAGCTATTAAAATATATTTGGTGAATAATAAAGCACTTTATTAAACAATAGTTAAGACAGTCGGCTCTTTTATCTTAATGCCTGCTGTTGTTTATATTGGCTGATGCTACCATAGTTCAGAGATAGGCTGGAGTAAAAAAGCCCGTGAATATGGGTACTGCCACAATGCCAAGAGTAGAAGGGTAACCTGAACTTCATCCAAAAAAGGGCTAATAGAACTGTTTTGAGAAAGGGAAAGAAAGACAGGGCCTAATTCTGTCTACATTGGCATGACTAAAGAGTAACTCCACTGAAGGCAATGGATTTATACCCAAGTAATATCAGTGTAAGTGAAATCAGAATCAGACCCAGAGATTTTAAAGGCCAAATTAAATAACGACAACTACTACTATTTCTCACGCTTAAGGTATGATCTGTATACAAGAACGTGCATTCATTTTCACATGCATTTATTATAATGGAGTGTGCAAATTGGACATTTGAGTATGCATATGAATCAAATCAATATCAAATGCCCATTTGTACACACAAGGCCTGATTTCTGAGTTCAGTTTTGGGTAGTGTGCATCCAAATGTAGGTGCGAAAATGCAAATGTATTTTTGTGTGCAAACCTTGAGTCTTTCTAAAAATATCTGCTCATAAAGGGCAGTAGTTTGTTTATATACTTTCTACCATGCTTGTCACATTTTCTCATCATCAGTGTACTTTACCATTGCAGGTTTCTTACAACATTAGAGCAGTTTTTTGTTGTTGTTTTTTTAAATCAGCCAAAAGGAGCTATAATGGGGATTTTTTTACCGCTAACCTGGGCTTTTGTCTACACTAGCAGGCTTTAAAATGGTCACATTAGGAGCACTGCTGAGTTGTGGAGACAGGAATGGGAGCGGGGCAGGGCACAGCTCCAGGAACCAGTAGCGCTACATTGGAGAAACCAAGGCAATGAAAGTGCTTGTTTTCTCTGAATATTTTGTTGGCTTACTGACTAGATGGGGCACTCCGTGAGTATTTTGGGGCCGATTTTGAACCTCTTGTTGAATGAGTTCTAACCCATTCATCTGGAAAATGCCTGCATGCCGTAGAGAAGGTGTGTGGTATCTAATGCCTTTGTAACCAAAGTGTTTGCTTTTATTTGCTTTTATATTTGTGAGTTTGGGTTTGTTTGCATTTTTCACAAGCTCTTTCTTTGGCTTTAGGAAGTAAATTGAATGTGTTGTCTATCCAGAAGAGAGGTCACGAAACTGCTTATACATGTATATCTATCTATCTACCTATCTACCTATGGTACTTATATAATCTCCATTTCCATAACAATTGAGGGCCTCACAACAATTAATGCAATTATCCTCACAACATCCCTGTGAAGTAGGTAGCAAAAAGGCAGGAAGAAGTTTCAAGTCCCAGGTCTTCTGTTATTCCCAGTCTCTGCCAGCTGGTAGCATCTTGAAAGCAACTGTCCACTCAGTTCAGAATGCCCCTGCCATGTCCTACATGTGATCCCCCATGGTCTACACCTCAGCAATGGAGATACAGCCAGTTTCTACTCTTGTTGTACCTCTTCAATCTGACACTCAGATTTTTGTCCTAATTTTAACTTTAAATCTTCGCATCCTGTTGTTGTTTTTGTTATTTTAGTAGATTTTAGGGCATGGAAAAATACAGCTTCAGTATGTTTTAAAACCGCATATAAAAGCTCAGAAATCCAGCAACAACATTTAAAAATATAGAAATGAAAAATTGAAAAACAAAATGTTTGTATTTGGTTCGATTAACTATCCCGGTGATGACATGCTGCTAGTCTTTGTAATTGTTGTGGGTGGCACGGGAGGAAAATCAATAGATTATCTGCCTGGGGCTGAACTAGGAAATTTCCTACCACATTCTCAAAACACGGGGAAGGAGGGCCAGACCCATGCAATCTTCATTCTCCTTCCCTGAAAGTAGCAGGGAGCAGAAGTAATAACTGGGAGCATCTCTGGTCACCTACCTACTAGGGCCAGAGAAGAAGAATCGTGGGGATCTGCACTTTTCTTCTAAGGCAGAAAGGTCTAGAGCTGCACTGGACCAGGGGGAGAGAAGGCACCGATGGGAGTGGAAGATAAGTGTTACCAAATAAGGGAAGGCTGTAGGGAAGGAAAGTCAGATGAACTGGGCAGAAGGAGGGACCAAGGGACAGAGTAAACTGTGAGAATGGGGGATATGTGGCCCTAAAACTGGGCAGGTAGGAAGTAAGATGTCTGGAACCAGCTGGGTGGGAGATGAGTTGCTAGCACTAGGAGGGAACCTGCAACCAGGGGGCAAGGAGAACCAGGAACAAAGCTGGCAGGCAGCATGGAGGGGATAGATGAAGTGAGAAGGAGACATGGGGGGGTTTCATGGGCTGTGAAGAGGCAAGCAGCACTAGCTGACAATTAACAGAAAGGCAACCACTTAGAGGTGTTAGCTGGGGGCAGTAAGGGATCTAGATTGTTCAAGAGGAGGCAGCATTGCTTCCTGGTGCACTGGGGGGATGAAGGAGCCAGAGTGTAGACAACTTCCATGAAAGACCCAGGTTGCTGCCTCTGTGTTCATGAAACCAGAATAAGAGGCTGTAGTATAAACCACCAGATGTAGTATGAACCACTATGTAATGGATGTCTGTCCCACCTAAACATTGCAATTCTCCCTTCACCAGCTCATGCCCTTCCCAACACCATTGTTCTGATCCATCATGGCCACCTGCAAAGGTTTGTCTTGATGGTACTTAAAGAGGAAAGTGTCTCAAAAAAACCAGAAACAAGGTCAGTGTAGAAGAATGCCCATTTAAAAGCATCCACCTTAAGCCAGCTGGTGTCTCTATGTGTTTCACATCATTAACGCTCATTATACTTACACTAGACTAGGTTTTCTCAACCCATGGCTCGGGACCCAAAATTGGGTCACCAGAATGTTTCAAAGAGCTGTGTGGCAGCTTCTGTGGCTCCTGTCCCATGGGGTTGGCTGGGCTCGGCTCCCTGCTCCAGGCACCACGACCTCTGAGGCCCCAGTGCCATTCAGGTTTGGCCCAACCGTCATGAGGACGGCACTCTGGGTAGGCCAAATTTGAGTGGGTGGCACTGCATTCCCCTGAGCCAGGTCATAACTCCACTCACACAAATTTGACTCAGTCAGGGGCTGGGGCCAAACCTGAGCAGCGCTGCAACCCCGGAGGTTGCAACGCCTGAAGTGGAGAGCCAAACCCAGCCAGCCCCACAGCTGCAGGAGCCACTATTGTGGGTGTGAGTGCCAGGTAGGACCAACCCTTCCCCCCCAGTGGAGAGGTGGAGGGAGGCAGGACCTGACCAAAACCTCCCCAGGGCCTCCATGCCCAGACTATTTACTGGGTTACAACAGGCCATAAACATTTACAAATGGGTCCTGAGCCAAAAAAAGTTGAGAAACCCTGCACTAGACCCTCGTAACTTGGAAGTGGAAATGAGTCTGAAGTAGTCTGAATAGTATAATTTCCCATTATATCTTGACAACGGTGGCCTGTAATACCATGTGCTTCCCCCATGAACATTCTGCAGATACTTAATCACTCACTCAGTGGGTTTTTCCTCCTTAGGTGTTGAGAGGCATAGATAGTTGCAAATCAGGGTCCATGTTATAAAACAAAATTAATTTAAAATCTGTTAAAGGCTTTTAATACTGGGCCAGTTTCTCTGAGGCTGTGAATTGCGCAGCTCCACAAATGGAGCAGAATCTGGCCCACTGCCTCTGGTTATTAGTCTGCATGGACTTTCTTGCATTTCTTTACTTCAAATGGTGAAAAAAGTAGGTGCTCATGAAATAAGTACAAGATCCATCAAAGTGAAAAGGCAAATGCTTACAGGAGGGCTTAAGGAAAGCCAGCATGGCCCAATGACTAGAATACTGGCTGAGGCAGCAGGAGACCTAGGTTGTTTTCCTGACTCTGCAGTGCCACTTGAGACAAGTCATTTCACCACCCTGCCTTTGTTTCCCCTCTCTGTTCCTGTCTGTCTTGTCTGCTGAAACTGTGAGCCCTTCAGAGCCCTTCTCGTACACAGTTTGGACAGCACCTAGTACAACTGAGCCCTGATTTTGGCTGGGGCCTCTGGTTGCTCATGTAATAAAAATAATAACAGAGATGAAAGAGGACAATTTTTAAAATGATATTTGTTGTTTTAGAATAATTTACAGGCCATGTCAAGGCAGGGTTTTTTTTCTCTTTTTGAATTGCTTTTGTTTTCAAGACTAGTATCCTTGGTAATGACCCACTGGTTAAAAAACATAATCATAAATCTCTGTGGAAAACAACAGTTCAAATTTCCATGGATATTGTTGCCTTCATTTGTCCGTTTGAGTGAGGGGGCCAGGATAGGGAAAGTGGGGGGAGGACAACATCAGCAGGAATAAGATTACTGAATTAAACAGCCCCTTTACAAGATATTGTCTGAGAGTTTCAGGTCAAAACCCAGTAATACTTCAATTGCTGAACTGTATTTTTCTCTGTACCATGCACAAATCAACAGTATGAAATGAGCATTAGTGCACAAGTTTGTTTTTTACTATACCAGTCACAGCAATAAGGATTAGCAAGACAGAGCCATCTTACACAGTGACACAAATACCACAAGAATTACCATTCTTAAACCACTGGAAAAAAGGGCAGTATTCAATAAACTAACCCAAAATCTCAACCGTATTGAGTCTAGCCCTCATCACAATTTTATGTAACAGGCTGTGTGTTTAGCTGAATACTTTCTTTTCTATAAGTTACTACTAATATTTATGTATTTACTATTTGTGATACAGCTGTGTCTAGGAGTCCCCAGCCAGGTGGGACTCTATTGTGCTAAGTGCCATACAGATAGAGTAAAAGTCCCTGCCTCCAAGAGCTTATAGCCTAGTTCAAGCAATACTGCAGATGGCTGCCATGTCATTTCCCACAGTCTAAGTACATGCCTTTGGAGATACTCATGAAATGTGGGACTGGACAATAGAGGTTGGATCACTCAATAATTGCCCTGTTCTGTTCATTCCCTCTGAAGCATTGTTTCCATCCACTGTTGGAAGACAGGATACTGCGCTAGAAGATTATTGATCTGAGCCAGTATAGCCACTTATGTTTTTATGTGTTAAGGGCCTTGGCATGGTGGAGAAGGAGACACTCCTATGGAAACGCACTGCCACTTATAAAGAAAACCGGTGGGAGATTTAATGACTGTTTCCACAAACTAGCAGAGGAGCATGCCAGGTAGGTGTCCAGCCCTTTTCCCCAGCATGAGAAACACTGCTGTGTCTGGGCAGGGGCTGGGAAGAATGAAGAGGCAGCTAAAGTATGTGTGGGTATCCTGCTTGAGATTCATGTGATCTGGCCGATCCCTCAGCTCTGTGCATATGTCAGGACATGCTCACTACCTCTCTCAGGGCTGTCCAGAAGGGGGCATAGCAAAAGGGGCAATTTGCCTTGGACCTCCCCATTTGAGAGGGCCCTCAAACCGAGTGGTGTCATAAGCTGGCCCATGGGATCACAGTGCTACTCAAGTTTGGCTCAGCTGTCCCTACACCATGATGAAGGGGCAGCCAGGCCAAACAGGAGTGAGTGGTGTAGTAAGCCCTTCTGCCAGGTCACGATGCCTGGAGCAGGAAGCAGGTCTCCTTCTGTGGGACAGAAGATGCCACTGTGAGGTGAATGCTGGACAGGCTTACTCTCCCATTCCCCTGTCCATCCCCGCATAGGACCTCCTCTCTGTGTTTTTGCCCTTGGTGTGGGGCCTCAGTTTCAGATTTTGCCCCAGGCCCCCAAAAATCTCTCTGAGGCCGTGTCTTACGTTTCTCTGCCAATCTGAGATGCCAGGGGAACAATATAGTGCTACAGTAGCTCTTTAAAGTCTGTTTGCATTTTTTGCTCCCTGCATAGTTTTGCACATGCTCCCATCATTTTATTAAAATCCTTTTGAAGTACCTAAAAAACCTGCTCTTGACCCTACTCAAATAAGTTTTTATTGACATCAAATTTTGCCACTTCACTGTTCACCCTGTCTTCCATGTTATTAATAAACAGTATTGGTCCTAGTTCTGGTCTCCAGGGCACCACACCATCAATCTCTTTCCAGGCTTAGAATTGGCCATTTATTCTATGGTCATTTATAACTAGATTTTAATCCATGACCGGACTTTACCTCTCACTCTGTGGTTACCAAGTTTCATTAATAGCTTCTTGTAAGAGAGTTTATCACAAGGCTTTTGAATATCTAAATAAATTATATCCTTTGGTTCTCCTTTATTCACTATTTTATTAATGCTTAGCATTGTAAAAGGTTATACAGGCAAGATTTATTCTTATAGCAGCTATGTTCCTTTGTCCCAATCAGTTACTTTTCCGGGTGTTTTATATTTCTCTCTAGATTGTAAGCATCTCATGGCAGCGACTGTCTGTATTTTGTGTCTTGGACCTGCACCAAGTATATTGTCAATGTTTAACTAATAATAACAGTTAATGTAATATATTAGTGACTTTATCAACTACTTTCTTGTATGAAGTTGTTTATTAGTCTATAATTCCCAGGCATTCTTTTCCTGTCTAGGTACTTATGACCTCTATCACTGTAATACCTGAGTCCTTCACAAACATTAATGTATTTATCCTCACAACAGCTCTGTGAGATAAGGAAGCACTCACCCTATTTTACAAATGAGAACCCAAGGCACAGAGCATCTCCCCCGCCCTTAGATCTGTATGGAAATATGGATATGATGTAAGCCGCCCTCTACAGAACCCACGTCCCAGATAAGAACTCAGTGCACAGCAGCAGAAGAATCATCAGTTCCCAAAGTTAACATGAAAGGGGCTGCTCCCAAACCGCTTTCCCCAAACCCTTTTGTTCTCCAATTGAATTTTCTGTTGGAAAAGTCCTGAAGGGTACCTTCCTCTTTAGTGACTTTCTATGCCGGCAGGATTCTGGTGTTAGTCAGGAACCGTTTATTTTGGATTCTCAGCACATTTCCAACCTTTCATGATGCATTTTTGCTCAAGCCAGAACTAAAACAACTGGCTGCCTCTGAGGTTTTTTCAAATATACATGAGCAGGTTTACTGAGAAAGTGGCCAGATGAAATCATTTCAAAAGTGACTGTAACAGGCACTGTATAATGTAGTTCAGACTCTCCCATAGGTTAAAGCCCCAGAAAATAATGCAGAAAGATTGTATATATATCTGGACATAACCATCTCAGCTTTCTGCTTGCTTCCTCCTAATGGCCTGAGAAAAGGAAGAGGTGTTGCATGCCCGATGGCTGTCAAATCTGGGCTCTGGTAAACAAAGAAAGGGGAGAGCGTTCCAGCTGAAGAGCCCTCTCAGAGAAGGATGCAGGCTTTTGGAGCCAGATTTTCAAACATGTTCAGCCCCCACAACTGAGGATGGATTTTCAGAAAAGCTCAACTCCTATTCAGACACCAGAATAAGTGGTTAGATATTCAAATGATATATCTGAAAGCATCCCTGGGAGCTGGTGGGTGCTGAGGGATTTTAAAATCCTGCTCTTATTCAAGTACTCAGTGGGAGTGGAGCTCTTTTGAAAATCTGTTGCCAGTTGTGGATACTGAGTGGGCTTGAAAATCAAGCCCAGAACTCTTCTGAAAATCTGAGATTTGGTGTTCTGGGGCTTGATTCAAAGTCCAATGATAAGGCTCCTTTGGAGGCTAAATGCCTTGTTGTGACTGTGTTTGTATTTGTGTGTTAAACTTGCTAAAAACAACTACTGAGAAATGTGAGCTTTGCAAAGGAATTCTTAATTCACTATGCACACCGTTATGAAGCCTACATGGTGTATAATAGTTCTTTTCACAAATGTTCGCATTGCAAACATAGCCCAAAAGTTAGCACAAGTGCAAGACAGAAAATGCTTATGCAAACATTTGGGTCTAGCAGATCAAAAGGCTTCTAAACTTTTATTTCCCATCCCCAGTCACTGGAACACAAATTTTTCTTAGGCTCAGCCCTCCAAGACGGCTACGGTTCCTGGAGCTATGTAGTGATTTCCCCAAGGAGCAGTCAATACATTGCCACAATCTTAATCTTATTTAGCATGGTAGCATGGTTTTAATTTTTCTGTGTTTGATCCCACAGCCTTAGGAATATTGATAGAAATAGGAACTGTTAAGATGAAATAAAGAGCAGTCTTTTGCAAATAAAAAAATAAACTGCAGCTTTTACCCTTTCTGCAATGTTCAATTTTTTCCAACTGTGCTGTTGAGATAAAAGGCTAGCATGTGAGCAGAACTGTTAGCAAACGTCCAAGCCTGTAATGCTTTCTGCATTCACAATTGCAAAAGTTTGGGTATAGGAAACAGATAAAATCTACTATGAATTCTCCTGGTAGGGGGGGAAAATCTGTTTTATAACAGAAAAATGTCCTGTCTGCCCAGCTTTAATGAAGCTTTATGAATTTCTGTATCACCTAAATCAAACCCTTCCCCCTTGGTTTACACTGAGCCCTGAAGTGCTAAGAAGTATGTTTACTGTCCCCTGCAGATCTTTGTTGACTTTAGTCAGTAGCTTTGTTTATAAACCCTTGTTGATTTTTCTTCCTGCATAGTTTAATTAGGTAGACTAAAGACAGCTGCTCTCAGCATACGCTTGATTCCTAGATTGTGTTTTTAACAGCACTCCCTGTTCATGTAGCATTGGAACTAGTGCAATAATCAGTGACAGGCGCAGAATGGGTTGTAATTAGAAACATCGAATAAGTTTTCTGCCTTTTGAAATCTGTCTCTTAACATCAAAGTGTTCCACACAAGTTGTCTTCCAGAGGTCTGCTTCCATATCTAAATGAGTGATGTATTTCATGGTATCTGTCGGGAGTGATATAATGAAGAAAACCAGCTTTGAGATGGGGCCTGATTTAAAAAACAGCTGGCCCACTTGAATGAGTTTGGAAGCATCTGTTTGCAGTTGTATTTTTCCTCCTGTAAACTTCATAAACAAGGCACAAGCTAATGTCGGATATTACACGTAGCATGTATGCACCAAGAACCCCGTGTCAGAACCAAACAAATTGTGTGCTTGCAAAGGCAAAGTTGTCTGCAACTATACACCCAGGAGAGCAAGGCAATAAGCTCCTTTTGCAAGAAGCACTGTTATTCGCGTTTCAGGATGCTTGCTCTTCCTAGCTATTAATGTTCCGGGCTTTAAACAAGTTCCCCCAGCATCACTAAACGTTTAAGGCAGAATATGAGGGGCGATGTCTACTTAAAGCAAGGATCACAAGACTGAAACAAACCAGAAATTCATCAGGAAAGCAAAAGCTCCCCAGGATGAGAAAAACTGAGGGGTGGGGTGTTGAGGCAAAGGCTAAAAGTGGGTGTTTGGAGGGGGGGCAAGAAGAAAAAGAATCTGGATGCTCCACACCCCCCTCGTTCTGGTTGCTCTCCTGTGAAATGATGTAAATCAGCCTTCACAAAGAAAAGCAAAGTTAAAGGTTCATTTTTGCTCCCACCAGAAGGCCAGGCTCCACCAGCCTTTCTTCAGTACAAGCACATTTACATTCCTCCCCGCAAACCACCCACAGGTAAAGTCGTCATGCAAAGTACCCGGCCAAACAAACTACCCCTTCGCTCCTTTTCAAGGAGGCAGTGGTTGGCCTTTTATCTGAAAGAAATCTTCCAGAGGGAGAGGGGCTGGATTGTGAGATTTAAGGGGCTTTCCGTTGCTGGTGTGTGAAATTTGATAATCCCGCCCTAAACGGTTTGTGCGATTAAAACGCGAGGATGGTAAATAGCTGTTAGGGGTCTGCAAAGAACGCGAGCAGCCAGGGGAAAGCTGTGCTTTATACCCGCGGGGAAGAAAGGGCTGATAAACCGCTCCGCGGTGGTCACACACACTGGGCTATAGGGTGACCGAGCAGAACAGTCCGTGCCGCGCAGTAAGCCGGTTCCACAGAATGCAGTTTGAAGCGGTTGCTACATCCAGTTGGCCCACGTGCTGTAATCAAAGCGAAGTGCCTAGGAAAGGCTGTAAGGCCCGTTGGACTGACCCGGCGGTGTCGGTGTTTGGGCCCCCTCCCAATCAAGCTTTGGGGGTGAATTTATATTGTAGCGGCTGTTCTTGACAGGGGCTAAAATAAAAATGCCGCCCAGAACTAGAGAAGCGGGGATTTTTAAAAGGTCAGCCACGATTCCCAGAGTCCGAGAACATTTCCGTCCTAGGGGAAGGTCCCAGCTCCACTGTAGCAAGGCCGGGCTAGCCTGAAGTCCGAACACCTCTTCGCTTTCGGGGGTGGAAGCTCTGCTCGATGCACCTGCTTTGCTACTCCAATGTTCCGCCTGCGCGGAGGATTAATCGGTAACGTGAAAATCCCGGGGGGGGACATTAAAAAAATAGCCCTGCCCTCCTAACCCCCACTATTTCCCCCCAACAGAGTCTGCCTGGGCCCTTGGGTGTGTAACCCACATGAAAGGGAGATTGTACAGTTAGCAGGGGGTTCTTCTGCTCTCCGTTTCTCCAGCTTCACAAAGGCTCCAACTTCACTCATTTGCTCACGTCTTATGTGGAACACGTGGGACCCGCTGGTTAACACCAAACCGCTCCTGGAACCTCGCAAATCTGGGTGTTTACAAACACTTATGGACGACTGGAATTCCTTTCCCATCTAGCTCTCGGAGAGTCTTATTTCTGCCGTAGAGGGGGGCTCGGAGGCTGCGAGCGGAGACCTTTCATTCGTGCTCTCTCGGGGTTCCCTGATCCAGAAGTGCTGTAGCTGGGTCCAGACACGCGCGATTCTCATTTCGATCGCTCGTTGCGATAAAATAGCCCCCCACCTGGAGCGCTGCCTCACCGGAGCCAGCTGCGGCTGACAGATCAGGTGGGAAGCCCTGATCAACACAGGCACAGATCAGGTGGTTGGGGGCGAGTTTCAGACGCCTGGTGCTGCAATGCAATAAAAGGAGTGCCCTCCCAGCTGGATTTTCAAAGGGGGTGGTCGCCCGCAAATCCCACAGAAATCACTGGGAGCGGCAGGCGTTCCGCTCCTTTGAAAATAAGGCCAGCAGCGTCTCTGGAAACGCATTTCAAGTCATTAGCAGAGGTTATAGTGGGAGAAATATCCCGGGGCAAATTCTGCCCTCCGTTGCATCGCCGAAATCCCACTGCGGCCCCGTCTAGCCGCAGCGGGGTTGCACTTGCCGCCCGGAGAGAACTGTGCCTCGGGGCGATGCTCAGAGAGAGACACGGAGAGGCTAAGAAAAAGTGAGGGGCGGCAGGCACAGCCGCTGGGGTGTCGTGTGTGTGTTACTCGCGTCCAGACACGCAAAGCTCCCGCCGTTGGTGCGCGCGCTCCACTCCGCCCCCCGCGGCCCGCTGCTGCGGCCGTGCGGCTGGCTGGGCTGAGCTGAGCAGTCCGTTGCAAGAAACGGGAGGCGGCGCTGAGCCGATGCGGTGTTTATCTGGCTCTTGAACGCGATCTCCTCGGCGGAGTCTCTTCAAGATCCGCTCTGCTGCCGTGCAGTGCCCCAAAGCTGGGGGCAGGGCGGCTTGAGCACGCTCCCAGGAGCTCAGGACATGTGCCGCAGGGTGCTCAATGGCTTGTTAGACCCACACCTATTTCAGACGAGGTCTCTGCTCTGGTAATTTATTGACTCCCCTCGGGGGCGCCCATCGTGTTTGACAGTCCCTCTTCCACCCGCCCTTGGTATTCTGTTTCCAGCCTGACTGCACAGCGCCACGAAAAGAGGGTCCAATGGGGCCTCATTCAAAGCCATTTGATCTGCTGCCTGCGTCTCGTAGCCTTGGAACTCGCCCTCAGGGCAGTTGTATTGCAAGCGACGGCCGGGTCTGCGGGTAACAGGTAAACCCGCGATTGGAAAGGCCGCGCTGTCACCGTGAGCCGCGCCTTTCCAACTCGGCCGGGCATCCTGAGGATACGGGCCTCTTACTTGTCCTCCTGCCCCTGGACAACCGAGTGCCCTCCGAGTCAGCGTCCGAGCCGACGTGCAGCGACACCGGGCCCCCTGCAGGGGTGGGGCTTTGAGTCATTGCCCGCCGTGCACAGCAGATCGCTTGACTTTCCACCGTCCCCCCCCGAAATATTCCGAGCCGCTGGGAGAGGCAGGGAATGTGTGTAGCCCATGTGTCTCCCCTAAGGGACTGGTCCTTTAAGCGGTCCCCGTCCCTTTGTTGGGAATGAAACTCCAATCGCACCCCGGTGAACTTTAGCTCGCAGTCCCGTCCCCCCCCCCGGGACGCTTTATGGCTGTTCTTTTGTCGCTGTGCTTCTCCGGGGCTGATTGCGTTCGTTAATTAGTTGCTAACAGCATCGTAATGTGGGCTTGATGGATAACCATGTCATTAGCGCTCAGCCTGCCATTCACGTCTCCAGCAGGGCAGCGGCCGCCCCCTGCCGAGCCCGTGATTTGTAGGTTTAGTCCGGAGTGACACCCGGCTCACCGCGCTTTCGTTTTTCTTCTCGAAACCACGGCGCGCCGTTCCCGTCTCGTCGGGAAACGTGCCATGAGCGGCGCTTTGACCCTGCCCGGGGACACGAGGCCGTCCAAACTCCCTGGGGCATGTCTGGCCGTCTGTTTGTCCCTCTGCACGTCTCCCGCAGGCCAGGGACAAGGACGGGGTGCCTTATCGCAGTGGGATCGGTTTAGTCTCCCCTTGGCGCGCTCCTGGCCCGGGCGTGTGCGCTGCTGTCCGCGCTCCCCGGCCTGGCTTTCTCCGGCGTAAAACGCTCCGCACGTGGCTGAGCGCTGCCAGTGAGGCCAGCGCTGTCACACCGGGATCGTGGGAGGGCGGGACCTTGCACCCGTCGTTACCGCGGCGATTTTTAACCTCCCGCTCTAGCCTAACCCCGGGGCCGGGCTGGAGGAGGGAGCGCCCCATCGCTAAGCGGGACGGGGAGATGTCACACGGCGCCCCACAACGGGTCCCAGACGGAAGGCGCCTCCCTCCAGCCGCAGCAAGCGGCGGCTGGCGAGCCCTCGTTGCGCTGAGCCTGCCTTCCCCGCCAGCCTAGAGCCGAGACTGCTCGGCAGAAACGTCTCCGCGAATGATCTCCCTGCCCCGGCCGGGCCCGGGGGGATCGCGGACCTAGCGCGGCTGCCCCGCCCTGCGGGGCGTGTGTGTGCGTCTGTCTGTGTGTGTCTCTGTGTGTCGTGTGTGTGTCTGTCTGTGTGTCTCTG